>OY776131.1:53224131-54424131 GCA_963675135.1 Galeopsis tetrahit | reverse complement strand
TTGGGACGTAATTGGAAAACTTAACTTTTTTGAATTTTTTTTTTAAAAATATGGAACTAATAAATTTTTTAACACTAATAAACATGACAATATTATATATATACTCCTTATAATATTACATTGAATTATTATATACTCATATAATATATTAAAAATAATGAGTAATAATAAATAAATAGATAATAAAATTTCATATACTCCATATTAATTAAAAATTATGAATCGATTTAACATTAAAATTGTGAATGGATTTAACTTTATAAAATAAAAAAATTATATATAATAATTATCATAAGAAATTATATGCTAATATTAATGACCATAAATATAATATTTAACAAAATATCATGTAATTCTATTAAGTATAATTTTATGTTCTAAAATTGAATGAAATAAAGGTTAAATTTTTTGAATTGTATAAGATAAATTAATATTAAAATTATAATCATTTTCTTTAAAATAATGAGTATAATAAATAAATAAATAGATAATAAAATTTCATATACTCCGTATTAATTAAAAAATTATGAATCGATTTAACTTAAAAAATTTAAAAACAATAAATATAAAAATTAATAATTATTATAAGGAATTATGCTAATATTAATGACCATAAATATAATATGTTAACAATATATCATGTAATTCTATTCAGTATAATTTTATGTTCTAAAATTGAAAAAAATAAAGGCTAAAATTATTATAAAATAAATAAATGTGATAACTTACTACTTAATACTATCCAAAAACTATATTTACTAATTTATTCATATAAATAATATACTGATAATAAAATATATAAGTAAATTTATTTGTTTAGATTTACATTACAAAGAAAATTTTAAAAAAAGTATATAAATATTAAATATATAAATTTTTTAAAAAAAGTATATAAACATATACAAACAATTAATCAAACAATTTCAAGTATTTTTTTAGATCCCATACCTATTCTATTTTTTAAAAAAAATTCCAAAAAAATTAAGTTTTCCAATTACGTCCCAAATTTTAGCTAATTTTTCCATTTACGTCCCAAATCGCCAAAACCATCAAAACGACGTCGTAACCATGATGTAATACGACGTCGTTTTGTTGTTTCCGGCGACTTGGGACGTAATTGAAAAAGTTAGTTAAAATTTGGGACGTAATTGGAAAAATTAACTTTTTTGGGACATTTTTTAAAAAGTTGAAAAGTTATGGGACGTAAAAAAATTATTTCCCTTCCACAACTGGATAGAGCCCATCTCCATGAATCAGATACAAACTCCTGCAAATTAATGTTAGCAATAATAGCAGAAAGTTGTTCCAAAGAGTCTTGTTCCCAGGAGAGAAGAGCCCTCCTCTACTTAAAATCCCACTGCCAGAAACCATTTACCCAAACCCCCATTTCACTAATTTTAGAATTTTTATTATGACTAATGGAGAAGAGTCAAGGAAACAGAACACATAATTTCGAATCACCTATCCAAATATCATTCCAAAATTGTGTATTAGAACCATTCCCCACCTTTCTACAAAGATTCGACTTAAACCAATCACTAGAAGAAGTAGAACAAAAAAGATCAATCATACCCCTCCACCAACTAGAAAAACGATTCACATTCGAGCCCCCAATATAATCAGAGGAACAATCAACACCATATTTGGATACGAGAATCCTCACCCATAGAGAGTTGGGTTCAACCCGTATCCTCCAAAACCATTTACTAAGCAAAGAAATATTAAAAAGATCAAGATTTTTGACACCTAATCCGCCGAGTGCTTTGGGCTTGCATATATCATCCCAGGCCACCCACGAGATTTTTCTCTCATCCGTACACCCTCCCCATAAGAAATTTCTTTGAATTTTGGTGAGCTCTCTCAGAATTTTTTTAGGTATGCGGTATAGGGATAGATAATAGATGGGCACCGAAGTTAGAATAGCGTTAAGCAAGACGATTCTTCCTCCAAACGATAACCTCTTATCACTCCAAGCCTTCAACTTGTTTTTCATCTTATGAATTACACATTGCCAGCCTCCGATTTACGCTTGTTTATGCCAACCTGAATACCCAGATATTTCATAGGCCAATGACCGACTGTACAGCCAAGAGAGGCAGCCATTTCTTCTAGGATTTGCACATTCACGTTAACCCCATAAAGGCTGCATTTAGAGAAGTTAATTCGGAGGCCGGAGAGGAGTTCAAAGTTAGCAAGGATGCATTTTAAGGCCCAAATATTCTCAGCTGTCACGTGCCCGATAATAATAGTGTCGTCGGCGAACTGTAGATGAGAGACCCTAACCAAATTATTTACAACCGAAGCCGCAGAGAAAAGGCTAGCCTCAGAGGCTTTATAGATAATCGAGCTTAAAGCTTCAGCGGCGATAAGAAAGAGTAAGGGGGAGAGTGGATCTCCTTGTCTTAGTCCTCGTTGTAGTTGGAATTCTTTGGTAGGGCTTCCACATACAAGAACCGAAGCTGTGGCGCTAGTCACACACTCCATAATCCATTGTCTCCATTTAGAGCAAAAGCCCAGTCGATCCATAATTGAATAAAGGAAATTCCAGTCGACTAAATCAAACGTTTTAGCAAAGTCGATTTTAAAGAACAACCGATCTTGTCTAGATTTTTTGGCTTCGTCAAACATCTCATTGAGCACCATCACACCATCTAGAATTTGTCTACCATGAATGAACGCAGTTTGATTTTCTAAGATTAAGGACTCCATGACTTTACTCAGCCTTTGAGCAAGCACCTTTGCCACAATTTTGTATGGGCTGTTGATCATAGATATGGGACGAAAGTCATCAATACTTGCTGCAATGTTTTTCTTGGGAGCTAGGGCAATAAAAGTCGGGTTGAAGCCACGAACGAATCTACCATGTTGGTGGAAATCAGCAAATAATTTCAGAATATCATTTTTCAGGAGATACCAGTGTTCTTTGATGAATGCAAAAGAATAGCCATCGGGCCCCGGACTTTTCGTCGAACTACAGCTCCAGATTGCGTCTCTAATTTCAGATTCAGAGAATGGCTCGGTCAGCATTCTTTTATCATCCGAACTGATTTTAAACTTAGCGAAATCAGAGGCAAGGTTGGGGCGGGTGACTCTTGCTGCCTGGAAATGATTTCGAAAATGGGAGAAGATTGCTTCTTTAATATCTTTGGCTGAAGAGAACCACACCCCGTCAATGCCAATAGCACTTAGATCGTTGGCCTTTCTACGGGAGTTGATACATTTGTGGAAGAAGCTAGAGTTAGCATCACCCTCTTTAAGCCACCGTGTGTTCGATTTTTGCCACAACATATTTTGACGAAAACTGCAATCGGTGAAGATTTCTTGCATAATTTCGCTCCTTTTGGCCACTTCTTCATCATCTAACCCAAAAGCAACTAACTCTTCAGAGTAACTAGTCCGCTGATTTCAGTAGGGGCCTAGGACTAGTTAGTCGACTGATTAATTACTTATCGGAGTTAAGTGCGGAATTGTAGTGTGCCCATAAATATTATACTCATCTATTTAATAAATACAGTGTGTAAAACAGTTTATGCACAAATATTTATGAAAAGACTTGAAATGTAAAGTGCAGAAATGTAAATAACACATTAATTTATAGTGGTTCGGATATACGTTCCTACGTCCACTCTCACGTCCTAACGTGATGTTTAATCCCTTTAATTTACCAAAAATTACAAGGGCCTTGTCCTTTATAGTCCCAAGGGTAGGACTTTGAGATCTGAGCCAGTTCCTTAACTGCTGCGGTCTCCACAAGTGATTGTAAGCACTTGCACTTCCCCACAAGTAATTGTAAGCACTTGCACTTGCACTCCACAAGTGATTATAGAGCACTTGGACTCTTTACAGTGACGAACACTCAACTTGACTTCTAGGGTTTTATGGTAGAAGTGGGTTTTGTGTATATGAACTAGGTGAGAATTTCCCTTACAATCTGTTTTAGCCTCATGCTAGGATTGGGAAATTCTCTCTAAGCTATGGATATATATGAGTGGTTAAACTGGCTTAGATGGTATGAGTTCACTCACTGGGGATGAGGTGATGCGTGTTGAATCTTCATGAATGATCTTCTTGAGCTCTTCTTATTTTTGGACTTTAAGCACTTTGCTCGACCTCTGCATCTCACACCTCTTCTCTTCTCCCCCAATGATGTATGAGCTCATTTTTATAGTGTTGATGTTTGAATGTTACCGTTGGATGATAGCAATTCATATCTCCACTAATTGAGGAATTGACAATCTCTTGATTTGATATGATTGAATATTACCATTGTCATGTAATTTCAATCATATCTTTGACTTTCCTTTCTTGTGCACATATCTTGTCAATCCTTGATTTCAGCTGTGATTGGTCTTCCTTTAATTGTGTAAGAAGACTTCTACTCTGCTGGTAAGAAGACTTCACTCTGCTGGTAAGAAGACTTCTACTCTGCTGGTAAGAAGACTTCACTCTGATGGTAAGAAGACTTCTACTTTGCTGGTAAGAAGACTTCTACTCTGCTGTCTTTACTCAGCTGTCTTTACACAGCTGCTGTTTCTTCTCAGCTGTTGTCTTTACTCAGCTGTCTTTACTCTTCTTATCTTGTAAGATGAGTTCAACTCATCTTATCAGGAGACTTCTGGTCTTGGTCTTGGTCTTCTCTTCTCTTCTTGAGCATTTGACAAGTCTTCTCTTCTAACCAGAGTCTTATCTATTACAAGATGTATAATAAAGTTGTCTATACAATACAACTTATCCTATTACATGTTTGATTTGGTTTATCAAAACTAAACTAAGGATATTCATATCCCAACACACAAGATCAGTTGGTGCGTTCTCGAGCAGTTCTCACCGAGCTAACAGAGCAGAACACACTCCTTCGCCAGACTGCTACGTATTTAAAAGAAGAAACTAGTCTCAAGCTCAAGGAAGCTGGAGTTAGCTACTGATCGTCTTGACAAGATGAGTCATGACAAGACACACCAGAAACAGATCGAGTTGGCTGCCGAGGCAATGAAGGAAGCTGTGAAGGAAGAGATGACTCGCTTTACAAGTCTTTTCACTCTTAAGGCGACTGATGAAGCCAAAAAGGGGGAAGAGGCAAGTAGAGTTGAGAAAGTTGAATTTTCTAAGTCTAGTGCTGAACCAGAAGAGAAGGAAGCTGCTACTGCGATACAAGAGCTAAGAAGGCCTAAGAGAGGCAAGCTAGTCAAGACTGCAGAGCTTGAGCAAGCTAAAGCTGATGTGCAGAAGAGACTAGAGAAGGGCAAAGATGTTGCATCTCCAGAAGCTGAGGTTCAGACCAGACGGACTAAAAGAAAGTTAGCTGTTGAAGAAGCTGAAGAACCTACTGCAATTGTTGAGAAGAAGCAGAAGGTTGCTGACCCAAATGATGAAAGTCGCTATGCAAGCAATAAGAAAATTAGAAGTCACATTGAAAGTTTGCAGAAGCTGAAGGCAGATGAAGATCAGATGGAAGATCAGTTCATTGACTACTTCATAGATAGAGAACATCGAGCTGAATGGATGAAAGTGAAGAAGCAATGGGAACTTGATCATTGGATTATTCGTAAGTATGGTGATTCTGAAAGTCCAGACGAGTTGTATTCTATGTTCGACAAATTTATGGAAGGTCAGAACAAGATGTTGTGGAATTTGATCTTAAGAATATCTGCTGGAGCCAATTTCAACATTCTTGTTCCTGTATTTCCAAAGTGGAAATGTCCTATGACAAGCTCAGGTAAGAGAGTTGATCTTAATCAGATCAAGATATTTGAAGAAGAGCTACTAGATAAAGAGAAGATTGAAGACGAAGATCATATCGCTATTATTCATAAGAGGCTCCTAGACGCATTCTGTGTTCCGAATCCAGAAGGAGGTACTCTTTCAGATTAGTATAATTGCTCTGGTACTTTATTTTTTTTGCTCTGATTATTTATTTTTGGTATGTGTAATATCTACTGGTATTTTTGAATGAATGAAAAGATAAAGTACTATTTGATGATTAAGACAAGATAACTACTTAACTAGTCTACTATTGAGAAAATATTCAAGTAGTTTTGGCTTCATCAAAAAGGGGGAAATTGTTGGGATATGAATTCTGAAACAAGTCCTAGTTGATGATTAAAAGATAAAATGAAGTTTTGATAAGCCAAAAGTAGTTTGAATTTTTCTAAGTGTTGACTGATCTAGTCTAGTTAAGAGGAGTCATCTTGAACAGACCAATAGAGTTCACATTTGAAAGACAAGTATTGTTCAAAGTTTAAAAGATAAGTACGATTTATAAGTACTTCATATTTGGTTATATTAACTGTATAGATTGTTATTGAGCTATAATAATCATTGTATATAGCTCATAATTTTCTTTTGTAATAGATAGGTTCATTGTATAGATTTCTAAGTTGACTAAGCTGAGTTATAAAGCTTAAAGTAATGTAATAGTCTTGTTAGATTTAGAATAGTCTACTGTTGAAGATTGCACAGTACAAGAAGACCAGACTAGACAAGAAGAATGAAGTCTACTACTCAAGACAGGTGGTCTACAAGACTCAACAAGACAAGTCAACTTGAAGTAAAGATGAAGCGCGTATAAAGATAAGATTATAAGAGTTAGTTAGAAATAACTAATTAACTGAAACGCGTGGATGGATAAGAAGATGTAGTTACAAGTTAGTTTTCAAGAAGAGTTGGTTACAACTAACTAAGTTCTTGATTTCAGAAGTCTATAAATACTTCATAGTGTTTATCGATTGAAGACTACTGCACTACTGAATACTGATAAGCTACATACTGAAGAAATACTGAAGCAAGTTACTCTCAGAGTTGAAGTTCAGAAAGCAAGTCCAGAAGACAAGTGAAGAAACCAGAAGACTGCTACTGAATAAATTTTTAGTTTCTGTTTGTTATTTTTCAAGTTGCTAGATACTTGTTAAATTTCTAGTAAGATCGTAGACATATCTAGTGGTATAGTCTTAGAAGATCTAAGTCTTTTTCTTGGGACTCAAAAGAACAAGAACTCACACTTTGTACTCGATTGGAAGAGTTAGTGGAAACATCACAACTGGGTTGTGAGAGTGGACGTAGACAAGTTGTCGAACCACTATAAATTGTTTGTGTTGATTACTTTACTGTTTTGTTTAATTGCTTAATTGTTTACACACATAACTGAACAAGACAAGTTGAGTATAGAACAGAGTTCTCGAATTTAGAAGATTGAGTATAAACTTTAATTGGGCTCATTATTAATTTTTGTATTCCGCATATTGTAATTCTGATATATCGAAAGATTTTAGAAAAGTCTATTCACCCCCCTCTAGACATTTTCTTTAGCTTCCCTCGATATTAACTCATCTTCGGGACCTACACTTTGTTTCAATCAAATGCTCCAAAATCACCTATAATCCTAAAAAACCCCTATAAAAAACTCCCCCAAATAAAACCACACGAATCCAACTTGAAAATTTAGAAAATATTGAAGCTGAAATATTCATTAGGCATTCCCAAATCGCAAACCCTCACTTAAATTCCTCAAATCGAAGAACACAAAATCGCATTCACTGAAATTGCACATCATTTATTTTTTCCTCAGTTGGGGCTGGTGGTGTGTGCTGGTGATAACCATGGGTTCGGGGTGTGTTATTGCTTGAATTGAATTTTTTCAATTTTGAGATATTTTTAAAAAATCTATATGATAAATTTTTATGATTTTATAAATAAAAAAATAATATTTTCAAATTTAAATTATTTAATTAGACAGATTTTACATAAAATGTTAATTGGTTTGAAATTTTTAATTTTTCTTAATTTTTAATGTTTTTTCAAATTTACACAAATTATTATTTGATTTTAAAAAATCTGCAATGTGTCATTTTTTTTGTTTTGGGACCATTTTTGCAATATCACTTAACGGAAACTGTTAAGTATTTAACGGTTGGGACCATTTTTGGAAAAAATGGGTCCAAAAAAGAACGTGGGATCAAAATAGTTTTTGAAAAATTCTCTTGGGACCAAACTTGCATTTTACCCATTAAAATAGACATAAATTTACTATGACACTAAAAGAGTATGAAAAAGTACCAAAAGTGCAATCTTTAACGGTTCACAAAATTTTCATCCGTTAAAACTAATGGAAATTTACTACAGGACTAAAAGTGTATGATAAAGGACCGAAAGTGATTTGACTTCATTCTTACAGGATCAAAAGTGCATTTTCCCGAATAAAATAAGGAATAAATTTGTACTTTTAACTTTTTTGGGATTAAAACAGAACAAATTACAAAAAAATATGAGACAAAAATGATACATTTAACTTTTTGGGGACCATTTTAGAAAAGGTTGAAAGTTAGGGGACAATGAAAGGAATCTAGCATTTAGCATTCACTTTGCTATTGAAACTCTATTAATTGGTGCAATTGAACTTCACTTTGCTATGAAATGAATCTAGCATTTAGCATTCATTGTCCCTAAAGGTTTCGACGGTGGGGACGGTTTGTACGTCCTTGAATACGGGGATATTGGGGAGCGAAAATGTTTATGCCAAAAATCATTCAGAGTGACGGCCTGGCTTGGAACGTCATTAGTTTGGTGACGATGAATGAAGTAATGAATATATAATTATATACGGAGTAATATTTATAACACATGCAAACACACAATTTAACATAGACCAAAAGTTTAAATTAGGAGGTAGAGAACAATCAAAGATGAACATTAATCTTCTCCTGAACTGGCAAAACACATTATTAACTTGCATACATTTAAAAAAAGACCATTAATTTTTTAAGACCATTAATTCTTGTGGCTTATAAGTGTAGTTATATCTGCCACAACTGCCTTTGCGTCTTTAGAGATGCCAAACAGCCCGTTCCTTGCAAACTCAACACAGTACAACCCTTTTGCTCCCTTCCAATGCTCGGCAGCAGTCCTCTTCGGCATTCCGTCTTCTCCAAAAAGCCAACCCTCATCCTGCATATTTATATACATAACAAGACAAATACAATTTATTTGAATATTTAAATTAAAAAAAAAAAAGACAGGTAAATAAAATAATGATCTGCACCTGAAGCCAATTTTTCACGGTGCTCCTGTAACCTGTGGCAAAAACAATGGTTTCGCAATCCAGTTTTTCGCCATTTTTGAAGTAAACTCTGCCCTCTTCCACCCTCTCAATTGATGGATAAACCTGGATAATTGATATATTACAATTTTTTTTTTGAACAGCAAAATGGTAATATATTATCGAGTACCAGAGGTACTCAAAAGGGTCAATCAGAGTTACAATTATAAAATGATGCCAAAACTAATCTAAGCATAACCAAGCCTATCACTTAGAGTTGCAACAAAGTCTAGGGTTGCAACACCAATCCTGAAACGAATAGTGGTTAACACCACTAAATTGTAGGGAAAATAGACTCCACACTTTAGCTCGAATCTCCTCCAAAATCTTTTCCGGGGCAACATTCTCACCTTTGAAGATTCTACGATTTCTAGATTTCCACAGAAACCATAGAGTACCTGACCAAATGCACTCCAAGACATGTTTCCTTCTCTTGCAGCCCAAGATGCCAATGTGTTGTAATAGGTGCAAAGCTAGTTTGGGGTGACAAGGCATGGGGCAGCCAAGCCAAAGGTAGCACCGTGACCATATTTGATGAGAGACCATGTAGTCGAAAAAGAGGTGATGAACATTTTCGTCAACTTGACCGCATAATCCGCAGCTGATTTCGTCGCCGTCGCTAAGTATCTTCCTCCTTTTCAAATTCATCCGGGTAGGGAGTCTATCACGGAGGATCTTCCATGCCAAACCTGACCACTTGGAGGGTGTCATGCTGTTCCAGATTTTGGGAAAGGCTTCATACGTCGCTTCGTCGAGGGTCGCCACATGCGGAATTGATGCAGCTTGGAAAGCATAAGCTGTTTTGGTAGAGAATATTCCATCACTGGGAAATTACGTCCCAAATTTTAGCTAACTTTTCCAATTACGTCCCAAGTTGCCGGAAACATCAAAACGACGTCGTATTACATCATGGTTACGACGTCGTTTTGATGTTTCCGGCGATTTGGGACGTAAATGGTAAAGTTAGCTAAAATTTGGGACGTAATTGGAAAACTTAACTTTTTTGAATTTTTTTTTAAAAAATATGGAACTAATAAATTTTTTAACACTAATAAACATGAAAATATTATATATATACTCCTTATAATATTACATTGAATTATTATATACTCATATAATATATTAAAAATAATGAGTAATAATAAATAAATAGATAATAAAATTTCATATACTCCATATTAATTAAAAATTATGAATCGATTTAACATTAAAATTGTGAATGGATTTAACTTTATAAAATAAAAAAATTATATATAATAATTATCATAAGAAATTATATGCTAATATTAATGACCATAAATATAATATTTAACAAAATATCATTTAATTCTATTAAGTATAATTTTATGTTCTAAAATTGAATGAAATAAATGTTAAATTTTTTGAATTGTATAAGATAAATTAATATTAAAATTATAATCATTTTCTTTAAAATAATGAGTATAATAAATAAATAAATAGATAATAAAATTTCATATACTCCGTATTAATTAAAAAATTATGAATCGATTTAACTTAAAAAATTTAAAAACAATAAATATAAAAATTAATAATTATTATAAGGAATTATGCTAATATTAATGACCATAAATATAATATGTTAACAAAATATCATGTAATTCTATTCAGTATAATTTTATGTTCTAAAATTGAAAAAAATAAAGGCTAAAATTATTATAAAATAAATAAATGTGATAACTTACTACTTAATACTATCCAAAAACTATATTTACTAATTTATTCATATAAATAATATACTGATAATAAAATATATAAGTAAATTTATTTGTTTAGATTTACATTACAAAGAAAATTTTAAAAAAAGTATATAAATATTAAATATATAAATTTTTTAAAAAAAAGTATATAAACATATACAAACAATTAATCAAACAATTTCAAGTATTTTTTTAGATCCCATAACTATTCTATTTTTTAAAAAAAATTCCAAAAAAAATTAAGTTTTCCAATTACGTCCCAAATTTTAGCTAATTTTTCCATTTACGTCCCAAATCGCCAAAACCATCAAAACGACGTCGTAACCATGATGTAATACGACGTCGTTTTGTTGTTTCCGGCGACTTGGGACGTAATTGAAAAAGTTAGTTAAAATTTGGGACGTAATTGGAAAAATTAACTTTTTTGGGACATTTTTGAAAAAGTTGAAAAGTTATGGGACGTAAAAAAATTATTTCCCTTCCACAACTGGATAGAGCCCATCTCCATGAATCAGATACAAACTCCTGCAAATTAATGTTAGCAATAATAGCAGAAAGTTGTTCCAAAGAGTCTTGTTCCCAGGAGAGAAGAGCCCTCCTCTACTTAAAATCCCACTGCCAGAAACCATTTACCCAAACCCCCATTTCACTAATTTTAGAATTTTTATTATGACTAATGGAGAAGAGTCAAGGAAACAGAACACATAATTTCGAATCACCTATCCAAATATCATTCCAAAATTGTGTATTAGAACCATTCCCCACCTTTCTACAAAGATTCGACTTAAACCAATCACTAGAAGAAGTAGAACAAAAAAGATCAATCATACCCCTCCACCAACTAGAAAAACGATTCACATTCGAGCCCCCAATATAATCAGAGGAACAATCAACACCATATTTGGATACGAGAATCCTCACCCATAGAGAGTTGGGTTCAACCCGTATCCTCCAAAACCATTTACTAAGCAAAGAAATATTAAAAAGATCAAGATTTTTGACACCTAATCCGCCGAGTGCTTTGGGCTTGCATATATCATCCCAGGCCACCCACGAGATTTTTCTCTCATCCGTACACCCTCCCCATAAGAAATTTCTTTGAATTTTGGTGAGCTCTCTCAGAATTTTTTTAGGTATGCGGTATAGGGATAGATAATAGATGGGCACCGAAGTTAGAATAGCGTTAAGCAAGACGATTCTGCCTCCAAACGATAACCTCTTATCACTCCAAGCCTTCAACTTGTTTTTCATCTTATGAATTACACATTGCCAGCCTCCGATTTACGCTTGTTTATGCCAACCTGAATACCCAGATATTTCATAGGCCAATGACCGACTGTACAGCCAAGAGAGGCAGCCATTTCTTCTAGGATTTGCACATTCACGTTAACCCCATAAAGGCTGCATTTAGAGAAGTTAACTCGGAGGCCGGAGAGGAGTTCAAAGTTAGCAAGGATGCATTTTAAGGCCCAAATATTCTCAGCTGTCACGTGCCCGATAATAATAGTGTCGTCGGCGAACTGTAGATGAGAGACCCTAACCAAATTATTTACAACCGAAGCCGCAGAGAAAAGGCTAGCCTCAGAGGCTTTATAGATAATCGAGCTTAAAGCTTCAGCGGCGATAAGAAAGAGTAAGGGGGAGAGTGGATCTCCTTGTCTTAGTCCTCGTTGTAGTTGGAATTCTTTGGTAGGGCTTCCACATACAAGAACCGAAGCTGTGGCGCTAGTCACACACTCCATAATCCATTGTCTCCATTTAGAGCAAAAGCCCAGTCGATCCATAATTGAATAAAGGAAATTCCAGTCGACTAAATCAAAAGTTTTAGCAAAGTAGATTTTAAAGAACAACCGATCTTGTCTAGATTTTTTGGCTTCGTCAAACATCTCATTGAGCACCATCACACCATCTAGAATTTGTCTACCATGAATGAACGCAGTTTGATTTTCTAAGATTAAGGACTCCATGACTTTACTCAGCCTTTGAGCAAGCACCTTTGCCACAATTTTGTATGGGCTGTTGATCATAGATATGGGACGAAAGTCATCAATACTTGCTGCAATGTTTTTCTTGGGAGCTAGGGCAATAAAAGTCGGGTTGAAGCCACGAACGAATTTACCATGTTGGTGGAAATCAGCAAATAATTTCAGAATATCATTTTTCAGGAGATACCAGTGTTCTTTGATGAATGCAAAAGAATAGCCATCGGGCCCCGGACTTTTCGTCGAACTACAGCTCCAGATTGCGTCTCTAATTTCATATTCAGAGAATGGCTCGGTCAGCATTCTTTTATCATCCGAACTGATTTTAAACCGAGCGAAATCAGAGGCAAGGTTGGGGCGGGTGACTCTTGCTGCCTGGAAATGATTTCGAAAATGGGAGAAGATTGCTTCTTTAATATCTTTGGCTGAAGAGAACCACACCCCGTCAATGCCAATAGCACTTAGATCGTTGGCCTTTCTACGGGAGTTGATACATTTGTGGAAGAAGCTAGAGTTAGCATCACCCTCTTTAAGCCACCGTGTGTTCGATTTTTGCCACAACATATTTTGACGAAAACTGCAATCGGTGAAGATTTCTTGCATAATTTCGCTCCTTTTGGCCACTTCTTCATCATCTAACCCAAAAGCATCATCAATAATATCTAGATTAAAGAGTGCAGATTTGTTGCTCTCAATTTTCTGATCAAGTGCTCCGAACACGTTCTTACTCCATTCCTTGATTTTAGATTTAATACTCTTGAGTTTTTCCTTAATGACATATGAGCCCCACCCCGACACATCCAGTTTGTTCCAGCATGTTTCAATAAAGTCTTTAAAAGAGGGGTGCCTTAGCCAGACATTGTAGAAGCGAAACGGCTTTGGTCCCCAATCGAAAGAAATATCGTCAAGGATAATAGGACAGTGATCTGAAACAGTCCTAGGAAGCCCTTTAAGAATTGAGAAAGGAATTTTTAGAATCCATTCCTCGTTGAGAAGAACTCGATCCAACCTACTTTTGCAAGAGTCGTCTGGCCGGTACCACGTGTAACTTCTTCCCGACATAGGTAAATCATACAGGTTTGCACCACTAATAAAGCCATCAAAATATGTCATCTCCCTTCTGTTTATTGAGCCGCTTGAACCCACTCTCTCATGTGAATTTCGTACTGCGTTAAAGTCTCCCGCTAGGCAAATTGGTTTATCTTTATTCTGCTCAATAACCATCTCAAGAATTCCCCAAAGCTCCCTTTTCTCACGTAAATTACAGGGGGCATAAACATTAATTATACACAAATCAGATCCATCAGATGTACGAATGGCATTAAGGACTAGAATACCATTAACGTGCCAAGCACTAACACATTGAATAACATCAGAATTCCAAAAAGTTACAATACCCCTAGATCTTCCTGTTGTCGGTCTAGAGACCCACCCACACTTTTTATTGCCCCAAATGCTTCTACTAATTAATTCATCTACGCATTCCAGCTTAGTTTCTTGAATGAAGCAAACATCCGCTCTATGCTTGACAATCAATTCCTTGATATCTTTTCTCTTCACAATATTTCCCAAACCTCTAATGTTGTAGCTAATTATCTTCATAACATAAATAAATGGCACCCAACAACGTATGAGGACAGAGTCATACCTTTGAAACGATCTCGGTGATGGCAGCTACAATATCTTTGTCGGCTCCATCAGAAGTAAGCCCAATCTTTTTTCCAAAATCCCAAATTTTCGATGCTGTGTCCGATTGGCCTTCTAAATCTTGAACAAAAGAGCTCCATTTCTTCTTCTCTAATTTCTTTCTCAAACTTGGAGGAATCCTTTTTTGTTTATAGGTATTCGTGTTCAGAGGAGGAACAGGGGGCGCTATCGTAGGGCATGGATTCGCTTCTTCAGAGTCTTTCTGAGGGCTAATGGGGATTGGGCCTGTGGAGGTCACTCCATTGGGTGGACTTGAGGATCCAGGCCCAATAATAGGATTTACATCATCGCAAGGGAGTAAATTGTTACCCATGTAAGCGGGCCCATTTGAGCAGATAGATTTCGGCTCAGGAGATGAACGCCCCACAAACTCAGGCCCATTTGAGTCCAGGAGCCCAGGAGAAGCGGGATCAATCACAGCGTGGGGACCCAAGATCAACCACTAAATTAATGCCCTCGAGAGTAGAGTTAGAGGCTGTCGCCGCCACAAAATTAAGAGGGTTCCCCATGCAGCAATTAATGTCAGCGTGCTCCAAAGGAGATGGATCGATTTCCGAGGAGACATGACTGATGGCGCGTGCGGTGTTCAAGAAAGGAACTTGAACCGTCTTAATTGGTTCTGTCTCTGCCACTACGTCACCGGAGGAATCGTCTTCAAGTTCCGGTGCATCGCCGGAGAAGGAGGGTTTTTCAATGATTCGTAGGGCATGGTTTCGCAATCCAGTTTTTTGCCATTTTTGAAGTAAACTTTGCCCTCTTCCACCCTCTCAATTGATGGATAAACCTGGATAATTGATATATTACAATTGATATATTTGAATACTTAAAGGGTTGTTTGGGAAGGGAAAGAGGTGTGAGAATGGTGGTGCATGCTAGCCACTTGGCAAGCCAAGGGATATATACACACATTCACCAAATTCAAGCACCAACTTTCGTTTTTTTTCCCCAGAATATTTAATTCTCTTTGGCACAGACTCCCTTAATATATGGATGAGTTTTAATTTTGAACATTTAAAAAATATTTTTTTTTCTTAGAAAAAGCAATTAGTTCGTAGCAAAACCAAAAATTAATAAAAAGGATTATAAAAATCGAAGACAACGATTTATCAAGAAAACTTTCGATTCCACAATCAGAAAGCTTTCCGTACTCCCATTTGCTCAGCATCACTATCACACTATCTACCAATTTTACCCGAACCAACACCAGAACCTCACGTTTGGTGTATATATCTCCATCTACATAATTGCTGGAGTGAATGACATCACCGGTGAATGCATCCAGGCCTGGAATTGGGGGGACGTATCCCTCACTATTCTCCCCCGCCGCCACAACAAGAAACTCAGCCACCCACCTCTCCCTCGCCCCTGATTGAGGGTTTTCCGCTTGGACCACCCAACATTTGTGCTCATGATCGTAGGACGCGGATGTCACTTTGCAATTAAAGATGGGTTTGATGTTAAAATGAGCCACATAGTTGTCCAAGTATTCCACAAAACCCTTTTTTGGAATATATGTGGGTGAATTTGGAGGGTAAGGTAAGTAAGGAAGTTCACAGAAGTTCTTGGCCAGGTGAAGCTTCAGCCTGCTGTAAGCCCTTTTCCGCCACAGCGAAGCGTAGCCGTCTTCTTTTTCAAGGACAATGTTGGGAATTTTCTGAAGATTTAGGCATGCTGAGGTTGCTAAACCCGCAGGGCCTGCTCCCACAATTACAACAATGGTTTTATTCTCCATTTCTAGATCTATCTTTATTTCTCTCTTTCTTTTTTCCGTGGTGAAGACTTTTCGACAAGTTGTTTAAATATATTGAGGAAAAAAGTAAATAAAAAATGGAGGAGGAGGACACTTGTTATTTAATCTATACACTTGTCATTGTTCATATACACTTGTCACTTTTCATATTATGCAGATAATTATAAAAAGTTAATTAAGATTGCAAATTTGCAACTTAATTAATGTGGATCAAATGCCTTGGCCTCTTTGGATATATAGTTTGGATGGGCACAAGAAGGCCTAGGCCCGCGTTCGCTGCTCTTTGAAATGATAATGGGCTGCTGCTATTTATTTTCTTTTAATTCTGCAATTTATTTTAATTTCTAGTAGTAGCTAGTTTGCAACTTCCATAATTTCAATTTTCAGTGATTGGGCTTTTGGTTTATAGTAAAATGTGAAAATATGGAGCAAAATAATAATTAATGGCTTGTTGAGACGTTGATTAAAGGTGATATATAGGATTAAAAAGAATTTAAATGTTGTAAAAAAATCATAATGCCAAGTTAAGATTATGTCATCCTCTCTCTGCTAGGGCTCTCTTGGGTTCCTTGTTGAGAATCTCTGCGCCGCCTACACATGCGCTTTCTCAGCCGCCTTTGGTCTTTCCTTTTTCGATTCTTTAGAACTTTGTCGTTATTTTGTAGTTGTCGGTAAAGAATATTCTGACCTCTCTTACTTACATACGACTTTTGTGTGGATTTTTGAAATAATGGCTGATGCACTGAGCGAGTTACGGCAAAAAAAAAAAAAAAAACTCCTACTAATGAAGAAATTAATGTGATCATCGTTGATCAAGAGATCCACTGAAATCACAAATTTCCTTATAGGGCATATTGTCATAAAAAAGAACAGGGTCAGAGGAACTTGAGTTGGTGCTTAAGTGCATCCAACGCGTGTCTACGAGATGGATTGATCGTATTTCATTTTTCTGAGGCTGTAGATTTTAACAAGTTTATTATCAATAGGCACCCGTGGAACTTTAGCTAGGTCCTCGTTTGGAATAGATTGGAAGAAGGCAAGAGGCCCACAAATAAGGTTACGTTCTGGGTCCAAATCTCTGGCCTACAATTTCGAGCGATGACAAGCCAAGCGGTGGGCAGGAGAATTCGTAGGGTATTGGAGGTCTACTACGTGCACATGGTGTGGCTTACTTAGGTCATTTGCTTGCGGATATAAGTTTTGGCTAACATCACCAAAGCCCTATGTCGTGGCACAACCGTCACATACGGTGGATGGAATGGTAGTAATACTTAGGTATAAGATACTAGCAAATTTTGACTACATCATTCAACAGAGAAAGATTGTCCGCTACTTTTGGAAATAAACAGTTAGGGCCATGGATAGAGGTAGAAGGGCAACTTAGTGCACTACCAAAAAGACGGTGTTTTGAGTCGATAAAACCTGCGCAAAACGTAATTTGCGAAAAATATTAACTCATAAAAAAATAGATGGTCGCAAATGTTTGTAACAAAATGTATTTTTAATTTTTTTTGTTATTATTTCATTTTTAGGATTTGCGACATAATTCGCCCTCTCAATTTTTCTAAAAAAAGTGTCTAATCCAACCTGAGTATGAAATGTACCCCACCCAGACTGGACTTGGCCCGACATTTTTTTTTGTAATTTGCGGTCGCTGGTATCGAATATGCGACCTCAAGGTACTTTGTGTGGCATTTTGACAATTGAGCTAGGAGGTTCATTTGGTTATGTTATGACATAAATTAAATAAGTATGCCTATTAAGAAAATTATAACAAATTTTAGATGAATTTTATTTTCGTCGCAAAAATTGTCACAAATTTGAGACGAATTAAAATAGTTATTTTGATGTTGCCTGGTACGGAATCTGGTCTCTCTTACTTGCATACAACTTTTGTGTGGATTTTTGTAACAATGGTTGATGCACTAAGCGAGTTACGACAAAAAAAATAAATTCATTGAGTAGTGAAGAAATTAATGTGATCATTGTTGATCCACTGAAATCACAAATTTCCTTACAGGGCGTACTGTGATAAATAAAGAATAGGGTTGGAGGAACTTGAGCTGAGTTGGCGCTAAAGCGCATTCAGCGCGTCACTTGAGTATCAAGGTTTTGACAATTGGAGATGGATTGATCGTCTTTGATTTTTCCGAGGCAATAGATTTTAACGAGTTGGTTATCAATAGGCAACTGTAGAACTTTAACTAGGCCCTCATTTGGAATGGATTGGAAGAAGGCAAGAGGCCCACAAATAAGGTTCTGTTATGGGTCTAGATATATGGCCTACAATTTTGAGTGATGACAAGCCAAGCATTGAGTAGGAGGATTTATATTGGTAGGGTATTGGAGGTCGATTGTGTGCACGTGTTGTGGCTTAATTAGGTCATTTTATTGCAGATCGAAGTTTTGATTAAAATCACCAAAGGCCTATAAAAATACTAGCAAATTTTGGCTACATCAGTCATACAGAGAAAGATTGTCCGCTACTTCGGGAGAAGACTGGAGATCGACTAGAAGAAAATAAACAATTCGGGCAGGTCATGGATGGGGTAGAGGGGCAACACAGTGCACTACGAAAAATACAGTGTTGTGCGGCGACAAAACCGTCGCAAAATGTAATTTGTGAATTTAACTCATCGAAAAAACAATGGTCGCAAATGCTTGCGACAAAATGTAGTTTTAATTATTTAATTATTTATTTTTTAAGATTTGCGACATAATTCACCTTATCAATATTTTTAAAAAGGGGTCTAATCCAACTCGAGTACGAAATGGACCCCACCTAGACTGGACTTGGCCTGACATTTTTTTTGTAAATTGCGGCCACTGGGTATCGAATCTGCGACCTCGAGGTACTTTGTGTGGCATTTTGACAATTGAGCTAGGAGGTTCATTTGTTTAATAAATTAAAAATGTATGCTTATTAAGAAAATTGTAGCAAATTTTAGATGAATTATATTTTCGTCGCAAATTTGAGACGAATTAAAATTCCATCAAAACATCCCTCGCAAAAAAAAAAAATTATATTAAAAAAACCATTCGCAAGTTTGAGGCGAATTGTAAAACCGTCGCAAATTGCAACGACCTATAAAACCGTCACTTATATTGTTGACTTCGTTAAATTCATCTTTTAATGACAGCTATCGTCGTTAATTCTTAATTAAGAGAGGAATGGATAGATGAAATTAATGTGGATTAATTTTATTTGACACATACAATTTATTGGGAAAATGAAAGAGATATTCATGGACAAATTTTGTAACAATAACATTTCCGGATAAGACCTTTGCATTGGCCTGTCATGAAATTCTCCTTCTTGCAACTTTGATTGCATCCATCACTGCTCAAGCAAAGCCCCGATTTTGTTTTGCTTCTTTCCGAACATATCTTCACTTCTCTCTTCTCATCAACCTTTGGAGAACACATTATTTCTGCAGTAGATTAATCAAAAAATTAATTAACTGGAATTATTATAAATTCATCAATTAGTTAGAATGAAAATAGCATTGATTTTCTAATAATAATAATAATAATAATAAGAGATATGATGAAGCTTGAAATAACCCGAAGATAGGAGAAGCATCATGAGTAGAACAAATTGTTGTAACAGAACTCATCATGGACTTCATTTCTTATATATAGTTGGCAAGAGAAAGGTTGTTTTGAAAATATTTTATGCAAAAGAAAGGTTGTAATGAGAATATGTGCAAAAGAAAGTCTAATATATAACCATAACAAAATTTTGCCAGATTTATTCATCATCAATGCTTGATTATATTCTCATTTAAGGGAGGAACTAATTTGTTTAGGAATATCTAGTGGGTTGGACATTTGATATGGAGATTGGAACATTATTAATATCTAATATCTTGTTTGGGATTTTCTATGGTCAGAAAGGATGTTCGCCCTTTCTGACAACAGAAAACCTATTAAAAGGTGACACGTCGCCTACCTTAGTCATAGTGCGAAAATAAACCATATATAAACCACATGGCTCACATGTCATTCGGCCCACTCAGAAAATAGGCCTTTACAAAATAAGCCCACTGAAATAAAGTAAATTAGGGTTTCTGAAAATCTCTTTCGTCTCCTTTGAAGAAAAGTAAATTATTTGAAGAAACAGTAACTTTTCATTTCAACAATACCGGCCACTATTCTATTCGTCTTTTCATCTTTCACGCATTATCTATATATTATTTCCTCCTACTCGGTTTTATTTTTTATATTCATTGATTTCCTTTACCTTTTCATGTTATATTCTCTATTCTTCCTTCTCAGTTTATTTTTTATATTCTAGTTTAAATTCAATTATGTACAACAATCTGATGGGAAAAAAAAACTGGAGCTATATGAGTGGTATATTATTCATGATTCTTGTATTTAAATCTCCAACAGCTTATTAATTTTATTCATCTTTGTAAAAAAAAAAAAAAAATTGCAAGCACCCAGGCGGAATCCGGCCGCCTAATGTCACAGCCGATGAAGAGTGCCAATTTAGAGAAAGCGGGGCGGTTGGGGCGCCTTAGCGCCTAGGCCGATTTTTGCAACCCTGGTTATAACGAATAGTTTCAATACCAATTTCTTAATTAAATTTCGTTAGTGGCCGGATTTTGATTTTGATTTATTTAGAAATATAATTTATTCAACATGTAAAAAATATACCCCCGTCCTTCTATAAGTTTTCCATTTTATCATTTTGGTACTTTCGTCTAGCTTCCCGGCCATACCTTTTCTTTTTACAGATATCTTTTAAATTTATATATGTAGCTGCACTTCACTCTTCTTATTTACATATAATGTCACTATAAAATTTACTTTTGTAGCTTAATTTTTCTCATTCTCAATCATCTCACATAGTCACATGTACTATATTTATTATTTAATCAATTGTCATAATCTCTATAACCTAAAGTATCAGGAAGCTTATAAACGAATGGAATGAGTAATTTATTACTGTAGGTTGTTTTAAAAAATATTAAAACAATACAAATTCAATTTCTTCATGTATTTTGTCCGTTGTAATGCTAGAAATATTGTTATGGGATGGAATACCCCTTATATTCTACAAGTGCAATTTAAATCTTTTTGACTGAATAAAAAAAAATTAACAAAATTCAATTTAACCCTATAAATATTGAAAACAAACCAAAAAATCATGTCCAACCACCCTCTTATTTTCAAGACAGACCAATCACTTTAACTATAATCTAACTATATTAGTGGTAAAAAAAATCTCTACATTTTCATAAAAATTGAAAATGAAAGAGTAAAATTAATCACATGTACATTCAAGCTAGCTAGCACGTACACCTAGAAGTGATTATTTAAAACTGCTTTTACATCACTTGCTATGGCTTTAGCATCATTAGAAATTCCAAATAATCCAGCCCTTGAAAATCCAGCACAGTAAAGTCCCCTCTCTCCTTTCCAATGATTTGGA
The DNA here is from genome assembly GCA_963675135.1 of Galeopsis tetrahit. Classification (NCBI taxonomy): domain Eukaryota; kingdom Viridiplantae; phylum Streptophyta; class Magnoliopsida; order Lamiales; family Lamiaceae; genus Galeopsis; species Galeopsis tetrahit. Next base: position 54,402,443 of record OY776131.1, on the reverse strand, counting down.
GCACTATTTCTAGGCATCCCATCTTTACCAAAAAGCCCTCCATCATCCTGCATATATAAGGTTCAATTTTTGGTGTGTTATAAATTTTATTTAATTTTGAAATAAAATTAAAAATAACAAAAAGGGTATAATGAGAAGGGCATGAGATAATATTTTTTGCCTTTAAAAAAGAATAAGAATTTTGAAAGTTGTACCTTAAGCCATTTTAGTATAGTGCTTCTGTAACCGGTGGCAAGTACGATGGCGTTGAAGCCCTTAATCCGCCCGTCTTTGAAATAAACATCATTTCCAGCAACCTTTTTGATTGATGGGAAAACCTGCCAAATATATTACATTTAAGTATTAATATAATGAAAATAAATAAATTAAAATATTACGCGTGTTTTGCATTAGTAAAATAAAATATATAGATCGAGGTGCATGTACGTACGTTAATTTGATTTGCTCGGATTTTATCAATTGTTCCGACATCAAGAACGGGAGATCTGCCAGTTTCCTTTTTTCAAATAGAAGGGTCCCTTGCTCGGTCTTATGATGCCATAACTACTAAGGTTTCCATACTTCCATTTACACATCCCCAGAACAACATTATCCACCACATTTATCGGTAACCATCGCAATAAACCCATCCCAACTCTAACCATTTCCTCATTAACAACATGTACCTGCAGCAGATCAAACCATAACTAATTAATTAATTATTCAATCAATTATTAATTTTCAATAAGTAAAAAGAAAAAAAAAACTTACTGGACTAGGAACAACAATAGAAGTCTTAGCACCCCAATCGGACAAATCCAGGGCGATTTCCATGCCCGAATTTCCACTCCCCACAACCAACACTCGATTTTCCCCAAACTTGTCGCCATTTTTGTACTGACTCGAATGCATCACCTCCCTGTTGAAGGAATCCAGGCCTGGAATCGGAGGGACATAAACCTCGCTATTCTCCCTTGTGGCTACCACCAAAAACCTAGACGTGTACGTCTCTCTCTTCCCAAAGATTGCATTCTCAACCTCCACGGCCCAATTTCCATCCTCTTGTATGAACGTGGCGGATAGAACAGCACGTTGGAACAAGGGTTTGATGTGAAATTTGGAAACATAGTTATCGAGGTAGCGGATGAAGTCGCATCTGGGAATGTAGGTTGGCGCATTGGAAGAAAATGACAAGTAGGGCAGTTGGCAGAACTCCTTAGCTAAGTGAAGCTTTAATCTGTCGTAGGACCTTTTTCGCCAAAGCGAAGCGTAGCAGTCGTCTTTTTCCAAAACAATATTGGGAATGTTTTGCCGGTTTAGACATGCGGATGTTGATAAACCAGCGGGGCCTGCACCAACGATTATAACTGTAGTTTGTTGTTCCATTATCTCTCGATCTCCTTTTCTTTAATTTTGTGATTGATTTCAGCTTATTGATGTGCTGTGTACAGCTAATAAGATTATGCTAGGAATTTATAGAATGAGAACAATAATAATTATATTCCAATTAACGAATAAGATTTCTTATTTATTTATTTCTTTTTGCCTTTTCTGATTGCAATAACCGAAAAACGGGTAATATTTTTTTCAAATGCAATAATGGATATATACGATTAATTGGGCGAATTTGGTTACAAATAGTAATTCAAATTGACCAATGACCAAAACAAGATACTAGCATACAAGGTTAGTGTCTCAATGACTGCCATATTTAAAAAAATGAAAAAGGACATGAATTAGTCTTCGATTTTCTATATATGTAGTTTTCAAATTTTAGTCGATCGAGATTATATACGTGGCATGCATAGATTGGTGAATAAAAATTATTTTGACGCCAATGGAGGATTTGATCAATGGCAATATTAGGGATTCTTGCACTTACTTTAATTTCCCAATTATATATATAATTAGGATAACCTCATCGAATCACTGATGGAAATTCAAAATCAATTCTTGACTTCTCTGCAGGTTAATTAATTTGAGAGAAATATTTAGTACAGATGTATCTATACAGGTTTAAAAACTAGATTCAGTTTCTTAAATTTAATTTAAAAAATGATTTTAGGCTTTTTCTTCTTTTATAATCTCCCATGCATCTAATTCAGAATCTCTTATTTACATATTTTTTTTTTTAAGAATTTTATGTTTTTTTCATTTAATTAATTCTCCTTACTTTTCTCCATTTCATTTTCTTTTTTTTTTAGCTTAACTAATCAACTGGAGTATTTCTTTTATTTCTCTTTCCTCAACGTCCATCAATTTCTTTTCTTTCTCTTTTTAGTTTATGAATGAAAAATATCTTCTTCTTTTTTAACTAATCAATGGAGTATTTTTTTGTTAATTGTATATTAAACTTATAAAATATTTTCACATTAAAAAGGGAAAATTGCACTTTTGGTCCTGTAAGAATGAGTTCAAATCACTTTCAGTCCTTTTTCATGCACTTTTGGTCCTGTAGTTTATTTCCGTTAGTTTTAACGGATGAAAATTGCATAAACCGTTAAATATTGCACTTTTGATCCTGTAAGAATAAGATTAAATCACTTTCGGTTATTTTTCATACACTTTTAGTCTCATAATAAATTTATGTTTGTTTTAACGGAAGAAAATTGCGTGAAAGACACACATCCCTTTAAACACAACCAAAAGCTTAATATAGGAGCTTTTGGTAATATCACTAAAATTATAAAAATACCAAATGTATTTTAACAATTTATTTAAATAATTATTTAAAATTGATAAATTTACTTAAAATAATTTTATGATCTAAAAATTCAATCAATTATATATTAAATGAAAATTAAATCTAAAACTGATCTCAAATCAAAGCAAAAAAATAAAAACTATTTGGCTTGATTTTGATTTTGATTTTTGTATTTTCAAATTATATCCAAATTATATGGGGTTAAAAATTAATTTATATTTGAATATACAGTGTATTTTTTTAATTTTATATTTTTGTATATTCAAATTATTTTTCAAAATTTACTTTTAATTTTTTTTTGTATATTTCAATTTTAATACAAGAAATTAGTTCAAAAGTTATTTAAATTTAAATTAGGGTTAATTCTAAATAAATACACCACCTTTCATCTCAATATCAATTTAATCACGACCTTTACGATTTTTTTTTAAAACCCCAACCTTTCATTCTGTTGCAATTAGATACACATTTTTTTCTCCGCTCTCAACAATTGATGATGTGGCTTGCCGGAGCTCGCCACGTAATATTACACATATTTTTTTTATTTTCCCCATAAAGATTACACTTTAAATAGAAATAAAAATATAAAATTTTATAAAAATAAAATTCCATGCGTCTCCTCTTCTCAAAGTAAATCAAGTTTTCTTCTACCATTCTAAACTAAATCAAGTTATTCTCTCCTAACCATAAAAAACTCACGCATCTAGACCATTGGTGATTTGGTTGTTTATTTCTTCGGTAATTCTTAAATTATTTAATAATTTTGATGTTTTGTTCAACTAGTTCGATAGTTCGAGATCTATAATTTTTTTCGGTGGACCTCAATTAATTATTGTATTTGGGTGTATGCTGAAGATATCCTTGTTGGTGGTTTTTCGTGATTGATTGAGTTTGAGAAGTGAGAGAGACGCGCATAACCAGAACTCTGATTTATTTTTATATTTTTATTTCTATTGAGTTTGAGAAGTGAGAGAGACGCGCATAACCAGAACTATAAAATTTTATATTTTTATTTCTATTTAAAGTGTAATCTTTATGGAGAAAATAGAAAAAATATGTGTAATATGACGTGGCGAGCTCCGGCAAGCCACATCATCAATTGTTGACCGGAGAAAAAAAAATATGTATCTAATTGCAACACGATGAAAGGTTGGGGTTTTAAAAAAAATCGTAAAGGTCGTGATTAAATTGATACTGAGACTAAAGGTGGTGTATTTATTTAGAATTAACCCTTTAAATTACATTATTTTTTTTAGTAATTTTTAATTATATTCAAATCCTTGAATTAAAAAAAAAATAGATTCTATAAAAAAAATTCAAATTATATAACTCAGTGAGATTTAGTCATTTATAGTAAAAAAATTAATATTCTAAATTCTATTGATTTTATTTATATTTTAATTCTATAAGTATAATTTATTATTAGTTTTAATAATATTTTTGTATTTTTTCTAATTATAATTATTTTTTTAGGAATATTTTTTGGTCAACTAACGGTTTCCATCCAAAAACTAACGGTTTTCATCCATAAACTATCTTACAGGACAAAATCTGCAATAAACAGGATCATTTACAAACTTCAGGACCAAAAGTGATTTTGAAAAATTCCTACAGGACTAAAAGTGCAATTTTCCCCGTTAAAAAATATGAACATATTATAATTCAAATTGTATAACGTTTTTTACCACCCGGGTAATACGCGGATGTTCCACTAATTTTGTATAAAAAGAAATTATTTTATTGAAAATGGTATGTCACTACAAAAAAACAGTGGTTTGCAACGGATTTTGGGCGGTTGCAAAAAAATTGGACGCAAATATTTGCGATGAAATTTTGAAATATGTCTCAAATTTGCAACGGAAATATTTGTCGCAAATCAGTCATGACCCGTGACCCAATGGGTAAAAATATCACCGCAAATTTGTGAGGAATATTTTTAAAATTTGTGAAAAAAACTTTTTGACGCTGACCGTCGCCATTCACGACAGCATAAGCCATTGCAAACCCTAAATAAAAAAAAGTTCACGTGGCCACCCTGACGGAATGCACGAGCCAGCATCGAATTATTTAATAACTTTTGATTGTAAATTTATTTTAAAACTCATTTAATTATTTATGTATTTCTTCTAAGAAATTCAAGCCCCCACTCCACTTTTGATATGATGCTCCCCTTTCGTTCCCTCTCATTTGGCTCGTGGGTGATAGTACATATGTCCTTCCATATTCCCCAAGCCAATATTGCAAAATTCTCCAACTCATTTGCCCTACTTCCATTCCTCACCTTCCGAATTAGTTCCATAGTTGGTAACCTATCGCCCCTTTTAATTCACACCACCATCCATGGCATTTCCACACTTTTTTAACAAAAGGGAAGTAAAACAAGGCGTGGGATGTGGTAGCGTTGCTAATCCCACATAAAGCACAATTGCCTTCCATCGGCACATGATGAGCCTCCAAGTTACCTTCAGTCGGCAATATATCTAGCATCACTTTCCAGAAGAAGACTTTGATCTTCGGTGGGACACTTAAGTTCCACATTTTGCGCCATTCTTCACACGTGCCTTCCCTTGCCTCACTCGAGGCTACCCTCGCTGTTTTCCTCTCCATTTCCCAGTTGTGCCAGTATCCCGTCTGAACCGAGTACTTCCCTTTTTTCCCCGGCTTCTAGTACATAGAATCCTCCGTCGACCTTCCCCCTATTGGTGTTGTTTGTATCGCCTGTACTTCAAAAGGGACAAAAGCCCTTTCAATCAGATCTGCCTTCCGATCCATTCCGAGTTCTCGCCAATGAATTGACTCACTATTGAGCCGCTTGCTATTCTTGATATAACCCGTCCCTTGTTCAAACCATTCACCCACTTATCTCGGAAGAGCTTAATCGACTTTCCATTCCCAATTCTACAATGCATTCCATCCTCCAACAAGTCCTTACTCCAACACAATGATCTCCATATGAACGACGGATTCCTTTTTGCGCGCATGGATCGGAGAAGGTATGTATTCCTAGATATACTTCGTGACCCCCTGTCATTCTAATCTGCAGCGTCTCTCTTACATTGCTGTCGTTCGATTGCTTCGTATTTGGGCTAAGAGATATAGCCGACTTATCATAGTTTATTTGTTGTCCTGAAATCCTTTCATACCTCCGTAGCACCCCTTTTACTCTTGTATTCTCAGCCCCTGTTGCTTTAAAGAAAAAGAGGTTGTCGTCCACGAAGAGAAGGTGTGTGATAACCGGCGCTTCCCTTGACACCTTCACGATAGTCATTCCCTGATCACTTGCTAGTTTCTTCATCATGGTTGACAAACCTTGGGCACACAACACAAAGAGAAAATGGGATAGGGGTCCCCCTATCTCAGCCCTCTACTTGATTTTACATGTCCCACACGTACAACCCGTCCATTCACCCTAAAAGAGTAGTGGACTGTTGTGATGCAATGTAGCAGTGTCCTCCATCTATCATTAAACCCCAGCTTTTTGAGAATCGCCTCCAAGTACCTCCAAGCAAGATTTGTCTTTTAATACCTAAAATAAAAATTTGTCGCAAATTTAGAGAGAGAAAGTGAGTGAGTGGAAATGGCAACAAGCAAGAATTTTTCTTAAAAAAAATAAAATTGAGGAAATTTGCACTTTTAGTCTAGGAGAAATATTTTTAAATCACTTTTGATTCCAAGGTTTTAAAATGGTCATTTTTATTGCAGATTTGGTTCTATCAGTTAGTTTTTTAATGGAAACCATTAGTTGACCAAAATATTAAAAAAAAAGTAATTATAATAAAAAAAATATACAAAAAATATTTTTAAAGCAAATAATAAATTATTTATAATTAAAAATTAAAATCATTAGAATTTAGAATATTAATTTTTTTTTAATCTATATAATGAAATTTCACTAAGTTATATAATTTTTTAATCAAGAATCTGAATATAATTAAAAATTACTGAAAAATAATGCAATGTAAATTCTGAAATTTAAATAACATTTGACGAAATTTTTTGTATCAAAACTGAAATTTTTTTATTATTTTTATTTTAACTTTTGAATTTATATAATATTGAAGATTTTATTCTTTAGTTATATTTCAGATTTAATTTCATATTTATTTTCTTGGTATTTTTCAATTTTATTTTTTGTCAAGATTGTTATTTAGAAAAAAAAATTAGATTTTATAACATTTGATTTACATATATTAAACTGGTCCATATTTTCCAGATACAATTAATATTTGAATTTTGTATTATATATTATTATTAACGGGCGCATGACTCTCACACAATTTTGTTTAATATGATATTAGGTTTTTGGATGTGTTTTAACGGTGCATGACTTTCACACAATTTTTATTTATTAAAACAAATGAAAATTTACTATCAGATTAAAAGTGATTTACTGTAGTGGTATCAATTGAATGTAATGATGTAATTGAACAAGCCAAGCCTAGCTCAAGCTAAATTAATAAATATTCTAGAGCTTAATCGCGCCTATATGATTCTAAACGAGTCTAATAATATCAATCTATATTTAATTATTCATCAATTAATTTTATTTTATATTTTAAGGTAACAAAATCAACCGAGACTAGGAAAGGAGAGCAAGTTGCTGCCTATGATATAAGAGTCGAAATGAGCTCGGCCCATGGGCCAGCCATTACTAACAAGCAAGACTGAACATTAATTTCAGGGCCACGGTTATACGCGCACACAGACCTATTGAGGACACCCACTAGACATTTTTTTCATACTAAAGGGTATGTGAAACGTCACATATACCCTTTGTATGAAATTTAAAAAAAAAACGAAGATCAGTACACCCTCCTATTCTATTTCAACCTAGAATCATCCCTACCGTCGCCATTAAAACAACCACAATTTTCAACTAAAAAAAACTTTTAAGAAACAGCAAAATAAAATTTTCCGTAAACTAAATTACGAAAAACTGTATAAGCAAAATTCCGGGAATTATTTTCGAGTAAGACGATGTATTTCGGGATTTTTTTTCGGACATATCAACATTGTACAAAAAAAAAAGAATTGTCCGAAAATTTTAACCGAACCAAGTTAAGATGTTCGAATCTTTTTCCTGAACAAACTCAATGTGTTTGAAAAAAATTCCTTAACAACTTTCATTTGTTCGAAAAAAAATATCGGACATAAAAAAAATTACAGATTCAAAGATCGGACATTCCTAAACACTATACTTACCGGACGGGGCGGCGTGCACAGCGACGCTGGGCGGACGATGGCTTGGATTTGGACGGACAGCGTACGACACGGATCTGGACGGACGGGGTTGCAGGCGGTAGAGCGATTACAGGCGAAGCGACGTGGGGGGAGGCCGGTCGGAGTAGGTGTAGGCGAAGTGGCGGTCGAAGTGTATGCAGGCGGCGAAACGATTACAGGAGATAGGCGGCGAACAAGCATCATGGCTTGGGGGAGAGGTGGCGAACAAGCGTCGTAGCTTGGGGGAGAGGCGGCGAATGGGCGGCGATTTGGATGAGGCAGAAGAAAAATTTGAAATGGAGGAGAAGAGTGAGTGTCCCGCAAATAAATGAGAATTAGAGTTTAGAGGAAGAATAAGGGTTTTTTGGGTTTTCCACGTGGGTGCCTCATTTCACGGTGGGTATCTATTCCTCCCCACACATACACGTGACACTCATTTCGGGACTATCACATCTTGTGTCATCTATATTTTGTTACTCTTTGCTTACTTGCTTGTTTACTTGTTTATTGCTTGATTGACTACTTATTCATTTTATGCTTCTAGGTGATTATTTAATTATTTTAAGGAGTATAAAAGGGCCTATCATATATTCCGCATATAGTTGTTTATCAACACTCTAAAGGCATTTTCATAGTACTTAACACTTGGAAAACTTACCTGACTCTGTATTTTGTGTGTTATTGTTAGAAAAAAAAAAATTAAAACGGACACACGTGTATTCCCCCCCCCCCCATACACGTGTTACACTCCTTTCGGGACCATCACATTCACATAAGATTATTTCTTCCGCCCACATGTTCGAATATTCCAACCGGAGATAGAAGCCAATTTAGTCCCATAATTTTTTACCTTTTTTTGAAATGGTCCCAAAAAAGTTAATGTACTAATTTAGTCCCAATTTTTGGCAATTTGTTCTGTTTTGGTCCCAAAAGAGTTAAATATTTTGCGTGTAGATCGGATGAGACGATAAGATGACTTACATACTCTATCGTCTAAATGCAAATAATATGTTATGATCTTAGAGTGCTAGTGTAAATAGGAGATTAAGATAACAACCTTACTGACTGCTGAATTTAGCTGGTCAGTTTGAGAGCTATCTCAAAAGCTATAGGTGCGGAAATGTGTAGGCCCTAAATGTTTAGACTCGTGGGTTGATACGAAAACCTCTTTTATAGAATGACTTTAAAACAATGAATGCTTATCAGCTGATATACAATATCTGCTGATTATAAACTTATACTTAGTGGATTTTGACTCTTTTGAAAACAATGCTTTTGAATAACTAGGTGTGGTGTCAGATTGCCTTCCAGAAAGGCCATTCAAGTTGGGGACTTGTTTGTGGCCGGCGCCTTTCTCGACTGTATGGCACTGAACACAGTTGGTCTTGAAAATAATTTTCATCGGATTTGCGGTGCCGCATCAAACGTCGCCATCTCACTCTCTCCAATGACCGGAGTAAAATTGCGTAACCACATAAAAAATTTAGGGAAGAAGACGGTACAAAAATAGGGTAAATAGAGAGAGAAAAATGCTTAAATTTTTGGGTTGGGTTGGGTTGAATCTTGAGCGGGTTAGTGGGTAAGGATCAGGGTCAAAAGCATGTGCAAGGATCTCACTTTGGTGTGTATGGTGTATTTGAGACTTTTCCATATATAAAATTATAAATACAAATTTAAAAGTAAATTTTGAAAAATAATTTGAATATATAAAATATACAATATATATATATATATATATATATTTGAATGTAATCTCAAAATTTAAATTTATTTTTAACCCCATATAATCTGGATGTAATTTGAAAATACAAAAAATAAAATAAAAAATTAGCCATTTTTTCCATTGATTTGGGAGTAGTTTCAGATTTAATTAAATAATTTAATTTTAATATTATATATAATTGATTGAATTTTTAGATCATAAAATTATTTTTTAAAGTAAATTTATAGAATAATCATTTAAATAAATAGTTAAAATATATTTGGTATGTTTATAATTTTAGTGATATTACAAAATTTTAATTCGATATTAGGCTTTTGAATGTGTTTTAACGAGTGCGTGACTTTCGTGCAATTTCCATCAATTAAAATAGACATAAATTTACTATGAGACTAAAAGAGTATGAAAAAGTACCAAAAGTGCAATCTTTAACGGTTCACAAAATTTTCATTCGTTAAAGCTAATGGAAATTTACTACAGGACTAAAAGTGTATGATAAAGGACCGAAAGTGATTTGACTTCATTCTTACAGGATCAAAAGTGCATTTTCCCGAATAAAATAAGGAATAAATTTGTACTTTTAACTTTTTTGGGATTAAAACAGAACAAATTACAAAAAAATATGAGACAAAAATGATACATTTAACTTTTTGGGGACCATTTTAGAAAAGGTTGAAAGTTACGGGACAATGAAAGGAATCTAGCATTTAGCATTCACTTTGCTATTGAAACTCTATTAATTGGTGCAATTGAACTTCACTTTGCTATGAAATGAATCTAGCATTTAGCATTCATTGTCCCTAAAGGTTTCGACGGTGGGGACGGTTTGTACGTCCTTGAATACGGGGATATTGGGGAGCGAAAATGTTTATGCCAAAAATCATTCAGAGTGACGGCCTGGCTTGGAACGTCATTAGTTTGGTGACGATGAATGAAGTAATGAATATATAATTATATACGGAGTAATATTTATAACACATGCAAACACACAATTTAACATAGACCAAAAGTTTAAATTAGGAGGTAGAGAACAATCAAAGATGAACATTAATCTTCTCCTGAACTGGCAAAACACATTATTAACTTGCATACATTTAAAAAAAAGACCATTAATTTTTTAAGACCATTAATTCTTGTGGCTTATAAGTGTAGTTATATCTGCCACAACTGCCTTTGCGTCTTTAGAGATGCCAAACAGCCCGTTCCTTGCAAACTCAACACAGTACAACCCTTTTGCTCCCTTCCAATGCTCGGCAGCAGTCCTCTTCGGCATTCCGTCTTCTCCAAAAAGCCAACCCTCATCCTGCATATTTATATACATAACAAGACAAATACAATTTATTTGAATATTTAAATTAAAAAAAAAAGAGACAGGTAAATAAAATAATGATCTGCACCTGAAGCCAATTTTTCACGGTGCTCCTGTAACCTGTGGCAAAAACAATGGTTTCGCAATCCAGTTTTTCGCCATTTTTGAAGTAAACTCTGCCCTCTTCCACCCTCTCAATTGATGGATAAACCTGGATAATTGATATATTACAATTTTTTTTTTTTGAACAGCAAAATGGTAATATATTATCGAGTACCAGAGGTACTCAAAAGGGTCAATCAGAGTTACAATTATAAAATGATGCCAAAACTAATCTAAGCATAACCAAGCCTATCACTTAGAGTTGCAACAAAGTCTAGGGTTGCAACACCAATCCTGAAACGAATAGTGGTTAACACCACTAAATTGTAGGGAAAATAGACTCCACACTGTAGCTCGAATCTCCTCCAAAATCTTTTCCGGGGCAACATTCTCACCTTTGAAGATTCTACGATTTCTAGATTTCCACAGAAACCATAGAGTACCTGACCAAATGCACTCCAAGACATGTTTCCTTCTCTTGCAGCCCAAGATGCCAATGTGTTGTAATAGGTGCAAAGCTAGTTTGGGGTGACAAGGCATGGGGCAGCCAAGCCAAAGGTAGCACCGTGACCATATTTGATGAGAGACCATGTAGTCGAAAAAGAGGTGATGAACATTTTCGTCAACTTGACCGCATAATCCGCAGCTGATTTCGTCGCCGTCGCTAAGTATCTTCCTCCTTTTCAAATTCATCCGGGTAGGGAGTCTATCACGGAGGATCTTCCATGCCAAACCTGACCACTTGGAGGGTGTCATGCTGTTCCAGATTTTGGGAAAGGCTTCATACGTCGCTTCGTCGAGGGTCGCCACATGCGGAATTGATGCAGCTTGGAAAGCATAAGCTGTTTTGGTAGAGAATATTCCATCACTGGGAAATAATTTTTTTACGTCCCATATCTTTTCAACTTTTTCAAAAACATCCCAAAAAAGTTAATTTTCCAATTACGTCCCAAATTTTAGCTAACTTTTCCAATTACGTCCCAAGTTGCCGGAAACATCAAAACGACGTCGTATTACATCATGGTTACGACGTCGTTTTGATGTTTCCGGCGATTTGGGACGTAAATGGTAAAGTTAGCTAAAATTTGGGACGTAATTGGAAAACTTAACTTTTTTGAATTTTTTTTTAAAAAATATGGAACTAATAAATTTTTTAACACTAATAAACATGAAAATATTATATATATACTCCTTATAATATTACATTGAATTATTATATACTCATATAATATATTAAAAATAATGAGTAATAATAAATAAATAGATAATAAAATTTCATATACTCCATATTAATTAAAAATTATGAATCGATTTAACATTAAAATTGTGAATGGATTTAACTTTATAAAATAAAAAAATTATATATAATAATTATCATAAGAAATTATATGCTAATATTAATGACCATAAATATAATATTTAACAAAATATCATTTAATTCTATTAAGTATAATTTTATGTTCTAAAATTGAATGAAATAAATGTTAAATTTTTTGAATTGTATAAGATAAATTAATATTAAAATTATAATCATTTTCTTTAAAATAATGAGTATAATAAATAAATAAATAGATAATAAAATTTCATATACTCCGTATTAATTAAAAAATTATGAATCGATTTAACTTAAAAAATTTAAAAACAATAAATATAAAAATTAATAATTATTATAAGGAATTATGCTAATATTAATGACCATAAATATAATATGTTAACAAAATATCATGTAATTCTATTCAGTATAATTTTATGTTCTAAAATTGAAAAAAATAAAGGCTAAAATTATTATAAAATAAATAAATGTGATAACTTACTACTTAATACTATCCAAAAACTATATTTACTAATTTATTCATATAAATAATATACTGATAATAAAATATATAAGTAAATTTATTTGTTTAGATTTACATTACAAAGAAAATTTTAAAAAAAGTATATAAATATTAAATATATAAATTTTTTAAAAAAAAGTATATAAACATATACAAACAATTAATCAAACAATTTCAAGTATTTTTTTAGATCCCATAACTATTCTATTTTTTAAAAAAAATTCCAAAAAAAATTAAGTTTTCCAATTACGTCCCAAATTTTAGCTAATTTTTCCATTTACGTCCCAAATCGCCAAAACCATCAAAACGACGTCGTAACCATGATGTAATACGACGTCGTTTTGTTGTTTCCGGCGACTTGGGACGTAATTGAAAAAGTTAGTTAAAATTTGGGACGTAATTGGAAAAATTAACTTTTTTGGGACATTTTTGAAAAAGTTGAAAAGTTATGGGACGTAAAAAAATTATTTCCCTTCCACAACTGGATAGAGCCCATCTCCATGAATCAGATACAAACTCCTGCAAATTAATGTTAGCAATAATAGCAGAAAGTTGTTCCAAAGAGTCTTGTTCCCAGGAGAGAAGAGCCCTCCTCTACTTAAAATCCCACTGCCAGAAACCATTTACCCAAACCCCCATTTCACTAATTTTAGAATTTTTATTATGACTAATGGAGAAGAGTCAAGGAAACAGAACACATAATTTCGAATCACCTATCCAAATATCATTCCAAAATTGTGTATTAGAACCATTCCCCACCTTTCTACAAAGATTCGACTTAAACCAATCACTAGAAGAAGTAGAACAAAAAAGATCAATCATACCCCTCCACCAACTAGAAAAACGATTCACATTCGAGCCCCCAATATAATCAGAGGAACAATCAACACCATATTTGGATACGAGAATCCTCACCCATAGAGAGTTGGGTTCAACCCGTATCCTCCAAAACCATTTACTAAGCAAAGAAATATTAAAAAGATCAAGATTTTTGACACCTAATCCGCCGAGTGCTTTGGGCTTGCATATATCATCCCAGGCCACCCACGAGATTTTTCTCTCATCCGTACACCCTCCCCATAAGAAATTTCTTTGAATTTTGGTGAGCTCTCTCAGAATTTTTTTAGGTATGCGGTATAGGGATAGATAATAGATGGGCACCGAAGTTAGAATAGCGTTAAGCAAGACGATTCTGCCTCCAAACGATAACCTCTTATCACTCCAAGCCTTCAACTTGTTTTTCATCTTATGAATTACACATTGCCAGCCTCCGATTTACGCTTGTTTATGCCAACCTGAATACCCAGATATTTCATAGGCCAATGACCGACTGTACAGCCAAGAGAGGCAGCCATTTCTTCTAGGATTTGCACATTCACGTTAACCCCATAAAGGCTGCATTTAGAGAAGTTAACTCGGAGGCCGGAGAGGAGTTCAAAGTTAGCAAGGATGCATTTTAAGGCCCAAATATTCTCAGCTGTCACGTGCCCGATAATAATAGTGTCGTCGGCGAACTGTAGATGAGAGACCCTAACCAAATTATTTACAACCGAAGCCGCAGAGAAAAGGCTAGCCTCAGAGGCTTTATAGATAATCGAGCTTAAAGCTTCAGCGGCGATAAGAAAGAGTAAGGGGGAGAGTGGATCTCCTTGTCTTAGTCCTCGTTGTAGTTGGAATTCTTTGGTAGGGCTTCCACATACAAGAACCGAAGCTGTGGCGCTAGTCACACACTCCATAATCCATTGTCTCCATTTAGAGCAAAAGCCCAGTCGATCCATAATTGAATAAAGGAAATTCCAGTCGACTAAATCAAAAGTTTTAGCAAAGTAGATTTTAAAGAACAACCGATCTTGTCTAGATTTTTTGGCTTCGTCAAACATCTCATTGAGCACCATCACACCATCTAGAATTTGTCTACCATGAATGAACGCAGTTTGATTTTCTAAGATTAAGGACTCCATGACTTTACTCAGCCTTTGAGCAAGCACCTTTGCCACAATTTTGTATGGGCTGTTGATCATAGATATGGGACGAAAGTCATCAATACTTGCTGCAATGTTTTTCTTGGGAGCTAGGGCAATAAAAGTCGGGTTGAAGCCACGAACGAATTTACCATGTTGGTGGAAATCAGCAAATAATTTCAGAATATCATTTTTCAGGAGATACCAGTGTTCTTTGATGAATGCAAAAGAATAGCCATCGGGCCCCGGACTTTTCGTCGAACTACAGCTCCAGATTGCGTCTCTAATTTCATATTCAGAGAATGGCTCGGTCAGCATTCTTTTATCATCCGAACTGATTTTAAACCGAGCGAAATCAGAGGCAAGGTTGGGGCGGGTGACTCTTGCTGCCTGGAAATGATTTCGAAAATGGGAGAAGATTGCTTCTTTAATATCTTTGGCTGAAGAGAACCACACCCCGTCAATGCCAATAGCACTTAGATCGTTGGCCTTTCTACGGGAGTTGATACATTTGTGGAAGAAGCTAGAGTTAGCATCACCCTCTTTAAGCCACCGTGTGTTCGATTTTTGCCACAACATATTTTGACGAAAACTGCAATCGGTGAAGATTTCTTGCATAATTTCGCTCCTTTTGGCCACTTCTTCATCATCTAACCCAAAAGCATCATCAATAATATCTAGATTAAAGAGTGCAGATTTGTTGCTCTCAATTTTCTGATCAAGTGCTCCGAACACATTCTTACTCCATTCCTTGATTTTAGATTTAATACTCTTGAGTTTTTCCTTAATGACATATGAGCCCCACCCCGACACATCCAGTTTGTTCCAGCATGTTTCAATAAAGTCTTTAAAAGAGGGGTGCCTTAGCCAGACATTGTAGAAGCGAAACGGCTTTGGTCCCCAATCGAAAGAAATATCGTCAAGGATAATAGGACAGTGATCTGAAACAGTCCTAGGAAGCCCTTTAAGAATTGAGAAAGGAATTTTTAGAATCCATTCCTCGTTGAGAAGAACTCGATCCAACCTACTTTTGCAAGAGTCGTCTGGCCGGTACCACGTGTAACTTCTTCCCGACATAGGTAAATCATACAGGTTTGCACCACTAATAAAGCCATCAAAATATGTCATCTCCCTTCTGTTTATTGAGCCGCTTGAACCCACTCTCTCATGTGAATTTCGTACTGCGTTAAAGTCTCCCGCTAGGCAAATTGGTTTATCTTTATTCTGCTCAATAACCATCTCAAGAATTCCCCAAAGCTCCCTTTTCTCACGTAAATTACAGGGGGCATAAACATTAATTATACACAAATCAGATCCATCAGATGTACGAATGGCATTAAGGACTAGAATACCATTAACGTGCCAAGCACTAACACATTGAATAACATCAGAATTCCAAAAAGTTACAATACCCCTAGATCTTCCTGTTGTCGGTCTAGAGACCCACCCACACTTTTTATTGCCCCAAATGCTTCTACTAATTAATTCATCTACGCATTCCAGCTTAGTTTCTTGAATGAAGCAAACATCCGCTCTATGCTTGACAATCAATTCCTTGATATCTTTTCTCTTCACAATATTTCCCAAACCTCTAATGTTGTAGCTAATTATCTTCATAACATAAATAAATGGCACCCAACAACGTATGAGGACAGAGTCATACCTTTGAAACGATCTCGGTGATGGCAGCTACAATATCTTTGTCGGCTCCATCAGAAGTAAGCCCAATCTTTTTTCCAAAATCCCAAATTTTCGATGCTGTGTCCGATTGGCCTTCTAAATCTTGAACAAAAGAGCTCCATTTCTTCTTCTCTAATTTCTTTCTCAAACTTGGAGGAATCCTTTTTTGTTTATAGGTATTCGTGTTCAGAGGAGGAACAGGGGGCGCTATCGTAGGGCATGGATTCGCTTCTTCAGAGTCTTTCTGAGGGCTAATGGGGATTGGGCCTGTGGAGGTCACTCCATTGGGTGGACTTGAGGATCCAGGCCCAATAATAGGATTTACATCATCGCAAGGGAGTAAATTGTTACCCATGTAAGCGGGCCCATTTGAGCAGATAGATTTCGGCTCAGGAGATGAACGCCCCACAAACTCAGGCCCATTTGAGTCCAGGAGCCCAGGAGAAGCGGGATCAATCACAGCGTGGGGACCCAAGATCAACCACTAAATTAATGCCCTCGAGAGTAGAGTTAGAGGCTGTCGCCGCCACAAAATTAAGAGGGTTCCCCATGCAGCAATTAATGTCAGCGTGCTCCAAAGGAGATGGATCGATTTCCGAGGAGACATGACTGATGGCGCGTGCGGTGTTCAAGAAAGGAACTTGAACCGTCTTAATTGGTTCTGTCTCTGCCACTACGTCACCGGAGGAATCGTCTTCAAGTTCCGGTGCATCGCCGGAGAAGGAGGGTTTTTCAATGATTCGTAGGGCATGGTTTCGCAATCCAGTTTTTTGCCATTTTTGAAGTAAACTTTGCCCTCTTCCACCCTCTCAATTGATGGATAAACCTGGATAATTGATATATTACAATTGATATATTTGAATACTTAAAGGGTTGTTTGGGAAGGGAAAGAGGTGTGAGAATGGTGGTGCATGCTAGCCACTTGGCAAGCCAAGGGATATATACACACATTCACCAAATTCAAGCACCAACTTTCGTTTTTTTTCCCCAGAATATTTAATTCTCTTTGGCACAGACTCCCTTAATATATGGATGAGTTTTAATTTTGAACATTTAAAAAATATTTTTTTTTCTTAGAAAAAGCAATTAGTTCGTAGCAAAACCAAAAATTAATAAAAAGGATTATAAAAATCGAAGACAACGATTTATCAAGAAAACTTTCGATTCCACAATCAGAAAGCTTTCCGTACTCCCATTTGCTCAGCATCACTATCACACTATCTACCAATTTTACCCGAACCAACACCAGAACCTCACGTTTGGTGTATATATCTCCATCTACATAATTGCTGGAGTGAATGACATCACCGGTGAATGCATCCAGGCCTGGAATTGGGGGGACGTATCCCTCACTATTCTCCCCCGCCGCCACAACAAGAAACTCAGCCACCCACCTCTCCCTCGCCCCTGATTGAGGGTTTTCCGCTTGGACCACCCAACATTTGTGCTCATGATCGTAGGACGCGGATGTCACTTTGCAATTAAAGATGGGTTTGATGTTAAAATGAGCCACATAGTTGTCCAAGTATTCCACAAAACCCTTTTTTGGAATATATGTGGGTGAATTTGGAGGGTAAGGTAAGTAAGGAAGTTCACAGAAGTTCTTGGCCAGGTGAAGCTTCAGCCTGCTGTAAGCCCTTTTCCGCCACAGCGAAGCGTAGCCGTCTTCTTTTTCAAGGACAATGTTGGGAATTTTCTGAAGATTTAGGCATGCTGAGGTTGCTAAACCCGCAGGGCCTGCTCCCACAATTACAACAATGGTTTTATTCTCCATTTCTAGATCTATCTTTATTTCTCTCTTTCTTTTTTCCGTGGTGAAGACTTTTCGACAAGTTGTTTAAATATATTGAGGAAAAAAGTAAATAAAAAATGGAGGAGGAGGACACTTGTTATTTAATCTATACACTTGTCATTGTTCATATACACTTGTCACTTTTCATATTATGCAGATAATTATAAAAAGTTAATTAAGATTGCAAATTTGCAACTTAATTAATGTGGATCAAATGCCTTGGCCTCTTTGGATATATAGTTTGGATGGGCACAAGAAGGCCTAGGCCCGCGTTCGCTGCTCTTTGAAATGATAATGGGCTGCTGCTATTTATTTTCTTTTAATTCTGCAATTTATTTTAATTTCTAGTAGTAGCTAGTTTGCAACTTCCATAATTTCAATTTTCAGTGATTGGGCTTTTGGTTTATAGTAAAATGTGAAAATATGGAGCAAAATAATAATTAATGGCTTGTTGAGACGTTGATTAAAGGTGATATATAGGATTAAAAAGAATTTAAATGTTGTAAAAAAATCATAATGCCAAGTTAAGATTATGTCATCCTCTCTCTGCTAGGGCTCTCTTGGGTTCCTTGTTGAGAATCTCTGCGCCGCCTACACATGCGCTTTCTCAGCCGCCTTTGGTCTTTCCTTTTTCGATTCTTTAGAACTTTGTCGTTATTTTGTAGTTGTCGGTAAAGAATATTCTGACCTCTCTTACTTACATACGACTTTTGTGTGGATTTTTGAAATAATGGCTGATGCACTGAGCGAGTTACGGCAAAAAAAAAAAAAAAAACTCCTACTAATGAAGAAATTAATGTGATCATCGTTGATCAAGAGATCCACTGAAATCACAAATTTCCTTATAGGGCATATTGTCATAAAAAAGAACAGGGTCAGAGGAACTTGAGTTGGTGCTTAAGTGCATCCAACGCGTGTCTACGAGATGGATTGATCGTATTTCATTTTTCTGAGGCTGTAGATTTTAACAAGTTTATTATCAATAGGCACCCGTGGAACTTTAGCTAGGTCCTCGTTTGGAATAGATTGGAAGAAGGCAAGAGGCCCACAAATAAGGTTACGTTCTGGGTCCAAATCTCTGGCCTACAATTTCGAGCGATGACAAGCCAAGCGGTGGGCAGGAGAATTCGTAGGGTATTGGAGGTCTACTACGTGCACATGGTGTGGCTTACTTAGGTCATTTGCTTGCGGATATAAGTTTTGGCTAACATCACCAAAGCCCTATGTCGTGGCACAACCGTCACATACGGTGGATGGAATGGTAGTAATACTTAGGTATAAGATACTAGCAAATTTTGACTACATCATTCAACAGAGAAAGATTGTCCGCTACTTTTGGAAATAAACAGTTAGGGCCATGGATAGAGGTAGAAGGGCAACTTAGTGCACTACCAAAAAGACGGTGTTTTGAGTCGATAAAACCTGCGCAAAACGTAATTTGCGAAAAATATTAACTCATAAAAAAATAGATGGTCGCAAATGTTTGTAACAAAATGTATTTTTAATTTTTTTTGTTATTATTTCATTTTTAGGATTTGCGACATAATTCGCCCTCTCAATTTTTCTAAAAAAAGTGTCTAATCCAACCTGAGTATGAAATGTACCCCACCCAGACTGGACTTGGCCCGACATTTTTTTTTGTAATTTGCGGTCGCTGGTATCGAATATGCGACCTCAAGGTACTTTGTGTGGCATTTTGACAATTGAGCTAGGAGGTTCATTTGGTTATGTTATGACATAAATTAAATAAGTATGCCTATTAAGAAAATTATAACAAATTTTAGATGAATTTTATTTTCGTCGCAAAAATTGTCACAAATTTGAGACGAATTAAAATAGTTATTTTGATGTTGCCTGGTACGGAATCTGGTCTCTCTTACTTGCATACAACTTTTGTGTGGATTTTTGTAACAATGGTTGATGCACTAAGCGAGTTACGACAAAAAAAATAAATTCATTGAGTAGTGAAGAAATTAATGTGATCATTGTTGATCCACTGAAATCACAAATTTCCTTACAGGGCGTACTGTGATAAATAAAGAATAGGGTTGGAGGAACTTGAGCTGAGTTGGCGCTAAAGCGCATTCAGCGCGTCACTTGAGTATCAAGGTTTTGACAATTGGAGATGGATTGATCGTCTTTGATTTTTCCGAGGCAATAGATTTTAACGAGTTGGTTATCAATAGGCAACTGTAGAACTTTAACTAGGCCCTCATTTGGAATGGATTGGAAGAAGGCAAGAGGCCCACAAATAAGGTTCTGTTATGGGTCTAGATATATGGCCTACAATTTTGAGTGATGACAAGCCAAGCATTGAGTAGGAGGATTTATATTGGTAGGGTATTGGAGGTCGATTGTGTGCACGTGTTGTGGCTTAATTAGGTCATTTTATTGCAGATCGAAGTTTTGATTAAAATCACCAAAGGCCTATAAAAATACTAGCAAATTTTGGCTACATCAGTCATACAGAGAAAGATTGTCCGCTACTTCGGGAGAAGACTGGAGATCGACTAGAAGAAAATAAACAATTCGGGCAGGTCATGGATGGGGTAGAGGGGCAACACAGTGCACTACGAAAAATACAGTGTTGTGCGGCGACAAAACCGTCGCAAAATGTAATTTGTGAATTTAACTCATCGAAAAAACAATGGTCGCAAATGCTTGCGACAAAATGTAGTTTTAATTATTTAATTATTTATTTTTTAAGATTTGCGACATAATTCACCTTATCAATATTTTTAAAAAGGGGTCTAATCCAACTCGAGTACGAAATGGACCCCACCTAGACTGGACTTGGCCTGACATTTTTTTTGTAAATTGCGGCCACTGGGTATCGAATCTGCGACCTCGAGGTACTTTGTGTGGCATTTTGACAATTGAGCTAGGAGGTTCATTTGTTTAATAAATTAAAAATGTATGCTTATTAAGAAAATTGTAGCAAATTTTAGATGAATTATATTTTCGTCGCAAATTTGAGACGAATTAAAATTCCATCAAAACATCCCTCGCAAAAAAAAAAAATTATATTAAAAAAACCATTCGCAAGTTTGAGGCGAATTGTAAAACCGTCGCAAATTGCAACGACCTATAAAACCGTCACTTATATTGTTGACTTCGTTAAATTCATCTTTTAATGACAGCTATCGTCGTTAATTCTTAATTAAGAGAGGAATGGATAGATGAAATTAATGTGGATTAATTTTATTTGACACATACAATTTATTGGGAAAATGAAAGAGATATTCATGGACAAATTTTGTAACAATAACATTTCCGGATAAGACCTTTGCATTGGCCTGTCATGAAATTCTCCTTCTTGCAACTTTGATTGCATCCATCACTGCTCAAGCAAAGCCCCGATTTTGTTTTGCTTCTTTCCGAACATATCTTCACTTCTCTCTTCTCATCAACCTTTGGAGAACACATTATTTCTGCAGTAGATTAATCAAAAAATTAATTAACTGGAATTATTATAAATTCATCAATTAGTTAGAATGAAAATAGCATTGATTTTCTAATAATAATAATAATAATAATAAGAGATATGATGAAGCTTGAAATAACCCGAAGATAGGAGAAGCATCATGAGTAGAACAAATTGTTGTAACAGAACTCATCATGGACTTCATTTCTTATATATAGTTGGCAAGAGAAAGGTTGTTTTGAAAATATTTTATGCAAAAGAAAGGTTGTAATGAGAATATGTGCAAAAGAAAGTCTAATATATAACCATAACAAAATTTTGCCAGATTTATTCATCATCAATGCTTGATTATATTCTCATTTAAGGGAGGAACTAATTTGTTTAGGAATATCTAGTGGGTTGGACATTTGATATGGAGATTGGAACATTATTAATATCTAATATCTTGTTTGGGATTTTCTATGGTCAGAAAGGATGTTCGCCCTTTCTGACAACAGAAAACCTATTAAAAGGTGACACGTCGCCTACCTTAGTCATAGTGCGAAAATAAACCATATATAAACCACATGGCTCACATGTCATTCGGCCCACTCAGAAAATAGGCCTTTACAAAATAAGCCCACTGAAATAAAGTAAATTAGGGTTTCTGAAAATCTCTTTCGTCTCCTTTGAAGAAAAGTAAATTATTTGAAGAAACAGTAACTTTTCATTTCAACAATACCGGCCACTATTCTATTCGTCTTTTCATCTTTCACGCATTATCTATATATTATTTCCTCCTACTCGGTTTTATTTTTTATATTCATTGATTTCCTTTACCTTTTCATGTTATATTCTCTATTCTTCCTTCTCAGTTTATTTTTTATATTCTAGTTTAAATTCAATTATGTACAACAATCTGATGGGAAAAAAAAACTGGAGCTATATGAGTGGTATATTATTCATGATTCTTGTATTTAAATCTCCAACAGCTTATTAATTTTATTCATCTTTGTAAAAAAAAAAAAAATTGCAAGCACCCAGGCGGAATCCGGCCGCCTAATGTCACAGCCGATGAAGAGTGCCAATTTAGAGAAAGCGGGGCGGTTGGGGCGCCTTAGCGCCTAGGCCGATTTTTGCAACCCTGGTTATAACGAATAGTTTCAATACCAATTTCTTAATTAAATTTCGTTAGTGGCCGGATTTTGATTTTGATTTATTTAGAAATATAATTTATTCAACATGTAAAAAATATACCCCCGTCCTTCTATAAGTTTTCCATTTTATCATTTTGGTACTTTCGTCTAGCTTCCCGGCCATACCTTTTCTTTTTACAGATATCTTTTAAATTTATATATGTAGCTGCACTTCACTCTTCTTATTTACATATAATGTCACTATAAAATTTACTTTTGTAGCTTAATTTTTCTCATTCTCAATCATCTCACATAGTCACATGTACTATATTTATTATTTAATCAATTGTCATAATCTCTATAACCTAAAGTATCAGGAAGCTTATAAACGAATGGAATGAGTAATTTATTACTGTAGGTTGTTTTAAAAAATATTAAAACAATACAAATTCAATTTCTTCATGTATTTTGTCCGTTGTAATGCTAGAAATATTGTTATGGGATGGAATACCCCTTATATTCTACAAGTGCAATTTAAATCTTTTTGACTGAATAAAAAAAAATTAACAAAATTCAATTTAACCCTATAAATATTGAAAACAAACCAAAAAATCATGTCCAACCACCCTCTTATTTTCAAGACAGACCAATCACTTTAACTATAATCTAACTATATTAGTGGTAAAAAAAATCTCTACATTTTCATAAAAATTGAAAATGAAAGAGTAAAATTAATCACATGTACATTCAAGCTAGCTAGCACGTACACCTAGAAGTGATTATTTAAAACTGCTTTTACATCACTTGCTATGGCTTTAGCATCATTAGAAATTCCAAATAATCCAGCCCTTGAAAATCCAGCACAGTAAAGTCCCCTCTCTCCTTTCCAATGATTTGGAGCACTATTTCTAGGCATCCCATCTTTACCAAAAAGCCCTCCATCATCCTGCATATATAAGGTTCAATTTTTGGTGTGTTATAAATTTTATTTAATTTTGAAATAAAATTAAAAATAACAAAAAGGGTATAATGAGAAGGGCATGAGATAATATTTTTTGCCTTTAAAAAAGAATAAGAATTTTGAAAGTTGTACCTTAAGCCATTTTAGTATAGTGCTTCTGTAACCGGTGGCAAGTACGATGGCGTTGAAGCCCTTAATCCGCCCGTCTTTGAAATAAACATCATTTCCAGCAACCTTTTTGATTGATGGGAAAACCTGCCAAATATATTACATTTAAGTATTAATATAATGAAAATAAATAAATTAAAATATTACGCGTGTTTTGCATTAGTAAAATAAAATATATAGATCGAGGTGCATGTACGTACGTTAATTTGATTTGCTCGGATTTTATCAATTGTTCCGACATCAAGAACGGGAGATCTGCCAGTTTCCTTTTTTCAAATAGAAGGGTCCCTTGCTCGGTCTTATGATGCCATAACTACTAAGGTTTCCATACTTCCATTTACACATCCCCAGAACAACATTATCCACCACATTTATCGGTAACCATCGCAATAAACCCATCCCAACTCTAACCATTTCCTCATTAACAACATGTACCTGCAGCAGATCAAACCATAACTAATTAATTAATTATTCAATCAATTATTAATTTTCAATAAGTAAAAAGAAAAAAAAAACTTACTGGACTAGGAACAACAATAGAAGTCTTAGCACCCCAATCGGACAAATCCAGGGCGATTTCCATGCCCGAATTTCCACTCCCCACAACCAACACTCGATTTTCCCCAAACTTGTCGCCATTTTTGTACTGACTCGAATGCATCACCTCCCTGTTGAAGGAATCCAGGCCTGGAATCGGAGGGACATAAACCTCGCTATTCTCCCCTGTGGCTACCACCAAAAACCTAGACGTGTACGTCTCTCTCTTCCCAAAGATTGCATTCTCAACCTCCACGGCCCAATTTCCATCCTCTTGTATGAACGTGGCGGATAGAACAGCACGTTGGAACAAGGGTTTGATGTGAAATTTGGAAACATAGTTATCGAGGTAGCGGATGAAGTCGCATCTGGGAATGTAGGTTGGCGCATTGGAAGAAAATGACAAGTAGGGCAGTTGGCAGAACTCCTTAGCTAAGTGAAGCTTTAATCTGTCGTAGGACCTTTTTCGCCAAAGCGAAGCGTAGCAGTCGTCTTTTTCCAAAACAATATTGGGAATGTTTTGCCGGTTTAGACATGCGGATGTTGATAAACCAGCGGGGCCTGCACCAACGATTATAACTGTAGTTTGTTGTTCCATTATCTCTCGATCTCCTTTTCTTTAATTTTGTGATTGATTTCAGCTTATTGATGTGCTGTGTACAGCTAATAAGATTATGCTAGGAATTTATAGAATGAGAACAATAATAATTATATTCCAATTAACGAATAAGATTTCTTATTTATTTATTTCTTTTTGCCTTTTCTGATTGCAATAACCGAAAAACGGGTAATATTTTTTTCAAATGCAATAATGGATATATACGATTAATTGGGCGAATTTGGTTACAAATAGTAATTCAAATTGACCAATGACCAAAACAAGATACTAGCATACAAGGTTAGTGTCTCAATGACTGCCATATTTAAAAAAATGAAAAAGGACATGAATTAGTCTTCGATTTTCTATATATGTAGTTTTCAAATTTTAGTCGATCGAGATTATATACGTGGCATGCATAGATTGGTGAATAAAAATTATTTTGACGCCAATGGAGGATTTGATCAATGGCAATATTAGGGATTCTTGCACTTACTTTAATTTCCCAATTATATATATAATTAGGATAACCTCATCGAATCACTGATGGAAATTCAAAATCAATTCTTGACTTCTCTGCAGGTTAATTAATTTGAGAGAAATATTTAGTACAGATGTATCTATACAGGTTTAAAAACTAGATTCAGTTTCTTAAATTTAATTTAAAAAATGATTTTAGGCTTTTTCTTCTTTTATAATCTCCCATGCATCTAATTCAGAATCTCTTATTTACATATTTTTTTTTTTAAGAATTTTATGTTTTTTTCATTTAATTAATTCTCCTTACTTTTCTCCATTTCATTTTCTTTTTTTTTTAGCTTAACTAATCAACTGGAGTATTTCTTTTATTTCTCTTTCCTCAACGTCCATCAATTTCTTTTCTTTCTCTTTTTAGTTTATGAATGAAAAATATCTTCTTCTTTTTTAACTAATCAATGGAGTATTTTTTTGTTAATTGTATATTAAACTTATAAAATATTTTCACATTAAAAAGGGAAAATTGCACTTTTGGTCCTGTAAGAATGAGTTCAAATCACTTTCAGTCCTTTTTCATGCACTTTTGGTCCTGTAGTTTATTTCCGTTAGTTTTAACGGATGAAAATTGCATAAACCGTTAAATATTGCACTTTTGATCCTGTAAGAATAAGATTAAATCACTTTCGGTTATTTTTCATACACTTTTAGTCTCATAATAAATTTATGTTTGTTTTAACGGAAGAAAATTGCGTGAAAGACACACATCCCTTTAAACACAACCAAAAGCTTAATATAGGAGCTTTTGGTAATATCACTAAAATTATAAAAATACCAAATGTATTTTAACAATTTATTTAAATAATTATTTAAAATTGATAAATTTACTTAAAATAATTTTATGATCTAAAAATTCAATCAATTATATATTAAATGAAAATTAAATCTAAAACTGATCTCAAATCAAAGCAAAAAAATAAAAACTATTTGGCTTGATTTTGATTTTGATTTTTGTATTTTCAAATTATATCCAAATTATATGGGGTTAAAAATTAATTTATATTTGAATATACAGTGTATTTTTTTAATTTTATATTTTTGTATATTCAAATTATTTTTCAAAATTTACTTTTAATTTTTTTTTGTATATTTCAATTTTAATACAAGAAATTAGTTCAAAAGTTATTTAAATTTAAATTAGGGTTAATTCTAAATAAATACACCACCTTTCATCTCAATATCAATTTAATCACGACCTTTACGATTTTTTTTTAAAACCCCAACCTTTCATTCTGTTGCAATTAGATACACATTTTTTTCTCCGCTCTCAACAATTGATGATGTGGCTTGCCGGAGCTCGCCACGTAATATTACACATATTTTTTTTATTTTCCCCATAAAGATTACACTTTAAATAGAAATAAAAATATAAAATTTTATAAAAATAAAATTCCATGCGTCTCCTCTTCTCAAAGTAAATCAAGTTTTCTTCTACCATTCTAAACTAAATCAAGTTATTCTCTCCTAACCATAAAAAACTCACGCATCTAGACCATTGGTGATTTGGTTGTTTATTTCTTCGGTAATTCTTAAATTATTTAATAATTTTGATGTTTTGTTCAACTAGTTCGATAGTTCGAGATCTATAATTTTTTTCGGTGGACCTCAATTAATTATTGTATTTGGGTGTATGCTGAAGATATCCTTGTTGGTGGTTTTTCGTGATTGATTGAGTTTGAGAAGTGAGAGAGACGCGCATAACCAGAACTCTGATTTATTTTTATATTTTTATTTCTATTGAGTTTGAGAAGTGAGAGAGACGCGCATAACCAGAACTATAAAATTTTATATTTTTATTTCTATTTAAAGTGTAATCTTTATGGAGAAAATAGAAAAAATATGTGTAATATGACGTGGCGAGCTCCGGCAAGCCACATCATCAATTGTTGACCGGAGAAAAAAAAATATGTATCTAATTGCAACACGATGAAAGGTTGGGGTTTTAAAAAAAATCGTAAAGGTCGTGATTAAATTGATACTGAGACTAAAGGTGGTGTATTTATTTAGAATTAACCCTTTAAATTACATTATTTTTTTTAGTAATTTTTAATTATATTCAAATCCTTGAATTAAAAAAAAAATAGATTCTATAAAAAAAATTCAAATTATATAACTCAGTGAGATTTAGTCATTTATAGTAAAAAAATTAATATTCTAAATTCTATTGATTTTATTTATATTTTAATTCTATAAGTATAATTTATTATTAGTTTTAATAATATTTTTGTATTTTTTCTAATTATAATTATTTTTTTAGGAATATTTTTTGGTCAACTAACGGTTTCCATCCAAAAACTAACGGTTTTCATCCATAAACTATCTTACAGGACAAAATCTGCAATAAACAGGATCATTTACAAACTTCAGGACCAAAAGTGATTTTGAAAAATTCCTACAGGACTAAAAGTGCAATTTTCCCCGTTAAAAAATATGAACATATTATAATTCAAATTGTATAACGTTTTTTACCACCCGGGTAATACGCGGATGTTCCACTAATTTTGTATAAAAAGAAATTATTTTATTGAAAATGGTATGTCACTACAAAAAAACAGTGGTTTGCAACGGATTTTGGGCGGTTGCAAAAAAATTGGACGCAAATATTTGCGATGAAATTTTGAAATATGTCTCAAATTTGCAACGGAAATATTTGTCGCAAATCAGTCATGACCCGTGACCCAATGGGTAAAAATATCACCGCAAATTTGTGAGGAATATTTTTAAAATTTGTGAAAAAAACTTTTTGACGCTGACCGTCGCCATTCACGACAGCATAAGCCATTGCAAACCCTAAATAAAAAAAAGTTCACGTGGCCACCCTGACGGAATGCACGAGCCAGCATCGAATTATTTAATAACTTTTGATTGTAAATTTATTTTAAAACTCATTTAATTATTTATGTATTTCTTCTAAGAAATTCAAGCCCCCACTCCACTTTTGATATGATGCTCCCCTTTCGTTCCCTCTCATTTGGCTCGTGGGTGATAGTACATATGTCCTTCCATATTCCCCAAGCCAATATTGCAAAATTCTCCAACTCATTTGCCCTACTTCCATTCCTCACCTTCCGAATTAGTTCCATAGTTGGTAACCTATCGCCCCTTTTAATTCACACCACCATCCATGGCATTTCCACACTTTTTTAACAAAAGGGAAGTAAAACAAGGCGTGGGATGTGGTAGCGTTGCTAATCCCACATAAAGCACAATTGCCTTCCATCGGCACATGATGAGCCTCCAAGTTACCTTCAGTCGGCAATATATCTAGCATCACTTTCCAGAAGAAGACTTTGATCTTCGGTGGGACACTTAAGTTCCACATTTTGCGCCATTCTTCACACGTGCCTTCCCTTGCCTCACTCGAGGCTACCCTCGCTGTTTTCCTCTCCATTTCCCAGTTGTGCCAGTATCCCGTCTGAACCGAGTACTTCCCTTTTTTCCCCGGCTTCTAGTACATAGAATCCTCCGTCGACCTTCCCCCTATTGGTGTTGTTTGTATCGCCTGTACTTCAAAAGGGACAAAAGCCCTTTCAATCAGATCTGCCTTCCGATCCATTCCGAGTTCTCGCCAATGAATTGACTCACTATTGAGCCGCTTGCTATTCTTGATATAACCCGTCCCTTGTTCAAACCATTCACCCACTTATCTCGGAAGAGCTTAATCGACTTTCCATTCCCAATTCTACAATGCATTCCATCCTCCAACAAGTCCTTACTCCAACACAATGATCTCCATATGAACGACGGATTCCTTTTTGCGCGCATGGATCGGAGAAGGTATGTATTCCTAGATATACTTCGTGACCCCCTGTCATTCTAATCTGCAGCGTCTCTCTTACATTGCTGTCGTTCGATTGCTTCGTATTTGGGCTAAGAGATATAGCCGACTTATCATAGTTTATTTGTTGTCCTGAAATCCTTTCATACCTCCGTAGCACCCCTTTTACTCTTGTATTCTCAGCCCCTGTTGCTTTAAAGAAAAAGAGGTTGTCGTCCACGAAGAGAAGGTGTGTGATAACCGGCGCTTCCCTTGACACCTTCACGATAGTCATTCCCTGATCACTTGCTAGTTTCTTCATCATGGTTGACAAACCTTGGGCACACAACACAAAGAGAAAATGGGATAGGGGTCCCCCTATCTCAGCCCTCTACTTGATTTTACATGTCCCACACGTACAACCCGTCCATTCACCCTAAAAGAGTAGTGGACTGT
This sequence comes from Galeopsis tetrahit, assembly GCA_963675135.1. Lineage (NCBI taxonomy): Eukaryota > Viridiplantae > Streptophyta > Magnoliopsida > Lamiales > Lamiaceae > Galeopsis > Galeopsis tetrahit. The sequence goes on along the minus strand of OY776131.1, from coordinate 54,372,591 downwards.
TGTGATGCAATGTAGCAGTGTCCTCCATCTATCATTAAACCCCAGCTTTTTGAGAATCGCCTCCAAGTACCTCCAAGCAAGATTTGTCTTTTAATACCTAAAATAAAAATTTGTCGCAAATTTAGAGAGAGAAAGTGAGTGAGTGGAAATGGCAACAAGCAAGAATTTTTCTTAAAAAAAATAAAATTGAGGAAATTTGCACTTTTAGTCTAGGAGAAATATTTTTAAATCACTTTTGATTCCAAGGTTTTAAAATGGTCATTTTTATTGCAGATTTGGTTCTATCAGTTAGTTTTTTAATGGAAACCATTAGTTGACCAAAATATTAAAAAAAAAGTAATTATAATAAAAAAAATATACAAAAAATATTTTTAAAGCAAATAATAAATTATTTATAATTAAAAATTAAAATCATTAGAATTTAGAATATTAATTTTTTTTTAATCTATATAATGAAATTTCACTAAGTTATATAATTTTTTAATCAAGAATCTGAATATAATTAAAAATTACTGAAAAATAATGCAATGTAAATTCTGAAATTTAAATAACATTTGACGAAATTTTTTGTATCAAAACTGAAATTTTTTTATTATTTTTATTTTAACTTTTGAATTTATATAATATTGAAGATTTTATTCTTTAGTTATATTTCAGATTTAATTTCATATTTATTTTCTTGGTATTTTTCAATTTTATTTTTTGTCAAGATTGTTATTTAGAAAAAAAAATTAGATTTTATAACATTTGATTTACATATATTAAACTGGTCCATATTTTCCAGATACAATTAATATTTGAATTTTGTATTATATATTATTATTAACGGGCGCATGACTCTCACACAATTTTGTTTAATATGATATTAGGTTTTTGGATGTGTTTTAACGGTGCATGACTTTCACACAATTTTTATTTATTAAAACAAATGAAAATTTACTATCAGATTAAAAGTGATTTACTGTAGTGGTATCAATTGAATGTAATGATGTAATTGAACAAGCCAAGCCTAGCTCAAGCTAAATTAATAAATATTCTAGAGCTTAATCGCGCCTATATGATTCTAAACGAGTCTAATAATATCAATCTATATTTAATTATTCATCAATTAATTTTATTTTATATTTTAAGGTAACAAAATCAACCGAGACTAGGAAAGGAGAGCAAGTTGCTGCCTATGATATAAGAGTCGAAATGAGCTCGGCCCATGGGCCAGCCATTACTAACAAGCAAGACTGAACATTAATTTCAGGGCCACGGTTATACGCGCACACAGACCTATTGAGGACACCCACTAGACATTTTTTTCATACTAAAGGGTATGTGAAACGTCACATATACCCTTTGTATGAAATTTAAAAAAAAAACGAAGATCAGTACACCCTCCTATTCTATTTCAACCTAGAATCATCCCTACCGTCGCCATTAAAACAACCACAATTTTCAACTAAAAAAAACTTTTAAGAAACAGCAAAATAAAATTTTCCGTAAACTAAATTACGAAAAACTGTATAAGCAAAATTCCGGGAATTATTTTCGAGTAAGACGATGTATTTCGGGATTTTTTTTCGGACATATCAACATTGTACAAAAAAAAAAGAATTGTCCGAAAATTTTAACCGAACCAAGTTAAGATGTTCGAATCTTTTTCCTGAACAAACTCAATGTGTTTGAAAAAAATTCCTTAACAACTTTCATTTGTTCGAAAAAAAATATCGGACATAAAAAAAATTACAGATTCAAAGATCGGACATTCCTAAACACTATACTTACCGGACGGGGCGGCGTGCACAGCGACGCTGGGCGGACGATGGCTTGGATTTGGACGGACAGCGTACGACACGGATCTGGACGGACGGGGTTGCAGGCGGTAGAGCGATTACAGGCGAAGCGACGTGGGGGGAGGCCGGTCGGAGTAGGTGTAGGCGAAGTGGCGGTCGAAGTGTATGCAGGCGGCGAAACGATTACAGGAGATAGGCGGCGAACAAGCATCATGGCTTGGGGGAGAGGTGGCGAACAAGCGTCGTAGCTTGGGGGAGAGGCGGCGAATGGGCGGCGATTTGGATGAGGCAGAAGAAAAATTTGAAATGGAGGAGAAGAGTGAGTGTCCCGCAAATAAATGAGAATTAGAGTTTAGAGGAAGAATAAGGGTTTTTTGGGTTTTCCACGTGGGTGCCTCATTTCACGGTGGGTATCTATTCCTCCCCACACATACACGTGACACTCATTTCGGGACTATCACATCTTGTGTCATCTATATTTTGTTACTCTTTGCTTACTTGCTTGTTTACTTGTTTATTGCTTGATTGACTACTTATTCATTTTATGCTTCTAGGTGATTATTTAATTATTTTAAGGAGTATAAAAGGGCCTATCATATATTCCGCATATAGTTGTTTATCAACACTCTAAAGGCATTTTCATAGTACTTAACACTTGGAAAACTTACCTGACTCTGTATTTTGTGTGTTATTGTTAGAAAAAAAAAAATTAAAACGGACACACGTGTATTCCCCCCCCCCCCATACACGTGTTACACTCCTTTCGGGACCATCACATTCACATAAGATTATTTCTTCCGCCCACATGTTCGAATATTCCAACCGGAGATAGAAGCCAATTTAGTCCCATAATTTTTTACCTTTTTTTGAAATGGTCCCAAAAAAGTTAATGTACTAATTTAGTCCCAATTTTTGGCAATTTGTTCTGTTTTGGTCCCAAAAGAGTTAAATATTTTGCGTGTAGATCGGATGAGACGATAAGATGACTTACATACTCTATCGTCTAAATGCAAATAATATGTTATGATCTTAGAGTGCTAGTGTAAATAGGAGATTAAGATAACAACCTTACTGACTGCTGAATTTAGCTGGTCAGTTTGAGAGCTATCTCAAAAGCTATAGGTGCGGAAATGTGTAGGCCCTAAATGTTTAGACTCGTGGGTTGATACGAAAACCTCTTTTATAGAATGACTTTAAAACAATGAATGCTTATCAGCTGATATACAATATCTGCTGATTATAAACTTATACTTAGTGGATTTTGACTCTTTTGAAAACAATGCTTTTGAATAACTAGGTGTGGTGTCAGATTGCCTTCCAGAAAGGCCATTCAAGTTGGGGACTTGTTTGTGGCCGGCGCCTTTCTCGACTGTATGGCACTGAACACAGTTGGTCTTGAAAATAATTTTCATCGGATTTGCGGTGCCGCATCAAACGTCGCCATCTCACTCTCTCCAATGACCGGAGTAAAATTGCGTAACCACATAAAAAATTTAGGGAAGAAGACGGTACAAAAATAGGGTAAATAGAGAGAGAAAAATGCTTAAATTTTTGGGTTGGGTTGGGTTGAATCTTGAGCGGGTTAGTGGGTAAGGATCAGGGTCAAAAGCATGTGCAAGGATCTCACTTTGGTGTGTATGGTGTATTTGAGACTTTTCCATATATAAAATTATAAATACAAATTTAAAAGTAAATTTTGAAAAATAATTTGAATATATAAAATATACAATATATATATATATATATATATATTTGAATGTAATCTCAAAATTTAAATTTATTTTTAACCCCATATAATCTGGATGTAATTTGAAAATACAAAAAATAAAATAAAAAATTAGCCATTTTTTCCATTGATTTGGGAGTAGTTTCAGATTTAATTAAATAATTTAATTTTAATATTATATATAATTGATTGAATTTTTAGATCATAAAATTATTTTTTAAAGTAAATTTATAGAATAATCATTTAAATAAATAGTTAAAATATATTTGGTATGTTTATAATTTTAGTGATATTACAAAATTTTAATTCGATATTAGGCTTTTGAATGTGTTTTAACGAGTGCGTGACTTTCGTGCAATTTCCATCAATTAAAATAGACATAAATTTACTATGAGACTAAAAGAGTATGAAAAAGTACCAAAAGTGCAATCTTTAACGGTTCACAAAATTTTCATTCGTTAAAGCTAATGGAAATTTACTACAGGACTAAAAGTGTATGATAAAGGACCGAAAGTGATTTGACTTCATTCTTACAGGATCAAAAGTGCATTTTCCCGAATAAAATAAGGAATAAATTTGTACTTTTAACTTTTTTGGGATTAAAACAGAACAAATTACAAAAAAATATGAGACAAAAATGATACATTTAACTTTTTGGGGACCATTTTAGAAAAGGTTGAAAGTTACGGGACAATGAAAGGAATCTAGCATTTAGCATTCACTTTGCTATTGAAACTCTATTAATTGGTGCAATTGAACTTCACTTTGCTATGAAATGAATCTAGCATTTAGCATTCATTGTCCCTAAAGGTTTCGACGGTGGGGACGGTTTGTACGTCCTTGAATACGGGGATATTGGGGAGCGAAAATGTTTATGCCAAAAATCATTCAGAGTGACGGCCTGGCTTGGAACGTCATTAGTTTGGTGACGATGAATGAAGTAATGAATATATAATTATATACGGAGTAATATTTATAACACATGCAAACACACAATTTAACATAGACCAAAAGTTTAAATTAGGAGGTAGAGAACAATCAAAGATGAACATTAATCTTCTCCTGAACTGGCAAAACACATTATTAACTTGCATACATTTAAAAAAAAGACCATTAATTTTTTAAGACCATTAATTCTTGTGGCTTATAAGTGTAGTTATATCTGCCACAACTGCCTTTGCGTCTTTAGAGATGCCAAACAGCCCGTTCCTTGCAAACTCAACACAGTACAACCCTTTTGCTCCCTTCCAATGCTCGGCAGCAGTCCTCTTCGGCATTCCGTCTTCTCCAAAAAGCCAACCCTCATCCTGCATATTTATATACATAACAAGACAAATACAATTTATTTGAATATTTAAATTAAAAAAAAAAGAGACAGGTAAATAAAATAATGATCTGCACCTGAAGCCAATTTTTCACGGTGCTCCTGTAACCTGTGGCAAAAACAATGGTTTCGCAATCCAGTTTTTCGCCATTTTTGAAGTAAACTCTGCCCTCTTCCACCCTCTCAATTGATGGATAAACCTGGATAATTGATATATTACAATTTTTTTTTTTTGAACAGCAAAATGGTAATATATTATCGAGTACCAGAGGTACTCAAAAGGGTCAATCAGAGTTACAATTATAAAATGATGCCAAAACTAATCTAAGCATAACCAAGCCTATCACTTAGAGTTGCAACAAAGTCTAGGGTTGCAACACCAATCCTGAAACGAATAGTGGTTAACACCACTAAATTGTAGGGAAAATAGACTCCACACTGTAGCTCGAATCTCCTCCAAAATCTTTTCCGGGGCAACATTCTCACCTTTGAAGATTCTACGATTTCTAGATTTCCACAGAAACCATAGAGTACCTGACCAAATGCACTCCAAGACATGTTTCCTTCTCTTGCAGCCCAAGATGCCAATGTGTTGTAATAGGTGCAAAGCTAGTTTGGGGTGACAAGGCATGGGGCAGCCAAGCCAAAGGTAGCACCGTGACCATATTTGATGAGAGACCATGTAGTCGAAAAAGAGGTGATGAACATTTTCGTCAACTTGACCGCATAATCCGCAGCTGATGTCGTCGCCGTCGCTAAGTATCTTCCTCCTTTTCAAATTCATCCGGGTAGGGAGTCTATCACGGAGGATCTTCCATGCCAAACCTGACCACTTGGAGGGTGTCATGTTGTTCCAGATTTTGGGAAAGGCTTCATACGTCGCTTCGTCGAGGGTCGCCACATGCGGAATTGATGCAGCTTGGAAAGCATAAGCTGTTTTGGTAGAGAATATTCCATCACTGGGAAATAATTTTTTTACGTCCCATATCTTTTCAACTTTTTCAAAAACGTCCCAAAAAAGTTAATTTTCCAATTACGTCCCAAATTTTAGCTAACTTTTCCAATTACGTCCCAAGTTGCCGGAAACATCAAAACGACGTCGTATTACATCATGGTTACGACGTCGTTTTGATGTTTCCGGCGATTTGGGACGTAAATGGAAAAGTTAGCTAAAATTTGGGACGTAATTGGAAAACTTAACTTTTTTGAATTTTTTTTTAAAAAATATGGAACTAATAAATTTTTTAACACTAATAAACATGACAATATTATATATATACTCCTTATAATATTACATTGAATTATTATATACTCATATAATATATTAAAAATAATGAGTAATAATAAATAAATAGATAATAAAATTTCATATACTCCATATTAATTAAAAATTATGAATCGATTTAACATTAAAATTGTGAATGGATTTAACTTTATAAAATAAAAAAATTATATATAATAATTATCATAAGAAATTATATGCTAATATTAATGACCATAAATATAATATTTAACAAAATATCATGTAATTCTATTAAGTATAATTTTATGTTCTAAAATTGAATGAAATAAAGGTTAAATTTTTTGAATTGTATAAGATAAATTAATATTAAAATTATAATCATTTTCTTTAAAATAATGAGTATAATAAATAAATAAATAGATAATAAAATTTCATATACTCCGTATTAATTAAAAAATTATGAATCGATTTAACTTAAAAAATTTAAAAACAATAAATATAAAAATTAATAATTATTATAAGGAATTATGCTAATATTAATGACCATAAATATAATATGTTAACAATATATCATGTAATTCTATTCAGTATAATTTTATGTTCTAAAATTGAAAAAAATAAAGGCAAAAATTATTATAAAATAAATAAATGTGATAACTTACTACTTAATACTATCCAAAAACTATATTTACTAATTTATTCATATAAATAATATACTGATAATAAAATATATAAGTAAATTTATTTGTTTAGATTTACATTACAAAGAAAATTTTAAAAAAAGTATATAAATATTAAATATATAAATTTTTTAAAAAAAAGTATATAAACATATACAAACAATTAATCAAACAATTTCAAGTATTTTTTTAGATCCCATACCTATTCTATTTTTTAAAAAAAATTCCAAAAAAATTAAGTTTTCCAATTACGTCCCAAATTTTAGCTAATTTTTCCATTTACGTCCCAAATCGCCAAAACCATCAAAACGACGTCGTAACCATGATGTAATACGACGTCGTTTTGTTGTTTCCGGCGACTTGGGACGTAATTGAAAAAGTTAGTTAAAATTTGGGACGTAATTGGAAAAATTAACTTTTTTGGGACATTTTTGAAAAAGTTGAAAAGTTATGGGACGTAAAAAAATTATTTCCCTTCCACAACTGGATAGAGCCCATCTCCATGAATCAGATACAAACTCCTGCAAATTAATGTTAGCAATAATAGCAGAAAGTTGTTCCAAAGAGTCTTGTTCCCAGGAGAGAAGAGCCCTCCTCTACTTAAAATCCCACTGCCAGAAACCATTTACCCAAACCCCCATTTCACTAATTTTAGAATTTTTATTATGACTAATGGAGAAGAGTCAAGGAAACAGAACACATAATTTCGAATCACCTATCCAAATATCATTCCAAAATTGTGTATTAGAACCATTCCCCACCTTTCTACAAAGATTCGACTTAAACCAATCACTAGAAGAAGTAGAACAAAAAAGATCAATCATACCCCTCCACCAACTAGACAAACGATTCACATTCGAGCCCCCAATATAATCAGAGGAACAATCAACACCATATTTGGATACGAGAATCCTCACCCATAGAGAGTTGGGTTCAACCCGTATCCTCCAAAACCATTTACTAAGCAAAGAAATATTAAAAAGATCAAGATTTTTGACACCTAATCCGCCGAGTGCTTTGGGCTTGCATATATCATCCCAGGCCACCCACGAGATTTTTCTCTCATCCGTACACCCTCCCCATAAGAAATTTCTTTGAATTTTGGTGAGCTCTCTCAGAATTTTTTTAGGTATGCGGTATAGGGATAGATAATAGATGGGCACCGAAGTTAGAATAGCGTTAAGCAAGACGATTCTGCCTCCAAACGATAACCTCTTATCACTCCAAGCCTTCAACTTGTTTTTCATCTTATGAATTACACATTGCCAGCCTCCGATTTACGCTTGTTTATGCCAACCTGAATACCCAGATATTTCATAGGCCAATGACCGACTGTACAGCCAAGAGAGGCAGCCATTTCTTCTAGGATTTGCACATTCACGTTAACCCCATAAAGGCTGCATTTAGAGAAGTTAATTCGGAGGCCGGAGAGGAGTTCAAAGTTAGCAAGGATGCATTTTAAGGCCCAAATATTCTCAGCTGTCACGTGCCCGATAATAATAGTGTCGTCGGCGAACTGTAGATGAGAGACCCTAACCAAATTATTTACAACCGAAGCCGCAGAGAAAAGGCTAGCCTCAGAGGCTTTATAGATAATCGAGCTTAAAGCTTCAGCGGCGATAAGAAAGAGTAAGGGGGAGAGTGGATCTCCTTGTCTTAGTCCTCGTTGTAGTTGGAATTCTTTGGTAGGGCTTCCACATACAAGAACCGAAGCTGTGGCGCTAGTCACACACTCCATAATCCATTGTCTCCATTTAGAGCAAAAGCCCAGTCGATCCATAATTGAATAAAGGAAATTCCAGTCGACTAAATCAAAAGTTTTAGCAAAGTCGATTTTAAAGAACAACCGATCTTGTCTAGATTTTTTGGCTTCGTCAAACATCTCATTGAGCACCATCACACCATCTAGAATTTGTCTACCATGAATGAACGCAGTTTGATTTTCTAAGATTAAGGACTCCATGACTTTACTCAGCCTTTGAGCAAGCACCTTTGCCACAATTTTGTATGGGCTGTTGATCATAGATATGGGACGAAAGTCATCAATACTTGCTGCAATGTTTTTCTTGGGAGCTAGGGCAATAAAAGTCGGGTTGAAGCCACGAACGAATCTACCATGTTGGTGGAAATCAGCAAATAATTTCAGAATATCATTTTTCAGGAGATACCAGTGTTCTTTGATGAATGCAAAAGAATAGCCATCGGGCCCCGGACTTTTCGTCGAACTACAGCTCCAGATTGCGTCTCTAATTTCAGATTCAGAGAATGGCTCGGTCAGCATTCTTTTATCATCCGAACTGATTTTAAACTTAGCGAAATCAGAGGCAAGGTTGGGGCGGGTGACTCTTGCTGCCTGGAAATGATTTCGAAAATGGGAGAAGATTGCTTCTTTAATATCTTTGGCTGAAGAGAACCACACCCCGTCAATGCCAATAGCACTTAGATCGTTGGCCTTTCTACGGGAGTTGATACATTTGTGGAAGAAGCTAGAGTTAGCATCACCCTCTTTAAGCCACCGTGTGTTCGATTTTTGCCACAACATATTTTGACGAAAACTGCAATCGGTGAAGATTTCTTGCATAATTTCGCTCCTTTTGGCCACTTCTTCATCATCTAACCCAAAAGCATCATCAATAATATCTAGATTAAAGAGTGCAGATTTGTTGCTCTCAATTTTCTGATCAAGTTCTCCGAACACATTCTTACTCCATTCCTTGATTTTAGATTTAATACTCTTGAGTTTTTCCTTAATGACATATGAGCCCCACCCCGACACATCCAGTTTGTTCCAGCTTGTTTCAATAAAGTCTTTAAAAGAGGGGTGCCTTAGCCAGACATTGTAGAAGCGAAACGGCTTCGGTCCCCAATCGAAAGAAATATCGTCAAGGATAATAGGACAGTGATCTGAAACAGTCCTAGGAAGCCCTTTAAGAATTGAGAAAGGAATTTTTAGAATCCATTCCTCGTTGAGAAGAACTCGATCCAACCTACTTTTGCAAGAGTCGTCTGGCCGGTACCACGTGTAACTTCTTCCCGACATAGGTAAATCATACAGGTTTGCACCACTAATAAAGCCATCAAAATATGTCATCTCCCTTCTGTTTATTGAGCCGCTTGAACCCACTCTCTCATGTGAATTTCGTACTGCGTTAAAGTCTCCCGCTAGGCAAATTGGTTTATCTTTATTCTGCTCAATAACCATCTCAAGAATTCCCCAAAGCTCCCTTTTCTCACGTAAATTACAGGGGGCATAAACATTAATTATACACAAATCAGATCCATCAGATGTACGAATGGCATTAAGGACTAGAATACCATTAACGTGCCAAGCACTAACACATTGAATAACATCAGAATTCCAAAAAGTTACAATACCCCTAGATCTTCCTGTTGTCGGTCTAGAGACCCACCCACACTTTTTATTGCCCCAAATGCTTCTACTAATTAATTCATCTACGCATTCCAGCTTAGTTTCTTGAATGAAGCAAACATCCGCTCTATGCTTGACAATCAATTCCTTGATATCTTTTCTCTTCACAATATTTCCCAAACCTCTAATGTTGTAGCTAATTATCTTCATAACATAAATAAATGGCACCCAACAACGTATGAGGACAGAGTCATACCTTTGAAACGATCTCGGTGATGGCAGCTACAATATCTTTGTCGGCTCCATCAGAAGTAAGCCCAATCTTTTTTCCAAAATCCCAAATTTTCGATGCTGTGTCCGATTGGCCTTCTAAATCTTGAACAAAAGAGCTCCATTTCTTCTTCTCTAATTTCTTTCTCAAACTTGGAGGAATCTTTTTTCGTTTATAGGTATTCGTGTTCAGAGGAGGAACAGGGGGCGCTATCGTAGGGCATGGATTCGCTTCTTCAGAGTCTTTCTGAGGGCTAATGGGGATTGGGCCTGTGGAGGTCACTCCATTGGGTGGACTTGAGGATCCAAGCCCAATAATAGGATTTTCGGCTCAGGAGATGAACGCCCCACAAACTCAGGCCCATTTGAGTCCAGGAGCCCAGGAGAAGCGGGATCAATCACAGCGTGGGGGCCACAATCAGGGGACCCAAGATCAACCACTAAATTAATGCCCTCGAGAGTAGAGTTAGAGGCTGTCGCCGCCACAGAATTAAAAGGGTTCCCCATGCAGCAATTAATGTCAGCGTGCTCCAAAGGAGATGGATCGATTTCCGAGAAGACATGACTGATGGCGCGTGCGGTGTTCAAGAAAGGAACTTGAACCGTCTTAATTGGTTCTGTCTCTGCCACTACGTCACCGGAGGAATTGTCTTCAAGTTCCGGTGCATCGCCGGAGAAGGAGGGTTTTTCAATGATTCGTAGGGCATGGTTTCGCAATCCAGTTTTTTGCCATTTTTGAAGTAAACTTTGCCCTCTTCCACCCTCTCAATTGATGGATAAACCTGGATAATTGATATATTACAATTGATATATTTGAATACTTAAAGGGTTGTTTGGGAAGGGAAAGAGGTGTGAGAATGGTGGTGCATGCTAGCCACTTGGCAAGCCAAGGGATATATACACACATTCACCAAATTCAAGCACCAACTTTCGTTTTTTTTCCCCAGAATATTTAATTCTCTTTGGCACAGACTCCCTTAATATATGGATGAGTTTTAATTTTGAACATTTAAAAAATATTTTTTTTTTCTTAGAAAAAGCAATTAGTTCGTAGCAAAACCAAAAATTAATAAAAAGGATTATAAAAATCGAAGACAACGATTTATCAAGAAAACTTTCGATTCCACAATCAGAAAGCTTTCCGTACCATTTGCTCAGCATCACTATCACACTATCTACCAATTTTAATGGCAAATATTTCAGCAACACCATTCCCAACCTTACCAACTTCTCGTTAAGAACATGCACCTGAAATTAATATTAAAATTCCCCATTCATTTAACATAATTAATTTAAAAAATATATAAAATATTTAATTAATTAACTTACAGGATTACGTATAACAATAGAGGTGGCGGCTCCCCAGTTGGAGAGATCCAGAGCTATCTCCATGCCCGAATTACCCGAACCAACACCAGAACCTCACGTTTGGTGTATATATCTCCATCTACATAATTGCTGGAGTGAATGACATCACCGGTGAATGCATCCAGGCCTGGAATTGGGGGGACGTATCCCTCACTATTCTCCCCCGCCGCCACAACAAGAAACTCAGCCACCCACCTCTCCCTCGCCCCTGATTGAGGGTTTTCCGCTTGGACCACCCAACATTTGTGCTCATGATCGTAGGACGCGGATGTCACTTTGCAATTAAAGATGGGTTTGATGTTAAAATGAGCCACATAGTTGTCCAAGTATTCCACAAAACCCTTTTTTGGAATATATGTGGGTGAATTTGGAGGGTAAGGTAAGTAAGGAAGTTCACAGAAGTTCTTGGCCAGGTGAAGCTTCAGCCTGCTGTAAGCCCTTTTCCGCCACAGCGAAGCGTAGCAGTCTTCTTTTTCAAGGACAATGTTGGGAATTTTCTGAAGATTTAGGCATGCTGAGGTTGCTAAACCCGCAGGGCCTGCTCCCACAATTACAACAATGGTTTTATTCTCCATTTCTAGATCTATCTTTATTTCTCTCTTTCTTTTTTCCGTGGTGAAGACTTTTCGACAAGTTGTTTAAATATATTGAGGAAAAAAGTAAATAAAAAATGGAGGAGGAGGACACTTGTTATTTAATCTGTACACTTGTCATTGTTCATATACACTTGTCACTTTTCATATTATGCAGATAATTATAAAAAGTTAATTAAGATTGCAAATTTGCAACTTAATTAATGTGGATCAAATGCCTTGGCCTCTTTGGATATATAGTTTGGATGGGCACAAGAAGGCCTAGGCCCGCGTTCGCTGCTCTTTGAAATGATAATGGGCTGCTGCTATTTATTTTCTTTTAATTCTGCAATTTATTTTAATTTCTAGTAGTAGCTAGTTTGCAACTTCCATAATTTCAATTTTCAGTGATTGGGCTTTTGGTTTATAGTAAAATGTGAAAATATGGAGCAAAATAATAATTAATGGCTTGTTGAGACGTTGATTAAAGGTGATATATAGGATTAAAAAGAATTTAAATGTAGTAAAAAAATCATAATGCCAAGTTAAGATTATGTCATCCTCTCTCTGCTAGGGCTCTCTTGGGTTCCTTGTTGAGAATCTCTGCGCCGCCTACACATGCGCTTTCTCAGCCGCCTTTTGTCTTTCCTTTTTCGATTCTTTAGAACTTTGTCGTTATTTTGTAGTTGTCGGTACGGAATATTCTGACCTCTCTTACTTACATACGACTTTTGTGTGGATTTTTGAAATAATGGCTGATGCACTGAGCGAGTTACGGCAAAAAAAAAAAAAAACTCCTACTAATGAAGAAATTAATGTGATCATCGTTGATCAAGAGATCCACCGAAATCACAAATTTCCTTATAGGGCATATTGTCGTAAAAAAGAACAGGGTCGGAGGAACTTGAGTTGGTGCTTAAGTGCATCCAACGCGTGTCTACGAGATGGATTGATCGTATTTCATTTTTTGAGGCTGTAGATTTTAACAAGTTTATTATCAATAGGCACCCGTGGAAATTTAGCTAGGTCCTCGTTTGGAATAGATTGGAAGAAGGCAAGAGGCCCACAAATAAGGTTACGTTCTGGGTCCAAATCTCTGGCCTACAATTTCGAGCGATGACAAGCCAAGCGGTGGGCAGGAGAATTCGTAGGGTATTGGAGGTCTACTACGTGCACATGGTGTGGCTTACTTAGGTCATTTGCTTGCGGATATAAGTTTTGGCTAACATCACCAAAGCCCTATGTCGTGGCACAACCGTCACATACGGTGGATGGAATGGTAGTAATACTTAGGTATAAGATACTAGCAAATTTTGACTACATCATTCAACAGAGAAAGATTGTCCGCTACTTTTGTAAATAAACAATTAGGGCCATGGATAGAGGTAGAAGGGCAACTTAGTGCACTACCAAAAAGACGGTGTTTTGAGTCGATAAAACCTGCGCAAAACGTAATTTGCGAAAAATATTAACTCATAAAAAAATAGATGGTCGCAAATGTTTGTAACAAAATGTATTTTTAATTTTTTTTGTTATTATTTCATTTTTAGGATTTGCGACATAATTCGCCCTCTCAATTTTTCTAAAAAAAGTGTCTAATCCAACCTGAGTATGAAATGTACCCCACCCAGACTGGACTTGGCCCGACATTTTTTTTTGTAATTTGCGGTCGCTGGTATCGAATATGCGACCTCAAGGTACTTTGTGTGGCATTTTGACAATTGAGCTAGGAGGTTCATTTGGTTATGTTATGACATAAATTAAATAAGTATGCCTATTAAGAAAATTATAACAAATTTTAGATGAATTTTATTTTCGTCGCAAAAATTGTCACAAATTTGAGACGAATTAAAATAGTTATTTTGATGTTGCCTGGTACGGAATCTGGTCTCTCTTACTTGCATACAACTTTTGTGTGGATTTTTGTAACAATGGTTGATGCACTAAGCGAGTTACGACAAAAAAAATAAATTCATTGAGTAGTGAAGAAATTAATGTGATCATTGTTGATCCACTGAAATCACAAATTTCCTTACAGGGCGTACTGTGATAAATAAAGAATAGGGTTGGAGGAACTTGAGCTGAGTTGGCGCTAAAGCGCATTCAGCGCGTCACTTGAGTATCAAGGTTTTGACAATTGGAAATGGATTGATCGTCTTTGATTTTTCCGAGGCAATAGATTTTAACGAGTTGGTTATCAATAGGCAACTGTAGAACTTTAACTAGGCCCTCATTTGGAATGGATTGGAAGAAGGCAAGAGGCCCACAAATAAGGTTCCGTTATGGGTCTAGATATATGGCCTACAATTTTGAGTGATGACAAGCCAAACATTGAGTAGGAGGATTTATATTGGTAGGGTATTGGAGGTCGATTGTGTGCACGTGTTGTGGCTTAATTAGGTCATTTTATTGCAGATCGAAGTTTTGATTAAAATCACCAAAGGCCTATAAAAATACTAGCAAATTTTGGCTACATCAGTCATACAGAGAAAGATTGTCCGCTACTTCGGGAGAAGACTGGAGATCGACTAGAAGAAAATAAACAATTCGGGCCGGTCATGGATGGGGTAGAGGGGCAACATAGTGCACTACGAAAAATACAGTGTTGTGCGGCGACAAAACCGTCGCAAAATGTAATTTGTGAATTTAACTCATCGAAAAAACAATGGTCGCAAATGCTTGCGACAAAATGTAGTTTTAATTATTTAATTATTTATTTTTTAAGATTTGCGACATAATTCACCCTATCAATATTTTTAAAAAGGGGTCTAATCCAACTCGAGTACGAAATGGACCCCACCTAGACTGGACTTGGCCTGACATTTTTTTTGTAAATTGCGGCCACTGGGTATCGAATCTGCGACCTCGAGGTACTTTGTGTGGCATTTTGACAATTGAGCTAGGAGGTTCATTTGTTTAATAAATTAAAAATGTATGCTTATTAAGAAAATTGTAGCAAATTTTAGATGAATTATATTTTCGTCGCAAATTTGAGACGAATTAAAATTCCATCAAAACATCCCTCGCAAAAAAAAAAAATTATATTAAAAAAACCATTCGCAAGTTTGAGGCGAATTGTAAAACCGTCGCAAATTGCAACGACCTATAAAACCGTCACTTATATTGTTGACTTCGTTAAATTCATCTTTTAATGACAGCTATCGTCGTTAATTCTTAATTAAGAGAGGAATGGATAGATGAAATTAATGTGGATTAATTTTATTTGACACATACAATTTATTGGGAAAATGAAAGAGATATTCATGGACAAATTTTGTAACAATAACATTTCCGGATAAGACCTTTGCATTGGCCTGTCATGAAATTCTCCTTCTTGCAACTTTGATTGCATCCATCACTGCTCAAGCAAAGCCCCGATTTTATTTTGCTTCTTTCCGAACATATCTTCACTTCTCTCTTC
The DNA here is from genome assembly GCA_963675135.1 of Galeopsis tetrahit. Taxonomy (NCBI): domain Eukaryota; kingdom Viridiplantae; phylum Streptophyta; class Magnoliopsida; order Lamiales; family Lamiaceae; genus Galeopsis; species Galeopsis tetrahit. Next base: position 54,356,836 of record OY776131.1, on the reverse strand, counting down.
TCATCAACCTTTGGAGAACACATTATTTCTGCAGTAGATTAATCAAAAAATTAATTAACTGGAATTATTATAAATTCATCAATTAGTTAGAATGAAAATAGCATTGATTTTCTAATAATAATAATAATAATAATAAGAGATATGATGAAGCTTGAAATAACCCGAAGATAGGAGAAGCATCATGAGTAGAACAAATTGTTGTAACAGAACTCATCATGGACTTCATTTCTTATATATAGTTGGCAAGAGAAAGGTTGTTTTGAAAATATTTTATGCAAAAGAAAGGTTGTAATGAGAATATGTGCAAAAGAAAGTCTAATATATAACCATAACAAAATTTTGCCAGATTTATTCATCATCAATGCTTGATTATATTCTCATTTAAGGGAGGAACTAATTTGTTTAGGAATATCTAGTGGGTTGGACATTTGATATGGGGATTGGAACATTATTAATATCTAATATCTTGTTTGGGATTTTCTATGGTCAGAAAGGATGTTCGCCCTTTCTGACAACAGAAAACCTATTAAAAGGTGACACGTCGCCTACCTTAGTCATAGTGCGAAAATAAACCATATATAAACCACATGGCTCACATGTCATTCGGCCCACTCAGAAAATAGGCCTTTACAAAATAAGCCCACTGAAATAAAGTAAATTAGGGTTTCTGAAAATCTCTTTCGTCTCCTTTGAAGAAAAGTAAATTATTTGAAGAAACAGTAACTTTTCATTTCAACAATACCGGCCACTATTCTATTCGTCTTTTCATCTTTCACGCATTATCTATATATTATTTCCTCCTACTCGGTTTTATTTTTTATATTCATTGATTTCCTTTACCTTTTCATGTTATATTCTCTATTCTTCCTTCTCAGTTTATTTTTTATATTCTAGTTTAAATTCAATTATGTACAACAATCTGATGGGAAAAAAAAACTGGAGCTATATGAGTGGTATATTATTCATGATTCTTGTATTTAAATCTCCAACAGCTTATTAATTTTATTCATCTTTGTAAAAAAAAAAAAAATTTGCAAGCACCTAGGCGGAATCCGGCCGCCTAATGTCACAGCCGATGAAGAGTGCCAATTTAGAGAAAGCGGGGCGGTTGGGGCGCCTTAGCGCCTAGGCCGATTTTTGCAACCCTGGTTATAACGAATAGTTTCAATACCAATTTCTTAATTAAATTTCGTTAGTGGCCGGATTTTGATTTTGATTTATTTAGAAATATAATTTATTCAACATGTAAAAAATATACCCCCGTCCTTCTATAAGTTTTCCATTTTATCATTTTGGTACTTTCGTCTAGCTTCCCGGCCATACCTTTTCTTTTTACAGATATCTTTTAAATTTATATATGTAGCTGCACTTCACTCTTCTTATTACATATAATGTCACTATAAAATTTACTTTTGTAGCTTAATTTTTCTCTTTCTCAATCATCTCACATAGTCACATGTACTATATTTATTATTTAATCAATTGTCATAATCTCTATAACCTAAAGTATCAGGAAGCTTATAAACGAATGGAATGAGTAATTTATTACTGTAGGTTGTTTTAAAAAATATTAAAACAATACAAATTCAATTTCTTCATGTATTTTGTCCGTTGTAATGCTAGAAATATTGTTATGGGATGGAATACCCCTTATATTCTACAAGTGCAATTTAAATCTTTTTGACTGAATAAAAAAAAATTAACAAAATTCAATTTAACCCTATAAATATTGAAAACAAACCAAAAAATCATGTCCAACCACCCTCTTATTTTCAAGACAGACCAATCACTTTAACTATAATCTAACTATATTAGTGGTAAAAAAAATCTCTACATTTTCATAAAAATTGAAAATGAAAGAGTAAAATTAATCACATGTACATTCAAGCTAGCTAGCACGTACACCTAGAAGTGATTATTTAAAACTGCTTTTACATCACTTGCTATGGCTTTAGCATCATTAGAAATTCCAAATAATCCAGCCCTTGAAAATCCAGCACAGTAAAGTCCCCTCTCTCCTTTCCAATGATTTGGAGCACTATTTCTGGGCATCCCATCTTTACCAAAAAGCCCTCCATCATCCTGCATATATAAGGTTCAATTTTTGGTGTGTTATAAATTTTATTTAATTTTGAAATAAAATTAAAAATAACAAAAAGGGTATAATGAGAAGGGCATGAGATAATATTTTTTGCCTTTAAAAAAGAATAAGAATTTTGAAAGTTGTACCTTAAGCCATTTTAGTATAGTGCTTCTGTAACCGGTGGCAAGTACGATGGCGTTGAAGCCCTTAATCCGCCCGTCTTTGAAATAAACATCATTTCCAGCAACCTTTTTGATTGATGGGAAAACCTGCCAAATATATTACATTTAAGTATTAATATAATGAAAATAAATAAATTAAAATATTACGCGTGTTTTGCATTAGTAAAATAAAATATATAGATCGAGGTGCATGTACGTACCTTAATTTGATTTGCTTGGATTTTATCAATTGTTCCGACATCAAGAACGGGAGATCTGCCAGTTTCCTTTTTTCAAATTGAAGGGTCCCTTGCTCGGTCTTATGATGCCATAACTACTAAGGTTTCCATACTTCCATTTACACATCCCCAGAACAACATTATCCACCACATTTATCGGTAACCATCGCAATAAACCCATCCCAACTCTAACCATTTCCTCATTAACAACATGTACCTGCAGCAGATCAAACCATAACTAATTAATTAATTATTCAATCAATTATTAATTTTCAATAAGTAAAAAGAAAAAAAAAACTTACTGGACTAGGAACAACAATAGAAGTCTTAGCACCCCAATCGGACAAATCCAGGGCGATTTCCATGCCCGAATTTCCACTCCCCACAACCAACACTCGATTTTCCCCAAACTTGTCGCCATTTTTGTACTGACTCGAATGCATCACCTCCCTGTTGAAGGAATCCAGGCCTGGAATCGGAGGGACATAAACCTCGCTATTCTCCCCTGTGGCTACCACCAAAAACCTAGACGTGTACGTCTCTCTCTTCCCAGAGATTGCATTCTCAACCTCCACGGCCCAATTTCCATCCTCTTGTATGAACGTGGCGGATAGAACAGCACGTTGGAACAAGGGTTTGATGTGAAATTTGGAAACATAGTTATCGAGGTAGCGGATGAAGTCGCATCTGGGAATGTAGGTTGGCGCCAGTGACGGACGCAGGCAATGCCCAGGGGGGGCAGTGGGCCCCCCACCAATTTTGTAAATTTTTCGAGGGCATTTTCGTAATTTCACATATATATATTTAAATAATATTAATAATATATATATATATATATATATATATTAATTATATATGGTATAGATTATGCGGCCCACTTTTCACTGAATAGTCGGCGTGAATTTATACTAATTTATACTAATATTTACCAATTTCACTTATTCAATTAAAATACAGATTTCGCTTCATCCTTCCCCACACAAAAAATAACAGAGTCTCCCTTCTTTTCATTAACGCACGCCGTCGCAAAGCTTTCAAGTTTAAGACTTCCATTAATTTTAGATATTGAAGGTAAAATTTGTTTATTATTAATTTAACTTTTTTATCTTTCTTTATTATTTTGATTGTTCCACCACAATTATTTTTATTTCTATTCTTTTGTCTTTTTGTTGAATTTAGAGTTTTTCAAATTTTAGGGACTGTCCCCACTTAATTTTTTTATATGAAATAAATTCTTTATATTTAAAGTTTAAGAATATATATCCATCTGGTTAATTAATATGTATTATGTATTGATTGTTGTAAAACAAACTGACTAAAATTTATTAAATTGTATAATTGGAGAAATAATTATTTATTTATTTATTTATGTAATTAAGTGACTTATATTATTGATATTTAATTATTTGCGGGTGATTAATTTAGCCATTTAGAGGGGAGGGATTAATTTGGAGATTTGGAGATAACAGAAATTAGAATGCCAAATTATATGATGAGTTTTGCTATATTTTCTCCATTTAGTTAATTTATATATAAATAAAATAATATTTAAATATTTTTTAATTATAAATTGATGTTACTTTTAATTTGATAATTATCTATTTTTTTTTAGATAATGGAGCGATATTATAAGAAAACTTCGAATAATATTGACGAAATATCGTCTTCACCACTCGATGTGTCTACTTCTAATGTTCAACTTCAAGAATCATCAAATCAAAACACTATTGAGATTGATTTAGAAAATCTTCCTAGTGATCCGGGACTTCGACCTAAGATAATGAGCTATCCACCAAACTTGATTGAACAGGTACGTAGAACTTATTTATTAAAAGGTCCATGTCAACCACGTAATCATGATTTTCCTCAAAAAGTGTTAGATGGGAATCGAAAGCGTAAATTTGTTGGATCTTGGTTTGATGAATATAAGGATTGGTTGGAGTATAGCATTAAGAAAGATGCCGCGTTTTGTTTATATTGTTATCTTTTTTCCACGGGGAAGAGTGAAAGTGGGCACAATGCATTTATAAACGAGGGATTTAACACTTGGCGAAAGAAAGAAAAATTGAGGGATCATGTTGGAGATCATAATAGTGAACATAACAAATGTAGATTGGCTTGTCAAGTTCTGATGCATCGGGCTCAACATATTGATGTGTCATTCGCTAAAATCTCGGAGCAATCAAAGGTTGAGTATCGTTGTAGATTAAATGCAACTATTATTTGTCTTCGTTATCTCATTATGCAAGGATTAGCTTTTCGAGGTAATGATGAGTCAGAAGAATCATTAAATCAAGGAAATTTCATTGAACTTCTCAAAGTTATTGCTTCTTGCAATGAAGAAATTCATAATGTTGTTTTGAAAAATGCTCCGGAAAATCTCAAGCTTATTTCACCCAAGATTCAAAAGGATATTATAAATGCATCTGCACTTGAGACAACCAATGCTATCATTAAGGATATTGGAAATGAGTTTTTATCCATACTAGTTGATGAGTGTCGAGATGTTTCGGTCAAAGAGCAAATGGGGGTTGTTATACGTTATGTGAATAAAAGTGGTTGCGTTGTTGAATGTTTTCTTGGTCTCGTGCATGTTAGTGACACAACTGCAACATCACTTGAGAAGGGCATTGATTCTTTGTTTTCCACTTATGGTTTGAGTATATCTAGTTTAAGAGGTCAAGGTTATGATGGAGCAAGTAATATGAGGGGTGAATTTAACGGACTCAAAAGTTTGATATTAAGGAAGAATTCTAGTGCTTATTACATTCATTGTTTTGCTCATCAACTTCAACTCACACTTGTTGCTGTTGCTAAAGATAATGCAATTATTGCTACTTTTTTTAATACAGTTACACGGTTATGTAATGTTGTTGGAGGTTCTTGCAAGCGCCGAGATATGTTTCGAGAGAAGCAACAGGAGAAGGTTGTCGAAGGGATTGCAAATGATGAAATCAAGACTGGAAAAGGAAAAAACCAGGAAATGACATTAAAGCGGCCTGGAGATACTCGTTGGAGTTCTCATTATGGTACACTTGTTAACCTCATGTATTTATATTCTTCTGTTGTTGATGTTCTTGAGGATGTTGGGGAGAATGCTGTTGATAATACACATAAAGGTGAAGCAATTGAATTGCTAGATATCATTAATCGGTTTGAGTTTGTATTTTTGTTACATCTTATGACGGATATTTTGGGAATCACTCATGAATTGTCACAAGCTCTTCAAAGAAAGGATCAAGATATAGTTAATGCAATGAGGATGGTGAAAGTATCAAAAAAACGTTTGCAATCAATGAGAGAAGAAGGTTGGGATACTTTGTTTATTGAAGTTTCTAATTTTTGTAGCAAACATGAGATAGATGTGGTAAATATGGAATGCCTACATGTAGCTCGTGGACGATCAAGGCGTAGGGTCGAAAAAATCACTAACCTTCACCATTATCGTGTTGAGTTATTTTATTCAGTGATTGACCTGCAAGCTCAAGAGTTGGATCATCGTTTTAACGAAGTGAACACGGAGTTGCTATTGTGTATGGCCTGTTTTGATCCGAGAGATTCATTTTCAGCATTTGATAAAAATAAGCTACTTCGTCTTGCAGAATTTTATCCTTCAGATTTTTCTCAAGTTGCTCTTATTGAACTTGACAATCAACTAGAGAATTTTATTGTTGATATGCGTTTGGATGAACACTTCTCAACAATTGTTGGAATAGGAGGACTTTCTCAGAAGATGATTTCTACAAGAAAGCACATTGTTTTTCCATTAGTGTATTTGCTTGTTAAGTTATCATTGATCTTACCCGTTGCCACAGCTACCGTAGAAAGAGCGTTTTCGGCCATGAAATTCATCAAGAGTGCACTCCGTAATCGAATGGGAGACCGATTATTGAATGATTGTTTAGTTGCATACATTGAAAAAGATACCTTTCACAAAGTCAGTAACGAAGCTATCATGCAACGCTTCCAAAATATGAAGAATCGAAGAGGAATGTTATAATTTATTTGTATTCGGTATTTATTTTTAGAAGTTAACGTAATTAAATTTATCATTTCGATTATATAAGTATTAGTAGTAGTTCATGACCTTATTTTAAAATTTCATTTTTGATTTTTTTTTTATTGTTATTATTTGGGCCCCCCGACTTGAAAATCCTGGGTCCGTCACTGGTTGGCGCATTGGAAGAAAATGACAATTAGGGCAGTTGGCAGAACTCCTTAGCTAAGTGAAGCTTTAATCTGTCGTAGGACCTTTTTCGCCAAAGCGAAGCGTAGCAGTCGTCTTTTTCCAAAACAATGTTGGGAATGTTTTGCCGGTTTAGACATGCGGATGTTGATAAACCAGCGGGGCCTGCACCAACGATTATAACTGTAGTTTGTTGTTCCATTATCTCTCGATCTCCTTTTCTTTAATTTTGTGATTGATTTCAGCTTATTGATGTGCTGTGTACAGCTAATAAGATTATGCTAGGAATTTATAGAATGAGAACAATAATAATTATATTCCAATTAACGAATAAGATTTCTTATTTATTTATTTCTTTTTGCCTTTTCTGATTGCAATAACCGAAAAACGGGTAATATTTTTTTCAAATGCAATAATGGATATATACGATTAATTGGGCGAATTTGGTTACAAATAGTAATTCAAATTGACCAATGACCAAAACAAGATACTAGCATACAAGGTTAGTGTCTCAATGACTGCCATATTTAAAAAAATGAAAAAGGACATGAATTAGTCTTCGATTTTCTATATATGTAGTTTTCAAATTTTAGTCGATCGAGATTATATACGTGGCATGCATAGATTGGTGAATAAAAATTATTTTGACGCCAATGGAGGATTTGATCAATGGCAATATTAGGGATTCTTGCACTTACTTTAATTTCCCAATTATATATATAATTAGGATAACCTCATCGAATCACTGATGAAAATTCAAAATCAATTCTTGACTTCTCTGCAGGTTAATTAATTTGAGAGAAATATTTAGTACAGATGTATCTATACAGGTTTAAAAACTAGATTCAGTTTCTTAAATTTAATTTAAAAAATGATTTTAGGCTTTTTCTTCTTTTATAATCTCCCATGCATCTAATTCAGAATCTCTTATTTACATATTTTTTTTTTTAAGAATTTTATGTTTTTTTCATTTAATTAATTCTCCTTACTTTTCTCCATTTCATTTTCTTTTTTTTTTAGCTTAACTAATCAACTGGAGTATTTCTTTTATTTCTCTTTCCTCAACGTCCATCAATTTCTTTTCTTTCTCTTTTTAGTTTATGAATGAAAAATATCTTCTTCTTTTTTAACTAATCAATGGAGTATTTTTTTGTTAATTGTATATTAAACTTATAAAATATTTTCACATTAAAAAGGGAAAATTGCACTTTTGGTCCTGTAAGAATGAGTTCAAATCACTTTCAGTCCTTTTTCATGCACTTTTGGTCCTGTAGTTTATTTCCGTTAGTTTTAACGGATGAAAATTGCATAAACCGTTAAATATTGCACTTTTGATCCTGTAAGAATAAGATTAAATCACTTTCGGTTATTTTTCATACACTTTTAGTCTCATAATAAATTTATGTTTGTTTTAACGGAAGAAAATTGCGTGAAAGACACACATCCCTTTAAACACAACCAAAAGCTTAATATGGGAGCTTTTGGTAATATCACTAAAATTATAAAAATACCAAATGTATTTTAACAATTTATTTAAATAATTATTTAAAATTGATAAATTTACTTAAAATAATTTTATGATCTAAAAATTCAATCAATTATATATTAAATAAAAATTAAATCTAAAATTGATCTCAAATCAAAGCAAAAAAATAAAAACTATTTGGCTTGATTTTGATTTTTATTTTTGTATTTTCAAATTATATCCAAATTATATGGGGTTAAAAATTAATTTATATTTGAATATACAGTGTATTTTTTTAATTTTATATTTTTGTATATTCAAATTATTTTTCAAAATTTACTTTTAATTTTTTTTTGTATATTTCAATTTTAATACAAGAAATTACTTCAAAAGTTATTTAAATTTAAATTAGGGTTAATTCTAAATAAATACACCACCTTTCATCTCAATATCAATTTAATCACGACCTTTACGATTTTTTTTTAAAACCCCAACCTTTCATTCTGTTGCAATTAGATACACATTTTTTTCTCCGCTCTCAACAATTGATGATGTGGCTTGCCGGAGCTCGCCACGTAATATTACACATATTTTTTTTATTTTCCCCATAAAGATTACACTTTAAATAGAAATAAAAATATAAAATTTTATAAAAATAAAATTCCATGCGTCTCCTCTTCTCAAACTAAATCAAGTTTTCTTCTACCATTCTAAACTAAATCAAGTTATTCTCTCCTAACCATAAAAAACTCACGCATCTAGACCATTGGTGATTTGGTTGTTTATTTCTTCGGTAATTCTTAAATTATTTAATAATTTTGTTGTTTTGTTCAACTAGTTCGATAGTTTGACATCTATAATTTTTTTCGGTGGACCTCAATTAATTATTGTATTTGGGTGTATGCTGAAGATAACCTTGTTGGTGGTTTTTCGTGATTGATTGAGTTTGAGAAGTGAGAGAGACGCGCATAACCAGAACTCTGATTTATTTTTATATTTTTATTTCTATTGAGTTTGAGAAGTGAGAGAGACGCGCATAACCAGAACTATAAAATTTTATATTTTTATTTCTATTTAAAGTGTAATCTTTATGGAGAAAATAAAAAAATATGTGTAATATGACGTGGCGAGCTCCGGCAAGCCACATCATCAATTGTTGACCGGAGAAAAAAAAATATGTATCTAATTGCAACACGATGAAAGGTTGGGGTTTTAAAAAAAATCGTAAAGGTCGTGATTAAATTGATACTGAGACTAAAGGTGGTGTATTTATTTAGAATTAACCCTTTAAATTACATTATTTTTTTTAGTAATTTTTAATTATATTCAAATCCTTGAATTAAAAAAAAAAAAATAGATTCTATAAAAAAAATTCAAATTATATAACTCAGTGAGATTTAGTCATTTATAGTAAAAAAATTAATATTCTAAATTCTATTGATTTTATTTATATTTTAATTCTATAAGTATAATTTATTATTAGTTTTAATAATATTTTTGTATTTTTTCTAATTATAATTATTTTTTTAGGAATATTTTTTGGTCAACTAACGGTTTCCATCCAAAAACTAACGGTTTTCATCCATAAACTATCTTACAGGACCAAATCTGCAATAAACAGGATCATTTACAAACTTCAGGACCAAAAGTGATTTTGAAAAATTCCTACAGGACTAAAAGTGCAATTTTCCCCATTAAAAAATATGAACATATTATAATTCAAATTGTATAACGTTTTTTACCACCCGGGTAATACGCGGATGTTCCACTAATTTTGTATAAAAAGAAATTATTTTATTGAAAATGGTATGTCACTACAAAAAAACAGTGGTTTGCAACGGATTTTGGGCGGTTGCAAAAAAATTGGACGCAAATATTTGCGATGAAATTTTGAAATATGTCTCAAATTTGCAACGGAAATATTTGTCGCAAATCAGTCATGACCCGTGACCCAATGGGTAAAAATATCACCGCAAATTTGTGAGGAATATTTTTAAAATTTGTGAAAAAAACTTTTTGACGCTGACCGTCGCCATTCACGACAGCATAAGCCATTGCAAACCCTAAATAAAAAAAAGTTCACGTGGCCACGCTGACGGAATGCACGAGCCAGCATCGAATTATTTAATAACTTTTGATTGTAAATTTATTTTAAAACTCATTTAATTATTTATGTATTTCTTCTAAGAAATTCAAGCCCCCACTCCACTTTTGATATGATGCTCCCCTTTCGTTCCCTCTCATTTGGCTCGTGGGTGATAGTACATATGTCCTTCCATATTCCCCAAGCCAATATTGCAAAATTCTCCAACTCATTTGCCCTACTTCCATTCCTCACCTTCCGAATTAGTTCCATAGTTGGTAACCTATCGCCCCTTTTAATTCACACCACCATCCATGGCATTTCCACACTTTTTTAACAAAAGGGAAGTAAAACAAGGCGTGGGATGTGGTAGCGTTGCTAATCCCACATAAAGCACAATTGCCTTCCATCGGCACATGATGAGCCTTCAAGTTACCTTCAGTCGGCAATATATCTAGCATCACTTTCCAGAAGAAGACTTTGATCTTCGGTGGGACACTTAAGTTCCACATTTTGCGCCATTCTTCACACGTGCCTTCCCTTGCCTCACTCGAGGCTACCCTCGCTGTTTTCCTCTCCATTTCCCAGTTGTGCCAGTATCCCGTCTGAACCGAGTACTTCCCTTTTTTCCCCGGCTTCTAGTACATAGAATCCTCCGTCGACCTTCCCCCTATTGGTGTTGTTTGTATCGCCTGTACTTCAAAAGGGACAAAAGCCCTTTCAATCAGATCTGCCTTCCGATCCATTCCGAGTTCTCGCCAATGAATTGACTCACTATTGAGCCGCTTGCTATTCTTGATATAACCCGTCCCTTGTTCAAACCATTCACCCACTTATCTCGGAAGAGCTTAATCGACTTTCCATTCCCAATTCTACAATGCATTCCATCCTCCAACAAGTCCTTACTCCAACACAATGATCTCCATATGAACGACGGATTCCTTTTTGCGCGCATGGATCGGAGAAGGTATGTATTCCTAGATATACTTCGTGACCCCCTGTCATTCTAATCTGCAGCGTCTCTCTTACATTGCTGTCGTTCGATTGCTTCGTATTTGGGCTAAGAGATATAGCCGACTTATCATAGTTTATTTGCTGTCCTGAAATCCTTTCATACCTCCGTAGCACCCCTTTTACTCTTGTATTCTCAGCCCCTGTCGCTTTAAAGAAAAAGAGGTTGTCGTCCACGAAGAGAAGGTGTGTGATAACCGGCGCTTCCCTTGACACCTTCACGATAGTCATTCCCTGATCACTTGCTAGTTTCTTCATCATGGTTGACAAACCTTGGGCACACAACACAAAGAGAAAATGGGATAGGGGTCCCCCTATCTCAGCCCTCTACTTGATTTTACATGTCCCACACGTACAACCCGTCCATTCACCCTAAAAGAGTAGTGGACCGTTGTGATGCAATGCAGCAGTGTCCTCCATCTATCATTAAACCCCAGCTTTTTGAGAATCGCCTCCAAGTACCTCCAAGCAAGATTTGTCTTTTAATACCTAAAATAGAAATTTGTCGCAAATTTAGAGAGAGAAAGTGAGTGAGTGGAAATGGCAACAAGCAAGATTTTTTCTTAAAAAAAATAAAATTGAGGAAATTTGCACTTTTAGTCTAGGAGAAATATTTTTAAATCACTTTTGATTCCAAGGTTTTAAAATGGTCATTTTTATTGCAGATTTGGTTCTATCAGTTAGTTTTTTAATGGAAACCATTAGTTGACCAAAATATTAAAAAAAAAGTAATTATAATAAAAAAAATATACAAAAAATATTTTTAAAGCAAATAATAAATTATTTATAATTAAAAATTAAAATCATTAGAATTTAGAATATTAATTTTTTTTTAATCTATATAATGAAATTTCACTAAGTTATATAATTTTTTAATCAAGAATCTGAATATAATTAAAAATTACTGAAAAATAATGCAATGTAAATTCTGAAATTTAAATAACATTTGACGAATTTTTTTGTATCAAAACTGAAATTTTTTTATTATTTTTATTTTAACTTTTGAATTTATATAATATTGAAGATTTTATTCTTTAGTTATATTTCAGATTTAATTTCATATTTATTTTCTTGGTATTTTTCAATTTTATTTTTTGTCAAGATTGTTATTTAGAAAAAAAAATTAGATTTTATAACATTTGATTTACATATATTAAACTGGTCCATATTTTCCAGATACAATTAATATTTGAATTTTGTATTATATATTATTATTAACGGGCGCATGACTCTCACACAATTTTGTTTAATATGATATTAGGTTTTTGGATGTGTTTTAACGGTGCATGACTTTCACACAATTTTTATTTATTAAAACAAATGAAAATTTACTATCAGATTAAAAGTGATTTACTGTAGTCGTATCAATTGAATGTAATGATGTAATTGAACAAGCCAAGCCTAGCTCAAGCTAAATTAATAAATATTCTAGAGCTTAATCGCGCCTATATGATTCTAAACGAGTCTAATAATATCAATCTATATTTAATTATTCATCAATTAATTTTATTTTATATTTTAAGGTAACAAAATCAACCGAGACTAGGAAAGGAGAGCAAGTTGCTGCCTATGATATAAGAGTCGAAATGAGCTCGGCCCATGGGCCAGCCATTACTAACAAGCAAGACTGAACATTAATTTCAGGGCCACGGTTATACGCGCACACAGACCTATTGAGGACACCCACTAGACATTTTTTTCATACTAAAGAGTATGTGAAACGTCACATATACCCTTTGTATGAAATTTAAAAAAAAAACGAAGATCAGTACACCCTCCTATTCTATTTCAACCTAGAATCATCCCTACCGTCGCCATTAAAACAACCACAATTTTCAACTAAAAAAAACTTTTAAGAAACAGCAAAATAAAATTTTCCGTAAACTAAATTACGAAAAGCTGTATAAGCAAAATTCCGGGAATTATTTTCGAGTAAGACGATGTATTTCGGGATTTTTTTTCGGACATATCAACATTGTACAAAAAAAAAAGAATTGTCCGAAAATTTTAACCGAACCAAGTTAAGATGTTCGAATCTTTTTCCTGAACAAACTCAATGTGTTTGAAAAAAATTCCTTAACAACTTTCATTTGTTCGAAAAAAAATATCGGACATAAAAAAAATTACAGATTCAAAGATCGGACATTCCTAAACACTATACTTACCGGACGGGGCGGCGTGCACAGCGACGCTGGGCGGACGATGGCTTGGATTTGGACGGACAGCGTACGACACGGATCTGGACGGACGGGGTTGCAGGCGGCAGAGCGATTACAGGCGAAGCGACGTGGGGGGAGGCCGGTCGGAGTAGGTGTAGGCGAAGTGGCGGTCGAAGTGTATGCAGGCGGCGAAACGATTACAGGAGAGAGGCGGCGAACAAGCATCATGGCTTGGGGGAGAGGTGGCGAACAAGCGTCGTAGCTTGGGGGAGAGGCGGCGAATGGGCGGCGATTTGGATGAGGCAGAAGAAAAATTGGAAATGGAGGAGAAGAGTGAGTGTCCCGCAAATAAATGAGAATTAGAGTTTAGAGGAAGAATAAGGGTTTTTTGGGTTTTCCACGTGGGTGCCTCATTTCACGGTGGGTATCTATTCCTCCCCACACATACACGTGACACTCATTTCGGGACTATCACATCTTGTGTCATCTATATTTTGTTACTCTTTGCTTACTTGCTTGTTTACTTGTTTATTGCTTGATTGACTACTTATTCATTTTATGCTTCTAGGTGATTATTTAATTATTTTAAGGAGTATAAAAGGGCCTATCATATTTCCGCATATAGTTGTTTATCAACACTCTAAAGGCATTTTCATAGTACTTAACACTTGGAAAACTTACCTGACTCTGTATTTTGTGTGTTATTGTTAGAAAAAAAAAATTAAAACGGACACACGTGTATTCCCCCCCCCCCATACACGTGTTACACTCCTTTCGGGACCATCACATTCACATAAGATTATTTCTTCCGCCCACATGTTCGAATATTCCAACCGGAGATAGAAGCCAATTTAGTCCCATAATTTTTTACCTTTTTTTGAAATGGTCCCAAAAAAGTTAATGTACTAATTTAGTCCCTATTTTTGGCAATTTGTTCTGTTTTGGTCCCAAAAGAGTTAAATATTTTGCGTGTAGATCGGATGAGACGATAAGATGACTTACATACTCTATCGTCTAAATGCAAATAATATGTTATGATCTTAGAGTGCTAGTGTAAATAGGAGATTAAGATAACAACCTTACTGACTGCTGAATTTAGCTGGTCAGTTTGAGAGCTATCTCAAAAGCTATAGGTGCGGAAATGTGTAGGCCCTAAATGTTTAGACTCGTGGGTTGATACGAAAACCTCTTTTATAGAATGACTTTAAAACAATGAATGCTTATCAGCTGATATACAATATCTGCTGATTATAAACTTATACTTAGTGGATTTTGACTCTTTTGAAAACAATGCTTTTGAATAACTAGGTGTGGTGTCAGATTGCCTTCCAGAAAGGCCATTCAAGTTGGGGACTTGTTTGTGGCCGGCGCCTTTCTCGACTGTATGGCACTGAACACAGTTGGTCTTGAAAATAATTTTCATCGGATTTGCGGTGCCGCATCAAACGTCGCCATCTCACTCTCTCCAATGATCGGAGTAAAATTGCGTAACCACATAAAAAATTTAGGGAAGAAGACGGTACAAAAATAGGGTAAATAGAGAGAGAAAAATGCTTAAATTTTTGGGTTGGGTTGGGTTGAATCTTGAGCGGGTTAGTGGGTAAGGATCAGGGTCAAAAGCATGTGCAAGGATCTCACTTTGGTGTGTATGGTGTATTTGAGACTTTTCCATATATAAAATTATAAATACAAATTTAAAAGTAAATTTTGAAAAATAATTTGAATATATAAAATATACAATATATATATATATATATATATATATATATATATATATTTGAATGTAATCTCAAAATTTAAATTTATTTTTAACCCCATATAATCTGGATGTAATTTGAAAGTACAAAAAATAAAATAAAAAATTAGCCATTTTTTCCATTGATTTGGGAGTAGTTTCAGATTTAATTAAATAATTTAATTTTAATATTATATATAATTGATTGAATTTTTAGATCATAAAATTATTTTTTAAAGTAAATTTATAGAATAATCATTTAAATAAATAGTTAAAATATATTTGGTATGTTTATAATTTTAGTGATATTACAAAATTTTAATTCGATATTAGGCTTTTGAATGTGTTTTAACGAGTGCGTGACTTTCGTGCAATTTCCATCAATTAAAATAGACATGAATTTACTATGAGACTAAAAGAGTATGAAAAAGTACCAAAAGTGCAATCTTTAACGGTTCACAAAATTTTCATTCGTTAAAGCTAATGGAAATTTACTACAGGATCAAAAGTGCATTTTCCCGAATAAAATAAGGACTTAATTTGTACTTTTAACTTTTTTGGGATCAAAACAGAACATATTACAAAAAAAATTGAGACTAAATTGATACATTTAACTTTTTTGGAACCATTTTAGAAAAGGTTGAAAGTTATGGGACAATGAAAAGAATCTAGCATTTAGCATTCACTTTGCTATTGAAACTCTATTAATTGGTGCAATTGAACTTCACTTTGCTATGAAATGAATCTAGCATTTAGCTTTCATTGTCCCTGAAGGTTTCGACGGTGGGAACGGTTTGTACGCGCGTCCTTGAATACGGGGATATTGGGTAACGAAATAATGTTGTTTATAAATGTTTATGCCAAAAATCATTGGAATGACGGCCTGGCTTGGAACGTCGATGACTAGATTAGCTTGGTGACGATGAATGAAGTAATGAATATATAGTTATATACAAATGCAAATACAGAATTTAACATAGACCAAAAAGCGTAAATTAGGAGGTAGAGAACAATCAAATTAAAGATGAACCTTAATATTCTTCTCCTGAACCGGCAAAACCCATTATTAACTTACATTTTTTTAAAATAAAGACCATTAATTCTTTTGGCTTATAAGTGCAGTTATATCTGCCAAAACTGCCTTTGCGTCTTTAGAGATGCCAAACAGCCCGTTCCTTGCAAACCCAACGCAGTACAACCCTTTTGCTCCCTTCCAATGCTCGGCAGCAGTCCTCTTCGGCATTCCGTCTTCTCCAAAAAGCCAACCCTCATCCTGCATATTAATTAATTTATATACATAACAAGACAAATACTTTATTTAAATTTTAAAAAAAGCGACAAGTAAATGAAATAATAATCTGCACCTGAAGCCAATTTTTCACGGTGCTCCTGTAACCTGTGGCAAAAACAATTGTATCGCAATCCAGTTTTCGCCATTTTTGAAGTAAACGCTGTGCTTGTCCACACTCTCAATTGATGGATAAACCTGGATAATTAATTACAGTGAGTTAGAGATAAGGGCTGTTTGGCAAGGGAATGGTGGTGCATGCTAGCCACTTGGCAAGCCAAGGGATATACACACACATTCACCAAATTCAAGCACCAACTTTCGTTTTTTCCCCCCCGAATATTTAATTCTCTTTGGCACTGACTCCCTTAATATATGGATGAGTTTTAATTTTGAACATTTTAAAAATATTTTCTTAGAAAAAGAATCATCATAATTAAAAAGGAAGAATCTAAACATTTTAAAAATATTGCAGGCTAGGGGTTATTTATTTGAATATATTGAAGTTTGTGTATATAAAATACTTTAATCTTGTTCTGTCGGATTTTGGAGACAGTTCCGACATCAATGACAGGAGATCTTCCCAGGGCCATTTTGAGATAAAAAGGTCCCTCCCTCGGCCTTTCGATTCCACAATCAGAAAGCTTTCCGTACTCCCATTTGCTCGGCATCACTATCACATTGTCCACCAATTTTAATGGCAAATATTTCAGCAACACCATTCCCAACCTTACCAACTTCTCGTTAAGAACATGCACCTGAAATTAATTAATATTAAAATTCCCCATTCATTTCACATAATTAATTAATTAAAAAAAAAAAAATATATATATATATATAATATTTAATTAATTAACTTATAGGGTTACGAATAACAATAGAGGTGGCGGCACCCCAGTTGGAGAGATCCAGAGCTATCTCCATGCCGGAATTACCCGAACCAACAACCAGAACCTCACTTTTGGTGTATATATCTCCATCCACATAATTGCTGGAGTGAATTACATCACCGGTGAATGCATCCAGGCCTGGAATTGGAGGGACATATCCCTCACTATTCTCCCACGCCGCCACAACGCACTACAAAAAAAGAGGTTTTTAGTATCGGAAAATTTGTATCTGTTGCATTTTCTGATACTAAATCTTACCCTTTGGTATCAACTAAAAAATTTCCGATACTACCTTCATTCTTGGTATCAAAAAAATATTTTTTGATACTATTAAATTTATAGCATCCGTTATTTAGTGATACTAATATTGTTTTTGCATCAAAAATTTATTTATTGATACTATTTAGTTTTAGGATCAAATACTTTTTCGATACTACTTTTCATTGGTATCGAAAATTTAATTTTTGATACTATTAACTTTATAGCATCCATCACTTTATCGATACTATTACTATTTTTGTATTAGTAATTTATTTATTGATACTACTTATTTTTTGTATCAAATAATATTTTTGATACTACTTATCATTAGTATCATAAACTTTATTTCCGATACCACTAATTTAATAGCATCCAATTTTTTTTTTGATACTATTATTATTTTAGTATTAGTAATTTATTTATGGATACAACTTATTTTTTGTATCAAATAAATTTTTTGATACTACTTATCATTGGTATCAAAAATTTAATTTATGATACCATTAACTTTATAGCATCCATCACTTTGTCGATACTATTACTATTTTTTTATTAGTAATTTATTTATTGATACTATTTTTTTTTTGTATCAAATAATTTTTTTGATACTACTTTTCATTGGTATCGTAAATCAAATTTTGGATACTATTAATTTTATTTTTAGGATCAGTACTTTTTTTATTGATACCACTTTTTTTTTTACACCAAATAACATTTTTGATTCCACTAATCATTGGTATCGAAACTTTAATCCGATACTAATAATTTATATTTTTAGTATTAGTAAATTTTTTGTTGATACCACTTATTTTTTTTTGTATCAAATACATTTTTTGATACTCCTTATTATTGGTATCGGAAATTAAATTTTGGATACTAATAATTTTATTTTAGTATTAATAATCTTCTTATTGATACCATTAATTTTTTTTTGCATCAAATAATTTTTTTGATTCCACTCATCATTAGTATTGGAAATTGAATTCTGATACTATTAATTTTATTTTTAGTATCATAAATTAAAAAAATTGCATTAATTTTTTTTATACTTATTATTAGTATCAGAAATTAAATTTACAATATCATCAATTTTATAGTATTCAATTTTTTTTTGATACTATTATTATTTTAATATTAATAATTTATTTATTGACCGATATCTATCATTTGTTACGTTTCTGGTACAATTAATTTTTTAGCATCTAACTTTTTTTATAGTATAATTATTTCAGTATTATTAATTAATTTATTGTATTTTTGGTATTAAGATTCACCTACAGGCTACATTCTTATAGTATTAGATATTTTATTAATAGTAATTATGATTATAACTAAATATCCGATACCATTCGTCCTAGCTTTTATTTCTCGTTTCTGCGTTATATCCCTCTACAACAATGACTATATTCCATTCATAAGTCTCAAAGTTATAACATCCACCCTTCTACAGAATTCAAGACCACTAGACTAAAACCCCAAACCTAACACCCTCACTGTGTGCGATTTCACACAGTGAGGCGATGCCTCTTCCCCTCCCTCTCGCGTCGATAACTTCCTCCCTCTCGCGGCGATAACTTCCTCGGCGGCCGCCGCCTCTTGCTAGGCCACCGGGTCAGGAGGACGCGTCTGCGCGCACCGTCGTCATCCGTCCAATCGCTTCGCCCATGGCTGCGGCGCCGTCCGTCCAATCGGCTTGTTTAAGCCCTAATCTGGCCGACCACCGTGTGCCTCCAGCCGCGTGTGCCTCCAGCCGTTCACTGTTGCGCCTCCACTGATATGTTCGCGCAGTACCTCATCGTGAACAAGAGAGACTGTTTCATTTTTAATGATTCGTGTTCTTGTTTCATTTTTAGAAGAGAGGTAATTTATTATTTATTGCAGTTAATTGTTTTTAGTTGTATTTCTAGTCGTTTTTAGTGATTTTGCTTTAGTTTTATTCAAAAAGTTAGAAGTCATTGTTTATTTAGCTACACTTTGGTTGGAAATGCAATCATTTAAGGTTTTGTGCACTACAATGATCTTAAGATAAGCATACTTATGCGATTCGTTAGCCAGATTTTAGGCGTTTAATCTCCTTTTTCTGTATGACTATTTTACTTATTTATCACTGATTTTTCATCCGATTTATGTGAGCTTTCAGTTGTTCAGGCAGATGTGAGCTTTCAGACTAATCAGTTTCCGAAATACAAGTTGGGGCCTAATAATGAAATTTTAGACGAGATCAAAGAAGACAGCAGGGGCCCTCCCCTGAAGGAGGTCGTTGTTGAGGAAATAAACCAGCTAACCGAACAGCATAAGCGTCTATCTGTTCGGGACCTGGCCAGCAAATTCGACAAGAGTTTGGCTGCTGCAGCAAAGTTGTCTGAGGAGGTCTTTTTTAAAATGCTACTGTTTTTACTAATATCATACAAAATATTAGTACTAAGTTTGAAATTTAGGGATGAAAATCATGAAGTACTACTTTACGTTGGATCACAGGCCAAACTTAAGGAGGTGGCGTCTTTAGATGGACACATGCTTCTGAAGAAGCTTAGGGATGCGTTGGAATATTTGAATGGACGATTGGCTGTTCGAAATAGGGAAGATGTTGAGAAAGCTATTTCATTGGTCAGTTTTTGGTGTTTAATTAGTTCTTCGATCCTAATATGATTTGGGAAAACCTCGATTTTCTTGCCTTCAAAATCTTATGCTGCTTGCTTGTATTTCAGGCTGCTACATTCTTTAGGTGGAGGCTTTGGCTGTAAAATTGACTCAAAAAGGAGAGCTAATTCAAGAGAAGTTTGAAGTGAAAAAGCTAGTGAACTTTCTTAAGCAGGTTTCGTAACTTAATTTCTTTCTCCTTGTGTTTGTTAGATGTACACATACGAAATTTTTTTATCCTTGCAACATTTGAGCCCAACAAATTTGCCTTGTTTGAAATTTTCAGGCTTCTGAAGATGCTAAAAAGTTGGTAAATCAAGAAAATTCTTTTGCTTGTGCTGAAATAGAGAGTGCAAGAGCAGTTGTGAAAAGGATCGGAGATGCCCTCGATGAACAAGAAAGAAACCACAGTTCAGGGAAGCAGCAGGTAACTTTAGTAGGTTGTCTATTCAATTATAGTAACAGCATATACAATACAGCTAAGAAATAAAATGAAATGTGCATCTTTCATTTTCTAAATGAAAGGATTTTGACGGACCAGAGATACTGTATTTTGGTGATAGGAATTAGAGGAACTAATTGAAGAGGTTCAAGAGGCCAGAAGAATAAAGCTAATGCATCAGCCAAGGAAGGTGGGTCGAGGCTGTTTTATTGTGTTTGTACATTGGCATAACGGCTGTTTCGAATTGCAACATTTTGCATTCATATTCATTGTGTTTTCAACTTTAACACTTCTTTATTTCCATCATTGCATTTATTTGTAGGTCGCGGACATGGAACATGAACTTCGAGATCTGAGGCTTCATATTAGAGAGAAGTGTACAATTTCAGTAAAGCTTCAAAATGAGGTCTACTACTTGTTTATTTAATACAATATTTTTCAAATAGTATAGTGATATGGAACATATGATCTCAAGTCAATTTACGTGACACCTCGTTTAAACAAATTGTGAGGTTATTCATTAGTGTGCACAATGTTATCTGTGATATTTTCTTTGATTTTAGTTTCCAATTCTTCTTGGTTGCTTTTTACTCTGCATTGGTGTAAATTACTCCAGGCACAATATAGCAATATATTGTCCATCTTTGATCCGAACTTCGTATTAAATTTGAAATTGTTCTTAGAATTGATTCAGTTGGCTATATAATTAATTATTTCAAAAGCAGTCTATTGTAATTTTATGAACTATTGAGAACTTGGAGAGATCGATACCATACAGTACTTATAACTTAACTTAAAGGCTAACAGCCACATCGTGGACAGTGGAGAGGGTTGTTTTGGTTGATTCTTCTGTTCAAAAGGACATTTGGTTACCATTGATGCTTAGTGCATTGAAAGTTCTTAATTGCTCATATAATATTCATAAATGGAACTTTACACTCCTAGTAAATAAATATATCTTTTTTCAAGTGATAGGCCTCACGCCCCTGTTCATTCTTATAATGCCAATAGTGAAGATCAATCTGTTGAAGGTCAGTTTTTATCTTAGAAAGAGAAGTTTCTAGATAATATAATCCAATTAAGAAATCAAATTTCTTCTGATTTTGTAGCAATGTTTTAAGTAGGCATGGTAGATGAAATATAGCTAATGCATGGCTCATACAATAGGCTACATGAATAGATATACATGAATTAATTGTTATTATCCAATTTTTCTTGCTTATTATGGTTTGGCAGGTTTTTTAATAAGTGAATTCTTAATGTTGGCACAGGATATTGCCACCCTAGCCCCTAGGTGTTGTGAGCCTGAGGTATTGTGGTTATTTTGCATACGTGAAAGTTTAAGGGGATTGATATTAAAAATGTGAAACCTCCATTGCAAAGCCAAAAAGCTTCTTGATCAGTCTGATGGAGGTGCTAATTCCCTCAACATTAACAGGTCTATATAGCGAAGTCTCTGTTGTAATTATGATTAATAACACATTAATTGTTATAAAGTAGTTTCATTACTTCCTTTCTTTGAAGAACTTGTTCCTTTATGTCCACCCCTGCAGACTTCATGGAATTATGTATACAATATACCTGCCTTGATTAAAGTTTAACTATTATCTTACAGTGTATATTGTTTTATATCTCTAGGTTTTTTGAGGTAGCCCTCCAAGAAGGGAAGAGAAAGGAATTAGAAGAAGCAATGGAAATCCAAGCTAATGGCAGTTTGGTAATGAGACATTGTTGAAAGTGCTTGCATACGTGCCTCATACTTGTGGTTTTGTTTTCAGGTATGACTTCTTTC
This sequence comes from Galeopsis tetrahit, assembly GCA_963675135.1. Classification (NCBI taxonomy): domain Eukaryota; kingdom Viridiplantae; phylum Streptophyta; class Magnoliopsida; order Lamiales; family Lamiaceae; genus Galeopsis; species Galeopsis tetrahit. The sequence continues at coordinate 54,334,401 of OY776131.1, read as the reverse complement.
TTCGACATATTTCTTGAAGTATTATATGCTTGATACTTGTGGAGATTTTTTCATTACTTTACTTTAATCTGATATAATTAGACTGTTTGAATTTCATTTATATGAATTTGTGCTTTAATGTTTGATCATTTGTGGAAAATATATGATAGATCTGAAAGTGACTCAATTGCAGGAGATTATGGCAACTGCAAGTCTTTCCACAATTTGCATGTTTGGAAATGCTCCACAAACCAACCTAATATACTAGTTCTTGAAAAACACTTCACGTTATATATTTTGTAATGGAGCTTATATACTAGTTTTTGTAATGGAGCTTATATACTTGTGGTTCATTGTTGATAAATGTTATTTTGAAATAAAGCTAGTGTGATTTTTGCTATTCGAAAATTAATATTAGAACTTTTTTATAATACCATTATTTTAGAATCAGTCGGTACTGTTTTAAATACAATGAATATAATATTGTATCAAAAAATTAATATAATTATCCGATGTTAAATGCCTGTTTTGATACTAAAGAATTCAATCTTTTAGTATCAAAAAATATTTATTGATACTATATATTTAGTGTTGTAAAAAATAATTGATACTAGAAATACAATGTGGTATCAAAAAAAATTGATACCATTATCCGATACTAAATATTTTTCTGATACTAAAGGTTAAATCCTTTTAGTATCAGAAAATATTTATAGTATCGGTAATAAAATTGATACTAAAAATACAATGTAGTATTAAAAAAAATTGATACCATTATCCGATACTAAATATTATTTTGATACTAAAGGGTTCAATTATTTTGTATCAAAAAATATTTATTGATACTATATGTTTAGTATCGGTAAAAGTTTACGATACTATAAATGCATTTTTGTATCAAAATAAATTGATACAATAATCCGATACTAAATACAATTTTGATACTAAAGAGTTCAATCCTTTAGTATCAGAAAATATTTATTGATACTATACATTTCTGATACTAAAGGGTTACCCTTTAGTATCAGACTTTTTTTTCTGATACACGGTCTTTATGATCGGGAGTATAGGTATCGGAAGTGGTATCAAAAATAAATTTGATACTAATACCTTTTGGTATCAAATATTTCATTTTTAGTATCAAAAAAAATTCGATGCTAAAAGTCTCTTTTCTTGTAGTGACGAGAAACTCTGCCACCCACGTCTCCCCTGCCCCTGATTGCGCGTTCTCCGCCTGGACATATCCCTTTTTTGGAATATATGTGGGTGAATTTGGAGGGTAAGGTAAGTAAGGAAGTTCACAGAAGTTCTTGGCCAGATGAAGCTTCAGCCTGCTGTAGGCCCTTTTCCGCCACAGCGAAGCGTAGCAGTCTTCTTTTTCAAGGACAATGTTGGGAATTTTCTGCAGATTTAGGCATGCTGAGGTTGCTAAACCAGCAGGGCCTGCTCCCACAATTACAACAATGGTTTTATTCTCCATTTCTAGATCTATCTTTATTTCTCTCTTTCTTTTTTCCGTGGTGAAGACTTTTCCACAAGTTGTTTGAATACATAGAGGAAAAAAGTAAATAAAAAATGGAGGAGGAGGACACTTGTTATTTCATGTATACACTTGTCATTGTTCATATACACTTGTCACTTTTCACATTGTGCAGATAATTATAAAATGTTAATTAGGATTGCTAATTTGCAACTTAATTAATGTGGATCAATTGCATTGGCCTCTTTGGATATATAGTTTGGATAGGCCTAGGTCCGTGTTTGCTGCTTTGAGATGATAATGGGCTGCTGCTATTTATTTCCTTTTAAATTCTGCAATTTATTTTAACTCCTAGTACTAACTAGTTTGCAATTTCCATAATTTCAATTTTCTTGTAGTGGTTGGGTTATTGGTTTATATAGGAAAATGTGAATTTTGGAGCAAAATAATAACTAAATGCTTGTTGAGACGTTGATTAAAGGTGATATATAGGAAAAATGTAGTAAAAAATTGATAATGGCAAGTCAAGATTATGTCACCCTCTCTCTGCTAGGGCTCGCTTGTTGAGAATCTCTACACCGCCTACACATGCACTTTCTCAGCCGCCTTAGGTCGTTCCTTTTCGATTATCTAGATTTTTGTCGTTATTTTATTGTTGTTCGGTACGGAATCTGGTCTCTCTCACTTGCATACTACTTTTGTGTGGAATTTTGCTATAATGGCTGATGCATTGAGCGAGATACGACAAAAAAAAAACCATTGATTGATGAAGAAATTAATGTGCTCATCGTTGATCGGGAGGATCTAGCGAAATCACAAATTTCCTTACAGGGCATATTATCATTAAAAAGGATTGGGTCGGAGGAACTTGAGTTAGCGCTTAAGTTCATCCAGCACCTCACTACGCATATCAAGGTTTCGACAATTGGAGATGCATTGGTCGTCTTTGATTTTTTCGAGGCGGTAGATTGTAACAAGTTGGTTATCAATATGCACCCGTGGAACTTTAACTAGGTCATCGTTTGGAATAGTTTGAAAGAAGGCAAGAGGCCCAGGAATAAGGTTCCGTTTTGGGTCCAAATATATGCTCTGCAATTGTAAGCGATGACAAGCCAAGCGATAGGCAGGAGAATTGGTAGGGTATTGGAGGTGATCAACTATGTGCACGTGGTGTGGCTTACTTAGGGCATTTGCTTGCGGATCAAAGTTTTGGCATACATCACCAAAGCCCTATGTCGGCACAATTGTCATGTACGGTGGATGGAATGGTAGTATTATTTAGGTATAAGAAACTAGCAAAATTCAGCTACATTAGTGATGGCGAGAGTTATGACAATTCATTAAGTGGCTAAGAAGGTGGCTGGAATGAGTTATTTTAGTACTTGTTATTTGTTTTAGTTAGTTGTGTACTTGCGCTTTATTTTCTGTTAGGCTCTTGTTTACTTTTGGGCCCATTAGGTGGTTAGTCGGTTATCAGTTGGGGGTTATATATATGCCACAGTTGAGACTTGTAGAGTTGGTCGTTAATTTTGATAATTGAAGTGGGTTTCCTTTCGAGTCGCATTCTTTGTGTTCTTCAATTGAGTATCTTGAGTTTTCTTAAGGCTTCCGCTATGTCAGTTGGTATCCAGAGACCAGGGTTCCTCCGACTCACAATGCCGCCAAAGTTTGGTGATAATGTCGAATTGCAATCCTTGAGTTTGGATTTTGTACAGTTGCGTCAACAGGTGGACGCTTTGGTAACGGAAATAGTCGCCCAAGGGGCCCGACAGGACGCTTTGGCGTCGCAAAACACTGAACTGCTCTCGGCCATCAAGGCCCTCTTACCAGATTTTGCCGATCGACGACCGGATGTCGCCCCTTCTGTTGTCTCGTCGAAAGATGAAACACACACGGGGGAAAACCCATTTACCCGCATTGATCTGGCGTACAAGCCTCGGCCGCCGCGTCAAGAATGCCAACCACCTCCTGCCGACGACAACAAGTGGGAATTAGGCTTCAAGATGGAGATTCCTGAGTTTCAAGATAACACGACTGAATCCGACTTATGCGACTGGTTGATTACCATGGACGACATTCTAGAATTCAAGAACGTACCTGCTAATCAAAGAGTGTCACTCGTCGCAACTCGCCTCCGAGGACGAGTATCCGAGCATGTAAATCACCAATTGATTCTTGGCCTAAATTCAAAGGGAAATTACAGCAGGCATTCTTACCGTTCAACTACGCGCGTTTACAATTCCAACGCCTCCAAAACTTGCATCAAGGCAGTCGTTCGGTGGTTAATTATTCGGATAAATTTTACCAGTTGATGACCCGTAACGACCTGTCTGAAATGGATGATCAGCTAATCGCACGATACATTGGGGGCCTCCGAGTACCTATTCAAGATGTCTTAAATCTTTGTTCACCCATTTCCGTGGCCGAAGCGCATCAGCGCGCCCTACTAGTAGAAAAACAACAGTCTCGCCGTACTACACCCTACTCAGCCCCATCGTCGGGCCGCTCGGACTCATTCACCCCACCCACGGCTCCGTGACCACCTCTGCCTGCATCAACGTCTTCAGGGTTGCCGAGTTCCAGCTAAGCTATTCCTGCTCCGGGTGCGTACTTCTCTTGTGGAGGATTTGGACATCGGGCGAGTGCCTGCCCCAAACGAGCCCTTTATGGGGACGACAATGGATATGACGGACCACCCATTTTTTATGAGGAACCGTGTCCGCGAGTGGAATATCTAACGGAAGACGAAGGGCAGTCCCTTATTGTTCGTTGGACATGCTTGGCACCAAAACAAGACGATACCTTAATCCATCGAACATCACTGTTCCATTCATCTTGCACGGTGGAGGGCAAGATTTGTCACTTCATCATCGATTTGGGTTCGTGCGAGAACGTCATTGCCGAATCCATCATTTAGAAACTTTCCTTTCCAATCGAGACACATCTGAAACCTTACAGCCTCGCGTGGTTTCAAAATGGCACGTCTATCACAGTCAGCACGTGAGTAATGGTTCCCTTTTCAATTGGGTCGACATACAAGGATGAGGTTTGGTGTGACATAGTTCTGATGGATGTTTGCCACCTGCTGCTTGGGAGACCTTGGCAATATGATAGAAATTTCATGCACGACGGTTACAAAAACACGTACAGTTTTTTGTTCGAAGGTTTACGTATTACCTTACTGCCCTTGATTGCGCGTCCTCGCATGCCGGAGTCACCCAATTATTAGGTTGTACTCCTTTCTTTTCGCCATTTCTTAAACGAATTGCAAACTGCCCCTACGATGCTTCTTCTAGTTGGTCACTGTTTATCTTCAAATTCCCCTTCTTCCGCGTTTGCATCTTCTCTATTGCAGGAATTTTCAGACATTTTTCCGGACGACCTACCCCACGGTTTGCCTCCGCTACGCGACATTCAACATCGCATTGACCTTGTACTAGGGGCATCCCTTCCAAATCACCCTCATTATCGGATGAGCCCGGTAGAGCACGAGTAACTTCGACGTCAAGTAACGGACCTCTTGGCCAAAAGATTGGTTCGTCAGAGCCTCAGCCCGTGTGCGGTTCCAGCTTTATTGATTGATTGATTCCCAAGAAAGATTCCTCATGGCGCATGTGTGTGGACAGTCGTGCTATTAATAAAATCAGTGGGGCGTCAATATTCTCCAAACTTGACTTGAAGGCGGGTTATCATCAAATCCGAATTAAACCCGGGGACGAATGGAAAACCGCGTTTAAAATTCGTGAAGGGTTATTTGAATGGTTGGTAATGCCGTTTGGAATGTCGAACGCCCGAAGCACATTTATGCGTGTCATGACGCAGGTTCTTGGCCCCCTCTTTGGCGTGTGTGTCGTCGTTTATTTCGACGACATCTTGGTATATAGTAAGACGGCCGCCGATCATGAACAACACTTACGCGCAGTCTTGACGATTGTGCGCAAAGAAAAAATCTATGCCACTTCGGCTAAGTGCTCCTTCGATCAACAATTAATTATATTTTTGGGGTATTCCATCTCAGCGGACGGCATTGGCAAGGATTTGGAAAAGGTCGCCGCAATTAAAGATTGGCCTATCCCGAAATCGCCAACTCAAGCACGAAGTTTCCATGGCCTTGCCACTTTTTACAAATGCTTCATTCCCTATTTCAACTCGATCATGTCCCCTATTACCGATTGTATGAGTTCCAGCCCATTCACTTGGACGGCCCAAGCGGACCAAGCATTCGTTGAGATTAAAGAAAAACTCACGTCCGCGTCGTTATTGCTGCTGCCAAATTTTAGGTTGCCTTTTGCCTTGCACAGTGATGCTTCAAAGTTCGGAATCAGGGTTGTCCTTAGTCAGTCCGACCGACCGGTGGCCTATTTTAGTGAAAAATTGACGAGTCCACACTCCCGTTATACCACCTACGACATCGAATTTTACGCGGTCATTCGCGCGGTCCGCCACTGGCGCCACTACCTATTTCATCAAGAGTTTGTCCTTTATACCGACCATGAAGCCCTTAAACATCTCCACATGCAGGATTCGATTTCTACAGGCAACGCCAATTGGGCAGCCTACCTTCAACAATTCATGTTCGTGATTAAGCACTAATCAGGCCATTTAAATCAAGTAGTCGATGCTTTAAGCAGACGATCGGCCCTGCTCGTCGACATGCGCTCATGGGTTATTGGCTTCGATGCCATCCGCGACCTCTATGCCTTAGAGCCCGTCTTCGGCTCCGTAATCTCTTCTTTTCCCAATAATTCGCATGCATAGTATTTCATGTCTGATGGATATCTATTTTTTTACAACAGGTTGTGCATCCCGTTTGGTAGCCTATGCCTAAAAATCATCCAAGAGCTGCATAACACGGGACATGTGGGGCAGGATCGGACCTTGGAGTTGATCGTTCATTCGTATTTTTAGCCTTCGCTACGACAGGATGTGTATAGGGTTTATCGAACGGTGTCGAACCTGTCACGCTGCTAAAGGTACAACAACAAACGCGGGTCTCTACCAACCTCTGCTGATTTCGAGCCAGCCATGGGTCGACATTAACATGGATTTCGTCTTGGGCCTTCCGCGTACACAACGAGGCAACCACTCCATCTTCGTGGTGGTCGACAGATTTTCAAAGATGGCCCACTTTATTCCTTGTAAGAAGACAGCAAACGCCCTCAAAGTAGCCCAACATTTCTTCCGCAACATATATCGCTTACATGGGTTATCGCAAACTATAGTTTCAGATCGTGACATAAGATTACTAAGCCACTTTTGGCGCACTTTGTGGCAAATGGTCAATACGTCACTTAACTTTAGCTCCACATACCATCCACAGACGGATGGCCAGATGGAGGTCCAGAATCGATTCCTTGGGAACTTGCTCCGTTGGCTAGTTGGTGACAACTTACGTTAGTGGGATTTGAAGCTACCGTTGGCCGAGTTTGCACACAATTAAGCCATGAACCACAGAACCGGATTCCCGTCGTTCCAGGTCGTGTACTCCTTGATACCACAAGGGCCGTTGGATCTGTTGACCCTCCCAGCGCATAGTCGCCTGCATGGCCGTGCCCGTGACTTTGTGGAGTCCTTGCATCACATCCATGCAACCACGCGCGCAAATTTAACAGCAGCAACAGCAAAAGACAAGGCGGCAGCGGATGTCCGTCGTCGCCATCTTTCGTTTAAAGAGTGTGATTTGGTGTGTCCTTGTTAATAAATGATCGTGTTCCAGCCCATGTAGGGGTGGGAATGGGCCAGGCTACTCGACAGGGGCCTACGGCTCGGTCTATTAAAGCTCGGCTCAGCTCGACTCGTTTAATAAATAAGCCGGGCTCAAGCTTTTTTAGAAGCCTATTTAACTAAATAGGCCGGGATCAAGCTTTTTCGTAAGCCTTTTAAGCCCAACAGGCCGGCCTATATAACTTCACACACATATATATATATATATATATATATATATATATATTATAAGTATATACTTATATAATATGTGATTTTCAAATAAATAAATAAGGAAATTTAGTAACACTAGTTATATTATTCTTTGTAATAGTTGAAAAAATATTTGAATATTTTTTTTTTGGAACATTCTATTACTTCGATTTCTTCATTTTGAGATTTAAAGAGTTAATTTTTATAATTTAATGATAATATTGTTGTAGATTTTTTTTTTAAAAAAATATGCTAATAAGATTAAGAGGACTTTAGAAGGCTTTTGGGCCAGGCCTATTTATTAAAAAGGCCAGGCTTGAGGCCAGGCTCGGGCCTAAGAAATATATAACAGGCCAGGCTTTTTTTCTTAAAGCCTACCAAGGTCTGGCCCATTCCCGCCCCTAACCGGCCATGAATACAACAAGTTGGTTCCGCGGAAAGTTAGTCAGCTAGAAGTGTTAAAGTGCATTAACCATAATGCTTACAAGCTAAAGCTTCCTCCCAATCTTCGCTGTTTAGACGTTTTTAATATCAAGCATTTGGTTTCGTTTGTGGCAGATGATCCTCCTACAGATTCTGGGTCGAATCTTTCTCCACCCGGAGAGAATGATGGCAAGAGTGATGACAATTCATTAAGTGGCTAAGAAGGTGGCTGGAACGAGTTATTTTAGTACTTGTTATTTGTTTTAGTTAGTTGTGTACTTGCGCTTTATTTTCTGTTAAGCTCTTGTTTACTTTTAGGTCCATTAGGTGGTTAGTCAGTTATCAACTGGGGGTTATTTATATACCACAGTTGAGACTTGTAGAGTTGGCTGTTAATTTTGATAATTGAAGTCGGTTTCCTTTCGGATCACATTCTTTGTGTTCTTCAATTGAGTAAATTGCATTTTCTTAAGGCTTCTACTACGTCAATTAATCATTCAGAGAAAGATTGTTCGCTACTTTTGGAGAAGGTTGGAGATCAACTGGAAGAAAATAAACAGTTCGGGCCATGCATAGGGGTAGAGGGGCAACACGGGATTTGATTTTTCCGAGGCTATAGATTTTAACGAGTTTTTTATCAATAGTCACCCGTGGAACTTTAACTAGGTCCTCGTTCGGAATAGATTTGAAGAAGGCAAAAGGCCCACAAATAAGGTTCCGTTCTGGGTCCAAATCTATGGCCTACAATTTCGAGCGATGACAAGCCAAGCGGTGGGCAGGAGAATTATTGGTAGGGTATTGGAGGTCGAATGTGCGCACGTAGGAGTGTGCAAAATAAAACCGGACCGGAAAAAAGACCGGACCGACCGGTTAGATTCCGGTCCGGTCCTCGGTCCGAAATTTTTTAAGATTCCGGGTTCCGGTCCGGTCCGATCTAAAACCGGAATTTACCGGTCCAGGACCGGAAACCCGTATTTACAATTTTTTTTTTTATTATTTGAATTTTAGAAATTACAAATCCCATTCCTCTGGCTCTTCGACTTTCTTAAACCTAATTCCCTTTTTTACCATTCTCAAAATTCTTCAACCTGGCGCTCACCAGTCTCACCCAACCGACAAGCGCTTCTCCAATCTACACTCCTTGCAATTGTTTGTGTTAGTTGTGACTTGTGACTCACCCATTTTGAGAAGGTAATAGAGCCGGCGCAACGGAATACTCCACCCAATCTTCTTGTAATGTAAGTTTTCTTGAGTTATTGAGAAGGTTTAATCTATTTTACAGCTTATAATCGTAATAATTATTTTTAATTTCTTGTTTCAAAATTTTAGATGGATAGTACTCAGTCACAATCTCAATAAAAAAGAATACCGTTGTTTTCCGATCGATTACACTAAGGAATTATAATAAATTAAAAAAAAAACGGTCTGAAACGGTCCAAACCCGGACCGGACCGGAATTTACATTCCGGTCCCCGGTCCGTAAAATTTTAAGATTCCGGTCCCGGTCCGGTTCTGGACCGGTGCACACCCCTATGCGCACGTGGTGTGGCTTAGGTCATTTTCTTGTGGATCAAAGTTTTGATTAACATCACCAAAGCCCTATGTCGTGGCACATGCAACTGTCACGTACGATGGATGGAATGGTAGTATTATTTAGGTATAAAAACTAGCAAATTTTGGCTACGTCAGTCATACAGAGTAAGATTGTCCGCTACTTTTGGAGAAGGCTGGAGGTCGACTGGAAGAAAATAAATAGTTTGAGCCATGGATAGAGGTAGAGGGGCAACATAGTGCACTAACAAAAAGACAGTGTTTTGAGTTGACAGAACCGTTGCAAAATGTAGATTGTAACAGGTTGGTTATCAATAGGCAACTGTAGAACTTTAACTAGGCCCTCGTTTTGAATAGATTGGAAGAAGGCAAGAGGCCCACAAATAAGGTTCTGTTCTTGGTCTTGATATATAGCCTACAATTTCGAGTGATGACAAGCCAAGCGGTGAGTAGGAGAATTTATATTGGTAGGGTATTGGAGGTCGATTATGTGCACGCGCTGTGGCTTAATTAGGTCATTTTATTGAGGATCAAAGTTTTTATTAACATCACCAAAGGCCTATGTCGTTGCATAATTTTCACGTACGATGGATGGAATGGTAGTATTCTTTAGGTATAAAAAAACTAGCAAATTTTGGCTACATCAGTCATACAGAGAAAGATTGTCCCCTAATTTCGGAGAAGGCTAGAGATCGACCGGAAGAAAATAAACAATTCGGGTCATGGATAGGGGTAGAGGGGAAACACAATGCACTACCAAAAAAATGGTGTTTTGCAACAACAAAACCGTCGCAAAATGTAATTTACGAATTTTAACTCATAGAAAAAACGATGGTCGCAAATGTGTGCGACAAAATGTATTTTTAATTTTTTTATTATTTAATTTTTAGGATTTGCGACATAATTCACCCTCTCAATATTTTTAAAAAAGGGTCTAATCTGACCCAAATACGAAATGGATCCCACCCAGACTGGACTTGGCCCGACATTTTTTTTTATTTGCAGCCAATGGGTATCGAATCTGCGACCTCGATGTACTTTGTGTGGCATTTTGAGAATTGATCTAGGAGGTTCATTTGTTTAATAAATAAAAAATGTGTGCTTATTAAGAAATTTTTATCTGAAATTATATTTCCGTCGCAAAAATCGCCGAAAATTTTAGACAAATTAAAATTCCGTCAAAACATCTCTCGCAAAAAAAATTATATTAAAAAAACCATTGCAAAATCTGTCGCAAGTTTGAGGCGAATTGTAAAACCGTCGCAAATTGCAACGACCTATAAAACCGTCGCATATATTGTTGACTTCATTAAATTCATCTTTTAATGACATATAACGTCATTAATTCTTAACTAAGAGAGGAATGGATAGATGAAATTAATGTAGATTTTATTTGATGAATTTAATGAAGATTAATTATAATTATTTTTTATTTTATTTTTTATTAAATAATACTTTTAAAAAAATTATTAATTTTTTTTTTTTGTAAAATGGGAGGGGGCCAGTGCCCCCGCACTACAAGAAAAAAGGCCTTTTGTCACATGTTTTTTATCACATAATAAAATAAATGTTGTAAAAAGTATTATTTAGTCACATTAAATTTTTTAGTGTGTTAATATGTGTTTTTATAAAGACATTGAATAATAAGTGTGTGAATATATACTCAATTACCACACACAATAATAAACATTATCTATTGTCACACCCCTTCTAACACACTAAAAATAGATGTGTTTATAAGTACCTTTTAAATACATTATATTTTAAGTGTGTTAATAAGTATGTTCTTTACACACTAATAAGAAAAAGATGTGTTAATATTAACTCTAATGCCACACTATTGTGTTAGAATTATAATTCAAAATTAATATTGATTTTTTATTTTGACTGATAAAAAAATGTAATTTTTTTTATTTTATTTAGATGATTTTTATTTTCGTAAATTAAAATTTTAAGAATAAATAAAATTAATTTAAATTGGTTCCTTAAAAAATTTTTAAGAATAAATAAAATTATTTTTATACAAATCAATATTTTTTTCGTTTCATATTAAAAAATATATAGTCTCATTAAAATATTATAAGAGTTCTCATTTTTTTTACGTACTTTAAAAAAAAAAAATTTGTACTGTATTTGATTTTATATAGATATATTTTGTGTACTTTTATAACAATATATAACTTGTAGCATAATGGTTAAGTTATCACCTTAACTCCTAGAGGTCCAGGGATCGGTTACTAGGCAAGTCCAAGAATTTGGGGTGTGTTATTTTTTTATATTTTATTTTCAATTAGTATACAAATGTATATTTTATAGTGTGATAACATCTAATTTATCCTCTCATGGTTACTAGGCAAGGCCAAGAATTTGGGGTGTGTTATTTTTTTATATTTTATTTTCAATTAGTATACAAATGTATATTTTATAGTGTGATAACATCTAATTTATCCTCTCATTCTAAAGTGTGAGATATTTTGTTATAACATTTTTATGTGTCTTTAAAAGTAAATTTTTTTGTAGTGCCGGCACCCCCCGCAATCTGATGGGAAAAAAATGGAGCAATATAAGTGGTATATTATGTTGGAGAAATTGGGTTTTTATTCAATTTCTTAATATTTAATTGATTTTAATTAATCAATTATTTGAGGGTATGAATATTTAATTTCCGAAGAAATAAATATTGTAGGATCGTTCTACTCTCCGAGTAGATGATCGTAGTATATTTAAAATTTCAAAACCGAATTTCGGTGAGTGAGAAATTAATGTACGAAGTTTAAGACAAAGTGATGCGTTGGGAGTAGTTTTAATAACTATCCCACATTGATAAATGTGAGAATTAACTACCTCCTTATTAATAGGAGTTAGTTAAGAATGTTCAAATTGTAGTGACTATTGAACCATTCAATTAGCCACACGCGCGCGCGCGCCGCCCGCCCGGCCGTGCCGAGCCGCGCCGGGTCCGGGTCCGTGGTCCTGGGCCTGGGCCTTGGATCTTGGCAATTGGACTTTGGGTGGACTTTGGGCTTGGGCCTGGGGCCCCTCTATCTTTTTGAGGTTCTAAAAATGTGGGCCTCGACCCACACGGATTTAGGCAGCCCAAGTCTGCGGAAGTTGACTTCTGGAATTTGAATTTGAAATGTGATTGTCTTAATTGCGTGGAAGTTTAAGAATGGAAGTTACCATTCCGAAACTGCCATATTAATGTGCTGGATATTAGCATTTTAGAGTGCGATCCGGTTCTAACGTGTAATCTGTTCGCTGGAGCTTTGTACGCTGCTGTGTTGCTCGTGCAAAGAGGAAGCCGTTTTACCTTTCGAAGCAACTCGTCAATCCGTGAACACTAGCCGGGACGTGTTTGTTTTACGGGAAAAGGTATCACCTTGACTCGGCTCTTTTCCCTAACTTTCTGTTTATCTACAGTGCTGTTTTCTTCCCTTTCTGGACCTGCTATTCTAAGAAGCTGCTCAAACAAGGAAGCTGCCTCTTTTGGAAAGTTGAAGAACTCGAAGAATTTGTAATTTCATTTACTGTCTTTATTTTTCCGTCTAAATTCTTTGTAAGCCATTGTTGGTAATCTATAAACCAAACAATCGTAAAACAAACAAGAAAAAAAAAAAAAAAAAAAAAGGTACCACAATGGCATCTGACGGAAATGGCTCCGATAACACCCCTATCGACAACACCCTTGTTGAGAACACCTCGAACCCAACTCCAAACGTTGTCCCCAATAACACGTTTTTACCCCCCATGTTTTTTCCACCCTCTGAAACTCGCAATTTCATGGTGCATGGGGAAAAACCCGAGAAGTTCTCGGGTACTGATTTTAAGAGGTGGCAACAAAAGATGTTGTTTTACCTCACGACACTTCACCTGGCAAGGTTCCTCCGGGAGGATCCGCCCGTTGTCGCTGAAAGTGAAACGGATAATGCTAGGAGGGTCGCATTTGACCAATGGTCTCATGGCGATTTCTTGTGTCGGAACTACGTCCTTGGAGGACTAGTTGACGCGTTGTATAACGTGTACCAACCGGTTCGTACTGCCAAAGAACTGTGGGAGTCTTTGGAACGAAAGTACAAAACCGAGGATGCCGGAACTAAGAAGTTCGTGGTGGCGAGATTTTTGGACTTCAAAATGGTAGATGGTAAATCTGTCGTTGAACAAGTTCAAAAATTTCAGTTAGTCCTACATGATATCCTCGCGGAGGGTATGGTCCTTCCGGACGCTTTCCAAGTAGCCGCAGTGATTGAGAAACTACCACCTTCTTGGAAGGATTTTAAAAGTTATCTCAAACACAAGCGAAAGGAAATGAGCCTAGAAGATTTGATCGTCAAACTTCGAATTGAAGAAGATAATAAAAGGATTGACGGTAAATCAAATCAAGTCTCGGATGAGGCAAAGTCAAATTTAATGGAACGTGGTGAATCGTCTAAAAAACGTAAAAGGCCTAATGACAAAGGTAAAGCACCTGTTCCTGCAAAACCCAAATTTAATGGTAATTGCTATAAGTGTGAAAAACCGGGCCACAAAGCAACTGATTGTCGCGTCTCTAAGAAAGTTGATAAAAACAAAGGTAAAAGAGGACAATCAAGTGCTAATGTGGCACAACATAATCTCACTGAAATGGATATGTCTGCTGTTGTGTTTGAGACCAACATGGTTGACAATCCAAAGGAATGGTTCGTGGATACCGGTGCTACTTGCCATGTTTGTTCCGAGAAGGGTGTCTTCTCGACTTATGCTCCTGCTGATGGGAGAAAGCTCCATATGGGAAACCATGCCTCGTCTGATGTGGCTGGTGTTGGAACTGTGGTGCTCAAGCTCACTTCTGGCAAAGAGCTCAAGCTGAAGGATGTGCTGCATGTCCCGGACATCCGCAAGAATCTGATCTCCGGCTCTCTTCTAGTTAGTCATCAGTTTAAACTAGTTTTTGAGTCTGATAAAGTTGTACTTAGCAAGTTTGGACAGTTCCTTGGTCGAGGTTATCTCGAGAATGGTCTGTTCAAAATGAGTGTAATGGTTGTAAGCCGTAAAGGCAAGAAAGTTATCAATGAAAACGTTTCTACTTCCTCTTACATCGTGGAGTGTTCCTCTTTATGGCATTTAAGATTAGGACATGTAAATCTAAAATCTATAAAGCGTTTAGTAAATCTTGATTTACTTAAAATGAACAATATTGAAACACCTAAAAAGTGTGAGATATGTGTTGAAGCTAAAATGACAAAGTTGCCATTTACTTCTGTGGAAAGGGACACTGCTCCTCTAGACCTAATCCATACTGATGTGTGTGATTTAAAGTTTGTGCAAACTAGAGGTGGCAAAAAGTATTTCATTACTTTTATTGATGATTGCACAAGATTTTGCTACGTTTATCTCTTGCGAAGTAAAGATGAAGCTATTGAAGCTTTTAAACTTTACAAGAATGAAGTAGAAAATCAACTTAGCACTCGAATTAAGGTGATTCGAAGTGATAGAGGTGGGGAATACGTAGCACCTTTTGAACAGTTATGTGCTGAGTCTGGCATCATACATCAAACTACTGCTCCTTACTCACCTCAGTCTAATGGTGTTGCGGAGAGAAAGAACCGAACACTAAAGGAGATGATGAACGCAATGTTAATCAGCTCGGGTTTACCGCAGAATCTGTGGGGGGAAGCTATACTATCGGCTAACCACATTTTGAACAAAATTCCACACAAAACAAAGGATCTGACACCTTATGAAATGTGGAAAAAGCGGAAACCATCCTACAAGTACCTCAAAGTGTGGGGGTGTCTTGCAAAGGTTGAAGTGCCTGCTCCTAAACAAGTTAGAATTGGCCCTAAAACGGTCGATTGTATCTTTGTAGGATATGCACTCAACAGTAGTGCCTATAGGTTTCTGATTCACAAATCAGAAATACCTGACATGTCAGAAGGCACTATGATAGAATCAAGGAATGCAATATTCTTTGAAAATATCTTTCCTAATAAAGATAAACATGAAGTGAGACCTGAAAATAAGAGGGCTCACGTAGAAGCAGAGGCTGTTAGTTCTTCAGCTCAAGAGCATGAAGAACCTAGACGCAGCAAAAGAGCAAAAATTGCCAAAACTTACGGTCCTGACTTCATCACTTTTGTGATTGAAGATGAACCTAAGTCTATCAAGGAAGCTCTGTCAAGACCAGATGCATCATTCTGGCAAGAAGCTATCAATAGCGAAATTGATTCTATTCTGCAGAACAATACGTGGGAGTTGGTTGATCTCCCTAGAGGTTGTAAGACCTTAGGATGCAAGTGGATCCTTAGAAGAAAATATAAAGCAGATGGATCAATTGACAAGTATAAAGCTCGTTTGGTAGCTAAGGGCTTTAGACAAAAAGAAGGGTATGATTTCTTTGATACTTACTCCCCAGTAACGAGGATTACATCCATTCGTGTGTTAATTGCGATTGCTGCTTTGCACAATCTCGAGATTCACCAAATGGATGTCAAGACTGCGTTCTTGAATGGGGAATTAGCTGAAGAAATATACATGGATCAACCTGAAGGGTTTATAGCACCTGGCAACGAGAGAAAGGTGTGTAGACTCGTTCGTTCACTGTATGGACTCAAACAAGCTCCAAAACAGTGGCATCTGAAGTTTGATGAAACTATGTTGTCCAATGGTTTCAAGATAAACGAATGTGACAAATGTGTGTATGTGAAAAATACACCAAAAGGATTTGTTATCATGTGTCTTTATGTGGACGACATGTTGATCATGGGCAGCAGCAATGCCATGATTATGGAAACAAAGGCTATGTTAAAACGTAGTTTTGACATGAAAGACATGGGATTGGCTGATGTGATTCTAGGAATCAAGATCGAGAGAAAGTCTAATGGAATCTACTTAACACAATCTCACTATGTTGAGAGTGTGTTAAAGAAATTCAATGCCTTTAATGATCCACCTGCCAAGACGCCCATGGAGCTCAATGTACACTTGAGCAAGAATCGAGGCGATCCGGTTGCACAACTTGAATATGCAAGAATCATTGGAAGTGTGATGTATATTACAAACTGTACACGCCCGGATCTTGCCTGTGCAGTGAACAAATTGAGTAGATTCACTAGCAATCCAAATAAAGAGCACTGGAAGGCTCTTAGAAGGGTCCTTAGGTACTTAAAGTACACTATTGACTACGGGCTTCACTACACAAGGTTTCCGGCGGTACTTGAAGGGTACAGTGACGCCAATTGGATCTCTGACACGAATGAGTCATTTTCCACTAGTGGATATGTGTTCACTATTGGAGGTGCTGTTGTATCGTGGAGATCAACGAAACAGACGTGTATTGCCCGGTCCACGATGGAATCAGAATTCATAGCTTTGGATAAAGCTGGTGAAGAAGCCGAGTGGCTTCGAAATTTCCTCGAGGACATTCCATGTTGGAACAAACCCGTGCCTACTGTGATGGTACACTGTGACTGTCAAGGCACAATTGGCAGGGCTTTGAACGACATGTATAACGGAAAGTCGAGACACATACGTCGTCGACATAACTCTGTTAGACATCTGATCTCGAGTGGTGTGATGTCAATTGACTATGTAAGGTCAAAAGACAATATAGCGGATCCGCTTACGAAAGGAATAAACCGAGATCAGATGAATAAGTTGCTAGAAGAAATGGGTCTAAAACCCACAAAATAACAGCTGAAACAGTGGTAACCCAACCATGTTGACTGGAGATCCCAAGAACTTGGTTCAATGGGAAAACTAAGCTGTGAATGTTGAGTTGGAACACTTGGATATTCAAACCATTCCTTAGAAAAGCACAACACCAAGTGTTGTCCCGTAAGATTTGTGGTAAGGCTAAGTCTATGACTTTTAATGGTTCCCAAAGACCTCCGGGAGGTAGAGTATTGCGGGATACTCAATATGGGAGTCCACCTATATAAGTGAGAAGTGGGGCCGCTTCACGAAATGCACTTATGAACTCAAAGGGTGTCCATGGCCGAAATGGACAAAAACGTGAGAACGAAACACGTTTGAGATGTTGTTGTGTCAGCACCGTTGTCTCAGTACACACTAAGGAGGAGTAGTTCAAGGCATCGCGTCCACTAAGCCGCCAGTGTACTCGATAGTGTTTGACTACGGAAGGTTCAAGGTCACAAGCCACCTTTCCGGATGCAACAGTGTCTCAATTGAACTGGATTGCGAGTCTGCATGATTATGGGTAGTAATTTCCACTCATGTGGGGGATTGTTGGAGAAATTGGGTTTTTATTCAATTTCTTAATATTTAATTGATTTTAATTAATCAATTATTTGAGGGTATGAATATTTAATTTCCGAAGAAATAAATATTGTAGGATCGTTCTACTCTCCGAGTAGATGATCGTAGTATATTTAAAATTTCAAAACCGAATTTCGGTGAGTGAGAAATTAATGTACGAAGTTTAAGACAAAGTGATGCGTTGGGAGTAGTTTTAATAACTATCCCACATTGATAAATGTGAGAATTAACTACCTCCTTATTAATAGGAGTTAGTTAAGAATGTTCAAATTGTAGTGACTATTGAACCATTCAATTAGCCACACGCGCGCGCGCGCCGCCCGCCCGTCCGGCCGTGCCGTGCCGTGCTCTGGAATTTGAATTTGAATTTGAAATGTGATTGTCTTAATTGCGTGGAAGTTTAAGAATGGAAGTTACCATTCCGAAACTGCCCGGAAACTGCCTTATTAAGTGCTGGAGTATTAAGAATGGGAGTTACCATTCCTGAAACTGCCAGAAACTGCCGTATTAATGGGTGACCAGCCGTTACTGCCTTAAATACCCGTCTGTTCCACACCTGGATGACACTGCCTATAAATAGGAGTGCATGGTTTTGGGAAAAACTTACTTTTGCATACAACAAAATTCACCTGAGTTTTTCCAGAAAAATTGCATACTATTTTCAGCATTGCATAGCATTTTAGAGTGCGATCCGGTTCTAACGTGTAATCTGTTCGCTGGAGCTTTGTACGCTGCTGTGTTGCTCGTGCAAAGAGGAAGCCGTTTTACCTTTCGAAGCAACTCGTCAATCCGTGAACACTAGCCGGGACGTGTTTGTTTTACGGGAAAAGGTATCACCTTGACTCGGCTCTTTTCCCTAACTTTCTGTTTATCTACAGTGCTGTTTTCTTCCCTTTCTGGACCTGCTATTCTAAGAAGCTGCTCAAACAAGGAAGCTGCCTCTTTTGGAAAGTTGAAGAACTCGAAGAATTTGTAATTTCATTTACTGTCTTTATTTTTCCGTCTAAATTCTTTGTAAGCCATTGTTGGTAATCTATAAACCAAACATATTATTCATGATTCTTGTATTTAAATCTTCAACGGTTTATTAATTTTATCCATAGTTGTAAAAAAAAAAAAAATATTTCAAGTGCCCAGGCGGAATCCGGCCGCCTAATGTCACAGCCGATGAAGTGAGCCGATTTAGAGAAAACAGGGCGGTTGGGGCACGTAGCGCCTAGGCCGATTTTTGCAACCCTGATTTAAACTGATAGTTTCAATACCAATTTCTTAATTAAATTTTGTTTGTGGCCCGATTTTGATTTTTATTTATTTAGAAATATAATATAAATTACAAACAAAATAGATAATTAATTCAACATGTAAAAAAATATTCCCCCGTTCTTCTATAAATTTTCCATTTTATCATTTTGGTACGTTCGTCTATTAGCTTCCCATACCCTTTTTTATACAACTATCTTTTAAATTTATGTAGTTGCACTTCACTCTTATTTACATATAATATAACTATAAAATTTACTTTTGTAGCTTAATTTATATCATTCTCAATCACCTCACATAGTCACATGTACACTATATTTATTATTTAATCAATTGTCATAATCTCTATAACCTAAAGTATCAGAAAGCTTATAGACAAATGGGAGTAATTTATTACTGTAGGTTGTTTTAAAAAATATTTAAACAATACAAATTCAATTTCTTCATGTAATTTGTCCGTTGTAATGCTAGAAATATTGTTATGGGTTGGAATACCCCTTATATTCTACAAGTGCAATTTAAATCTTTTTGACTGATTAAAAAAAAAATTAACAAAATTCAATTTAATCCTATAGATATTGAAAACAAAACAAAAAATAATGTCCAAACACCCTCTTATTTTCAAGACAGACCAATGACTTTAACTATAATCTAACTATATTAGTGTTCAGGTCTAGAAGAATCACTATCTCCTTCATAATGATACAAAAAAAAAGACTCTACATTTTCATAAAAATTGAAAATGAAAGAGTAAAATGACATGTACATTCAAGCTAGCTAGCACGTACACCTAGAAGTGATTATTAATTTAAAACTGCTTTTACATCACTTGCTATGGCTTTAGCATCATTAGAGATTCCAAATAATCCAGCCCTTGAAAATCCAGCACAGTAAAGTCCCCTCTCTCCTTTTCAATGATTTGGAGCACTATTTCTGGGCATCCCATCTTTACCAAAAAGCCCTCCATCATCCTGCATATATAAGGTTCAAATTTTGGTGTGTTATAAATTTTATTTAATTTTGAAATAAAATTAAAAATAACAATAAGTATGATGAGAAGAGCATGAGCATATCTTATGCTCATAATTTAATATAATATTTTATACTTTAAAAAAAAATTGAAAGTTGTACCTTAAGCCATTTTAGTACAGTGCTTCTGTAACCGGTGGCAAGTACGATGGCGTTGAAGCCCTTAATCCGCCCGTCTTTGAAATAAACATCATTTCCAGCAACCTTTTTGATTGATGGGAAAACCTGCAAAATATATTACATTTAAGTATTAATATAATGAAAATAAATTAATTAAAATATTACGCGTGTTTTGCACTAGTAAAATAAAATATATAGATCAAGGTGCATGTACGTACCTTAATTTGATTTGCTCGGATTTTATCAATTGTTCCGACATCAAGAACGGGAGATCTGCCAGTTTCCTTTTTCAAATAGAAGGGTCCCTTGCTCGGTCTTATGATGCCATAACTACTAAGGTTTCCATACTTCCATTTACACATCGCCAGAACAACATTATCCACCACATTTATCGGTAACCATCGCAATAAACCCATCCCAACTCTAACCATTTCCTCATTAACAACATGTACCTGCAGCAGATCAAACCATAACTAATTAATTAATTATTCAATCAATTATTAATTTTCAATAAGTAAAAAAAAAAAAAAAAACTTACTGGACTAGGAACAACAATAGAAGTCTTAGCACCCCAATCGGACAAATCCAGGGCGATTTCCATGCCCGAATTTCCACTCCCCACAACCAACACTCGATTTTCCCCAAACTTGTCGCCATTTTTGTACTGACTCGAATGCATCACCTCCCCGTTGAAGGAATCCAGGCCTGGAATCGGAGGGACATAAACCTCGCTATTCTCCCCTGTGGCGACCACCAAAAACCTAGACGCGTACGTCTCTATCATCCCGGACATTGCATTCTCAACCTCCACGGCCCAATTTCCATCCTCTTGTATGAACGTGGCGGATAGAACAGCACGTT
Source organism: Galeopsis tetrahit (assembly GCA_963675135.1). Lineage (NCBI taxonomy): Eukaryota > Viridiplantae > Streptophyta > Magnoliopsida > Lamiales > Lamiaceae > Galeopsis > Galeopsis tetrahit. The sequence goes on along the minus strand of OY776131.1, from coordinate 54,313,529 downwards.
GGAACAAGGGTTTGATGTCAAATTTGGAAACATAGTTATCGAGGTAGCGGATGAAGTCGAGTCTGGGAATGTAGGTTGGTGCATTGGAAGGAAATGACAAGTAGGGAAGTTGGCAGAACTCCTTAGCTAAGTGAAGCTTTAATCTGTCGTAGGACCTTTTTCGCCATAGCGAAGCGTAGCAGTCGTCTTTTTCCAAAACAATGTTGGGAATGTTTTGCCGGTTTAGACATGCGGATGTTGCTAAGCCAGCTGGGCCTGCACCAACGATTATAACTGTAGTTTGTTGTTCCATTCTCTGCATCTCCTTTTGCCTTAATTTTGTGATTGATTTCAGCTTATTGATGTGCTACGAAAATAATGCTACGAATATATACAAGGAGAACAATAATAATTAAATTCCAATTAACGGATTAGATTTCTTATCGATTTATTTCTTTTTGCCTTTTGTGATTGCAATAACCGAAAAACGGGTAATATTTTTTTCAAATACAATAATTGCCCCAAATCTAAAAATATTGACCTTTTAAAAAGTACTTAAAATAACTAATTTTAATGTGTCAAAAATTGAATCTTAAATTTATAACGTTAAAATAAAGGGACGCAATGGCTAATATAATTAAAATTACTTTAAGTATTGCAGGGGAAACGGTTGTAATAAAATCAAGAAGTTCACGACTAACTTGTTAACAAAACAATCATAATAAAAACCATAACTTAATTTTAATAGACATGTGTGCAAATAGTCTTTTATTCTTAAATAGATCATCGCCTCCCATCACCACTCCTCGCTATCCAACTCTTCAACCTAAAATTGTAAATTGTTGGGGGTGAGCATGCAAGCACACCCAGTGGGATTAAGTCATTCAATAGTTAATACTAAAAATAAATAATCAAGTAATTGCAACTTAGCAAATAACATTCACATTGCCACATATAGAGAAAATTTCATTTTACGTCCTGTAACTTGGTCTAATCCAGAATATATCCTTTAAGTTTTCACATTTTCAATTTACGTCCTAGGGTGTCCAATTTACATCCTTTTCGATCCAATTTACATCCTTTCCACCGGAAAATTGGAAATCCGGTCAAATAGTCCAATTTACGTCCTTTATGTTTGAAAATAATAGATTAATAATTAAAAAAATCTGAAAAAATCATTAAAAATTAAAAAATCTCATTAAAAACTTATAAAATGTGTAAAATAAATATAAAAAAATTATAAATTCTACAATTCAAAAAATCTGAAAATGTGTAAATTTAATTTTTTTTTCTTTCTAAAAACTCATAAAAATAAAAATCTATAATTTCTACGACACAAAAAATCTGAAATTGTGTAAAAAAAAAATTTCTTTATAAAAACTCATAAAAATAAAAAAATCTATAAATTAATATTTTAAAAATGTTTAAAATAAAAAATTCCACAATTTTATAAATATCGTGAAAATGGATGTGGGACGGTTCCAAAATCGATCAAGGTGTGGAACTTCCACTCAACCTCGACGGTGAGTTGGAAAAAATCTCGTGGGACCCAAATTTTTTAGAAGTTCGAGCAAAACGTTAATGGTAGACGAGTTTGAATCAAGTCTGATTTTTAATGAAATGTTAATAATTTTTATTATCCTTATTAGATTTTTAGAATTAGTAATTTTTAATCTACACATTTTTAATAATTTAATGAGATTTTTAGAGTTTTTAGAATTTTTAATGAGAGTTTGAATTTCTTAATTTTTAAATTACATATTTTTCATTCTTTGAATTGTAGAATTTTTTATTTTTTGTATTTTTAAAATTTTAGAATTTTTTATTTTTATTTTACACATTTTATAATTTGTACTGAAATTTTTCAAAATTTTAGTAATATATTTTGAATTTTATTTTACACATTTTATATTTTTTAACTTTAAAGAGATTTTTGGATTTTTAATGATACTTTTAGATTTTTTAATCTTTAATAGGATTTTTTAAAAATTTTAATTACTAAATTTTAATTTTCAAACTTAAAGGACGTAAATTGGACTATTTGGCCGAAATCCCAATTTATTCCTCACATTCCGGTGAGTTTTAAAAATTTCCGGCGGAAAGGACGTAAATTGGACCAAAAAGGACGTAAATCGAAAAAGTAAAAACTTAAAGGATATAAATTGGATTAGGCCTAAGTTACAGGACGTAAAATGAAATTTTCTCCCACATATACTTTGCCATTGATACTTTGCCAACTTTGCCAATAGAGTTTTGTGAACCATCGCATGTTTGTGGACCTTCCCAAAGCCAAATTAATAACTAAGGTATTCCCACACGTAGACATCGCATGTTTGTGGACCTTCCCAAAGCCAAATTAATGACTAAGGTATTCCCACACGTAGTGAGCACGGCGGGTCGCGCCTGAAGACCCGTCGGTCCCGGACCCCATTTGGAGCCCCTGGCTATTAGATAACTTTGTCATAAACTTTGCCAATATATAATGTACTTTGCCACAAACTTTGCCAATAGAATAACAATAGAAATGAATTCACATTGTAAACAATTAACTCAAACATTTATCTAAAACATTAAATAATGAATAACATGTCATTGCAATAGAACTCTACCAATCACGGTACAGATTAAAGCAATTAAAAACCCACCTCGATAGACGAATATGGAAACGATGCGTAAAAGCCTCGAATAAATTAATCCTCGTAGTTGTCATAGCAAAAACATAAAATAACAAAGAGTCTAGCCATTATACTCAATTCCTAAACTATACTTAATATAGCAAGTAAAAGAAATAAAAGACAATTGCATGCAAGTGTTTCATCTTATCATACGTTTTACCACATAACCTATATATAGCAATTGTGTGGAGAAGAATTTGAGAAATTGGCTTTCCATTACCCCCATTAAGAGGGAGTTACATAAATTAAACATAGGGAAGGAGTTACAAATATCACTTTAATTTCTTTGAATTCTCACAATTAATAAAAACGTATGCAGGTGGCCAAAAGAAGTTGAATTAACACATTTACTACAATTTATTTATTGAACTAATACATGCGCATGTATCCATACATCATATATTATAAAATTTTCATTTAACACAATAACTTAAAAATTAATTATTATTATTAAATTATGGGGTATTACAATAATGGATATATACAATTAATTGGGCGAATTTGATTACAAATAGTAAAAACGTTAAAACAAATTGGGAAGGAGGGGAGTAATTCAAAATTACCAATGACCAAAACAAGATACTAACATATAAAAGGTTAGTGTCTCAATGACTCCCATATTTAAAAAATGAAAAAGGACATGAATTAGTCTTCGATTTTCTATATATGTAGGTTTCAATTTTTTAGTCAATCGAGATTATATACGTGGCATGCATTGATTGGTGAATAAAAATTATATTTGACGGAATGGCAATATTAGGGATTCTTGCACTTACTTTAATTTCTCAATTATATATATTAGGATATAACCTGATCACTGTTGGAAATTCAAAATCAATTCTTGAGAGAAATATTTAGTACAGATGTATCTATATAGGTTTCAAAACCAGATTCAGTTTCTTAAATTTTAAAAATCGATTCTACGTACGCTTCTTTCTTCGGTCATAATCTCCCTCGTACGTAATTCAGAATCTCTTATTTACATTTTTTTTTAAGAATTCTATGTTTTTTCCTTTAATTAATTCTCCTTATTTTTCTCCATTTTCTTTTTAAGCTTAACTAATCAACTGTAGTATTTCTTTTCATTATATTTTTAGTTTATAAAAGAAAAAAAAAAATTTGGTAAAGTCTAGTATGCACTCGAGTGCATGTTGTGCACCCTAGTTGATGTGCACTTTTCAGTTTACTGGCTTACACTATTTGGTAAATGGTGTTGCACTTTTCAATTATTACTTATACAATTTAATAATTGAAAAGTGCAACACCATTTACCAAAACGTGTAAGTCAGTAACTGAAAAGTGCAACATGGACTAGGGTGCACAGCATGCAGTCGAGTTCATAGCAGACCAACCCTTTTTTTTTTTTAACTTTGAAAAACTAAATAGAATATTGAATTATTTATTTTTAATATAATGTATAGGTAATATTTTTTGTTAATTGTATATTGAACTTATAAAATATATATTTTCACATTAAAAAATATGAACATAATATAGTTCAAATTGTATAACTTTTTTTTTTACCATCCGCGTAATACGTGGATCTTCCACTTGTTTTGTATAAAAATGAAGTATTTTATTTAAAATTGTATGTCACTACAAAAAAGACAGGGTTTTGCAACGGATTTTGGGTGGTACATTGGATGCAAATAATTGCGATGAAATTTTGAAATCTGACTCAAATGTTCAACGGAAATAAGGTAACAAATCAACTGAGACTAGAAAAGGAAAGCAAGGATGCTGCCTATGAGATAAAAGTCAAAGGGCACGGTTATAAACACATTACAACCTATTGAGGACATCCACGGGATGAGTACACACACAATGAGATGAGGACACCCACGATGGAAATGCCTACATTAACCTTATTCTTTCTCATAAAACCTAATTTCTAATTTGAGGTACACCCACCCTCACACTTTTCTCCATTCCAAAAATTTCTTCAGCCTCCCCACAATCGCATCCCCACCTGGCCACCTCCACCTCCGCACCAGTCGTCGCCGCCTCCCTCAAGTCGTGGTTGTAGCGCCGCCCACGTCCCTCCTCCCTTTAAACAGCAGCCGCCGCCTCCTCAATCCTACATGGCCGTCGTACGTTTCCAAGCCATGGCCATCGTACGTCACCCATCCATGGCCGCCGCATGTCGTCCAGCCACGACCGCCTCTCTCTCCCGCCTCTTCGTCCAGCCACGACCGCCTCCGCCGCACGCTTGCACGCACTCAGGCCGCCACCGCCGCTCGCTCACACGCACTCAGGCCGCCGCTGCAGCCGTTCGCAACCTCCTCTTTAAGGTAGTTTAGGGTTTAGGAAAAACTGGATGGGAGATTGAGAAATATTGTTTAGGGTTTAAATTGTACAGATCTGTGAGGATTTTTACAGTTTTAAAAATAAGTTTTTAGGTTTTTACAGATCAAAAACAAATTATTTTTTCGATTTTTTTGTGTTTTATGTTAGGATTTTTAGGAATTTTACGGATTCAAATGTATTAGTGTAAAAGGGTATGTTTACAGGTTAAAAATTGATAATGTTAAGAAATTTGTGTTTGTCCTTTGATTTTTTCCGAACAAATGGACGTTGTTCATGAATTATTTTCGGACAATACGTGTTTGTTCAAGACAAATTTTCGAACAATTTGATTTTGTTGGGATAAAATTTTCGAACACCTTTTTTTTCGAACAATGTTGATTTGTTCGAAAAAAAAAATTGCGAACATCTCTTTTTTTTCTAATTTTGTGTTTGTTAAGAATTTTTTTGAAGATTTTGGTGATGGTGGAATGATTCTTGCAAAATGAAATGTGTGGATGTACTCATCTTCGTATTTTTATTAAAATTGTACAAAAGGGGTATATAGGACATTTTACATGTTCTTTAGAGTAGGTGGACTCAATAGGCCAGTTGGTGTGTGTGTATAACCGCACCCAAAGTCAAAATGTGCCCGGCCCATGGGCCAGACTGAACATTCCAAAAATAAACGGACCGATTTGGTCTGGCCCAATTGACCTAACAGGTTAATCGGACTCAGGCTGAACTTGGCCCAATTTTTTGGACTGGCCAGTGGCGGGCTGCCCAACCCGGCTTATTTGACAGCTCATAAGACATACATATGGGTTTGACTATATGCACCTCCATTTAAGAGAGATGCACGCCCCCGATAGATGCACCCCCCCTAAAATCGTTACAAGATAGATGCACCCCCTTTAATTGTCATAAATGCCCATCTCTCATAAACATTCCTATTACTACCCACACCCCTCAACCCCTAATTTCATTTTCATCTTCATCTTCTTCTTCTCTCCCCCACCCAAACCACTCCACCAGCCCCGTCGCCCCCGGCACCCGTCCTCGCCCTCGCTCCCACCCTCGGCCGTTTTCTTTTAAAAATAAAAAAATAAAATTGCCACTGCTAGCGGCCCCCGTCCCTCGAGTTCACCGGCGCGATGCATCCCCTCCATTTCCCCCCCCCCCCAGCCTCTGCCATGGCGCCCCCGCCCCGTCCATTTGTAAAAAAAAATAAAAAATTGCGGCGACCGCCCCCTCTCTTAACCGGCGCGGCCCCCGCCCCGATTCGCCGCCAGTCGTAGCCCTCGCCCCAGCCGCCGCCCCCCCCCCCCCCACCCTTTTTTTTAATTTTTCTGTGTTTTTTTTTTTTTCGTTTTTTCTCTCCAATCATCGCGGCACCCTCCTCCGCCACCGCCCCCATCCGCCGCGGCCTCCGCCACCGTCCTTATCCACCAGTAAGTTTTTTATTTCTTTTTTCCTTTTTTGTACAACAAGGTTTTTTTTTCCTTTTTTTTTAAATTCGACCATTTATTGTTGACCATATACACTCTCGTCGACAAATTGTTGTCGTCGATAGTGTATATGGTCGATAATAAATTAATGGTCGAATTTTCTTAAATTTTTTCGACCTTTGAAGGTCGATCATATACATTTTCGTTGAGAAGTCGTTGTCGACGGAAGTGTATATAGTCGACATTACAGTGTAGATTTAAAAAAAAATTAAAATTTTTTCGTCCTTTGAAGGTCGACCATATACACTTTCGTCGACAACAATTTATCGACGAGAGTGTATATGGTCAACACTGATTTGTCGAAAATTAAAAAAAAATCTGAGATACCAAGTTTTTTTTTTAGATTGTGGTGGTGGTGTCGGCGGTGGCCTGAAGTGGTGGCAGTTGTTGTTAGGGCTTTTTTTGTTTTTTTATGAGATTATGGTGGTGTCGGTGGTGGTGCCAACGCCGGCGAAAGTGGTGGCTGTTGTTTAAATGTTGAATAGCGTGTAGATAGTAGTAAGAGTGCATTTAGTAGTAGTATTTTATTTTAAAGGGTATTTTAGATCTTTTTCATTATTATTTAATTAATAAATTAAAAGGGGGAGTGCATCTCTCCGAAATGGAGGTGCATATAGTCAAACCCCATATATATATGTGGGTCAAAGACAAATGGGCCTTGATAAAACATAAAGGGTCAAGTTCTCGAGTAAACAATATTTGGTCATTTTTCTTTCTTGTCTTGTAAAATTTTGTTCCCTGATATTTTTCATAACATTGTATAATAATATAATATGAAAAGTTCCGTCCTCCTTAAAACGAGATGTTGAATTCGTCCATGTTCGTGGTGAAATATTTTTATATGTTATTTAAATTATAATTTAAGTTACATTTTTAATATTTTTTTGTGTTACGTTTAAAAAAATAAACATTGTATCATGTTACAAGATTTCCTTCAATCGAAATTGAAAGTGTGCGTGTTAAGTAAAACAAGACTGATGCTACACTCAATGTTAGAACACTCAATGTAACACTGACTCGATTACAGAATATCAGAATACGAATAGCGGAAGACTTTAAAGAATGAAACACAAAGACACAAAATTAACTTTTTAACATAGATTTTAATTTAAAATCTATGCGAGCCTCATGGCGAAACTTTCACTAATAATTATGTGAATACAAATGGTGTGTGAACAAATATTCACAACGGAAATAAGACTTGATAACCTATCGAGTCTAAAGACGGCTTAAGTGTAAAAATTACACTACCAAAAACTAATCTAACTCTATGATCTATCTATCAAAGATGTGTAGAGAAGTTTATGTTGTACAGGAAGTTTGGACTCTTCGGCACAACGACAAGAACATGCCAATGACAATTAATTCCTAACAGGATGAACACTAGTTTAGTAATTAAAGAATGGCACTTCGATTGATGGATGATGACCACGGCTCTGCTGTATTTATAGGCGTGAATATGCATTCTAGAACCTTCATCCATGATCTCCTAAATTGTAGGATCTTATCCTTTCTTCTCTCCCAACTGCCTTCTAGGATCTTCCAGCCAGTTCTGGACGTTCTCAAGGGCAACCGCATGATCTACACACTTCTGCAAGCTTCCAGATCCTTCCAGTCTGGAACGTTGTAGAATGTTCTAGATCTTCAACCTGCGATGTTACAACATCCAAAGCAGCATTAGCCAGAAAACAGAATTTGGACTTGGGAAAAATAAGAAAGGTCGAATTAAGATGTTGCAGCCTTGTGTGATAACATCTTTGATAACATCACCAAGTCTTCAACATCAACAATCTCCCCCAATTTGACCTTTCTGCTACAGCACACCTGATGTACATATGTAAACATATATAAACCAGTTTTATGTACATGCTAGAGTATTACCATCATATCCATGTACTCGTCAAGTCAACACCTGTTGTAGCATATGATCAAATAGTGACAGAAACAAGAAAATATACAAGACTAAGTGGTGTTAGTACTCTGAATACTAAATAGAACACTTGTCTTAGTAAATCTTCCAACAATAAAATGAGTAAGTAATATACTCATTTAACACAACCTGTTTCAAAGTGAAATAATCAGAACTAAATGGGAAAAACTGAAACAAGTCATAATCTGAGTGGTGTGAAGAAAGTAAAACGAAGTCCTATCAACTAATATAATATCAGAGCTCAAAACAAAACATATCAGAGCTTCAATAGAGTTCTAAGTTCAAACTAAACTATAAACTACTAAGTTTGTAAAACTTAACACAAAAACAGTTAAATCAGTGTATCAGCCTGTAGGATCATAAGTTAAAATAAAACAGTAAGATAGAAACTGAATAAGATGCATCATTTGTTGTAACAACAGCTGCAGCAACAGAAATCTGCACATTGCATCCTTTAAGATTCAGCCTCCCCCTGTCTTCAAGCATTTCCAGCAGCAAGGTTTGGAAGATCAGCAAAAACCTGTTCATCTTCATCAGGTTGTTCAATCACCATTGTTGCAAGGTGTGCAACAACATTTGGATCAGCATCAGCATCAAGTTCTTCAATTCGAACTCCCCCATACTTAGTGACTCCTCTAACATCAGGGACTGGTGCAGCAGCAGCAGGTACTCCCCCTGGTGTAGCAGAAAGTTTCTTCATCCAATAATACTACATGAACTGTAGTTCATTGATGGTATCCTGCAAGTGAGTTAACTGAACAAGTATGAAGTTTCTGGAGATTGGAATGTGGCTTGTGGTGTTTGAGACATTGGGAGCAGCATTTGGAACTTCTGGTTCAGCTCTTTCAGCACCTTGGATAGGGAGATCAACAACTCTATCTCCAATCATCAGCTTACGAGACACTGTAATTTGAGGAACTCTCCCCCTCAACATATCATGTCTATCCCGTTCATAGTTGTTATGTCTCAAATAACCATAGATGAGAGCCGGATAAGGCAGATTGCCTTTATCAGTTACTGTCCCAGAAAATTTCATCATATGATTGAAAATAGTCAACCCAAGATTGAAATTTCTCATTACCACAATTCTGTAAAGAAGTATTCCTTGACTCATAGTGACCTTTGTGGAGTTCGTGGATGGAATCCAATTATACACAATCAACTTATGCAAAATTGAATATAGAGAGGTAAGATTACATGCAAGCATAACTTTCTTCCACCTCATCACCCTACCACCTGTAATTGCCTGAGCAATTATATCCATTGAAGGTTCTTCAACTTCCTCAACAGATTCAAGGTGTAAAAAATCGTTAATCAATTCGGGTGTAAAGGGAAGATCTCTATCTCTAAATCTTACAATTCCATACCATTGAGAAGTTCTTCTACCAATGCTCTTTCTTAAACAGGAGTAAAATTCATAGACCCATGTTGCAACAAATGATTCACCAAACGTAACAGCATGCAACAAATTTCTATCCTCAAGAAATCTAATCAAACCCTTAGAATTAAAGTCAGGTACACATATCCTACGTTCAATTAACAGTTTTCTCCTTGACAGATTGGCTAACCTATCCTCAGAGGTTTCCATTTCTACATCAGTTTCGGAAGTGGGTGTACCTTCATCACCATTAGAGGTGTTTTCAGATTCGGAATTAGGTTGATCGGATTCAGTAGAGCTGTTATCATCAGGGCTTTCATCAGGAATAGAGGTTGCAACCGGTGCTGGAGCAACAGGAGTAGCATCCTTCCTTTGCTTTGATTTCTTTCCTATCTTCTTGCACAGTAACATAAGAGGAACATTCTCTTCGTCAGAGCTTTCTTTCTCAGTAGCTTTAGTATGAGCAATTCCACCATCTGAGCTATCCTTTTCAGAATCTGTAAAGACCTGAATTGGAGCAGTAGCTACATCACCTGCCAAGGGCTTCTTCTTTCGTGAACTCTCAGCATAGTTCACCCTCGAAAACACTCTGTTGGACCTCCTCTTTGGTTTCTTCGGGCTCTGCTTTCGTTTTCCTTTGATCAAGGATGATTTCAGAGGCATAGGCTCTGACTCAGTCGATTCCGAGAGAGAGGAACTAGTGTGGGCAGAGTCCTCTACTCTTTCAAGCTCGGCTTCAGCCATGGGAGTGTCATTTCCCTCGGTTGCTTCGGTTGTTTCAACAACAGGAGCAGCAATCGGAGCAATATTAGTAGAGATGGTGATTTCAGTGGTTTCGGGCTCAGTAGGGTTCGCAATTTGGGGATTTTGCAGAGTAGGAGTAGTGGTTTGAATCGGATTAGGAGTTTGAGTAGGGATATTCAATGGGACGTCTCCAACATAAATTTGGGGCATAGGAACCGAATTTAAGAGGTTGGTAGAAATAGTTTGAATTACCCGGGTAAACTCCTCGATTGTTGCGTTTTGGGGAATGGTAATGGTGGTCGGAGAAGTTAGTGACGGCGGCAGTGGTGCGGCAGTGGTGATCGGAGTTGTGTTTCCGGCGGATTGGTTGGAAGCCATTGTTGCGAGAAGATGCAGTGGAGTCGAAGATGAGGATGATGGATTCTTTTCAGCTGGAGAAGATGAAGTGAGTCCCATCTTTTTCATACTTAAATCCCTTCAAAGACTTAATGCTCAAGAAAGTAGACACGCAATTCGAAACACACAATTGCAATTTATATTTCTGGAAAATTTCAGATTACACACTTTAACTTACACTTATGAATTAAACACACACTCACGAGATGATTTTATAGAGTATAGAATGGAAGTTATGAAAATGTCCCACCACTTTTAGAAATTTCTGGAATGAAATTGCATGACCAGATTGTGATACCTTAATTTTCGGTCAAGAAGAGCAAAATGGGTATCCCATATTGGATCATGGTGTTAGTGGCTAAAATTGCAGATTAATTAGATAATTAATAAATTGGCTCAAAATTAAAATGACTTTGCATGACCTGGAAAAACAAAACGTGGGTTAGTATCCTCCATTTAATAAAATAAATTCCAGAAAATTAATTAAATAATTACAACTAATAAAAATAAATTCAAATCTTTTAATGTTGTACTCAAGACATTTTTAAATACACCTCAACACGGTTTTTACATGAATTTGCTTCATTTGTGTTGCACCTTATTTTTTCTTTTTGTGTTGTAGCACCTAGTTCATATTGATCCATTTTTCTAGAAGAGTGCATCGTAGTAGCGAACTCCGTGCCCCATAATTACTCAATGGATTATGAACATATTGATGTATTTGTTTAATCACCTTTTGAAAAGAAGGCATCGTAGTAGTGAACTCCGTGCTCCATAGTTACTCAGTGATAAACTACATCTTTTAGTATGCTAACAACATTCTTTTTATATGCATTTGAGAGGTGTAAATCATGTCTATTTTTGTACCACAAATTTCAGATTCAAAGATATTTTACAAAGGAATTATTTAACGAATCATGGAATGAATTAAATCAATCAGGATTACACTTACCCTTGATGTTGTTCCAAATGCTACAGCATTTGTAACAACATTCATCTTGGATTTTCAGGTTGTGCACATACCAAGAGATCTCCTCAAAAATGAGAATCTCTCATGGTCAAGAGCCACTACAAGAAAACAGTCAAATTCCAACGGAAAAATTCCAATGGATTTTTGTAGTTTTTCTGTTGGAATCAGTGATTCCAACGGAAATTCCAACGAAAATACCACCGTTGGAAAAGTGGGCGCTGGAATTGCAAAATTCCAATGAAAAATCCAAAGGAAAAAAAATTCCAACAACAATTCCAACGGACCGTCACCGTTGGATTTTTCAGCTACTGTATTTTTTTCCACCATAAATTCCAACGTCAATTTCAACAATATTTCTCATATTAACTGTTGGAATTTCAACTATTGAAAATTTATCATGGCAAGTTCCAACGCCAATTCCAATAGAATTATTTAGTTGGAATTTTTATTTCCAACGAATACGGTGTCAATGGAATATTAAGCTGAAAATTTGTTGTATATGAATTCCAGCGTCATTTTTTCATTAGAATTTTTTAATATAAAAAAATTAAAATTTTATTTGTATAGCAATATTAAAAATCCCAATCAAAATCAATCAAAATAAAACAATGTGCAATCAAACTGAAAATATATAATCTTGTTAATCAAATGATATAGTAACTCCAAAGTAAAAAATACATAATCTTAAAATGACATACAACTAACATCATAACATAAACAATAACTTCTACAACTCATCATAAATACCAAAGTGTTTATACATAATATGTTGTTACATGAAACTGAAAGACAGGATTTCAAAATTCTACATCAGAGACCTAGAAGTTGATCGATTCTACCCAAAGTTGGAGCCCTGCAAAAAAAGATTGACATCATGAATTCAGCACTATGACATGAAATAATATTTCAAAAAGAATAGTAAAACTGAAATTAAAACTACAAAAATGCAAATACATTAACGAGCAAACAAAACTTGATATATGATAATAACATATAACCTCTAATCATTCACGACCTTAAAAAGTTAAAGTTCATTTGCGGAATTTAGTAAATGTGTAAAGTATGCGTGTGATTGTGCATACTCTCGACTCTAATTGGTCTAAACAAGGAGAATAATATGAGAAGATACTAATCCATTGCAAGAGAACATTTCTGCAATACAACTCAATGTATTATTAATTTGCTTACCTTGGTATCATAGAACTCGAGGTAGAAGTAATTTGGTCTAGAGTATATTTGCAATAACAACACTAATTTCTTATCCACATCAGCGCTGAGAACTCTAATAGAGTCTAGCTCCATAAGCAGTTGGCTATTATGTCAATCCAAAAGATAAAGGTACAAATTACTCAAGAAGTCGACAATGAAAAAACAGTAAAATGGGACACCATGATCATTTCTTACATATACACATAGAGAGGCATATACTTTGAAAAACAAAGCAAAGCGAGAGAAGTTGATGATGTTAGAGTAATTGAAAGGAAAACTCTTATGAATAGGTTAAGGAGAATTATTGAAGAAGAAACTCAATTTCTAAGAGTACTAGTTGAAGAATATCTGATTAGAATTTACAAACATTGCAAGACCTTAAGTAACATTACCAGCAGAATGAAATCCAATGACATAACAAATAATGAGTATGTCTCCTCATTTCCTCCATCTTCATGAAGCATGGTAAAATGATGTTCCCTTGCTCCTGAACAAACACGAAAGAATATCTCCTTTACATCAATCTGAAATCAACGCATTACTGTAACATTTCCTCTAACACATTTTAATTAGCAGTGGAGACATCTACCACGATAACAAGCGGGTTGCATTCATCAAATTTAAACATAAAAATTCACTAGTAAAATCAGCATCAGGTATGAAGAACTGCACACAATAATTTTAACACTGATTTTGACCTATCAACAAGATATTTTTCCTCACTGGATTGATTCCTATAACCATTAAAAAAAAAAACTCAGCAAATATCATCTCAGTAATTGGAGAATTGCATCATGAAGAAAATGGCAGCAACTTATGAAACTAGTGTATTTGTTATGTTTCATTATTCACATCATCAAAAAATATATACAGCCCCCATCAAATCTTAATTTAATTTCAATAATTACCTAATTAAATTTTTAATCCTCACTTCTATGAATTAGTAGAGTCAACAGAATATTTGTTTCTCACCTCCGTCTCTCTGAAACTCTTCAACAGCAAGGGGCATATGAGCGCCGACCTAAAGCGTGGGTCACGGTAAGCGTAATCGAGCTGAGAATTAGTGTGCTTCACAACAGGGCGCCGACAGAGTGGGTCATGGGTATCCGTACAATAATCACTACTATTGGTCACTTCGAGCTCAACCAAAGTATCCATGGCGGCCGATTCAGAAAGCCCTATCGGGAGTAACAAACTGTCGAACCCGTTAAACGCATCGACAAACCACATCTCCTATTTCACATCGTCGAGTAGAGATCACATTGACAACATCGTTTCCGGTTTCGAAGGGAAGATAAACAGGCGAAGGCGCGAGGGTTTCGCGGCAGCGCTGCGGTCGTACACCGCCATCATATTCTCTAGATCTTCGTTGGTTGCGATTGAAACTAAGGAGTCCAGATCTTCGAAGGGAGCAGGTATTTGAGATTGAAATGGCGTTCATTAAGGGAATAGAGACGGCGGCGGTAACTGGTATGATTGTTCTATTGGCGAACAAGCATTACGTAATCTAAGGGTAGAATTGGGTAGAATTAGGGATTATAAAAAAATCTTGATTGGCTCCCAATCTTTGGATATTCCCCAATAAAAAATTCAAAGCTTCCCTCGACCTATCGGCTGAATGCTTGAATTGAAAATTTGAAAGACCGCCACTGGATATTGGTTTGGCTCCCATTTTTTTTATTAACAAAAATATTTGAGTTCGTATGGAATAATTAATACTATTAAATTAATATATTTTTAATGACTAAAAATATCATTTAATTTAGAAATCATTCCAACGGGCTAGCAACAATGGAATTGTAGTTGGAATAATTAAAGAAAAATCCAACGTTAACACGACGTTGGAAATTCCGTTGGAATTAGATATAAAAATATAATTTAATTTTGATAAGTCATTCCAACGGCCTAGCGCCAATGGAATTACTGTTGGAATAATTAAAAAAATTTCCAACGATATTATATCGTTGGAAATCTTGTTGGAATTACTTATAAAGAAATAATTTGATTTAGGAAAACCATTCCAACTGCCAGTTGTCGTTGGAATAATCTTTTTAAAAATTTCAATGTCTTTTCCAACGATAAATTCCAACAGTTTACATAAGGTGTTGGAATTTCTGTTGGATTTTTCCAACGGTTGCTTATGTCGTTGGGAACGTTGTTGGAATTTTAAAAATTCCAACGGTTTATTTCTTCGTTGGAATTTTTCCGTTGGAATATCGCTGTTTTCTTATAGTGAGCCTTAGTGAATATATCTGCAAATTGATTTTCAGTGGGAACATATTCTAACTTCACAATACTTTTCTCTACTAAATCTCTTATGAAATGATGTCTAATGCTTATGTGTTTAGTCAAAGAGTGTTGTACTGGATTTTTAGAAATGTTGATTGCACTTGTGTTATCACAAAAAACAGTTAATGTGTCACTTTCTAAGATATAATCATTGAACATCTTACTCAACCATAGGAGTTGTGTACAACAACTGCCTGCAGCAATGTATTCGGATTCGGCCGTAGATTGTGAGACACAATTTTGCTTCTTGCTATGCCATGACACAAGATTGTTTCCCATGTAGAAACATCCTCCACTCGTGCTTTTCCTATCATCTATATCTCCTGCCCAGTCTGCATCACTATATCCAACTAGTGTACTACTTGTATCCTTTGTGTACCAAATCCCAAGTTCACTTGTACCTGCAATATATCTTATGATTCTCTTCACTGCATTCAGGTGAGATTCCTTAGGGTTCGATTGGTACCTTGCACAAACACAAACACTGTACATAATATCTGGTCGACTAGAGGTTAAGTAAAGCAAACTTCCTATCATAGATCTATACAATGTTGGATCAACATCTTTTCCAGCATTGTCTTTACATAGTTTTAAAGTAGATCCCATAGGAGTTTTCATGTTTTTTTAATTTTCAAGACCAAACCTTTTAACCAAGTTCTTAGCGTACTTACCTTGTGAGAAGAATATTCCATCCTTGCACTGCTTGATTTGAAGACCTAGAAAATAATTCAAGTCTCCAACCATACTCATTTCAAATGTTGCAGTCATTGCTTTAACAAATTGGTTTAACATATTATCACAAGTTGAACCAAAAACAATGTCATCAACATAAATTTGTGCAATTAACATATCTTCTCCAGATTGCTTAATGAACAAAGTTCTATCGGCTTCTCCTCTAATAAAACCAAATTCCAAAAGAAAGTCAGTAAGCCTACCATACCATGCTCTAGGAGCTTGTTTAAGACCATACAATGCTTTCTTAAGTTTATATACATGACCAGGGTATTGTGGATTTTCAAATCCTTTAGGCTATTCAACATATGCTTCTTCATTCAATATTCCATTAAGAAATGCAGCTTTTACATCCATTTGATGAAGTTTAATATCAATAAAACTTGCAATTGCTAGCAATAATCTAATAGACTCAATCCTAGCAACTGGTGCAAAAGTTTCATCAAAATCAATACCTTCAACTTGTGTGTAACCTTGTGCAACTAATCTTGCTTTGTTCCTAACAATGTTACCAGACTCATCAGTTTTATTCTTATAAATCCACTTAGTTCCAATGACATTAGTGTTGTCAGGCCTTGGAACTAGTGTACAGACTTCATTTCTTTCAAACTGATTAAGTTCTTCATGCATAGCATTAATCCAATTTTCATCAGTTAAAGCTTCATTAACATTTTTAGGTTCAATTTCAGAATAATAGCACTCTGCATTCACTACATTACATATAGAAGACATGCATAATGTTCTTACCACATCTACCTTATTGGCTCTTACTTTGCCTCTTGTCTGCACTCCAACTGTAGCATCACCTATGATCTGGTTCGATGGATGACTTTTATCAATCCTTGAAGAAATATTTCTTTTGGGAACATACTGATTATTCTGTGTAGGTTCTGTTGAACTTTCTGTCGATGTTGTTCCAGATGCTGTAACATTCGGAGCAACATTTTCAGTTTTCAGTGAATCTCCAGATTTTTCAGTAACCTCTGAAACATCTTCTTCTTCATTTCCATCTGTAAGACCTTTATCATCATCAAACACAACATTAACAGATTCTTGAACAGTGTTAGTCCTAAGGTTATAGATTCTATAAGCTTTACTATTTCTAGAATAGCCTAAGAAGAAACCTTTATCACTTTTAGAATCAAACTTATGGAGTTGATCCCTATCATTCAGAATATAACACACACAAACAAATACATGAAAGTACTTCACATTTGGTTTTCTGTTGTTCAAAATCTCATAAGGTGTTTGTTTGAAACCAGATCGAATATAAACCCTATTAGTGATATGACATGTTGTATTCAATGCTTCAGCCCAAAATCTTTTAGCAAGACTTTTGGAAGTAAGCATGACTCTTGCCATTTCCTGTAGAGTTCTATTCTTTCTTTCAGCAATTCCATTTTGTTGTGGAGTTTTAGGAGATGAAAATTCTTGCATTATACCTTTCTTTTCACAAAAATCTGTAAACATGCTATTTTCAAATTCTCTACCATGATCAGTTCTAATCTTGCTAACTTTCAAGTTAAACACATTTTTGAACCTTTTGTAAAGAACTTTAAAAGTATTAAATGTTTCAGATTTGTCTCTTAAGAATTCTATCCAAGTAAACCTAGAGTAATCATCTACCACAACAAGTGAATACCTTTTTCCTCCAATGCTTTCAGTTTCCATAGGACCCATTAAATCCATGTGCAGCAACTCAAAACAACGATGTGTCAAACAATGTGACAGCATTTTGTGCGACACTCTTACCTACTTACCTTTCTGGCATGGTTCACATATAGTGATTTCGTTAAACTTCAAGTTTGGTAATCCATTCACAGCTTTAGCATTGACTAGCTTCTTCAATGATCTATAATTTGCATGACCCAATCTTTGATGCCATAGGACATTTTCATTATGTTTTGACAAATTACACACATTGTTTGTTCCAATAAGATAACAATTATCAGCTGACCTAGTACCAGTCATTAAACATTCATCATCTTTATCAAGAACATAACATGAATCTTTGTCAAATTTCACATGCAAGTTATCATCACACAATTGACTTATACTAATCAAATTAGCAAGCAAGCCATCAACATGCAAGACATTCTTAAGCTTAGGAAAACCTTCAACATTTAAAGTTCCTTTTCCAATGATTTTTCCTTTTGAACCTCCACCATATGTAACATATCCACCATTTACAGTAGCATAATCAGATAAGTAGTCAATTTGTCCTGTCATATGTCTAGAACAACCACTATCAAAATACCATAGACCAGGTAAACATGATTTCAAAGAAGTGTGGACTGCATTACAGGTAACATTAGATTTCTTTTTCCAAGTAGATTTTGAGAAATGTTTCTTCGAATGTGACAACTTTTTAGGTAACAATTTCTCATCAGCAAAATCTTTCTTCATTTTCAAACAGTAAGGACGAATATGACCTAATTTAGAACAATAATGGCAAACAAATAACTTTTTAAAAGTTTTAGCCTTGTGAGGTTTTGTTTGTGCTGATGCTTCAACATATGTTTTAGCATTAGCCTTCACAAATTTCACTGGATTTGCAAAACTTTTAGAAATAGATACAGTTTCACCATCATAACCTAACCCATGATTGTTAGATTTACCAAATACCAAAACATCATTCATATCAGAAGCACTCTTTTCATATTTTCTGAAACTTAAGGTAGAACTTTTCAATTCTTCCTTTAATTTGCAGTGTTCTAAATCTCTTCTGGTAAGGATAACTTCTAGTTTGGTGATTGTTCCTTTCAGATCCTCATTCTCTTTATTCAAAGAATCAAGAGTGAGTTTCTGAGAGTTCAAATCCTCCAATAACTTCTGGTATTTCGAATCTTCTGTCCTTATTCCTGTATCATCAACAAAACCATTAAAACAGTTCAAATTTGGATGATTTTGACTTGATGTTGTTTCTGATGTTGTAACATCCAATTCAACATCAGAGTCTGTTTCATCTAAATCATCATCTAAAGAGTCATCATAATCAACCTGAGTATGAAAAGCAAATTCAATTTCTTTTGATTTAACTTTTTCATCATCTGAATCATCACTTAAGGTAGCACTAAAATTCAGTTTTTGCTTGAGTCTGGTATTGGCACATTCATTTGCATAATGGCCATAACCAGAACATGCATTGCATTGGACTGATTTTCTATATTCAGGATCATACATTGGTTTACCTTCACTTTGTGATAATCTTGGTGGAAATTGACTCCTTCTCTTTTCTGGTTGTGGTGTTGATGTATTGATCTGGATCTTTGGCTGAATATTCCCTTTGGACCTGTTCATTGTTTTCTTCAAGAACTTGTTAAATGCTTAGTGAGAAAGGCCATGTGGTCTGGATTGTCATAACATAGGTCCATCACATCATCATCTGAATCGACTTCAGTGATAATAGGCTGTATTTCAGCACCTTGTGATGTCTCTCCTTTAAAAACAACCACCTTTTTATCATCTTTATTTTCATCAAATTGAGTAGTGTTCATCTCATAAGTTTTAAGAATACTTACTAGCTCATTTTGACTCAATTTATCAGTATCTTTAGCCTCTTCTATAGCACATATTTTTGCATCAAATTTTTTGGGAACTGAACGCAAAATTTTATGAACTACTCTCACATTTGAAATAGGATCACCAAGAGAATGTAATTCTTTGACAATCTCACTTAAACGTTCATTATAAGATGATATGGTCTCATCTTCCCTCATTCGGAGATTTTCAAATTTAGTCCCTAGCATTCGAAGTTTTGTTCTTCGAACACTATCCGAACTTTCACAATGCTCTTGTAATCTATCCCATGTAATCTATCCCAAGCTTCTTTAGAAGTTAAACAATTAGAAATAATTTTAAACATAGAAACATCAACAGAAGTGAAAATAGCATTTAAAGCTTTAGAATTAAACCCTGCTGTTGTTATCTCGTCAGCCGTCCAATCAACTTCCTTCTTGAGTTGAACTTCATTGTCTTCATCTACTGGAGTTTTTGGTGCATCCCAACCTGTAAGTACTGTCCTCCATGCACGTTCATCAATAGACTTGATATACATGCGCATCTTAGGTTTCCAATATGCATAGTTTGTACCATCTAAAACTGGTGGCCTAAGTGCTGTAGAGATGTGATGTGTTTCCATTTTTGCAAAGACACAATAAATACTAAAACACACTAATTAAAAACAAGGATCTAAACCTAGTGTCGTCAGGTATCGGCTCTTATACCAACTGAAAGTGTGCGTGTTAAGTAAAACAAGACTGATGCTACACTCAATGTAACACTGACTCGATTACAGAATATCAGAATACGAATAGCGGAAGACTTTAAAGAATGAAACACAAAGACACAAAATTAACTTTTTAACATAGATTTTAATTTAAAATCTATGCGAGCCTCATGGCGAAACTTTCACTAATAATTATGTGAATACAAATGGTGTGTGAACAAATATTCACAACGGAAATAAGACTTGATAACCTATCGAGTCTAAAGACGGCTTAAGTGTAAAGATTACACTACCAAAAACTAATCTAACTCTATGATCTATCTATCAAAGATGTGTAGAGAAGTTTATGTTGTACAGGAAGTTTGGACTCTTCGGCACAACGACAAGAACATGCCAATGACAATTAATTCCTAACAGGATGAACACTAGTTTAGTAATTAAAGAATGGCACTTCGATTGATGGATGATGACCACGGCTCTGCTGTATTTATAGGCGTGAATATGCATTCTAGAACATTCATCCATGATCTCCTAAATTGTAGGATCTTATCATTTCTTCTCTCCCAACTGCCTTCTAGGATCTTCCAGCCAGTTCTGGACGTTCTCAAGGGCAACCGCATGATCTACACACTTCTGCAAGCTTCCAGATCCTTCCAGTCTGGAACGTTGTAGAATGTTCTAGATCTTCAACCTGCGATGTTACAACATCCAAAGCAGCATTAGCCAGAAAACAGAATTTGGACTTGGGAAAAATAAGAAAGGTCGAATTAAGATGTTGCAGCCTTGTGTAATAACATCTTTGATAACATCACCAAGTCTTCAACATCAACAGAAATGTAATTAAGAGAGAAATGGATGAAATTAATGTAGATATTATTTGACACAGTTTGTTGGGACTTGAGAGGGTAAGATTGCAGAATGAAAATATCATAGACAAAGTTTTTGACAATAGCATTTCTGGAAAAAGCCTTTGCATTGAATTGGCCTGTCATGAAATTCTCAACTTTGGAACACACAACGTTGTAAATTAATCAACAAATCAATTAGCTTAAATAATTATTTAAAAAAAAAAAATACAAACAAGCTATACATATAGTAACATCATTCTCAATCTCTCATCAAGAACATACACTTAAATGTCTGCTGAGGACCGACGCGTCGTTAGCGGCTTGGTATTGCAATCCACTACTTTGTATAAATGATTAAGATGAGAGGAGCAAGGCAGTGTCTGTATATATTATGTAAAAGCAGAGTGTACATTTAAATGGGTTGAGCCCCCTTATGGCTTACCAGTGAAATAGAAATATTTCCTTTACTGTTCAAAAAAAAAAAATCAAGAACATACACTTGTAATTAATAATAAAATTGTCCATTAATTTACATGAATTTAGGATCACCCCATCATCATTAAATTAATTTCATATACTAAGCCAAGGCGTTGTGCGAACTACCTCATGACTTCCCTTACTCAAAAACATACATTCCAAAAAAAGGGTTTATCAAATACTTGGATAACTACGTCGCTCATTTTAACATCAACCCAATTTTTAACTGCAAATTAGTTATATCCCTCTCCTTCGATCATGACAACAAATATTGGGTTGTAAAAGCGGAAAACACGCGGCTCCACTGATCGCGTATTTTCAACTTCGACAGCCCATTTGCTGTTGTAGTGATTGAAGGAGACGGGTATAACTTGGCGGTTAAAAATTGGGGTGATATTAAAATAGGCAACATAGTCATCAAGTATTTGATAACCCATTTTTTGGAATGTATGTTACTAATTTGGAAGGTAAGGGAAGTGAGGTAGTTAGCATAATTTCATGGCAAGCTGAAGCTTCAGCCTATATTCCACCACAGCGGAGCATAACAAACTTCTTTTTTTCACAATTACTCTCTTTTTTCTAGATCTCTCTTGATTCTTTTTTTTCTTTTCTTTTGTGAAGTTTATCGAAAAGTTGTGTGAATTTATAGAGAAAACACGTTGATGAAAATTGATGGAGGAGTACACTCGTCATTATCATGCCTACACGCGTCATTTGCATGTGTACACTTGTCACTTTCATCTGCGCACTTGTCATTTATCACGTGATGCAGATAATAAAAATTTACAAAAGTAACTGACAATCTTATATTCTAGAAGAAAATTAATACAGGATACGTCTCATTTAGTATCAATGACTAGAAACACAATTTTATAACATTGAATTTATGTGTAACCCTTCAAGACATTAGGTTATATGCTCATTTAATGGTCATAAATATATACTTTATGAATTATTATATATTTTATTATGAAGTGAAGAAAATAAAGGGTCTGACTATATGCACCTCCATTTCGGAGAGATGCACTCCTCCGATAGATGCACCCCCCAAAATTTGTCAAAATAGAGGCACCCTCCCAGTAAAATGTCTTAAATACCCCTTTCTTCCATTTTTCTATAAAATACCCAATTACTACACCCACCCTCCCAAAGCCTTAATTCTATCTTCCTCCTCACACTTCATCTTCTTCCCCATTACACCGCCACCGCCGCCGCCGACGCCGCACCACCATTCGCCGGCAGCCGTCCCCTGTTGCCGGCAACCTCCCTCTCCCTCGAGTTCGCCGGCGCGAGGACTCTCCTCCATTTTCTTCCCCGCCCACACCCCGATCTGTAACAAAAAAAAAAAAAAAATATGTTAGCGGCCACCCCCGTCCATCGGCCGCCGCGGCCGCCCCCTCCCCCGTCCATCCAACGCCTTCAGCCCTTTCCCTCGAGGTCGCCGGCGTGAGGATTCCCCTCTATTTTCCCCGCCCAACCCGATCTGTAAAAAAAAAAAAAAGTTCTGTCGCGGCCGCGCGCGGCTGCCCCCGTCAATCGGCCGCCGCGACCGCCCCCTCCCCTGTCCATCCGACGCCGTCAGCCCCAGCCGCCGCGGCCCGTCGTCGCTCGACTCGCCCCCTTTTTTCTGTATGGTCAACAACACAGTGTCGATCGATTTTTGTTGGTCGACCATATATCCTTCCGTCGACAACATTTTGTCGACGGGAGAATATATGGTCGGCACTGGTTTGACGAAATTAAAAAAAAAAATTGTTAGTTTTTCTAAGTTTTGATAATGGTGTTTGTTAATGAGTTTGATAATAGTGGTTTTAGGGAGAATATTGTTGATTTGTTGAAATTTTTTAAATTTTTTGCTACCGGAAAAAATGACAACGGCGCCTGGAAGCCGGAAGTTTGATTTAGGGAAAGAAGGGGGGTGCGGACAGTAGGAGGGGTGCATCTAGTACCCTTTATTTTATTGAAGGGTATTTTTGATTTTTTACCCCATTATTTTATTAATAAATTAAAAGGGGGAGTGCATCTCTCCGAAACGGAGGTGCATATAGTCAAACCCTAAAATAAATTGTTGAATTATTATTTTATTGAATGTATACACAAGAGTTGTTAGCGAGCAGGGCCCGTCCATAATGAACCATTTGGTGAGTTCAGATGGACCGAACCATGGCAGGGCGGGCTAAAAAGTACTAGGCCCAACCCAGTGGCGGACTTTCTTTAATTAAAATAAGGGTCTGACTTCTTACACCTCCATTTACTACGGATGCACCCTCCCTTTCAATTTAATAATATAATAATCATATTGTATAAAAAAATTAAAAATATATTTCACTAAAATGCATCATACTAAATGCACCCCCTTACTGAACGCACTCATTTCGTCATTCCTTTCACTTTTTCTCCAAACCATCACTTTTGGCCGCCGTCGACATCATTCCCGGTGACCACCAAACCAAAAATAATTAGAAATTCCAAAAAATACTTAGAAAAATCACAATTTTTTTATAAATTTGACCAACCAGTGTCGATCATATACACTCCCGTCGACAACAATTTGTCGACGAAATTGTATATGGTCGACACTGATTAGTCGAATTTTTAAAAAAATAAAAATAAAAAATTTTATGTCGACCAAATACACCCTCGTCGACATTAAGCTGTCGAAAATATTTTTAAAAAAATGTTTCTGCAGAAACCCTAACTAAAAAATGCGGCCGAAACGAGATCGATGAGGGAGGGGGAGACCGGATGCACAAACCTAGAGTGGGGTGGCTGACATCTTGAACAAGGAGGCAGCGGCGAGTTCGATCGAGAGCGGGAGGCCGCCAGACGGGGGAGGGAGTGGACAAAAATACAGAAAAAAAAAACGGGAGAGAGATTCTAAAATTAAAACACAGAAAAGAGAAAAAAGGGGGAGGAGAGGGACGGGCCGCGATGGGTGGATGGGGGAGAGGAACGACGTCGGGTGGATGGGGGAGGGGGCGGACGGACGGGGGGTGGGGGTGGGGAAAAAATTACAGAAAAAAATGGTGGGGGAGACGGAGGGGACACAACGGTTGGGACACAACGGTTGTGCTCATCTGTAGGTCGACAATTTTCCTCATATATATGTTTGTTAGGACGAATTAATGGATAAAGCAATTTGGTATTTGACTTGTCTCGTTTTTCAACACTTTTTAAGCACTTGACAATACGATCCCCACAAGCGTATGGATTCGATTGTAGTACGCAAGTACGACCAAGTAAATTTTCGTTCCAAGAACCTAATTGAGTGAAAGTGAATCCCTAAAGTTATAAGTTTTCATGCTATTGTAGTAACTAAATGTGTTTGTTGGATTTTCGAGAATTAAAACACAAGAATTAAATTAAATTAACTAAGAATGATAAGAAATGAACACAAGAAATAGCAAGCTATCTAACTTTCGAGAGAAAGTGCAAGAGAAGGGTATTGTCTTGGGTGCTTCCGTTTTGTGGGGTAATTCAATGAGTTAATGAATCAATTGCATGAATAAATTCTATGATTATGGGTTAAGTTAAAGGCTATCACTCGTGTGTGTAGACCAATCCCTCGTGAGGCTTAGGTGATCACGTGCATTAATTAGCAATTATATAGTCTAATCAATGACATAAACTCCTGAGATAGTGTCTCATAAACACGTTCAACACGGTTACTAATGTTTATGAGACGCCCTCTCACTAATCTAATAGACGACCTCTAATCGACTAGTGTCTAGTGTCGTCGATCTAAGCAATCAACCCCCGGTCGGTGTAGCTAATTACTATATTAATTCTAATCGATTAATTCAAGCTCATACACACACTCTTAATCATGCAACCCAATACGGTCGTTGAAGTCGACAAAACTAACAATGCTAGCTAATATGGTGAATTAATCAATTGAATCATGGAAATTACAACACTAGAAACATATACACCCAATTCCTAAGCTAATCGTGCAATTAATCTATAATTACACTAAACACCCATCAAAACATTCACACCCAATGCAATAAGAGCTTAGCCCATGGTTCTAGAAGAGAATCTCATGGCTACAACAACAAATAACATTAAACTAATGGTAAAATAGCAAAAGATTGAAAAAATTAAGAAAATACTAAATTGAATTGTAAAATAGAATAATATCACCTTGATCATGAGAATTTAGCTACAAACCGATGTAATAAACGATGCCCGATGATAATCGTAGCTTGATTTGAAGTAAAAACCACTATTTTATCTAATCTAATGAAGAAATTAAACTGATCTATGAAGAACACCTACTACTATGTGAATGTGTGTGAAGAAAGCTTGTAAAAGGAGTAAGACTCCCTTTTCAAAACTCAAATTTAGTCTATTTATAGTTGGGGTAGAAGTCTTGGGTGAATTTTGCAATTAGGCCCTTCAAAAATGGAGAAAATGGGGCAAAACCCCCGAAAATGAGTTGGAAACAGGAGGCCCGGCCGGGCCAAAATTTCGTAAGTTGATTTGGGCCAAAAATACGTGCGGGGGTGAACTTATCAAAAATATGTGTGTGCGAAATGGGCTGGAAGCAGGTGGCCCGGCCGGGCGATACTTTCGTAAGGTGAAATTTGCCAAAATTAGCGCAGGGGGTGAACTTAACAAAAATTTGGGTGCAGATACTGTGGCCCGGTCGGGCGGATACTTCGGCCCAACTTCTGTCCTCCGTCTTCATCCCTTTATATCTCGAGCTTCCGACCTCCGATTGACTTGATTCTTTTTTCCATTCCACTCCATTTTTCGAGACGAATTCAATGGTGCAATCCTCTCTTCAGTAAAGTGAGTGAAAATGGTGATTTAACACTCCTTTTTTACGATTTTAATGCCTAATTCACATCGTATTCCTACAAAACGAGCTCAAATACCTTTTTCAATCAAATCAAGCATATTAGTGTGAAAATGCATGAAAAACCATCAAAGTTTATCACTTAAAAACATGAAATCTTATGCAATTTACAACCGAATCACCCCCCCCCCCAAACTTACACTGTTGCTCGTCCCCGAGTAACAAAAGAATTAAAACAAGAGGTTGTACGATTGCAAATAGATAATCAATGAAAGATCCCACGTATCAAATGAAATGAAATGAATTCTTCTTCCTCAAGATACATTCTCAAAATGATCACAAGTTCACTATTGAAAATCAAACTAATTACCCACACATGCTCAACATACAACAACAAGTGATGGTGATGACAATATCAAAATGTTCAAGTTCAAATCACAAGATATAGTGTTTCTCTCAAACACTCAAACAAATTAAGGAAAATAAACACTCATCAATCAAATCATGCATTGCAATTGCCATAAGCTTGCCCAAGCTCTACCATCTTTCCACCACAAACATGTTCAACTATGAGATCAATAGGTCTTAACCAAGGACGTAACAATGGCTCTTTGGACGGGGTATGATGAATATGGAAGAAGTGACTCGTCTAGTGGAGAACGAAAGTTGTTATTCAACAATTCAAGCTCATGCTCTTAAGGTTTACAACCTTCATTCTCACTTTTCATATAAGTTCCTCAAATGCATTCATCTTCTCATCTTTTTAGCCAATTTCTTTTCTTTTAAGCTTTTGAGGCTCATTGTCCCTCTTTTTTTTCTCAATTTTTCTTTTCACTTCCATCTTTTTCTTTTCACAACTTTGTAAATTTTTCTCTTCAAACCAAAGACACTAAAGCACATGTTTTACCACTTCCTTTTTATTCTCCACTAGATTTGGATATCAAAGGCTCAAAAGGTTAAGTGGTTTAACATTTTAGGTTGCCAAGAAAATGGGAAATCAAGCTCAAAGTGGCTAACTACGGAAAAAATTCTTCGGTTATTGGGAAAAAATTGGCTAAGTGACTTGTAGTATGAAAGATGGCCTACATCATATCTCAAGGTATCATACAAGAATGATCTCAAGCAAGAACTTGGGCAAGTTCTAGAAAAGCAAGAAATCAATTGATCCACTCAAAAATGAAATAAATCGGATTAATGCATCGGTTCAAAGCTCAACTCTCACCGGTTCATTCAAAACTCAAACATTCTTCAATCATCACCACACATAACTCATTGTGCATGCAAAACATCCATAGTCAACAAGATGACAACAACACAAACAAGATGATTCATTCCAATCATGTACACATTCAAGGAATCAAATTCACAACAAATCATCATCTAATGTGTCTCAATGATCACTAAAGCTCAAATTGCACACACACATAAGAGTACACATTGGTGTCAATAGAAAATGTAAAAACGAACATACCCCCCCCCAAACTTTTTCATTGCCAAACAATTAAAAGTTTGGAAAAATAGTTTTGCAATGATATTGACACCAAGTGTTATCCATACAAATCTACACACATGGGCCACTATGCCAACAATTAAAAACAAGAGTAGTTAAGCAATCAATGTCATGAACAAGAATATAAATTCCACTACCCTCCCAAACTTAGTAATTTCTATGCAATTCCTAAGTTTGGAGTGGGCGTACCTCTTACGATTGCTATATCTACACCTTCTTCGAAGCACGAGGTTCCACTTGCAATCCACTTGTCCATTCGATCCAAGCTTCTCCAACTAACATCAAAACTCACAAACACATCAAACTAAACTAACAAAGCAAATAAAATGAACAAGAATTGAAATAAAGCAAGTAAAAATGGGTTGCCTCCCATTTAGCGCTAGGTTTAACGTCCTATGCCGGACGGAACTTAAAAAGTTCAAACTTCCCTTTCTTTGAATGGAGGATGATAATGCTTCACATTGTGCTCATCTGTGATGAAAACTTTGTCCTCCTCAACTTGCAACGCAATGCCTCCTTCATAGGCCAATTTCTTCATGACCAACATCATGTGTTCTTTGAGCTTCACCTTTCCAAAGACCTCCATCACTCCTTTGCACCATACCACCGTATCTCCAATTTCAAAGCCATATTCAATTTGTCTCTCTTTAGAACTCTTTCTTCTTCCCTCTTCATCATCACTACCCTTAAGGAACTCCCCAAATTTTTCTTCCTCATCAACCCCCCCCCCCCCCCCCCCAAACTTGAGTTTTGCTCAAGTTTGGGCATTTGCTTCATTTCTTGATCATCTCCCGAATCGTTCAATGAGAATTTTGGTAAGGGCTCCTTCACACAAATGTCGAGTTCTTTGACGGAGTGAGATTCCTTTTTTATTGGAGGACTTTCAATTGAGCCACACTTGGAGAAAATCACCTTTTCTCCATTCACCTCCAATGTCACCTCTCCTTTCCTCAAGTTTATATTTGCTCCCCCCGTGAAAAGAAATGGCCTCCCAAGAATCAATGGGATATTTGCATCTTCTTTCATATCAAGCACCATGAAGTCGGCCGGAATGATGAAGTCAATTTTTACCAATACATCTTGAATGATCCCTTTAGGATGTGTGATAGAACGGTCCGCTAATTGGAGAGTAATTGATGTGGGCACTACTTCTCCAAGTCCCAAACGCTTAAAGATTGAAAGTGGCATCAAATTGATGCTAGCTCCCAAATCACATAGAGCTTTCATCATTGGACCATCACCAATCTCACATGGGAGAGTGAAACTACCCGAATCCTTGAGCTTTTCGGGAGGATTTCTTTGAAGAATAGCACTACACTCCTCGGTCAAATTTATCTTCTCATCATCCACTAGCTTCTTCTTGTTTGCTATTGCATCCTTTAGAAACTTCATGTAATGAGGCATTTGCTCTAAAGCATCCGAAAGTGGAAGATCAATGTAAATTTTCTTGAAAATATCCAAAAACTTCCCAAACTTTTCATCCATCTTCTTCATATATCTTCCCGGATATGGAAGTAGCTCGTATGTAATGGGAACCCCCCATCTATCACAAGGTACCTCAAGCTTCTTCTTCTTCAAATCTTTGGCAATTCTCCACTTTGGAATTCTTGGAGCAACCTCTCCACTTCCAACTTTTTCTACCTCCTTCTTTTTCTCTTCCTCCCTTTCGTTTCCCTTCACCACTTCATTCTCTTCTACTTCACTTGACATTGAAGAAACTCCATATTGTTCACCACTTGAAATTGTAATAGCATTACAATGCTCACGTGCGTTTACCTCGGTTGTCGATGGAAATTTACCCTTGTTTGTTTGAGATCCAATTGAAGTTGCCAATTGTCCCATTTGGAATTCCATTGATTTTTGGTTACTCAAAAGTTGAGCAAGGATGGAATCGGTTGCTTCGGATTTCTTCTCACTTGTTTCCATTCTCTTCATTAGGAGTGCAAGAAGCTCGTTCGTGGAGGACTTCCCTTCTCCATTTGGAAGTTTTGCTCCGGGATCAAATCCGGGAGGATATGGAATAGCACTTTTAGGATTAGAATACGACAAATTCTCATTCCTCCGAAAATTCGGATTTTGATGGGATGGACCCCCTTGGCCTTGAGATGATGAAGATTCCCCTTGGAATCGATTTTGAGGAGGAGCTTGATATCCTTGAGCACGATTTTGATATGGAGGTTGCCCTTGATATTGTCGATTCCCTTGAAAATTTTGTGGGTATCCTTGTTGACCCATGTATTGCACTTCTTCCATAGATCCCATTTGAGACTCATTTTGACCAAAGGGGAAATGATTATCTCTCGTTTGAGATAAAACATTCACCTTTTCTATGAGTGTGGCCATCATTGCCTTCATGTTATCATTGTCATCCACTTGAGCTACCCGATTTCTTGCTCCAGGGTCGGTCCTAGGGATATCTGGGCCTGAATCGAACTTTAAAAAAAGGCACCATCCCTTTATATTTTTTATTTTATGCGAATTTATAAAACGTAATGTAAAACAATTTTTAAAGGAGTAACAATATAGATTTTTTTTACCCATTTTAGAATTTATAATTTATAATTAATAGATTTTTTAAGATTTTAAGTTATTTAATTTTAAGAGATTTTTCAGATTTTTAATGTAACTTTTATAATTTTTTTGAAAATTTAATGAGTTTTTTAGAATTTTTTATTTAGACTTTACTTTTCCATGAGGCTGACAAAGTGGGATAGCTCAAGTGGTTAGAGCACCACTACCTAGGCCTTAGGTCCTGGGTTCGAGTCATGGCCTTAGGTCCTGGGTTCGAGTCATGGGGAGGGGAAAAAAATGGATGGGTATTTAACTTCTATCAAAAAAAAATGAGATTTTTAGAATTTTTTAATATTATTTTTTTATTTTCAAATTTAAATGATGTAAATTGAACTATTTGCCTGAAATCTCAATTTTTCGACGAAAATGATGTAAATTGGACCATAAATGATGTAAATTGAGTACTTTAAGACGTAAATTGAAAAAGTGAAAACTTAAAAGATATAAACTGAATTAGGCCTTTGTTGAAACTTATTTTTCCTAATTTTTCCTTCCCTTCTCCTTCACTGATTCTTTTTACTTTTTTTTAGCACTTCTCTTTATGCGTCTTATATAGTTATATTAATATTTTATATTATAATATATATATAATATATCTTAAAAAATGGGCCCCTAAAAAATTAAAATATTCCTGGGCCTGAATCGTTCGCCTCGTTGGCCTTACATTAGGACCGGGCATGGTCTACTCTCATCTTGAAGGTATTACTTGATATCCCTTCCATTATGTCATTGACCTCTTCCACCGATTTCCGCCAAATTGAACCCCCCCGCACAAGCATCAATGTGGTGTTGATCTTCCGCTCGTAACCCATTAAAGAACCAACATGTTGTTTGTTCTATTGGGAACCCATGATGGGGACATGTGATGAGAAGATTCGTAAACCTTTCCCATGCTTCCTTGATGCTCTCATTTTCCCTTTGTTGAAACGTAGAGATCCTTTGTTTTGCTTCCATAGTCTTTGAAGGAGGGTAGTACTTCAATAGAAATCTCCTCTTCAACTCTTTCCACGTCCTCACTTCTCCGGCGGGAATGCTTGTTTGTAGCCAAGCCTTTGCTTTGCCCGATAATGTGAATGGGAACAACCTCAACTTCTTAGCATCTTCCAACACTCCATTTTGCTTGAGAGTGTCGGCCACCTCTAAGAATTGAGCAAGATGTTCATTCGGATCTTCTTCAAATCCTTCCTCAGTTCTTCCCTCAAATTGTCTCTCCCTCAACATCCGTAGTAGAGAAGCACTAATCTCAAAGTTGTTTGCCTCTACCCTTGGTCTTGCTAATCCATCGTAGTACTCCCTCGGTTGAGGCTCAAAATATTCCCTCATTGGCCTTCCATAGTAAACATATAGAGGCTCTTCTCTATGTGGAGGAGGGGGAATGTACTCTTCTTGAATTTGTTGAGGTGGAGGATATTGGTAAGGAGGGTAAGGGTGTTGAGGTGGTGGATATTGATGAAGTGGAGGTGGTGGATAGTAAGTTTGTTGTGGAGGTGGGTAAGGGTAAGGATAGTATCCTTGATATGGAAGGTGGTTTTGAGGTGGATATTGTGGATTGGGATTTTGGAGATTTGGTGGAAGGTTTTGAGGTGGATTACCTCCGTTTTGATTCCCAACTTGGAGATTCTCTCTTTGAACCTCATCATCTCCAAGTGGTGGAGGATTCATCTTTTCATTGTTCTCCATCTCAAGCGGTTCTTCTATGACTCTTTGACGGTTTCTACTTCGATTCCTTCTCCTTGCGTGTGCCTCGATCTCAAGATCCAATGGTTCCAAACTTCCTCCACGAGATCTTGTGATCATACACCTACAAAAGACAAGTATCAAAGCCCACAAAGAGAAACGAAATACAAAATAACAAAAAAGAAATGCTACTATCAATACCACTCAACAAACTTTAAGTTTCACAAATAACACTCGCTTAAGTCCCCGGCAGCGGCGCCATTGACTTGTCTCGTTTTTCAACACTTTTTAAGCACTTGACAATACGATCCCCACAAGCGTATGGGTTCGATTGTAGTACGCAAGTACGACCAAGTAGATTTTCGTTCCAATGACCTAATTGAGTGAAAGTGAATCCCTAAAGTTATAAATTTTCATGTTATTGTAGTAACTAAATGTGTTTGTTGGATTTTCGGGAATTAAAACACAAGAATTAAACTAAATTAACTAAGAATGATAAGAAATGAACACAAGAAATAGCAAGCTATCTAACTTTCGAGAGAAAGTGCAAGAGAAGGGTATTGTCTTGGGTGCTTCCGTTTTGTGGGGTAATTCAATGAGTTAACGAATCAATTGCATGAATAAATTCTATGATTATGGGTTAAGTTAAAGGTTATCACTCGTGTGTGTAGAGCAATCCCTCGTGAGGCTTAGGTGAACACGTGCATTAATTAGCAATTATATAGTCTAATCAATAACATAAACTCCTAAGATAGTGTCTCATAAACACGTTCAACACGGTTACTAATGTTTATGAGACGCCCTCTCACTAATCTAATAGACGACCTCTAATCGACTAGTGTCTAGTGTCGTCGATCTAAGCAATCAACCCCCGGTCGGTGTAGCTAAGTGGGCTGGAAGCAGGTGGCCCGGCCGGGCGATACTTTCGTAAGTTGAAATTTGCCAAAATTAGCGCATGTGGTGAACTTAACAAAAAGTTGGGTGCAGATACTGTGGCCCGGTCGGGCGGGCGGGTCGGCCCGGTCGGGCGGATACTTCGGCCCAACTTCCGTCCTCCGTCTTCATCCCTTCATATCTCGAGCTTCCGACCTCCGATTGACTTGATTCTTTTTTCCATTCCACTCGATTTTTCGAGAAGAATCCAATGGTGCAATCCTCTCTTCAGTCAAGTGAGTGAAAATGATGATTGAACACTCATTTTTACGATTTTAATGCCTAATTCACATCGTATTCCTACAAAACGAGCTCACATACCTTTCTCAATCAAATCAAGCATATTAGTGTGAAAATTCATGAAAAACCATCAAAGTTTATCACTTAAACACATGAAATCTTATGCAATTTACAACCGAATCAGTATTTCGTTTTCATTGTCAATTTGCCAGATTTATTCATCATCAATGCTGAAATCTATAATCATTTAAGCAGAGAAATCTATAACTTTGTCGGGACAACCACCGTTGAAGATCCTCCTTGAAGAAACACTGGATTGAGGGGCTTAGCACCTTAATCTCCACCCGAGACTTTATCAGGACAACCACCGTTGAAGATCCTCCTTGAAGAAACACCGGATTGAGGGGCTTAGCACCTTAATCTCCACCCGAACGCTGCTTCTTGCCGCCTTGCACGAAGAACGCCTTTGAAGCTCCTCCGACTGCTGAAGAATACTCTAAAATCTCTGCAGAGAATTTTAGAGCCTTGACTGCTTCTGATTCTTGATTATGAAATGAATGAAATGAGGTCTCTATTTATAGGTGTAGAACCTATGGTTTTTTATGGGCCAATGAGATATTTGTGCAAGTGGTTAGGGTTTAATTCAAATTTTGAATTACTTGATGGGCTAAGAATACCATATTTGGGCTCAATTTGGTTTGTTGGACTTTAGAGGCCCGTCTTGATTTATTGGACTTTAGAGGCCCGTCTTCATTTATCGGACTTTAGAGGCCCGACTTGCTTTATTGGACTTCAGAGGCCCGTCTTGATTTACTGGACTTTAGAGGCCCGTTTTGAAGTTTAAATTAATTTATTGGGCTTTAGAGGCTCAAATCAATTGGAGGGACCGATAAAATTTAGGTGTCTACAAATGCCCCCTCGCATTTAGTTCACGAGAACGTTTGACTTTGATGTGGACGAATTGCGAATTACTTTCAAATGATTTCCCACATGCGGGCCAGGAGTGACTATTTTTTAACTACTTTTGATAAAGTAGGGATTTAATTATTTAACCACTTAAAACGCCTTTAGTGGAGTAAGTTAACAGTTTAACCACATGTATTTACCTTTGGTGGTCATCGTACATCGTACACAGTTTAGACTCATGCGGACCAAGAGTAATAAGCAGTTTAGACACGTGCATTATGGAGCAACAAACAGTTTAGGCTCATGCGTTCTTGGAGCGACAAGCAGTTTAGGCTCGTGCGTTTATGGAGCGACAAGCCGTTTAAGCTCGTGTGTTTATGGAGCGACAAGCAGTTTAGGCTCGTGCGTTTATGGAGCGACAAACAGTTTAGGCTCGTGCGTTTATGGAGCGACAAGCAGTTTAGGCTCGTGCGTTTATGGAGCGACAAGCAGTTTAGGCTCATGCGTTTATGGAGCGTACTCGTTTTCTTTACGCGTAGTAGCGTTTCAAAAAAATTCCGTTCATGGGACAAATGTATACACCGTCTTCAGAAATCAGTTTGTAGGCGCCATAAACTTCCTTAATTTAATTGTCTTCAACTGTGACGTGATTCGCCATTGTTTCAGTTTCTTCTAGAAAGATCTTCCCTTCTTTGGCTAGCCGCATAATTTTCTCTTTAATTATAAAACAGTCTTGAGTTGGATGTCCTACCAATCGATGGTACTTGCTATATTTGGGGTCGTCCGTTCTCCCAACCTAATCGGGTCGTTTCATTTGTGGTAGTTCAATGAGATCATTCTTGATCAAGTCATCGAAAATTTCGGGGATGTCTGAGTCTAGAAATGGATATTGCTTTCGTTGCAACTCTTTCAAACTCGTTTTCCTTTGCCCCCACTCTTGAGATAGCGGCCCTTCAAATCCACTTGTAGACATGCTCAGCTCCATGTCATGAGCCTTAGTAGCCAAATCCTCGAATGATCTTGGTCGAATTGCTTGAAGGATATATCGAAGACCCCACTGCATTCCTTGGATGTACATCTCGATGGCTGAAGCTTCAGTCAATCTATCCTTGCAATTTAGACTTAGATTTCTCCATCGATTTATGTAATCGATCACCGGCTCTTCCTTTGATTGACGAGTATTCGTCAATTCAAGCATGCTAACCTTTCTACGAGTGCTGTAAAATCGATTGAGAAATTCTTGTTCCATTTGCTCCCAACTGGCCTCCAAATCGATGTACCAATCGAATGCATTGCCCTTTAAAGAGCGCACAAATTGCTTCACCAAATGATCTCCATACGTGCCGGCATTGTTGCAGGTTTCCACGAAGTGAGCAATATGTTGCTTTAGATTACCCTTGCCATCGAACTGCTGCAACTTTAGAGGTTGATAACCATCTGGCATCTTCAAACTGTCAATCCTCTTTGTGTAAGGCTTGATGTAGGTGAATGAAGACTTAGTACTTTCCTCGAAAGTATCTTTGATCGCCACGAGTATGATTTCTTTTAGCCGGTTAACGAGCACCAAATCATCGGGAGAAACTTGTAACTCCTTAAGAGTTGGGTCAATTTCGATTTGTTGATGTTCACCAGACATCTCCACATCATGCCCCTCGACTCGCTTTTCTTTTGCTCGACTTGACTCCCCCTTGTCTACATTGCTCATCAGCTTAGCAATCTGAGCATCCTGTTCTTGGACATGTTTCGTGAGTCCTTCTATAGTTCTAGTCAAGCTTGCCAATTGCTCCTCACCAATCGTAGTGTTTGTCACCATTGCTGAAGCTGCTCTTGAATATAATGAGCTCGTCGTGGAATGAGTAGGGGAACATGCTGGGTTGTTCTCCTCATTCGCAGTGTTGGGTGGTGGACCCTCTGCAGTAGCTTTCCCTGAAGAAGACGATGACTTCGAGCTTCTTGACATACTCCTCGTGACTACGTTCACGTCTTCAAAGTCGACGTCAACTGATCCGGATGCAATGCCTCTCTTGATCTTAATCTTGATTGGCGTCATTGTCGTGACTTGATTTGTTGGAAGAGTAGAGATTGTCCCACTGGGCGTGCCAATTTGTAAACACAAATTCGTGAATTAAATATAAAAATGCGAAAATGTGAAACAATGTATTTAATTTCGGATTAAACCGATAAATATTTGTGGGTTACAATCTCTAATTTCTCCTCTGATTCTCTCTTCTTGAACTTCTTGAATTTCTTAAACACTTTTGAAACTTTTGGAGTTGGATCAGCAGCCGAATCCTTTCTGATCTTGTATTTGGGGCTTTATAACGTTAATCCAAAGGTTTAGCACCGTATTTTGGATTAAACGTCGAATTTAGGGACTTTTTGGATGAACGTCGTTGAAGATCGTTCTTGAATTTGGGACTTTGTAACGTTAATCCAAGGGTTTGACGTCGTATTTTGAATTAAACGTTGATTTTTGGGACTTATCAGGACTTTTCCGGGACTTATCGGGACTTATCCGGGACTTTTTGGGACTTTATCGGGACCTTCGAGACTTTGTCGGGACAACCACCGTTGAAGATCCTCCTTGAAGAAACACTGGATTGAGGGGCTTAGCACCTTAATCTCCACCCGAGACTTTATCAGGACAACCACCGTTGAAGATCCTCCTTGAAGAAACACCGGATTGAGGGGCTTAGCACCTTAATCTCCACCCGAACGCTGCTTCTCGTCGCCTTGCACGAAGAACGCCTTTGAAGCTCCTCCGACTGCTGAAGAATACTCTAAAATCTCTGCAGAGAATTTTAGAGTCTTGAATGCTTCTAATTCTTGATTATGAAATGAGGCTCTATTTGATTATGAAATGAGGCTCTATTTATAGGTGTAGAATCTAGGGTTTTTTATGGGCCAATGAGATATTTGTGCAAGTGGTTAGGGTTTAATTCAAATTTTGAATTACTTGATGGGCTAAGAATACCCTATTTGGGCTCAATTTGGTTTGTTGGACTTTAGAGGCCCGTCTTGATTTATTGAACTTCAGAGGCCCGTCTTCATTTATCGGACTTTAGAGGCCCGACTTGCTTTATTGGACTTCAGATGCCCATCTTCATTTATTGGACTTTAGAGGCCCGTTTTGAATTTAAAATTAATTTATTGGACTTTAGAGGCTCAAATTAATTGAAGGGACCGATAAAATTTAGGTGTCTACAATATATATCACACTTTTTTTTTTTTTTTTTTAGGATTGAACACATAAAAAGATAATTAAATTAAAACAACAAAATGTAACGTCTCATAAACATACTCAACCATACGATTTAGTTCATCAGTTCAACTCTGCAAGAGATGCAGAGAGATCATAGTTTAAAGCAACACAAAGTTATATACAAATGGCCACCTATTCTCTTTTCGCCAAACAAACTCAAACTCAGTGGGCAAGTGCATGCGTTGCACGGTGAGCTTGAACAGCGCATGCGCAGTGGACAGACGTCAAGTTGAGGCAGCCGCTGATTATGAGGGAATGTCGGCCAGGGCAGGTATGAAGAGCAGGAAACGAGTCGCATAATGCTTGCACAGCAGGGGGAGTAAGGGCCGTGCATTGGCTGATGTTGAGGTTTGTCAGTCCTTCCTCCTCGTATCTCATTTTCACAGATGCCCAAACTTTGTTCTTCACTCGGCTCTGTGCTAGCGAGTAAATCGCCCTATCCGTGATGTTTTGGCAGAAGTATAGGCCGAGTGACTTCAGGTGAAGGCAATTGTTCGCTAAGGCGACTACACTCTCATCTGGGAACATTGGTGAATTAGCGTGAGGCATAACATAAAGCAAATCGAACAAACGAGTGGTTTTCTCTTTCCACTAGTTATAACAAAAGCAGAATCAACTAGAAGCGTACCCTTTTATCTTCTATATTTTAGGTGATTAATTTAAAGGGGTGATTCAACTTATGGATATCACGAAATATAAAACACAGCTTATCGATATCACGAAATGGTCGAATATGATAATATGACCTTCCAACAGAAGAATAATGATAACATTTTTGCCAAGTAAAGCTTCAAATGTGACTTCAACACACATTTTAGCTCCAACTTTAACAAAATTAACATGATTTTATGAAGAGTATGTGCACACATATTAAATAAGAAAGACGCAAAAAGA
The DNA here is from genome assembly GCA_963675135.1 of Galeopsis tetrahit. Lineage (NCBI taxonomy): Eukaryota > Viridiplantae > Streptophyta > Magnoliopsida > Lamiales > Lamiaceae > Galeopsis > Galeopsis tetrahit. Next base: position 54,275,089 of record OY776131.1, on the reverse strand, counting down.
ACAAAATCGCAGATACCTGTAATAAGAACGCAACCGCACAAGTCTAGGGCTCTAAGATCAGGGCAACCATAGGCTAAGCTCTTTACACCTTCATCACCAACACGATCACACCATCCAAGGTTCAACGACTGCATTTGATGGCAGTTGTACCCAATTGCCTACATAAGATAGTTCCAAAGACTCAATGAGATCGAAGATTACATGGTAAAATAGTAGGCAGGTTCACAGTGCTATATACCTTCAGCGCCCTATCGGTTGCAGCTTTCACACACCCGCAAAGATTTAAGATTTTCAGTTTTCTGCAAAACCCCGACAAATATCCCACAGCAGAGTCACTGAAGGCTGAACAACCGCTAATATTCAACTTCACGAGTTCCGTGCAACCACGTGCTAAGGCATATAAGGAGCGATCAGTGAGCCCAAAGCTCTTACTGAGGTCCAGCTCTCGTAGATCGTGACAGTGAGCTGCAATTTTTTCAACAGCATCGTCCTGGAGTTGTGGCGTATCTTGCCTCAAAATTAGAACATGCAGTTTTGTGAACTTGGGAGCTACCGAAAGGACCAGATTATTCAGGTTCTTCTTGCACCTGCAACCAACATGTTTCAGCTAATCGAATCAGCAATCATATAAATTCGTATCTTAATCATTTCCCTTGCAACATCCAAGTTCATATCAGAAATCAAAACCAATTCATATAAATCCAGTGGGAAAAGGCATCAGCAGTAAAAGGAGTGAAAACCAAGAACAAAAAAAAAAAAAATCATACAGAATACTCAATGGTAAAACCCACACGTGTGTTGATTTTACAGATAAATATGAATCAAATTCATCTTTTCAAAGTTGAATTACATTTAACAAACACATTTCCCCTAAAATTAGAGGCAAATAAGAGTTTATTTCGATTGTAGAAAACCGTATCCCAAAATCCGAGATAATCAGATATACAAATTCATCAAGAACTAAAGCAAAACCTAAAAGGACAATCAATCACAAATAACTCCAATAAATCAAGAAAATCGAAAAAACAGAGGATCATAACCATAAGTGAAACAAATAGCATCAATTCCAGAGGAATCATCTATGAAATTCAACATCAAACACATCCATTATTTGCAAACTACATCAATCAATAGAAAATAAGGCTATACTATATCACTTTAGAACAGGTAATTTCTCATAACCCACAAACAGAATAACAAAATATAAACCATGTAAATGATGAATAAGAAGAGAAGCATATACCAAACGAAAGAGAGATTAGTAAGGCCCCAAGAAATGGCATCCCTCCATCCATGGCAAACCCCAGAAGCCACAACCACCGTTGGATCATCCACAAGGGACAAAATCCTCAGCAGCAGCTCCACCGGAATATCTTTCCACTCAGTTATTCTGACCCCCCTTTGATTCATATGATCAAAAACCATCAGCTTCTCAAAACTCAAATTCAAACCCTCTGTTTCCTTCATACCTCTCACTCACTTTCTCCTATACAAAAGAAAAGTTGCAGCCTCTTAATCTGCAATTAATTGGAAGGAAAAATATCAATTACCAATGCTGAAAAGAGTTGAACAAGGGTACCCTCAGACCGCCAATTTCAAGAAAAATCACTAAACTAGGAGAGTAGTATTTAATTAAAAGAACTTAAAAACCAATCTTTATCTCTGTGTTTCAAGAAAAGGTCGGTTGCTATTTTCAAGAAAAGGATGATCACAAGTATTTTTATACTCCTATTGAATTTAGATAATCAAAGGGAATAGATGAAAGACTGTACCTTGGAGGGAAGCAAGTCAAAGGAATTAAGGAAATGGGGCGTTTTTTCCCTTGTAAAAAGACATTAATTAGCAGTCGTTTTAAAAAAAAAAAAAAATTTATGGAGAGAGAGAGGAGAGTTTTGAAGGCAACAAATTCGGTGTATACAAGGCCACGTGTCAATGAAGAGGCATGCGTGTGATCACAAGGCAAAATTCTTGATATTGTTAAATCTTAAATTGAATTGAATAATGAATACTTTAATAAAAATGTCACCCATTAGTATTAAATAGTTAGGCACATATTTGTTTGATTAATTGGTTACATCAATTCATGAATGCTTCGTCTAGGGTATGGGGGAGTGAAAGGAAACGTTATTACAAGAAAAATATTTGATAAAATAGACATGGGTGGAATATAGTGTATTTCCGCATGACTTTATCCATAAAAATATTATTCGGTCTTATTTAATCTACATTAAAGTGATTTTATCATAAACTAATCTTATATGTGAAACTGTTTCATATAAAAAAAATTATTTTTAAAATAAAAATATAAAATTAAATTCTCTATATCGTTTTCCAGCAAAGATTATGAATGAATGGGTTTTTGGATGATGGATTGCGAATAATTTAATAGAAATTGAAGAGTTCAATTACTTGTATTTAATATTTTTAATTAAAACAAAGCCAAATAAATTATATAGGGGCATACCCACAAAAAAAATAAAAAGGAAGAAGTCTTCACAAGAAAATGAATATTGATAGCACAAATAAGACTCAACTCAATCCAGTGGGTCCTTTTTTAATTAATTTGATTTGATGCAAGTTATTAACTTAATTATGTGATGACAATTTGACTTGCTTTCTTAATCGTAATAGCTTTTGTGGCTACAAATATTGAAGAGAGAGATATTATTTTATGGCCCCTCTTCTAATAGTTATTTCAGACGCAACCTTATTAATGTGCAATCAAGAACCCAATTTAAATGGACTAAAATCAAACTCTAGAAAGTTCTTTTGTGCAAAATCGAAGCCGTGTGTTAAAAAGCGGTGGAATTTTTTGTTCTAATCTTTGATTCTTGAGTGAGATTTACCTTTTTTCTTTCTTACATGAGATTTTTGTAGCATATGATAAAGTGTTTAATTTCAAGTGTTGGTAAAAAAATGTTCGTTCAATTTCTTTGTGTTTCATGACTCATTGAATTGACCACATAATATGTGTATTTTAAATTAAATAAAGTTTAAATATAGTCACCTTTAAATTAAAGTTTAATAAAATAAAAGAAAAGGTTCCGTATTATCTTATGGAAAAGTTGTCGCCTACACAATATTGAAAGTGATATTATTTTAACTATGTTTAAAATGAAATGTATTGACAAAATGAAAAATATAAAATAGATATATGTTTTTTCTTTGTGTGGGTTTAAAAAATTGATCTTCTATTTACACGCAATGAAATGAGAAATTCAAACTCGGTGATATTGGTTTTCTTCTTTTCGTTGGAGTGTGGAGCCTGAATTGATCATAACGGGCTTGGAGTGTAGGACAAGTTTGATCCTAACGGGTCTGGAGTGGGGAGCAAGTTTTTCCTAATAGGCTTAGGGTTAATTATGACAAGTTTGTTTCTAATGGCTTGGAGTAGGGAACAAGTCTTTTCCTAATAGGCTTAGGGTTAATTATGGCAAGTTTGTTCCTAATGGCTTTGAGTAGGGAACAAGTCTTTTCCTAATAAGCTTAGGGTTAATTATGACAAGTTTTCTATTATAAATAGATGTTCTCTCTTTGAAATCATTGCGCATCCAAAACACATAGTGAAATACCTGGCTTGGCATCGCCCCCCAGACGTAGTCGCAAGACGAACTGGGTAAACAAATCTCGAGTTATTTTCTTATCGTCATCGTGTGCGTGTGTTTATTTCCTAACAACTAGTATCAGAGCCTCGGGTTCAGAGGGAGCAGTCACGATGAGCGACGAGAAGATTTCAACCAAGCAGTTTGACAGATCGAATTTCGGGTTTTGTAAGATGCAGATCGAGGATTACCTCTACGGTAAAGATCTACATGTGCCCCTAGAGGAGAAGGGGAAACCCGAAAAGATGGAACAGAAGGGGTGGAATCTGTTGAACAGAAAGGCGATGAGTGCAATACGCTTATCGTTGTCCATGAACGTAGCCTATCACACAACTAAAGCCAAGTCCTCAAGGGAGATGCTGCAGATCTTGGAGAAGATGTATCAGAAGCCCACAACGGCGAACAAAGTTCACTTGATCATACGGTTGTTTAACCTCAGGATGTCGGAGAGCACACCCGTGCAGCAACACCTGAACGAGTTCAACAGGATCATTGGACAGTTGTGTTCTGTCGTGATCGACTTCAGTGGCGAGGTACTTACTTTAGTTTTGTTATCTTCTTTGCCAGATAGTTGGGCTGCCACAGTTAGCGCTTCATCCGCGAAAGATAAAGTGAAGCTTGACGAAGTGAGTGATCTGATGATTAGCGAGGAGGTTCGCAGGAAAGAATCTGGATCCACTTCAGGGTCAACGCTGAACACGGAAGAAGGGGGCAGATTGAAGGGTAGGCAGAATCGTGGCAGATCAGAGTCCAGAGGGGAATGGGTTTAATCCAAGAAAGATAAAGTGTTGGTCCCTGAACGAGTAGTGAATGGGTTTAAAGTCTAGAGGGGAGGGGTGAATAGACTTTAAAACTTTTTCAAAGTGGTTTGAAACCTCTTCTGATTTCTATGTCAGCTGGACTACAAGTCTGCTGGTCCAGATGACTATAGTGATCTGATGAAGAGATTATATGCGGAAGTGAGTAGGCCTGTTTGTTTAGACTCGTTCTTTTAGTTCTTCTGAAACCACCAACTTGTTTAATTAATGAAACACTCAGCTGATGCTGGTTTGAAAGTTATGGCCTTAAATAAAGATGCTTTGAAAACACAGTATGCACTATATAATGAGATGAATAAACAATAAAGTAAAGTGCAGAAATGTAAGAGACACCAGATTTATAGTGGTTCGGATATACGTTCCTACGTCCACTCTCACGTCCTAACGTGATGTTTAATCCCTTTAATTTACCAAAAATTACAAGGGTTTGTCCTTTATAGTCCCAAGGGATCTTCATCTTCTGGACAGATCTTCATCTCCTTCACCCAAGACCTTGGTTGAGGGATGATGTCCATGCCATCTCTTCTTTCGATTTTCTCCATACCTGAAACAAGAATAATAGTTAGTGATTTGTGTTCTTAGATATTCCCATAACTGCCTCCTTTTATAGAGGTAGAGATGAGGTGTTGGAGTGAAAGATGACAAAAATATTGAGTTGATAGGTCTGAGTTTCTGAAAAGGTTAATTCTTAAAATCAACAATGAGATTCTTGATCTAAGGGTTCACATTTAAAGAGATTCAGACTTTATCTTGTGGAATGCAGAAATGTAAGAGACACCAGATTTATAGTGGTTCGGATATACGTTCCTACGTCCACTCTCACGTCCTAACGTGATGTTTAATCCCTTTAATTTACCAAAAATTACAAGGGCTTGTCCTTTATAGTCCCAAGGGTAGGACTTTGAGATCTGAGCAGTCTTAACTGCTACGGTCTCCACAAGTGATTGGAAGCACTTGCACTTTTACAAGGGTTCAAAAACTTAACCTTATGGTGGGGGTTTTGGGGTTTTTGAATGTATCCAACTAATGGTTCAAGCTTATAGATTGCTTAACCATTATGCCTAAATCAAAGAATATACAATATGAATAGGATTCAGGTTCTTTGGTTGGATGGGAAATCACTTAAGAGCTGGAAGGTGTTCTAAGGATTTCTGGGCTCTTGGAGAACTCTCAATAGAATGTGGTTTTATGCTTGCTTGCTTGTTTAGCTGTTGAATTCTCACGTTGTGACTTCGTGTCTTGTGATTCCTCATCCTCTTGTATTTATAAGGATGATTGCTGCAACTAGTCGTTGAGGCAATCTTTCCATGTTTGCTTGATTCCTTGATTCCAGCCGCTTGATTGCTTCAATTCTGGGATCATGTCAATCTTCTAAGTATGGTAAGTCTTCATTTGAAATGCAAGATGACTTTGGAACCAGCCGAGTCCTGGGCGAGCTCCTAGTCTTCTGATCTTCACTACTAGTCTTCTGGCTACTCGTCTGGCCTTAAGTCTTCTGGCTACTCGTCTGGCCTTAAGTCTTCTGTCTTCTGATCTGGCAATTCTTTGTGCTGTGTTAGGCCATCTTCAACTTGGACTCCATCAGCTAAGTAGGTATACAAGCACCTTACTTGTCTGGTCTTCAAGGATCTTCTAGTCTTCATGTCTTCTACTCTTCTCTTCTTGAGGCAATGCATGTATGTCCATACTGTGTTGATCAGCTGAGATCTATACAGCTGATCACACAAGACTAGTCTAAGCTGTTCTATACAAAGTCAGCTGATCCTATTACATTTATAAACTCTAAGTGTTTTGGCCATCAAAACTATTCTAACATCAAGTGGGGCTTAGGGTGAATTTATATCCCAACAATTTCCCCCTTTTTGATGAAGCCAAAACTATACTTGATAAATGCTCTTAATGAATAAGATAAGAGTTTATAAAATCTTTAAAACATGAAGTTTCTGATGAAGACAATGAGAGTTTGTCTTGTAAGCAAAAAGAACTAATACTTGAATAACACATATGAGCTTTTACAGATTACAAGTGTTAGCTTCTTTAAATTTCTAAAGTAGTCTTCATCAGGTCTTCATTGGTTCAGATGCGGAAGACAAGGTACAGACGAACTCGAACATCTTCCATATGCTGCAAGTCTGTAACATTCTCTTCTTCGTAGATTTTCTCCAAGATGCGCTTGACTTCTATCATGTTTGTTCTTCCGGAGGTCAGAGTAGGTGCATCCCATTTTGGTTCTTCAGGAGTTAAGATTCTGCAGTCAAGTTCCTTGGCTGTCTTGACTACTTCTGTCCAGAACACTTGATCTTCAATGTTCATGAACTGACTGAACTGAAGAAATTCATCTTCATAAGTAGGAAGAGGGCCAAATTTTCTTACTATGTGATGTTGGATTTGCCACTTCTTCTTCAGGGGATACCATCTTGGTAGCTCATCTTGAAGAGCTAATAGATCCACATATGTGCTGTCAGTTACCAGGGCACTGTCTTCCTTTTCTTTCTCCTTAAGTGCTTTCCTGAGTTTGGCCACTTTCCTATCAAACTTGGCCTTGACTACCTTCGCATCATTTAGCTTCTTTTGCTTAAGCTCCTGAGCTTCAAGCATCTTCCTTTTCTTCAGTTCTTGAGCCTCTTTCTCTTCTGCAGTAGGCTCTGCTGGAACTGATTTCTCACCTGCCTTTGCTTGCTCATCTGCCTTTCTTTTCCTTGTCATCCTCTTTTCAGAAACTTGTTCTATAGAAGCAGTGAGTTTGGCTTGAGCTACAGGGGCAGTGAGCTTTAGACTCTTGGCTGGGCCTTGAGCTTCTTCTTGAACAGCTTCTTTGTCTTGTCTGTTCTTGATTTTGCTTTTCAATCCTCCCAAGGTTTCATTCAGCTCATCTTGAGACACTACCATTACAGCTTGCTGTGCAGTAGACTTCTCCAGAGCTTTTATCAACACTTCTTCCCCCTTTTTGGCTTCAGCAAGTGCAGCCGCAAAAGGCTTCATGGCATTCAGAATTTCCACATGTAGAGTCTGCTTGAGAGCCATGGCATTGACCTTGCCGACTTGGGTCAGATGAGTGATGCTGTGTTCTAGGACCTGAGCATGAGAAGTTGAAGAAGAGGCAACTTCTAGCTTGGTGGAGAGAGTCTCCAGCTTGTCTGCTGTTTCCTTCAGCTGAATCTGCAATTTCTCATTTTCCTCAGCAGCTGATTTAAAAGAGCTTGGCCTTCAGTGGCTCTTGCTTCAGCATCTTCAATCCTGGTCTTGTAGGTGGTCTCCATGCGGGTTATCTCATTAGCATAGAGATCAGCAAACATTTTTGATCTGTCAGTTGATTTCTTCATCTCAGTGTGCAAATACTCCTCTATTTGTTGATGAAGTGCCTCACCAAACTTGTCCTCGATATCAACAATTTGGTCGTGAAGACGAGTCCTCTGCTCCTTAACAGCTTTCTCAACATATCTTGCAAGCTGCAGGCCTCTAAGCCTTTCTCAAAGTGCAAGTCTATTGCAGTTTTGACCTGGGAGCAGATGTCTGCTGTATAATCAACAGATGGGGTAGAGGTGGAGGCAGTACCTTGTGACTTGGGATGCAGAGCATTTGGAGCTACTATCAATGTTTTGCCTCTCTCTTCAGCTGATAGGTATTCTTCATTCAGGAAGCTGGTAGAGGCATCAATCAGATGGGTAATGATCCTTCTCCCTTTATTATCTGATTGGTCAATGAAGTGAGTCAGATCATCCGTAGGCTTAAAGTGAGCTGGTACGGTTACGACTTCTTTTTCAATCTCCTCTGTTTCAGCTGGTGCAGCTGAGTTTTCTTCTAGTGCTGGTGCAGCTGAGTCATCTGCCAATGCTGGTGCAGCTGAGACATCTGCCAAAGCTTTGTCGGCTGCCTGATGATCAGATGAGCCTTCTGGGACAGAGGGATCTTCAGAAGGGATTCCTAGAATCCTTTTGCATACTTCGGTCAGGGCCTCTGCTGGTAGCAGCTGAGAAAATGACTGGACTTGAGCAACCTCTTTTTGCTCAATTTCCCAGTCGAGGAAGTTAGCTTTTCCTCCCATTCCTTCCATTACTTCAATTAAGTCATCCACATCATCTCTTCTGAGTTCAATCCAAGTACATATCCTTAGTACTTGCTCAAATTGGATTGACTCATCATCAACTCCAGGTATAGTGGACTTTAGCAAGTTGGATATCTTCATTCGCATGATCTTTTCCCTAGTGCACATTGGATAGTGCACCATGCTATACTGGGGTTGAGGATGAGAAGGGCCTGCTGGAGCCAGGTCTGCTGGTCCCAAGTCTTCCTGTGCAGATGGGATATTGTGGATAGGTGGTTGAGTGGATAGGATATGTTCCTCTGCTGTGTGAGTATCAGCAGAGTTTTGGGGAGTGATATCTTTGGGTTGGGTAGGAGGTTGTGATTGATCTTCAGTGGGTTGTGCATCAGGAGGGGTTTGAGTCTGCTGGTCTGGTTCGTCTTCTACTTGAAGATCAGTAGGTGGTTGAGATTCTGGAGCTTGGTCCTCTGCTGGTTGGATATCAGCTGGGGATTGAGAGGGTTTCTGGGTTTGGTCATCTGCTGTTTGAGTATCAGCAGGAGTCTGAGAGGTAGATATGATTGGGTCAGATGATGTTTGGAGCTTGGCTTGATCCTCTGCTGTGTGAGTATCAGCAGGGATTTGAGTCTCAGTGTTTGAGGGTTCAGATGGGTTGGCACTTTCAGTAGGGTCAAAGGATGAAATTGGGGTTATGCTCATGGGAGTAGGGAGCCTAGATTTCTTAGACTTCTTGGTGAAAGAAGAAGTGTTCTTCTTTCTCTTCTGACCCTTAGACAATTTAGAAGGAGTAATATTGAGGGAGGGGTTAGAGGTACCTGCCTTCTTCAAAGGGGAGGCTGATGGAGTGGCATCTGAATCAGATGGGGAGATGAGCCCAGATCTGATCAGATATCTTCGTTGTGCTAAGGTCTGATTGTCATCATCATCATCCTCAGCAGTCTTCTGACGAGCCTCTTCTTTGGAAGGCTCCTCTTCCTCTTCCGCAGAGTCATGAGCAGACTCTTCTGCATCTTCAGCTACATCTTTGGAGGATGCTTCAGCCAACTTCTTCTTCTTTTCCTCCTTCAACCTTGCTGCCTCAGGAAGGGCCTCCTTTCTCAAGTAATATTTGGAGATGTGAAACTTCTTAGCAGGACCCATCTTATACTTCTTTGGGAGTATCTCTGGAAGGATGATACTCAGCTTGTTGACAAAGCTGACTGTGGATGTCACCTTCCACTCCTTGGATTGCAGGTCTAGAGTAACCTTGTTGGCCTCAAGAGCAATTTTGTCCAAGAAGAGCCCTTGCCAATCTCCATCAATCTGATCCCAAATTGCAGCCATAACTCTAACCTTCAAAGTGGTAACTGCATCATGACTAAAAGTGTTGCCAAGCAGCATCTTGCCTGCTATGTCCATCAAAGTCTGAAACTTGAGATCAAGTTGAGACTTCTTAACTCCAGAGGCATCAATAGCCTTGACTCTTCCACTAGTGAACATCTCCATATATTCCTTTTCTCTTCCCATAATGTAATTAGAGATGTTTACCTTCCCCCTTGGTAGGTCAAACAAGTCCTTGAGAATATCCCTAGTGACTTTGACCTTGTGTCCACCCATAATACTTTCAACATATGGGCCTTTGGACACTGCATTCGAGTAGAAAGCGAGCACATCTTGTTCGTACATATTGGTTGGTGCTGCTTCCAGAAATTCACGGAGTTTGAGATTGAGACATCGAAGAAGAATCTCCTTATTCTCATATGTGTGCTTGCCCTTGAAAAACAAAGCGTTCTCAATGAATATCTTCCCTTCCTTAGACCATTTTGCTGCATCTAGAGTGCCTGTGATCTTGGTCTTCTCATCATAGATCTCAATGATCGCCATTCTGAATGTTGGTTTGTAGGTTTAGAAAGCTTGAAAGAATGTTCAGAACGAGAGTGATTGAGTGCGTTTGAGTTTTGTGAGCGAAAGGGTTTGAGGAATGGTTTAAGGGTCGCTTATATACTCCAGCAAATCTTGAATTGTGTATGATCCAACGGTCAAAATTGATTTAATGTGGAGTAGTACCCAAGAATTCCCTCTTCGATTTCAGTTCATTCCTTTAATTTTGTCGGCTAATTATGCCATGTGTCATTTGATGATTCGCTGGCAAAATGGTAATTGAGTACTAATGACATCATTACCAAAAATAGCCGTTGTGACTATATTTTAGCAAAAAATGATCATTCAAGGTCGTTTTCTATAAGTAAATTGTATTCCTTATATAGGCCGAATTCCTTAATTACATTCAGAAGCAAATCTAGAATGAATTACATGATCAAGGATGAACATTAGACTTTATGTTTGAGATCAAAAGTGATCTGATCAGCAGAGTGAAATCTTCTTATTTTTCTTGAAACGTCTGCTGATTTTCTCGGAGGTCTTCTGGTCAGCTGAGTTGGTCTTCTGATCAGCTGAGTAGAAGTTTTAAGTTGCTGAGTAAATCTTCTGTGTCTGATTATCCAACCTGGTTTGATGGATCTTTCAGCACTTCCCCCTTAACCATGTGGGACCATCAAATCAATATGTAGCTGGTCAGCCTGGATGGTATTCCACTGGTTCAGGTTGCCTTCACCATCGGATGGTCCATCACCATCAGATGGGTTGCAGCATCTGATGTGTTCTTGTTGAATTTCTTCGCCTCTCTTGTAGGAGGGAGAAGATTGGAAGGTGCTTCAATGGAGTGAAGAGAAAGGCAGGAACTTGGTCTTCTTGATTGGTTTTGATAAAGTAGCCTTTGGTAACAAGCTCTCCATGTAGAACTTCCCCCTGGAGAAGAAGCTCTGCTTGTTTGCTACTCTGTCCTCTGCATCTCTCCGTTCTTTTCTTTTCAACAAGAACGTCTCTCCTTTCTTTTCTTTTCAAAAAGATATGTATGTTGAATGAGCCAAGTATGCTGATCTGCATCATCTCCATCTTCTGGACAGATCTTCATCTCCTTCACCCAAGACCTTGGTTGAGGGATGATGTCCATGCCATCTCTTCTTTCGATTTTCTCCATACCTGAAACAAGAATAATAGTTAGTGATTTGTGTTCTTAGATATTCCCATAACTGCCTCCTTTTATAGAGGTAGCGATGAGGTGTTGGAGTGAAAGATGACAAAAATATTGAGTTGATAGGTCTGAGTTTCTGAAAAGGTTAATTCTTAAAATCAACAATGAGATTCTTGATCTAAGGGTTCACATTTAAAGAGATTCAGACTTTATCTTGTGGAATGCAGAAATGTAAGAGACACCAGATTTATAGTGGTTCGGATATACGTTCCTACGTCCACTCTCACGTCCTAACGTGATGTTTAATCCCTTTAATTTACCAAAAATTACAAGGGCTTGTCCTTTATAGTCCCAAGGGTAGGACTTTGAGATCTGAGCAGTCTTAACTGCTACGGTCTCCACAAGTGATTGGAAGCACTTGCACTTTTACAAGGGTTCAAAAACTTAACCTTATGGTGGGGGTTTTGGGGTTTTTGAATGTATCCAACTAATGGTTCAAGCTTATAGATTGCTTAACCACTATGCCTAAATCAAAGAATATACAATATGAATAGGATTCAGGTTCTTTGGTTGGATGGGAAATCACTTAAGAGCTGGAAGGTGTTCTAAGGATTTCTGGGCTCTTGGAGAACTCTCAATAGAATGTGGCTTTATGCTTGCTTGCTTGTTTAGCTGTTGAATTCTCACGTTGTGACTTCGTGTCTTGTGATTCCTCATCCTCTTGTATTTATAAGGATGATTGCTGCAACTAGCCGTTGAGGCAATCTTTCCATGTTTGCTTGATTCCTTGATTCCAGCCGCTTGATTGCTTCAATTCTGGGATCATGTCAATCTTCTAAGTATGGTAAGTCTTCATTTGAAATGCAAGATGACTTTGGAATCAGCCGAGTCCTGGGCGAGCTCCTAGTCTTCTGATCTTCACTACTAGTCTTCTGGCTACTCGTCTGGCCTTAAGTCTTCTGTCTTCTGATCTGGCAATTCTTTGTGCTGTGTTAGGCCATCTTCAACTTGGACTCCATCAGCTAAGTAGGTATACAAGCACCTTACTTGTCTGGTCTTCAAGGATATTCTAGTCTTCATGTCTTCTACTCTTCTCTTCTTGAGGCAATGCATGTATGTCCATACTGTGTTGATCAGCTGAGATCTATACAGCTGATCACACAAGACTAGTCTAAGCTGTTTTATACAAAGTCAGATGATCCTATTACATTTATAAACTCTAAGTGTTTTGGCCATCAAAACTATTCTAACATCAAGTGGGGCTTAGGGTGAATTTATATCCCAACATAAAGACTCGATCCAGTGCTGGAATTGTGATGAGTTTGGTCACTACGGGAACCAGTGTTCAGCACCCAAGAAAAACAGGAAGGGACGGGATGAGAAGAAGACAGCAAACGCAACCACAATTGATATTGGAGACGCGTTGGTCTTGAGTGTCAGTAGTCCGGTAGAATCGTGGGTGTTGGATTTTGGAGCATCATTCCACTCTTGCAGTGATGCTAAATTTGTTAAGTGTACGTTCATTGATTATGGTGGTGATGAGTTCGGTTATAAACTCTGGGATGAGAATAACCGAAAGATTATTCACAGCACAGATGTAGTTTTCAATGAACAGATTATGTACAAGAACAGATTGGAGGCATCAGATTCTGACAAGATCAATCGTGGCAGATCAGAGTCTAGAGGAAATAGTCAATCCAAGAAAGATAAAGACTCGATCCAGTGCTGGAATTGTGATGAGTTTGGTAACAACAGGAACCAATGTTCAGCACCCAAGAAAAACAGGAAGGGATAGGACGAGAAAAAGACAGCAAACGCAACCACAATTGATGTTGGAGACGCGTTAGTCTTTAGTGTCAGTAGTCCGGTAGAATCGTGGGTGTTGAACTCTGGAGCATCATTCCACTCTTGCAGTGATGCTAAATTTGTTAAGTGTACGTTCATTGATTATGGTGGTGATTAGTTCGGTTATAAAATCTGGGATGAGAATAACCGAAAGATTATTCACAGTAGAGATGTAGTTTTCAATGAACAGATTATGTACAAAACAGATTGGAGGCATCAGATTCTGACAAGATCAATCGTGGCAGATCAGAGTCCAGAGGAAAGAGTCAATCTAAGAAAGATAAAGACTCGATCCAGTGCTGGAATTGTGATGAGTTTGGTCACTACAGGAACCAGTGTTCATCACCCAAGAAAAACAGGAAGGGATAGAACGAGAAGAAGACAGCAAACGCAACCATAGTTGATGTTGGAGACGCGTTGGTCTTTAGTGTCAATTGTCCGGTAGAATACTGGGTGTTGGATTCTGGAGTATCATTCTACTCTTGCAGTGATGCTAAATTTGTTAAGTGTACGTTCATTGGTTATGGTGGTGATGAGTTCGGTTATACACTTTGGGTTGAGAATAACCGAAAGATTATTCGCAGCACAGATGTAGTTTTCAATGAACAGGTTATGTACAAGAACAGATTGGAGGCATCAGATTCTGACAAGACCAATACCCAAGAGGTTGAGTTAGACATCTCAAACTCGAGTGGGAGTAAGGAGAGTCAGAATGAAGAAGAGGTTCTTATTGAAGAACCTAGGACCCCACCACCACTGGAGAATCTGCTGCAGAGACCAGTTAGAGAGCGACGTGCACCTAATAGGTATTCGTCCTTTAACTACTACTTGTTATTTACTAAGATGGCGACCTTAGAGAAGTTGAAGCTATGCATAGCTTCAATTGGCCTTGAAACTTGAAGATAAGGCTTGTCGATACCAGGCGGATACGGTGAAGACAATGCCGAAAGAAATTCTTAGAATGGGTGATTCTAAGTGTTCTACTCTTATGGTGGAGTAGGTATTCTCTATGTTGAGAATGTTGGTTCTTTGGTTTAAGAATCATGTTTGTCGGTGAAGACAATGCCAAAGGAAATTCTTAGAATGGGTGATTCTAAGTGTTCTACTCTTATGGTAGAGTAAGTATTCTCTATGTTGAGAATGTTGGTTCTTTGGTTTAAGAATCATGTTTGTCGATGAAGACAATGGATCGGAGTTTTCTTTTATTTTATCAAGGTGGAGTTTGTTGGACTTGTGCTAAAATAAAAGGAGTTTTTAAAAGGTGTTTTTGTCTTCGTTGGAACTTGAAGATAAGGTTTGGCGATGCCAGGTGGATACGGGAGGAGAATCAAGAAGATATGGTTACATGGAGAATACAGTCTCCAAGTGGGAGATTGTTGGAGTGTGGAGCCTGAATTGATCCTAACGGGCTTGGAGTGTAGGACAAGTTTGATCCTAACGGGCTTGGAGTGGGGAGCAAGTTTTTCCTAATAGACTTAAGGTTAATTATGGCAAGTTTGTTCCTAATGGCTTGGAGTAGGGAACAAGTCTTTTCCTAATAGGCTTGGAGTAGGGAACAAGTCTTTTCCTAATAGGCTTAGGGTTAATTATGGCAAGTTTGTTCCTAATGGCTTGGAGTAGGGAACAAGTCTTTTCTAATAAGCTTAGGGTTAATTATGACAAGTTTTCTATTATAAATAGATGTTCTCTCTTTGTAATCATTGCGCATCCAAAACACGTAGTGAAATACCTGGCTTGGCATCGCCCCCAAACGTAGTCGCAAGACGAACTGGGTAAACAAATCTCGTGTTATTTTCTTATCGTCATCGTGTGCGTGTGTTTATTTCCTAACACTTTTTTCAAATGATCCAAAAAAAAAATAAAAAAATTTGATGAATGTACAAACACATTTTAAGCATATGAATGTCAACTCAAACTCATTTCGAAATATACATATTTTTTATCAGTAAATAAATAAAATTCAATTTAAAGAAATAGAAGTATAAGATATATTCAGAAATTAACATCCTCACGGAATCTAGTATGAGTTCTTTTCTTCAATGTCTAGTTCCTACTTCGGTTTGATTAAAACTACGATTGGAAAGTATAAATTGTCTTGTCGAAGGACCTTTAATTATATTTTGTCTATGCTTGACTATAAGACACTATTAAGTATTCATGATTGAGTTTAAATAAAAAAAAAAAAAAAAGTAGTGGCCCACACATATAAATATAATATAAAAAAAAAAAAAAGTGTTGAGTAATATCATTCTACTTTAGCATAAATAAACCATTTTAATAGAATAACAAATCCTAGATTGAAGCGAAATAGTTGTCAAAGTAGCCTATTAAATTAGCTATCACAAAATCTTAAGCTTCAACGAACAAATTAAAACAGAAATAAATCAAATACTCCTATTTAACAATAGTGTACATTTTTTCTTTCTTCCCAAAAAAAATAAAAATAAATCTCTTCCTTTTAATTACTCCATATTTTAAATAAAAAGTCAACAACGTATTTTGGGAAGAAGGGTCAGAACGTCTTATGTAGGAAGAAACGTTCAAATACATTATTTATTATGCGTGTACCGATTAACTTGTAAATTTGAAAGAATAATTTGGAATTTTGCTTCGAATAAAGTGTTAAAGTATTACTCTTTCCTCTATGAAAGCAACCTGCAAAATACTCAATCTAGATTGATTCCAAATGAAATAAGATACCACTTTAATTTAATCTAGTTTTTTTTTTGTTTTTCTCTCTATATTAACTTGAGGGGAACTTAAAATCAATTAGTATTTAAAAAGTTAATTTGATATGTTATGAAATACAATCAAACTTTTCTTATATTTATTTCTAATCAGAAACTAAATCCATCATCCAATTCCATTTTAAGGTATTATATGATTTAGATGAATGATGAATGCCTTGAAATACTATTTAATTATTTTAAGTGTTTTATACTTAATACAAGTAATAAATAAGTATTTTATACAAAGGTGTAAATCTGGAATGATCAAAATAAAACTTTAAAATGTTACTCTGTTTGTGTTATGATAAATGTGTTACAACCCTTTTAAAAATATTACTCTGTTTATGATAAAATAAATAAATCAGAGTACAAAGTAGATAAAATAGAGTGAAAAATAAAGTGGTGTCGATTTCTATGCAACATTGAAATTGTACAATCCAAAAAAGTGAAAACAAGGAATTGAACAGATGAATTAATATTTATTAAAAGCAAGGACAAAAATATCGGTGTTCTTGCTTTTAAAATTTATTAATTCATCTATTCAATTCCGTTGTTTTCACTTTTTTTAAATTTATCGATATTTTTTTTATATTTTTCGATATTTTTCGATATTCTTTTGATATTTTACCGATATTAGTCTCGATATTGTTATTGTATATCGATTTTTATTTTTTATCGATATTTTCGATTTTTTTTACAAATATCGTGGAAATATCGTTTCTTCTCAATATCGATATCGGTGACTGCGAAAAATGGATATATCGAAAATATATCGGAGAAATTTCCGAATATTTTTTGTCCATGATTAAAAGTAACCAGCCTTCTTTTTTTTTACAAAATAATATTTAAATTTAATATTGCCCTCATACAAAAGGGATGAAGTACAATTTGGACCTTGAAACCTGCACTATTTTTTATACAAATAAACACCCTAATTTCTAAAATAGTACAAATAAGCCCCTCAACTAATGATATTCGATTTTAAAAGTTCGAATGCTTATTTTTTTATTTTTTTTAAATGAGAGTACGATTTATACTTAATGCACTAATACAGATCCAAATTATACTTATTCCATAAAATAAAAATAAAATTTAAAGAAGTTCAATTAATACCCCCACCCCAGCTAGCCCAAATGGATAATATTAGACTCCAAATAAGTGGTGGGTCCAAAATGGCAATTCTATCAATTATTTGGAGTTGTTGCGGCATAGCCATTTTCCAAACTTTTGTTCGACTTTAATTGGATATTTATATTTATATTAGTCCATCCAAAATTTCTTATCATGTTGCTTTTTTCCTGGATATGCTAGCTTTTTTTTTCAATCATAAATTAAATTTTGTGTCCAATAATCAACTATGAATACAAAATGCCATTGAACCTGAGTCGGGTTCTAGTCCAGATGCATTTCGTTACCCAACCAATCATTCATAAGCTTAATTCATTAGCACTAATAATATGAGGATTATTACATGAGTGTCTGTTTATCAAATTTTATTCATTACACAAATTTATTTCTTCATTAATTTTTTTTAACAGCAAGAGGTGTACAAGTGTACAACTACAACGGTCCCATATCTATAATATATCACAAATGCATGCATGTCCATGAACGATCCGTGCGAAATAATATTATAATATCATATCTTCACCCATTTAATTTCTTCATCGTATAATTAATTAATTATGATAATTAAGATTCAGTGGCGGATCAATTTCACAATTCTAGTTCTAGATATAATAATACTCCGCTAAATTGAAAGAAACGCAAATTAATTAATAACTAAAACAATCATAAATTTGAATTTTCCTTTAAAAAAACCATAAATTTGAATTTTAGGGCACATATATCTTTTTTTTTTATGAATCACATCAACCCCCAACCTAGACATGCACAAAAGTTAAAATTGCCGATTTCAATTAAAAATAGCAGTTACAATTTGATTTATTTTATTTATTCATAATTGAACCGCCATTTCAGGATTTCACGGTTTCAATTTGATTTTTAACTAAAACCGACGGTTTCAAACCAACCGATTCGTTTGGTTTTATTTTGCGCATGTCTATCTACTCCCACCCTTTGGTATAAACGAGTAAGACATTTCAATAGTGTAAATAACACCCTTTGTACTATGATAAGTAGTTTAAGTGGTACCACATACTTCGTATTATGATTAATACATTTTAGTAATTTTAGTGATACTCTTTAATACTACAAATAATATATGTAAAATCATTTCAAGAAAAAGATCCAAAAAAGTAAATATTAAGAAAAAAGGATCTAAATTAATTTTTAGGGGTTTATTAAATTCAAATTTTTATTTAAAAAAAAAAGGATCCAAAAAGTAAATAGCAAGAAAAGGAATGATAAAAGAAAAAGGAATGGTAAAATAAAGGTAAAAGGACAATTGAAAAAAAAAGGTTAAAAAAGACAAAAATACATACTGAACACATGGAATGGGTTTTAAACCAGGCTGCATTCCCAATTAAGTAATTAAAAACAATGGTCAAAAGTCCCAATCAAAACTAACAACAACTTCTGATATACATTGTACAGCTCTTTATTACAAATTTTGCCTTCATTTGTACAGTTCGATGCAATTGAGCAAGTCATCATATATAGAAGCTTGTACAAAGCTGTGAAAACATAATCAGTAGAGACACAAGTACACATAATCATTCAACTTGTTACACAAACTCAAGGCAACAACTTTTCCAGTAAACTTCCGAAGAAGAAGCTCGTCTTTCCCCAACCACTCGATTCAAGTGCTTTGTTATCCATCGGGGACTTTTCCACGTTAACCCTCATCGTGTGCCCGATTTCTTTGCGTAGTTCTTCAATGGTCTTAGCATCCACGGGTTTACCAGAAGCATCACTCACGTAGAATACGTTCATGGCTTGCTCTCCAACAGTCGTCACGCCTGCCCTAGTCACTGACAGCCCGTTTTCTCGGAGAACTCTCGTGACTTCTGAGAGCAGACCTACTCGGTCTTTTGCACATAGTTCCAAGCTTAGACCCTGATGGTATTTGAAAATGAAATCTACATTAATTAGTTGTATCTTTTCATTTTGATGAAACTAAACAGACTCGAGGTTCTTGTACATTATATACAAGGAAAATACTCTAGTTTTTTTAGTCAGGTAACTTATCTCTATTTTGGTTTCAGACCTGTCAACTTTCGCAAATACTTTTAATGTTTCGACATTTTAGTCCAGTAACCATCCAGTTGTAGGAGGTGAAACATCAGTCGACCAACACGTGTACAAATTAAACCCTGCCACGTTAGCATCAACCAAATGTTTTACCTCCTACAGCCGATTTTATTGGACTATTTTCAATTTGTGAAAGTCGACAGGACTGAAACCGAAATAGGGGTAACTTACCGGACTAAAAAAACTATTTTATCTTACATATATATGTAGTTGGTTTCCTGTGCAACAACTAATACTTTTTAAAAATACAGTGCAACTGGTGTGGTGTATACAAGTTGTTTTCTACATATAAAGGTGAAGCATCTTCATTACCTCACTTATTCGTCGTCTAATTGCTGCTTCAAGACACTTGATGACCTTTTCTTTCTCTCCTAATTGTGTTTCTAGAGCGCACCCGTCCATATGACGTATGTAATATTCCTACAAGTAGAAATACCCTCGATTAGTAGAGACCGATTACGCAAAGAAACACACACACTCACACACAGCAGCTACCTGATTGGCGTAGGGGCCATCAGACGAGATTGTGGCATGGAAAACGACGTACTGCATGTCCGTAAGGGTGCACACAATGTCAAACATGAGTTTTGGTCGATCTTTGCACCTAACAGTAACCACCAAGTAATCTTTCTCTTCGCATCGTTCAATCGTGACGTTTGGTTTGACAGCACAATCCAGCTCAGTTTCCAAACAGCCCCCTTCATAGTCGCGGTCAGCAAATAACAGCTGGTGGAGTCGTCTATCAACGTGAGTGGACCCCACTGAGAAACTAGTATGAGCTACATTATCATCATCGTCATTCCCACATCCACGAAGAATGTTTTTAAGCTGCTCTTCCATGGCAGATAATCGGGAGGCATCATCAACTGCACAGTTAGTAGTGTCATCGTTGACGTAAAGAACGCATGCTATACGTCGGTTGTGGGTCCAAACTTCAGCAGCAGCCACGTTTATGTGGAGATTCGCCAGTACAGCAGAGATTTCAGACAAGAGACCTGGGCGGTCTCGCCCTATGAGCTCGATAGCAGTGCAGTCGCCTAGCGAGGTCAGCCCCACCTTCTTTCCGGGCAAAGATTTCAATATTCCCGATGTGTTTCCCTTTGGTCCTAAAGCCTAATGTTACATAAAAATTAAGGGAAATTAAAATGTAGATATTGTAAAAGAGATAGTATATGTATTGTGTATATTATTGAGAGGATATGTATCAAGTTTTTTATTTGGAGTTAAATGTAAGCCTTACACCATATCCCTTTTGAGTTACAGAAACCATATGTGGACTTTTTTGTAACATAAAAAGGACTTGAAGAATAATGAGAGGGATCTTTATAGTGGGGGACTATTTACACTCCAAACTTGTTAAATACACCCACCATTTGGCCAAATTTTCTTAGAAAACTAAAAAACACACTTTAAATGATTTTATATCTTAAAAAGGCAAAAACTTCTATAAACTCGAGTTTCACGTGAACTCTTTTTTTTCAAGTATCATTGTTTATTATACAAAGTGTCATTCTTTAGCATACTGAAGTGTCACTGTTTAGTGATTTTGAGATGAACAACACAACAAAATCAAGCATTTTTTAAACAATGACACTTCTTATGCTACACAGTGGTACTTCGTACAATGATACTTGAAAATGAGAGTTCACGTGAACCCGGGTTCACAGGAGACCTACTCCTTAAAAAATGCTCTTATTCTAAGTAGTGGGTGTATTTAGCAATTCTGGGAATGCAAACAGGCATGTCCATTTTCAAATTATTACATAATCTTACTGCGTTTCATCATGTATTATAAGTTAGTATGGCTGTTCTTCCTTGTTGATCAAATAAACATGATGTATATCAATAGGAAAACTAGGAACATGAGAAAATAAAACAGTACCTTTTCTATGTATTCAATAGTCTTGTTGTCACTAATCTTTTGCCCGTGCTGATCAGTGACATGAAATACTGTCAAGAAAGAACATATGACAATAACAAGTTTTTTAGCCATGAAAGCGGACCACCAAAAAGCTCGGGGTTTGCTAATTTTCTTGCATGAACATAACCATAGTAGAAAACAATTGTTCAACACAGGGATGTACGCAAATTTATAATTGAGTTAAAAAAAAATGGTCTCATATCTTATTTACTGTCCAATTTTGGCCCAAATTAAATCCTCATGTGCATTCTTGCAACATAAAACAACACCATTCCCAATTTTCCGGCGATTTTGGGGCCAAAATTGGACAATTTTTTTAATATTGGGACTAAATAAAAAAAAAAAATTAACTTGTTTTTTTAAAAAACTAAAATTGGACAGTGAACAAATTATGAGACAAATAAACTTTTAACTCATTTATACTATGTCAACTTGGTGAAGCAGACATTGTTGATACACCATTTGATCATCAATTTAGTGATTGAAACTTTAAACTAAAATATATATTTCTCACAAGTTATAATACTTCAATAAAAACAGAGAATCATTATCTAAAGCTATATTGTTGAATAAATATTAACAAGAAAAGCATGCTTACCATCCATAAACCAGCCGCCATCAGACGAGATGTAGGCTTTAGTAATTGTAAGATCAAGATCGGTAAGGATTTGGACCACCTCGAGCAGTATCCCAGGCTTGTTCATGCTGTCAACCTGAGCAGATCCAAAAACGATGATCCCGTCAGTTTACCAAAATCATATTCAAATATCATCTTTATAGATGAAATTTGGAAATTTGATTGTCAAAAGTCTTGAAGGTTAATAATTATTGTAGACGGTTACCTTGACCAGAGTACAGTCCTTGCAACTAGAGTTGTCCACAGAAACCCTGAAACAAACATGATTGTATGGCCAAATTTATATATTTATTATTGAATATTAAATACTTGTGCAGATAGATTTCCCAAAAGATATAAAGATCTGTATTTTTGAAACTTAACTGTGGAGGATTTATTCTTATACTCAATGTCTCGTACTCAGGATCGAAGTATGCCCAGGAACCCATATTCTCTTCAACTGCAACAAAGCCAGATGATCATTACTGAGAAAATGCATATGGCATTTCAACAAATACTTAATTATTTAAACTACTAAGTAAAAAATGTGTTTAAGAGGAAGCGAAAATATTTTCATATCGAAGTTTTGGAAGATATGTTATAGTTGTACTGCTGGTATACGATTAAACAGGTGATACTAGAAAATCCCCAGTATCCTTTTAATTACAATATACCCCCAAATTCAATCTCTGTTGTACTAAAAGTATAACTCTTTTCTACAAGAGGGAAACAACAAGTAAAAGAACATCTTCTATTTTTATCTTTGTGGGGACATAACGAGAGTACCTTGGATGCGAAAATTGTAGAGCTTCTTTGTCGAAAATAAGTTCCTTTCCAGAAGCTCACTTTTTACTGGAAAGAGCCTTTACATTGTGACAATTACACCTGAAGAAAGAATGATAAAAAACTTTACTGTCTAAGCAAATGACGAAAACCAACAAATTTGGACATAGAGTAGAATCTGAATAGCAACATACAATTAGAGAACACAAAAATTCATTCATCTCGATTTCCAAACCCCCAAGCTTCTACTTTGTTTTGTTTATAACCGATTAAAAATGATACTCCAATAAACACTCATCCGCACACAATTGGAAACATTCATAAACCACATATTTGTACATGGGAGTAGGTAAGTAAACCAAATTACCACATAAAGATGGCTAAAAAGTGTGCATAAACTAGCAATAGCATATAATTGTACACCATTTTGGATAAGAAACGCAAATTCCAGTCAACTTACTAAAAACCCCCCACAAATTCTCTGCTCCAACGATATACTTACTTGTAAGCAAAATCAATTTTCAAGATTAAAATCGAGAAAATAGAATTAATTCACAAAATCAGTAAAGCCCCTAAACAAAAAACACGAATTTCGCTACCAATTTAGAGTAAAAACAAGGTAAATCTATGAATTGAGAATTAAGAAAATTGGAATTACATCTTCAGTAAAGAAGCAACACAGCTACAGAGAGAAGAAGGAAATTTGCAAAGGTGCTTTTAAAGAGAAAAAGCTCACAAATTTTGCAGTTGACAGTTGGCTTCACATGAAAATGATGTGGGTATGAGTAAGTGCCTAAATTTGGAGGGTAAAAAAAATTAATGACTACTTTCAACGTTGGAAGAGCACTTTCTCTCTCTCTGTCTCTCTCTAAAAATTGTGGGGGGAAGAGAGAGAAAGTGGAATATGTATTGTTGATAAAAAACGGAGGTGGATATGAAGATGCATGGATGAACAATGGAAGCGCGCGTACGGATTAAAGAGCGCGTGAGAGTAATTAAAATAATTAGCGGACAAAGGACACAGCGATTTCATACTGTATTAAATTAATTAAGATAATGGCGCGGCGAAACAACAGTGGATTCCTACGTGGAACCACCACTGCGTCATCAGCGCGTGACCAACACGAACGGTTCGCCTCTCCCTTCTCTGAAATTACGGTTGTGCCCCCAACCATGTTTTTAGGATGGGTTTGTTTTTGCTCATCAGACTGGCCCCACTTCTCTTTTTATACAACTCTTTTTCCTTTTTGTGAAATTGAAAATTTCTTTTTCAATTACAGTAATTTTTTATTTAAAGTTTTAAATTTATGGTCTTGATTTTGTGTTTTACGAAAATTCACTTAAATGCTAACGTGCATTTACCCAATTTTGTGATTTAAATAAATATTTATATTTATATGTAACTTCCCTAATTTTGACTAGATGGAGTAATACTTTAAATATACAATCCGTCTTTAAAAGGAACTAATTAACATAATTTTGACTAAGTGTATACACTTTTTTTTTTTTTTTTTAAGAGAGCAACGCTAATTATTGCAATTTTGACTAACCAATTCTTTAAATATATAAATAGTTTCGTGTGCACTAATTGAATTGTATAATTGTTGTACAATTATTATTTTTATTGAACAACTTATATTTTCTTAAAATACACACCAATTGCTTTCAAAAAATAAAAAAAATACACTCCAATTGCAGAAATTGATGTATATAAAATTTTAAAAATATAATCACTCCCTCCCACAAAAATAGCTACATTTGACTTTACACCCAAATTAAGAAAAATCAATAAATGTAATCAAATTTAGCTAATATGTCAATTTTGCCCTTAGAATCTTATACTTCAAAACCTACTAAGCATTAAAGTAAAAGAGGAAATGTAGATTTTGGACATCAAAAGAGAAATATGTAGCTATCTTTGTGGGACAGAGGGAGTATATAATCTGCTTAATTAAAAAAACAAAAATATATTTGCAGATTTCCTATTACACTTAGAATTATTCATTATTCTACTTTATATAAATTTGTCATATTATTCAAAATTTTATTTTAATAATATCATCGAATTACATATTCACTCCATCCAAACTTTTTTTTTTATTATATTCAATTTTTATTTTGAAAATAATATTATGCACATTATTTTATATTCACCTTCTAACTATTACTCCCTCTGTTCGCCTATAAGTGTTACGTTACTTTTTGGCACAGAGATTAAGAAAAGTAATTAAATAATAGATATAGTAGAAGTGATGTAATTGAGAGAGGAGAGAGAAAAAATAAGATATAAAGTGAAGTGTAAGAAAAAATACTTACCAAAAAAGGTATGAGAAGCTTATAGACGGACGGACCAAAATGGTAAAATGGGAAATTATAGGCGGACGGAGGGAGTACTTTATTTATCTAAATTTCTCATTCCTTAACCTATGTATTTTTATATATACACTATTAATATTCCCAACATAATAAAATTAGACGAATAAGTATAATATTTCTAATAGTATATTTCACGTGTAACGCGTACAAATCGTCAATTGATGAGGTACAAAGTATATTATCAACAAATTAATATAAAAAAATTATTTTTACAATTCTTTTCAAAGTTGAATGTTTAAATGAAATAAAAAATTAATGTAGTTGAGGTAGAATTCTTTTATATATATATATATAAACATATATATGTAAAATAAACAAGATTCCCATGGGCATTGGACAACCTTGTATCTCCTTTTCCATTATTCCTTGCAAAACAATTCCATCCAACATTAATACTCTCTCTCTCATGAGTCTCTCCATTAATATATACTCCTGGAAAGCTTCCTCTGGTCACGGAGATTAAGAAATATTAATATAATAAGTAGATGTATTAGAGATATATGATTGAGAGAGAAAAAAATATAATGAAACGTGAGAAAGAATATTTACCAAAAAAGGAATGAGGAGCTTTCATTGGGACGGACAAAAAAAGAAAGTTGAGTAGATTTCACTGAACCGAGGGAGTATATTTTTAATTCTTCATGAGTCCTTTCAAGAGTCGAGACCCATTTCTGTTTTCGGTCTTTTTTTTTTTTTTTTTTTTTTTGGTTTGTTTGTTATCATTTTGGTTGATTTAAAGGGGTGTAATTTTTTCCATTTCGAATTTTATTCTTTAACAAGGTTTTAATGAAACTACAGTCTCTAGTTTCACTTGTGAATTTATGATTTTATGTTTTTTTTTCTTTTTATATATAATCTGTACTTGCCTTTAATATGCATATTTTTATAAATTGAAATATTTATTCGTACATTTTTTATTTTTACTTTACATATAAATTTTAAATATAAACTACCAATATTTCTTTAAAATGTGTGCCCAAAGAAAATTTTTATTAAGTGTATAATTTATATTTTGAGTGGGATCCCATTCCCTCCATTATCCAACCACCTTATTATCAAATTTTATTTTCCATCACATTAAAAAAACACAGAATCATATTGATATAGTGGAGGAGTATAGTTTATAGACAGTTGACATGGATTCCAACCAAGATCAACAAACTATAATAGATATACCCCACCAATGCATTTATATACACTTAAATATTGACAAATTAATTTGTGTCTAACTTATATCAACCACTTAATAATATATACATGCACTTAATTCTTATAATCTAGTAATTTTATTTGTTTGTTTCATAAGAAGCCTGGTGTTATACTATTATATGGAGTAAATGCAGTGGTATCATCTCAAATTTGGAACAATTGATTTGAACCATGAAAATTAGAAGAATCATATTCGAGACAAATTAAAAGCAAACAAATTGAAGTTTGATTAGTAATATTAAAATATGCTTTCTATCTGTCCATCTATTCGGGGAAAACGATGAATCAGGATCACTCAACCACACTCCTTTTTTTTTTTTCTAGAATTTTGTGCCTCTGATTCTTCGTATCATCTTCTTGAATCCTATCCTAATAAAGTATCCCCTTTTTTCAATGATAATACGGAGTATTTCATTCAATGAGATTCCTCTGTCTTCTTTGAGTAATTTTCTTTATGGAATTTTTAGCCTTTGTTTAATCATGTATCTGATCCTATAGTAATGATGAATTGTTGTAATAATACATTTTTAATATTGGTAAACAACTTCTATTACACTTAGTTGTAACATATAAGTTAAAGTTGATGTCACGTTTTACTGTTGTGCTCATTTACACAATGCAACTGATGCACATGAGACTGACTCAAAAAAACAGAATGAATATGATTAACAAATTTTTTTTAGATAAGCTGATATATTTTTCTATAATACAAATTAAAATAACTTGATTTAAAAAAAAAATAGTAAAATTACACGATGCAACTGGGGTACATATTACGTCTCACATTTGTCCGTTGACGAGACAGAGTAGACCTCCACCAGATGAGACATTAATCTGAATCCCTACCAAACCAAATGGCAAATTATTCATGTCACTGTGGAAGATGCAAGCCACTTGCGAATGGACCCATATATATATATTCCATACATACATTATCCCTTTCGCAATTACAAAAGGGCATATCATATATATATTCATAAAGCCACAACTTGGTCATATATATATATATCATATGTGATGAATGTGACTTCAATTTCTTGATTCTATCACACACACATCATTCCCTATTTAATGCATCTATTGGAAAAACACATTAATTATATGATATCCAGATAGTATTGCATGATACTACCATTTTGTATGGTGAGGGATAAAACACTATTCAATACTATATATATCTTTCGAAATTAATTAAATTTATATTTTTCACATTTATTTTTTAACAGTAACACAAACAATAAAATAAAAAAGCTCATAATAGACGAAACCCATGAAAACCTTCACCTCATGACGTGATTATAATTTTTGATATCCAAATATCACGTCAAATTTTTTTTACAAAAATTCGTAAAAATATCACATCTAATGCGAAATATATGTCCCATACAATGTTTTCATATAGTTAGACATCTATCAGTGAATGATTTGATTAGATTGTTTCATGACTTGTCTGATAGTACATGTTAGAAATATGCATTACAAATTTAAGTTGGTGAAATAACTTCACATATTGGACTTTTCTTAACCAACCACTAGCTTTCAATTGAATATATAGGTCTATATTTAATGCAAATATTCCTAAACGAATTGAACAATTTAATTTCTATGATAAGACACAAATATTAATGAGAACTAATTATTCACGTACAGTGACATATATGAAATCAAATTATATTAACCTAAAAAAAAAAAAAAACGTCGTTAGGACCAAGGATCTCAGGATATATAGAAGAGTTGTGATTATAATGATTAAAGAGGTAGAGGGGTCTAGTATCTCCATGATTGCTTCAACATATTTATTTCCACTTGCTTAATTCAATATATTTATTTCCACTTGTTAAGACAATACAAAAATGTAGATTTCGAGTTAAGGCATATACGGTAGCTACATCATACTCCAATTGATAACGCCATATCTATTTGAGAAGACGTAGCAAAATAAAAATAAAAATAAAAATTGGCCGCCGCAAAATTATAAAATTGTAAGTATCATATATAGACATAATAATAATAAAGGAGAATATTCAGGAAGACATAATTATCACCCTCATTAATATTAACGAAACGGGTAGGTCTCTTGTAGACTCAATCCCTTATAAGGAATTTAGTAAATTTTAAAAAATTGGTAGAATTGATAATAAAAATAAAATACGCGAAAAATATGTATAATAATTTACGTTGCTTAAACTATTGAGAATAGTCTTTTTTATGTTGAGGTCTAGTGTTCAACTCTTACATCTATAACATGCTTACACATATTTTGTTGCACTTTTCAGTTGTAGTGACTTACTATTTTCAACAATATTTTTTAGTTATATTGACTTACACTTTTTAGTAATGTTATGCTACACCTTTTAGTCATATTTTGTTGCACTTTTCAGTTGTAGTGACTTACAATTTTCAATAATATGTTCAGTTATAGTGACTTACACTTTTTAGTAATGTTATGTTACACTTTTTACTCGTATTTTGTTACACTTTTCAGTTATAATAACTTACACTTTTCATTAAAATATTGTGTTGCACTTTCTAGTTATACTAACTTGCATTTTCTAGTTATACTAACTTATACTTTTCATTAAAAGTTGTGTTGCACTTTTCAATTATAGTGACTTACACTTTTTAATAAAAAAATGTGTTACACTTTTTAGTAATATTAAACTTACATTTTTCAACACACACAATTTCGAAAAAAAATTATCAATAAAAAAAAAATTACAAAAAAAAATAATAATAAAAAAAATTAATCAAGTCAAAATTTTTATTCACAATAATCTTGAATATTTAGAGTTCACAATATTCTTGAATATTTAAGATTTAAGTTGACCAAGTCAACTCAATTCCTTATAAGAAATTGATTCTATATAAGACCAATCCTAACGAAACTATTGAATTTATAAGATTTAAACAATTGAGGACACCGTGTTCCTATTACAACTGTCAAAACGGGTTGACGGGACGAGTCTACTCACAAGTCACAGTCCATCAAACCCAGTTATTCCGCAGGCTTAGGTGGGACATGTAGGCCCATCTCTCAATGGACTTTAAAAATTCAGTATAACTTTCTTTTTAATTGAAGTAAACTTTTTTAACAGAGCTAATCTATTTTGACGGTTCTAATTTCGATTATTAGCCACCCCATCGAAAATCTGACAAGATCCAATTTTAATTGTCACATCTAACTTTTGTTCCCGGCCCCTATTTTGGAGAAGACTCTCCATAACTAAATACTCTTTTGTCCACAAAAAGTGTACTCATTTTTTTATATATATATTTTTAAAAAATATCATATTTTAATTATAAATAATATATTTAATATAATGAGTATAAAATATATTTGGTACATACTCAATCTTGTTCGTAAAGTAGAAAAAATATTCAAAAGTGAACTATTTAAATAGAACAAGCACGTTTCTTGTGGATCCAAAAAAAGAAATGAACACACTTTTGGTGGACGGACGTATGCTATGACATATCTAAAAAGGAAACATTTTCTTGAAGGAACAATTTTTTTTTTTTTTTTTTTTTTCTTTTTTGTGTCGGTTATCCATGATAATGTGGAAAAAATGGACCAAACCCAAATTTAATTTAACTATATTGACCTGATTCAAGTGTATGAAATTGATTTAATGACTTTGATCAAATGATGTCACAAAAGACTTGCCCGTCAATCCATCATATTATTGTGAACTAGATGAGAACCCGCGTGATGATAATAAAAATTAATTTTACAATATAATGTAGTATTACATATACATAAAATAAATATATTTATATAAAAAATATATAATAGTTTTTTTAATTTGTAAATTTTAATTTTTGTAAACCACGTTAAATTTATAAAATATTTAAATAATAAACATTTTTTTAGGATTTTAAATAATACTATACGTTAGTGTATTGTATTGTACATCTACCATATACATATAATTTTACACATTCTTTAATATTATATAATATAAAATAGAATTAATAACAATACTCATATTTAAGAAAAATGACATATTTAAAGCTATATAATATAAAATTAATCATATATCATTTACATAAATATTTAAAATTATATAATATCAAACTCTCATAAAGAGAATTTATTCAAATAATATACTTATTTTAAGAGATTTATTAGATTAGTCAAGTCTTCACATATTAAGCTTGTTCCATTGATTTTATTTTAATTTCAACTTAGTGACACATCATCACATGCAATACCCAATAATATGATGTCACATATTAAAATATATTTGAACACATAAATATAAACTTAATAAGAATATGACACATCAGATGGAATGAATAAAAAAAACAACACAACATAAAAATGAAGGAGAAGATGATAACTAAGCAAACCAAACTCCCTATTAATATATATTGAGAATCATATATAATTTTAAGTTATATATATAATCTACATATTTTTTTAAATTATATAATATCAAACTCTCATAAAAAAAATTTATTCAAATAATATACTTATTTTAAGAGATTTATTAGATTAGTCATGTCTACATATTAAGCTTGTTTCATTGATTTTATCTTAATTTCAATTTAGTGACACATCATCACAATACCCAATAATATGATGCCACATATTACAATATATTTGAACACATAAATATAAACTTAATGAGAATATGTCATGTCATGTAGAATGAATAAAAAAATGACACATCATAAGAATGAATGAGAAGATGACATATAAGCAAATATTCAAACTCCGTATTAGTATATAGAATGATAAGAAGAATGTGATAATTTGGTCAATATTAATATGTAATTTAATGGTTATTTAAATTAAATTGATATTTAAGACTACTCTAAATTAATATCAATTAAAGTAATTAATTATTTCAATCTAATTAATTCATTAGAAAATGACGTTACTAAATGTTAATACTATCATTAATAACTATATAATTTATCTTACAATTATGTCATGGTAAAGTCTAGTATGTACTCGAGTGCATGTTGTGCACTCTAGTCTAAAGAAAAGTGTATGTTATTAAACTGAAAAGTACAACACAATATTACTAAAAAGTGTAAGTCACTATAACTAAAAATATTACTCCGTATTATACAGTTTAATAATTAAAAAATGCAACACCATTTACCAAAAAGTGTAAGTCAGTAAAACTGAAAAGTACAACATGGACTAGGGTGCACAACATGCACTCGAGTCCATAGTAGACCAACCCTTATGCCATTGCCTTGTAATAATTATGAAAGGTAATATATTATTTATGATCGTATTATTAGTTTTCTAATTTTAATAGTTGATTTTTCTAATTGTAATAGTTTTCTATTTTTAATAGTTGATTTTTCTAATTTATCTTACAATTATGTCATTGCCTAGTAATAGTTTATTAATAGAATATTTTAAATATAGATTTTATGCTTGGATTTGATAATATAATATTTTTTTTCAAAAAAAAAAAAATTAATATGTAATGCTATCAAAGTTATATCTTAAAGATTTTATTTTAATTCTTCTTTCCATTAAAGATATATATGTCAAGTCATATCATTTTTAATTGTTGGAATACGTTACAATTTTGATTGGTACTATTCTGCACTCACAATTTAATTCTACAGTTTTTTTTTCAATTATCATAAAATTATTAGGAGTTTGTATTATATAAAAAAGACCCAATTTAATTTAATGTTTCGAAGAATGCACTGAATAATTCATATTTGAGTTAACTAATATTGATTAATGGTTTCAATACATACATGAATCAAAAGAAGAATTTCATTATTACACCCGAAATTAACACAAATCCATGTTTTCATGTTGCCATTCTTCATCTAAAATTTGAGAAATTTCACAAATCCATGTTTTCATGTTGCCATCCTTCATCTAAAATTTGAGAAATTTCACTTGACATCGTTTATCATCTAAAAAAATCGATGTTGTCATTCTCCATCCAAATTGGAGATATTGCATCTACCATTCTTCGTCTGATCTAAAAAAAAAATTGATCTAACAAAAATCTTCCTGCAATTTTTGATGACATTACATATGACATTTTTCAACTCGATCTTGTTCATATGAATCCTCTTGAAGTAGAATGAGTAAACATCAACTCGATCTTGTTCATATGAATCCTCTTGAAGTAGAATGAGTAAACATTCGGGTGGTGATAATGCTCTCTTACTTTGAGAAGAAACATGGTCATACTCGAGAAGAATGAAATGAAGAAATATATTCATACTCGAGAAGAATGAAAGAAAGAGATCGAGAAGAATGAAAGAAAGAAATATATTCATACTCGAGAAGAATGAAAGAAAGAGATGCACACAAATATTGAGAATGAATTTGTGACTAATAGAAATTACATATTTATAGATTTAGAAATAAGAATGTAGGGTTGAGATTAAAACAAAATGGAGGGTTGAGATGAAAAGATCAAAGTTAAAATGAATAAGAAGTGAGGAATTTTGAAATGGAGAGATTTGGAGAAGGAAGAGGTTAAGATAGAAGGGTGTGGTTGTAACATGTGTCACTTTAGAAGTTTGCAAATATATATATATATAGATATTGAAACAATAACAGATAAAACAATGTAAAAAAACATCTGACTAATTCCATTGAACTTTTATTATCTGATTATATATAGAGCAACAAGTGTTGCAAATTAAAATGCTGCTCCCATTCAAACAAATTTGTGCACAAACTATAATAAACCATACAAAAACAAAACGCCCCCACATAGTATAATAAAACAAACCTTGATCAAGACACTACAATGCACAAAAGGATGAACACAAGCTGCACCACGTCTAGCTATTTACTAAAATGAGGTATAAATTGCTCGGTCAAGTGGTTAAAATGATCGTTTTCGCCTTCAAGAAGCCTCAATACCTGCAGAAATTATCAAGATTTAGCACGATTGACTGAAAATGCTTGTTTAGAGAAGCAACATGTGACATTGTGTAAAAAAAAAAATTGAAATAATGAAATTTTATTTGACAGAGGTATATTCAGGATGGAAATCGATATTTATGCTGAAAATGGAAAAAAAATTAAATTAATACATTATGCAATAAAGTAGCAAGATCATAAGTTGAGGGCAAGAGTAATAGTTTTGCAAAAAAGTGAAACTGGAAAAAGTTAACAACAGATGTCTGCTTTTTCATTGTTCATCAAGGACGAGATAAAATATTTATTTCTGTAAAAAATTCCAATGAGTAAAACTGCATCAGAGTGCACAATTTATTTATTTTTACCTCTGCCATTGATGGTCTACTCTCAGGTTCAGTTTGGACACATAAAAATGCTGCTTTGGCCATGTTATACAGTTCATACGTGTTGTATGATTCTCCAAGGCGGGGATCAACAAGCTCGTGTAATGCAAGGTCTCCAATCAGAGATAATGCCTGAAATAACATGATCCCTTGAGAGAATAATATAACCTCACAAAATTGAGAAACTGAAGAAAGGTGACAGAGATTAATAAGAAAATATGTTTTTTAGGCCCATAACCTTGGGGATAGCAATTGAAGGACATTACATTTGTAGTCTGGCACATTTATATTTTAATTTTCGCAAATTTAGGCCATCTTGGCCCGAAACACCCCAATTCGCCACATGCTTCGGGCCATTTTGGCATGAATGTGCAAAAATTAAAATACGGGCCAAAACATGCCAAATTAAAATTCAATGGCCTAAACTTGACAGTCTGTAAACATATCGTCCTACAATTGCTGCCCCCCCAATAGTTACGGTCTTAAAAAAATTTATTCCCGAGATGAAAATGCCAATTTTCTGGAAATGAGAAGTGAGAAATATGGCCGAAAGACATACCCACTGTCTAAGAGATGATTGTTGGCCTTCCCTTTTGGAATCGACTGCCTTGCGTCCAGATATCAGTTGTATCAAGACAATGCCAAATGAGTAAACATCTGTTCGTACAGAAACAATACCATTCTCTGTATACTCTGGCGCCAGATATCTAAACAACACAAGAAACCTCAAGCTCAAGTGATGTATAAAAATACGTATACAAAAAGGGAAATAAGAAGCCATAGTTTTGATACTAGTATAGCTCATATACTCACCCAAGAGTGCCAAGAATTCTTGTTTGTATTTCATACTGATCAGTAGTCATCCACTTGGCAAGGCCAAAGTCTCCCAGCTATTTATGAAGAATAGCATCAGAAATTAGAGACTATAGAAAATTAACCTCAGCATTATATCCAATAATGATGTTTCTTTGAGGAGAGAAAATCTCATATAATAAGAAATTTGTGTAAAAACACGATAGATCCTAGAGAGGCTGCAATATTCCAGGAAGTAAAAAGGATGGTAAAGTAATCATCTCAATCTAGTATAGTCATACTCTTTAATCTCTCAAAGCCAACAAAGAAATTAACAAAAAATTAGGGAGGTCCAGTGGACCGCTTTGGATTTTCAGACAAACATGAGTAGATACTTTATTGTCTTGTATCACTGTCACCATTCAAGCTTAAGCTTGTTAAATGCTTGTCTTTTAGTCAACCGATGTTAAACCTTAAATGGTGATGGTGAAAAATGAAGGTCAAACAACTAATATACAGGATCCAAGAACCAAGCTGATAGTTTTAACTTTTAACTAATTTGAATCCAGTTTGTTTTGAGAATTTAAAGTTTGGAAAAAAGGAAAAACGGAAATAAAATGCTCATTAGTTTTCCAAGTAATTTCCAGGAAATTAAATTTACTATCCTAGAAAACATGACAAACACATTTCCTTCTCTAAAAGGTTTAATTACGACACATGATCATAGTGGATAATGAAATAAGGTCTAAGGATTTACCATAGGAACAAAATCATGTGTCAGTAATATATTACTTGGTCGCATATCCCGATGAATGATAGGACTTCCCCGACACTCTTCATGTAAAAAACGCAGTCCTTTGGCAGTTCCAATGGCAACAGCATGTCTTCGGTGCCATTCAAGAACATGATTAGGATTATCTGCCAATGAAATCAAGGACATGATTGAGGAGAGATACAAACGAGATATAGAAAGGGAAACAGATGACTGGAAAAAAGTAATGGAAGGCACATGCATCTCATTTCAGTAATAAAGTAAGGGCAGGTCTCCTGTGAACCTGGTTTACATGAACTCTAATCTTCAAAATAATATTGTTTAGTATACGAAGTAATACTGTTTAGCATGCAAAGTATCATATTTTAAAAAATGCTTGATTTATGTGTTATTCTTCTCAAAATCACTAAACCGTGATACTTCGCATCCTACACAATATTATTTCATATACTAAACAGTATTATTGAGTTCACCATAAAACTAGATTAAGAATTTTCTTGTGTACAAAATTTACTCACCAAATAAATGCCAATCAAGTGATTTATTGCAGATGTACTCGTAAACCAAGATATTGAGGTTTTCCTTGCAACAATAACCAAGTAGCATCACAATGTTCTTGTGGCGTGCAAAGCTTAGGACATATATTTCAGAATGGAATTCTGCAAACCCTTGTGTACTTTCTTCTTTACGCACCTTTGCAGCAATAAGCTGCCCATCTTTAAGTTTACCTTTATATACAAGACCATATCCACCTTCTCCTAGTAAATTATCTGATAAAAAATCATCTGTTGCAAGCTTGATCTCAGAATAACTATATCTCATTGAGCTCAGCTCTGTCTTCAATCCACAACCAATGCAGACATCAGGTACATCAGAGTATTTATTCTGACTGGACTTCCTTCGTTGCTTTTGAAACCATGCGTGAGAAACATGATGTTTAGCATTTCTTCTAGCATTACCTGTGGACATCATTCATTCCAATCACAGGAATTCAAGTATAATATGAGGAAAAGACCGACATCTTTTTCAGTTAAATGGTATTGGATGACTAGAAAAAAAAAATCAACCTAAAATTCAAAACCAGAGACACCAAGGCTTTGATTATTCGGTTTCAAAAGAGAAACATGGTAATGCATGACCTTTTTTCTTTGTAATGTGGGTTAAATATTTGCTAGAAAAATAAAATTAAAAGTACCAAAGAAAAAGAAAAGATAACTTTGTAATGTGGGTTGAATATTTGTAAAACAAGTAGTCTTCCTATTAAAAAGAGAAAGCGAAAAAGAAAAAAAATCAAAACAAAAGTGATCACATCTGTAAAGTGGCCAACATCAAATTAAAGCCTATCTGGCTAGCTAAAATCCACACCATAATTAAATGATGGTTTATCTAAGGTATGGTATTAAGGTATATCAAAATCCACAGATTCTCTTACCTGATTCATCTTGCCTAGAATTTGGACCAAATTCATCTGATGTGAATGATGATATTAAGCTGCTTAGGGCCATATCAGAGCTTTCCATGGAAATCATAGCTCCATATTGGCTCATAGACTGATCATTGCTCTCATTATCACTAACTTGCGGTAGTGGGACAGCTTTGGAGATAGAGTAAAACTCGTCGTCGAAATGATCTATGGCTTCCATCTTGAAATCATCATGTCTCACAATTTCAAGTGAAAAATTGTCTTGGACTAGTGCAACCTTGCAAGGAATGTGTTTAAGGTAGTACCTGAATTCCCTCCTTAGATGCCTGTTTAATAAATAATATTATCAGCTGAATTGTAAAATAAAGAAGACCAGTATAAAATTTTGACATTTACACATATACAAGTATACATAAAATCTGAGAGTAACTAGAAAAAAGAAAAAAATAATATATTTCCCTCCAAAGTCTAATTCAAATATAAGTATCAAATGTTACCTGTCAAATATAACCCATGATGCATTAGAAGTTGCTACTTCTTGTACTATAACCTTCCTTACTGGAGTTCCTGCTGTGATCTTAACTTCAATATCAACCTGCACACAGAAAATCAGTCGTGATGAAAAGAACAAAGAAACATTGAAGACAAATCATGCAACTCTCACCAAAATGTGTGAGATAATTTGAATCAAACAACAAGATGTGTTATCAGGCAATATTTATTAATGATACAATTAAATTTACTACTTTCTATCTAATAAACTTTCACTAGCACATAATAACATCACTCAGAGAGCTAAACAAACTCTCATGACGATCTCAGCATTATTTAACAAGCAGCATGTTGTAAGCAAAAAAATTCAACATATAAAAATGGTTTATTCAAAAAACAAATACTGAGGATTATATCATTTGCTATGAGGATATTATATCATCAAAAGGACAAACATAAAAAAGTTTATAAATTACCCCTTCTCCTTCACATTCTTCAGCACTGTACTGAAGCATGCTCAAATACGTATCAACCTTTATTGAGACTTCTTCTTGCATCGCACGGAGATGTGTTGCCCCGAGGAAATTCTCAGGAGCCACTCCCATTTGATAACCCACTGCACCGATAACAACAGTACATAAAATAAGAATTACATTAGCAATACAATACCAAAAACGACTTATCAAATTAACTGAAAATAGAAGATACAGCACTTGGTCAATGCCTATGTGATCACAATCCTAGTATTGTTTTGCAACAAATTTTCAAAGTATAACCTTAAAAACTGAACATAACCATGACATTGACACATAAATCTGAAACAAGAATCAAAGTGATAGGTTCAACCACATTATATACTCTGTCCCATTGTCTAAACAACTTATATCAGATATAGTGTATGATATATACACTCCAAAAAGCTATCAAAATAAAATAAGAAGAAAGAATGAAATCATAACCGATTTCCAACCATCGTATATGAAATGCAGAAAAAAGAGGAATTATTGCGAAAGAGAATCAAACTTACTGGGATGTAAGACTTTATGTAGCACCCCAAACACAAGAATCCTATCTCTGGGATGAAGGATTCCACCGCGCATCCGGATATTATGAATTGTACGCCTAAACTCATGTTTACTTCGATCTTTAGTGGCATCACATACAATCAAAATACGCGAAGGAATCAGAGGAGCAGTCTTATAACTATATTTACTGCTTTCCATATCTGATGGAATGAAGGAAAAATGGCAAAACACGAAAAGAGAACCAAAATTGTGTTGAAAGACAAATTATTATTTTACCTCTTCAGCTTAATCCACCATTGTTTCAGTATAAATCACTCCGAACGAAGGGTATATCTGGGTATATTTGAGTAATATACTAAGGAATATTCATTAAATTATGGTGAATGTGAAGCTGTCCATTGAGGTTAACAGAAGAGACAAGAACTCAATGAGTCTCAGAAACAAGTCGCTATTCGCCCCCCTCATCAATCTCAACACTCTTGTTATTTTTCCGGCGCATTTCCATACCGTCTTTTGATTCTCGATTTGTCTCACAACAACTTCACCGGAAATCATTCACAAACCCTACCGCAATTACCCTTTCTTCAACTCGTATTCCGGCTTCTGCAGTCACAGCAAGGATTAAGTGACATTTCTCATCCATCATCATCATCATCATAAATTCAAGGCTTCGCGATCGGGATTCTGATTCTAACAGCAGCTAGCGCGCGGTTCTGAGTCTCAATTTAAATTTTAGAATAATTTGGTTCCGATTCGAATTTCTATACTTTCAATTTCGATTTCTAAATTTCGATTTTGTTTATTTTTTGTAATTCAACAACCGAATCGCTTGTGGCACACCGGTACATAGTTTTTGTGTAGATATATAATCTGTTTAGAAAAACAAATAAATTTGACAGATTTTATGTTATACTTGGAATTATCAATTTATCATTACTCTATTTTATACATATAATATTATATATATGCTCTAATTTTGTAGGATTCGTAGACTGTTATATATATGCTCTAATTTTGATGTTTCACATTTTAAGTCATTAAATTTTTTGACACAAATAATTTCATTCACTAGATTATTGTTATTTTAAATT
Organism: Galeopsis tetrahit; assembly: GCA_963675135.1. Classification (NCBI taxonomy): domain Eukaryota; kingdom Viridiplantae; phylum Streptophyta; class Magnoliopsida; order Lamiales; family Lamiaceae; genus Galeopsis; species Galeopsis tetrahit. Next base: position 54,236,079 of record OY776131.1, on the reverse strand, counting down.
GGAATAATGAAATCATATGTGTTAATAGGTTTTTTTTTTTTTAATGTAGGTATTTGTATAAAAAGATGTAGGTATATGACCGCGTTATAAGATGAGAAATCACAAGTTAATTCATAAAAATAATAATAATACTGTAATAAAATAATAATAATAAACCAAGAATTTCAGTGGGAACATCAATTGGTTACATAATTCTCAGGAGGGTTGGGGGCATCAAGTATACACCATTATCTTTGTTATATGAAGAACAAATGTAAACATAATTACAAAAAATCCATTAAAAATCCGTAAAATTCTGCAGCAAAACTAATTGGGGGCTTTCCCCATTGATTGCAGTAGCTGCAAGAAGACATACAGAAAACAATGTTACACTGTGTTGTAAGAAGGTGTTATGAAACTATATCAAACTAAGATTATAGTAGGCTTTTGAAATCAAACTATTTAATTTAATCCCAATAACCTACTCTACAATTTCAGAGCACCAATATTTTTATGGTTTCACCTGAGGTTAATCTTTGTTCTGCACATTACTAGAATGACCTACAATTTTATCTGCTGCAATGTTTGGATGCTTGTTTTTGACCTCAAGAATAAGCAGCACCTGATACAACCATAGTTTTAAGCGAATTTCGTCAAAAAAAATTGCAATCTTGATGAAGAGTTGAACTCATGTGCACCAGTTGCACGGAGTAACTCAGTGTTTTAGTTAAAAATAGTATCAAAAGTATGATGCTGTTACCTCTCCCATTGTTGGCCGCAAAGAAGGTTTAGCCTGAGTACACAAGAAAGCTGCTTTAGCCATTAGGTACAATTCATACGTGCTATACGAGTCCCCAAGGCGAGGATCAACGAGCTCCTCTAGTGCAAGCATTTCAATCAATGGCATTGCCTGAAACATTAATTAAAACGTGCATTTAGTGACCGTGTGTGAAAATGATATCACTTGTAACAATTTTTGTGTACTGCTTTGTATTTCACAGCCTAGATGTATGTCACATAGATGGCTAAAAAAATATCAATGGACTGTATATAACCATACAAACACGAGTTAATGATCTAGACAGTGGAACATATGCTGGAATACGAAAAGTGGCACAAAGGAATATAACAGTTAAACATACCCACTGTATGTATATCACATAGATGGCTAAAAAAATATCAATAATGATCTAGAGTGGAACATATTCTGGAATACAAAAAGTGTTATAGAGGAATCGAACTGTCATACGTGACAGTTAAAACGTTGAAACATACCCACTGTATGAGGGACCAGTGGTGGTCGTCCCTCGTTGAATTAACTTTCTTGAGTCCAGATACCAGTTGTATCAGAATAATTCCAAAGGCATAGACATCCGTTTTCATTGAATAATCTCCGTTTTCTGCAAACTCTGGTGCAAGATATCTGCGCCAAGCGAGAAACATCAAAGCTCAAATCATCATGAAACACGCCTACCAATCTTTTTTCGGTTAGGAGGTAAATTGATACTCACTCAAGATTGTCGTCATGCTTATTTGTGTTCCACTTAGCAAGGCCACAATCGTCGAGCTGTTTAAACAAACAAAACATCAAAAGCCTAATCTAGCTATCAAGCAAAGTTCTAGTTGTCTTGAATAAAATGCGAAGGTTTACCAAGGGAACGAATTCATGCGTGAGAAATACATTGCTTAGCCTCATGCTGCCATGAATTATAGGACAACCCCGACACTCTTCATGTAGAAAACGAACCCCCTTTGCGATCCCAATGGCTATAGAATGTCTCTGGTGCCACTCAAGAACATGATCTCGCTTGTCTGCATAAAACAAAGTCATTACACGTGATAGCTTCTGTAATTTCAATTAGTTTAAGAGTGCAGTCTCGTTCTTTCTTACCAAATAAATGCCACTCCAGTGATTTATTGCAGATATATTCATAGACCAGGATAGCTACGTTTAACTTAGATAAACTATAACTGAGAAGCATCACAATGTTCTTGTGACAAGCCAAGCTTAGGACATGTACTTGGGACGAAAAACTTTGTACATTAACTTCCTCTAGCACTTTTACAGCAATGAGCTGCCCATCCTTAAGTTGACCTTTGTATACAGCCGCGTATGCATTTTCTCCCAAAAAGTTATCAGACGAAAAATCATTTGTTGCAGTTTGTATTTCGGGATAATCAAATCCCTTAAAATGTAGACGCGTTTTCAGCTCAACAGACGGGTAGGATGCATCAGAATCCAACTCAGGACTTGTTTCTTTGGAAGAATCAGCAGATTTCCCATCCACTTTGGAATTGAGATCTGTATATCATCATCATTCGTTGATATTAACAAACACGTTGAATCAGAATCGAGACCTTTAATACACCTCCATCATACATACCTTCTTGTATCTCGGAATTACTCAATGCCCTTGAATCCAGCTCCGGTTCAGCATAGCTAACTGTTCAAATTATTCATTATAATCACAAAAATTGTAAGGTGAATACCATTCATTTGATAGTAATAGCTATAGCACAGCTTAGTGGTTTTTTGAGAAGAACAACACATTAAATCAAGCATATTTTAAAACATGATACTTGGTATGGTAAACAGTATTACTTTGAAGAAAGAGAGTTCATGTTTCAAAGGAGACCTACTCAAATAGCTTTTGTAACCTGATTTCTCGAGTTCAGGATATGCTCCAAACTCATCTGGTGAGAAAACACTTTGCCCCTTAAATTTTTCGCTATCCAAGCTTCCGTCTGAACTCAAAGATCCACGGAAGCTTTGAGAAAGGATGGATAGCTCGTTGTTGTCGACAGGTAACAGGGGAACGAATTTGGAAAGCGAGTAAAACAGCTCTTGCTCCCTTATAGTTGCTGCTTTGTCATTATAATAAGATCTCAAAACTTTGAGAGACAAGTTATCTAGGGTCATAGCAACTTTGCAAGGTACATGTTTAAGGTAAAATCTCAACTCTTTTTTGAGGTGCCTGCATGTGAGTGTGAGAAAATTATCAGCTTCAACTGAAAAGAAAAAATAAACAAATTGACATGTTTCAACAGTACAGTACCTATTAAGAACAAGCCATGTTGCATTTGAAGCTACAACTTCTTGTACAACTACTGTTTTCAGCGGAGCTCCAACAACAATCTTGACTTCTATAACGACCTACATTACGAGAAGCCATGAAACGATCACACAAGTACGTACACAGTCTTAACAGTTTGAGGAATCAAGTAAAGGAAAGAAGGGGAGAAATTACCCCACTGGCATCACATTCTTGAGCAGTAGGCTGGAGAATGGCTGCATATGTATCCACCATTCCTGAAACTTGCTCTTTTATTGCACGAAAACGCGTTCCAATGAAAGATTCACGCCCTATTGGCATTTCGAACCCCACTGTGCACATCACATACAACTTGTTAAGTAATCAACAGCTAAAGACACATCACTTATCAGTTTTCACTCACTGTAAAATGTCCCAAAAACAGTCTAAAGAACACAGGGGACTTACTGGGGTGAAGTAGTTTATGCAAGACTCCAAGAACAGTGATTGTATCTACTTCTTGAATCATTTTTTCGCGCATTTGGATATTGGCAATAATGTGCTTGAATTCGTGAGCACAAATACTTTTAGTCGCGTCACACACGATCACAATCCGTCCAGGCATTAGATTTTGAGTTGCATTCCCACTACTTCTACTGCTGCTGCTCCTTTCACTAAATGATGCACCCGCCATCTAATTTTTATTTCTCACACAAAAACACTATGGATCAATTCTTGAACAAGAATGAATTTTTATGCTGCAAAAACAAACATATTTCCTCTGAATAGAAAGCAATATTATAAAATAAGTTGAAAAGTGGAAAGACAACAAAAGGGCAAATCGTTTCAAGCATTCTTGAACAAGAAAGATTATCTTCTTTTTAAATACTCCACCATTGTTTCTGTCACCATCTCTTTGTGTGTGTCTGAAAATGAGAGAATATTGAGGATAAATATGGATATTCGAAATGGGTTTATGGAGGGAAGTTACAGGATCCATTTACAAAAGAATAACAACAACAGTGATAACATCAAAGAAAATCATATATTGACCAATGTCCTAGTTTCTCCCAAAATGACAATGTAGTAAATAAATAGCCTTTCACACTTGGTTGTTCATTAGTGTTTGCAGATGTTTGTCCATCAAAAAAAAAAAAAAAACACACACAATGTTTGATAATTCAAAGTTAATTTTTAATTGATATTATGTTCTTCTGATTAAACCTGAATATTAGTATTAAATGGAGAAAATTAAACCAACAATTAAATAGTGGCCCTTAAATTTACTTCAAAGTTATTGGAAAGTAACAAATTAATATACAATTACAGATCTTATGAAATCAGAGGCACATCAACTGGGAAATCCTGCTGGTGTCTCTTAATGGTTTCTCTAAGAGATTTCTCTTGTTCTTGCAGATTCGATGGGATTCGATCGTACACTTCCTTGAATAATTCTTCAAGACAAGGCTTCTCTGTTTTTTCTGCTGTTTGAATTGCATTCAGTACCTGAATTTACAGTTGAAAAACAGTTAGTCATGGCCTGTCCAAATGGAATATGGATCACAAAACTGAAAAAGATAAGAAAGAAACCTTCTTCCTTATGCTTTGACGAAGTTCATTTTCCTCCTCATCGTCCCACCACCCGTTTCGTTGAACCCATTTTCTGAAACGGGTTGTCGGGTTTCTAGCTGTTTTCCAGTGCTCGATCTCGTTCAATGATCGATACTTGGTGGAATCGTCTGATGTTGAGTGGTGACCAACTCGATATGTAAGGGCCTAGACATCATCAATGTAATGAAAATGGAAGAGTTTAATTTTGTTTAATCAGGAATGAAATCCGTGAAATAGTCTCGAGTTTTACCTCAACAAGTATTGGCTTCTGTTCGTTGATGATCATTTCACGAGCTGAACAAATTGCACTGTAAACAGCAAGTGCGTCGTTTCCATCAACCCGAATACTACGAATCCCGTACGCTTGGCCCTTAACGACGACACCATCACCTACCAGGTAAAGATTGATATCTGTTACTTAAAATCACTCTTTCAAATCTGTGATTGCAAACTCTACAAAATGAGGCAAAATCACTATTTTTCGAAAGGTTTTCTGAAAGTTGTTAGTAGTGTTTGCAAACACACGTTAATAATACAGCTGATTCTGAGAAACAATATTATAAACTGCTTGGAACTGATTTTTAGCAATTCATACATAAATCAATGTAAAATACTTGTTTAAAAACACAATCAATTTCAAAATTCAAGCTTTCTAGATTGAAGAATCATGCTACTACTTGTGAGCTTTTATAGTTGAAAGAACAAAATGTGCACTATCGAATAAGAGTGAAAAGCATACTTCGGAATTGTTGTGATGTAGGGGTGCTTATGGCCCATCCGTTGTTCCGACATATGAACATTACAGGGGCCTCCATAACTGCTGCAAAATTCATACCAGCATGAAAATCTCCCTGCCAATTATCTGAGCGTGTTAGAATATCTCAAAATCTTATCTCATCAAAATAAAAATAAAAAAACGAAAAACAACGTAAATGATGAGGAATTGTACCTCACTTGTGCCACCATCCCCTGTGAAGGCAACGACACATGCTTCCTTATTATCCATCTTAAGTGAATAAGCAACACCTGCAGCTTGAGGGAGCTGTGTTCTGAATCCAAAAGTGAATGTTATTTTACAATCTAGTTGACCCCGTATAAATCATTTTTATCGAATTTTCAAGTAATTCAAGAACTTACGCGATGGGTGATGAAATGGTGAAGAAATTATGTGGCTTAGAGCCATAATGTATTGGCATTTGCCTCCCTTTTCCATAATCATCCTTGTTTCCGAAGCATTGGTCGGCAAATTCTTGTAGGGTGAAACCACGCCACAAGAGGATTCCAGGCTCTCGATACTGAACACAGAGAAAATCCATATCCATTCATGCACTAGCTACAAATTTAATAAATGATATGACAAACTGAAGGTAGAACAAGATCAAATCATTAACCTGGGGCAGTATGATGTCATGGGGTGTAAGTGCAGCAGCAGTTGCAATGTTAATAGCCTCTTCTCCCATTGAGGTCAAATAGAAGGATATTCTCCCCTGTCTTTGTGCTTCATAGAAAATGGTATCCATTATTTGAAGAGTCACCATTGTTTTGTACATCTTCACTGCTGTTTCTTTCTCCACCTGAGTGTATGCATTTCAACACATATTGTAACATCATCATAATCAGTTTTCTTAAATACAATATAAAATTTTGGTATAACGGCACAGCACGATATTGTAGTGCACTAGATCCAAATATATAAATTTGTGTATGTTGGTACCTGCTTATATGTGGTGCCTTCAATTAGACAACCATCATCATCAAGAACGCGATAACAAGGTATTCTCTTGTCACTCGATTCTGAAATAAATTGCATTTGTGGGGTAAACGGCACCCTTCCACCAGGAAATTTTAACCCCTGCTGATTAAATTCAATTATTAAGTCAAACTAACTACACAATATCCAACAAAAATCAGAATTTGCATCAATATCCATTAATAAAATTTCAACATAAAATATCATTCATTAATCACAAAATATCAACAACATTAAAGAAATGCAAATATCAAGAAAAAATAACCTGAACAATATTATCACCATCTTCATCCACCTGGTTCAACTTATAATGAGTTTCTGTTAATGAATTGGTTGATTTAAACCTGGAAATGCAGGCATTTTTGCCAAATAATCTCTGATAATTAGATGGGGATTTCAGATAATTTTTGAGAAAATTCATTTGGATATATTCTTGAAATGATCACAATATTAAAAATATATGTTATTGTAGAGGAATCGAATTGGGATTTAAGGAGGGGACAGTTGTATAGAGTAGCACTGCAGGTGGCAAATAGTGAGAACATTTGTCACGGAATTAAATTTTGAGGGAGAACTTGTTTTTTTTTTTTTTTTTTTTTTGCATTAATAATAAATAGGTATTTTCAACTGAATAAAATATTTTTATTATTTTTAAGAGATATAATGTGAATTAATTAATTTTAAAATTATATGAAATTAAGAGGGTACAAGGACGACAATTTTAACTCGACCCGTCTAGCCCGGGCCTGACATGCATTGTTTGTTTAAGTCGTCCATATTTGAAACTGAAATTGTTCATAAGTTGCCCAGAAATTTGCAATAGTAGACGTAATTGAAACAATAAAAGGGAGTAAATAAGATTCGGTGTCGGAAGATATCTTTGTGTTATAATCATGCTATAATTGGGCTATTGAGATCTCCCAGAATCATGCGTTGAGATAATAATACTTATATTTAGAAAGTAATATAGGAGTAATTTATTGTGTGATGATGTTGATTATTAACGTTGGAGGGATGTTTCATAAAATAAAGCAAGACATTGAACTAACTCAAATAAGAGTGGACCTGAATGTGCTACTTTTAATTGTGGGCCACAAATAAATTTAAAACTTAAATATCTTTTCGGCCCGATCCCATCTTTCGTTGTCTCACTACCCTAAAATATTTAATGGTAAATTAAATCATCATTTTTCGAATATTTGTAATTTAATTTAAATTTTTAATAATTATAAATAAATCACCGAACAGTAAATATGACTGCAATTTAAGCTTTTTACTTGAATTTAACATTTCAAGATTAAATCGAATTAAAAAATAATATTATTTCATTAAAAATTAATATGACTGAACACAAATAAATTTAAAAGAAAAATTAATTTGTAACAATATTTAAAGTTTGTAATTTATTCCATTTTAACAAGTGTCTACCGAACCGGCTGCCCGAGTATTTCGAGAAGCATTGGCTGTAAGACCTGTTGAACCGGCTAAAATTTTGACGGTCACTATTTTTTTTGTTTTTTTTTATGTATTTTTTAGTATATTTCAGGCACACCCAGGTACAGTCTATCTAGGCCTTAGATCCTGGTTCGAGTCATGGGGAGGGGAAAAAAGGAATGGATATTTAATATAATTCAAAAAAAAAAAAAAAGTACAGTCTACCCATGAACAATTTTAATAAAAATTGATAGTTGGAAAACTTTTATTAGTATAGGGGAAGTAATTATTTAATAGAGAACACTAGTATTATATAGTGTATGTAATGTAAGATAGATGAAATAGAAATAAAATTGGCATGATGAGATGAAACAAGAAAAGATGCACGTACGGACATGTAAGAGTTTAATCAATTAATTACCTGGTTTTCATCATCAACATCATGATCATCATCAGTAGTATAATAGGGTAGTGGTTCCCCTGCTCTGGCGGATTCCGATCGCCGGAACGTCGTCGACGAAACGGAGGAGGGTGTCTTCTTATGAATATCAGACAATCCAGTAGAACCACCCAAAGTTTTGTAAGAAGAATTTAGATTTAGATGAAACAAACAAGACCTCTTGAATAAATGAGTAGTACTAATCATGCTTCTTGATGATCTTGAAACCCAATATAATAAAGCCATTCAACTATTTTTAATTTTCTCAAATAATCCAACCCCCCAGAGTTCAACTAAAATCGTGGGATTGGATTGAATTAGAGGGTGAGATAAAAAAATATATGGAGTAGTTCCGAGCTCTAAGCCTAAGGTGGTCTTTATAATAAACTGATCGATCTTTCGTGTTGTATATTTTTTTTTTTAAATGAACATACACCTAATTTGCATTTTAAGAATTAAAAAATAATATTAAAGCTCACGTGCCCTATCAATGCATCTACAGCAGTGACGTGACAACTCGTAATTCTTGGGGGGAAGTATAATGGAAAAAGTGTTAAAATTGGAAAATTTTAATTTGGAACGGTTGAGATAATGTGCCACGTTTTCTTCACCTAACAATTCAAAAATAAATAAAAGTTGTTCCACGGGATTCTTGATTAATCGTAGTACATAATTTCCCATGTTACTTGGTAGTATTAATTTTCTTTTTTCTTCTTTTATTGTACTTGGTAGTAGTAGTATTTCTAATTTCTAACAATATTATATGATCAGAAGTCATCACCATCCATTAATCTCTAAGTCAAAGCTACTCATAAAATTTGGATAAAAAAATTAACAAATATAATTAAAAAAAAAAAAGAGAGAAATACAATTAACATGGATGATCTTCAATTTTTGGGTAAATAAAGGGAGAGAATCCATGTTCCATTCTAATATCAACTCTATTTGGCCATATTCCTTTGTAGCAATTTATACTCACGTCACGTTGTTCTAATATTATTTCGATTTTCAAAAAATAAGAAAAATAAAAAATAACTTGGCCTAGTAAATTGAAATTTGAAACACATCTGATTTTAGAGTACCACGGATTTGTACAACTAGTGGGGTAACCGTGCTAACGCACGGTTTGAAATGTTAAAAAATATTTTAATATTTTAAATTTTAATTATTTAAAAAAAATATAAATGTACATTATTATTTATTATTATAATTATAACACTAATTATAAAATAATAAAATATAATTTTTAAGATTTTACAAATATTTTAATTAATTATATATCTTATACTCCTATATCTTATAAAAATTAATGTCTAATATTAAATGCTTATGCTATGATAAAATTGTTAAATTAATAAAAAAAATTGGAAAATGTTAATGTAATATGTAATAAGAGATAAATTATATTTAATTAAATAATGTAATAATTCAAAATAAACCGTAGTTACATTTAACAGAAAATAAAATCATGAAAAAATAGTGAAATTTAAATATTAAATAATTCTAAAATCACACATATCTAAAAACTTCGTGAAACACTACAAATTGTTGTCATAACATAATAAAATCTTTAAACCATGACGATTTGTTATTCTAGACACACCTACATATAATTGATTATGACTAAATACAAATTTCTGCCAAAAAATACCTGCATAAGAAAATGATTGTGCATTACTCTTATTAATATATATATCATATGATACAATCAACAAAAATTGTCTACGTTGAAACTTGAAAGGCAATATAGAACCAGAAGGAGTCAATGTAAGTCTTGGTATCAATGTTAATTGTCCAGCACTAACATTAGCTTCAAAAACATTATCACTCAACTTGGTTATAATCAATGTACACAGAAAAAATTTTAACGCTAGAAAAAAATAAAAAATAAAGATTTTTTTTTAAATGACATAAACCTTGTTCCATTGCACAAGCCCATTGAGTGATCTATATTTCTCAACAATATAAAATAAATGTATGAATATTCTTAGAAATTTGTACATCACAAATTTTTGTTCATATACTACCATTTTCTGTTCATATAAAATAAATTTATGAATATTCTCAAAAACACGTCATTTTTAAAAAAATAGATGTTATCTGTTCAGAATAATTTATAAGTTCATGTACAACTTCATCATGACTCGTATTTTGCAACCTCATATTCCTAGTAAGTTTCATTAGAATACAATTATTTCAAAAAATAGATGAATTGATTGATGCATGAAAGATATCTTGTCTCGTTCCTTTTGAAATAATGGGTAATATTTGACGAAAATCACATCCAAACACAATGCATGATCGTAACCAGGTTGCATAATATTCTTCAAAGTGGTATCGAGAGCCACAATATAATATATGTTCACCATTAGAACGTCATCCAATATTATAGGATCACATTTAATCAAAAGTTCAGCAAAAGGACTTCTCTGGTGAATATTGCATGTAAACTCTTCGATAATATTAATTGGAATGACAAATCTGTAATGAGCAGTATATCCACATTAATTAAAATATTGGTTTTAGACTTCAAACCTGGCCTATTCCCACTATCCATAAACAAAAAACAAATCATTATTAATGTACTTAATTATTGTATCATACACACCACGTTGTTCATCACTTAATTTCTAATTAAATACTACTAATACTCTAACTTCAACTCTGATATATTGTATGCAAACTCATTCATAATCAATTTGTTTTTAAATTAAAAGTTTGAATCGTGATTTACAATCGACATGCCTTCAAAACCTTGCAAAGACTTACCACTTATAACATACTATTAGAGCTGTCAAAACAGGCTGACGGGGCGGGCCAAAACCGCAAAAGCCCGCCAATTGGCGGTGCGGGGGCGGGCCAACCCATTTTCTAGGCGGGTTGCCAAAACCTCAACCCAACCCACAAAGAGGCGGGCCGCGGATTTCGGCGAGCCAACCCGATTTTTTTTTTTATAAAAAAAAATTATTTATTATATTCATTTCTAAAATTCAAACTCCCTTAATATTTATCTCCTACTGCACTCATTATTAAATCCATTATCATAATATGGTTTATATTGAGTTCAATAAAAATAGTTTCACATATTAAAATATTACGAAAAAATAATTCACTATAAATATAACTCAATTACGAATAATACACATCATTATCAGAGGCGGATCCATGTATAAATTTGGGGTACGATTTGAAAATTTTATATTTTCTTCTTAGGTAAGAAAAAAAATAAAATATAATAATATTGTCTAACAAAATCTACAACAAAAATTGTACCTCCTTTTTCACACTTAATTTTTTTCGTACCCCAAATTCTAAGTTTTAGATATATGCCACTGATCATTGTGATTGATTTTATAAATTAACTTTATGGGTTACTTATTTAGATAATTAGTAAATACTAAAATATTCTCTTTGTCCTAGTAAAAACTACCTAACTTTATTTTTTCATTAGTCCAAAAAAAGAAAGCTACTTATTCCACACTTTCTCACATTTCATTATATTCTCCCCCTCCCCCTCCCCCTCCCCCTCCCCCATCACATTACTTTTAATACATTTACTTATGATATCATATTTCTTAACCTTTGTACCCAAAACTCATTCTAAAAATACGAAACTAATCTTAATTTAATAATAATAATAATAATAACTATTACTCTCTTCGTCCCAATTTAGATTCATCATTTGTAAAAAAATGGATGTCCTAAGTTAAATTTTATATTTTCTTATTTGACAATAAAACACTTTTAAACCACACACTTCAAACGTCTCAAAATTACATCACATGACTTTATTTTATTACTCACAATATTTTATTATTTACTTTACCACTCAAAAGACTTCCATATCCTCTACGTTATCTCCTTTAATACTAATAAATAACTTCCACGATATTAAACTACGCGTAAACAGTAAATGTTGAATCAAAATAGGTACGGAGGGAGTATTTTTTATTTAACTATATTTGTTAGATAATGTTGATGAAATAAAAAATAAAAAAAAGATTATTCAATATTTTTTTATTCTCCATATCAAATTTATAAGTAAATTATCAAAATATTAATTTGCAATCATAAATGTTGGGTATATTAAGGTTAATGTTGATACTGCTTTTTTCTACACTTCACAGCTTATGGGGTTCGGTATGATAGTACACGATGAAGACGACTCTTTCCTTATGTATCGTACCTTATGGAAACCGAGAAACTACAGAGTAAATGAAGGCGAAGCTATGGGGGATCATGAGGCACTTTCGTGGATAAAGAACTTGGGATTCGAGAAGGTTGAGATTGAAGTGGATTCACAGATCGTGGCGTATGCATGGAAGAGTAATATTGAGGTCAATATCCTCCGTTAGGGAGCATTATCGAGAGTTGCAAGTTGCAACGCTTTGACTCGAGATTTACAACATGTGGAGGTTAGTTGGATTAATCGCGAAGCGAATAGTTTAGCACATACTTTGGCTAGAGCTGAGTTGTTAGGTCTTTTCCTAGTCCTTCATGTTGGGTCGAGACTCCATCCATTGTGGTAGGCCTTCCCCGTGTCGCTTGCTCGTGCTATTAATAAATTGACGTTTCTCTGCCATTAAAAAAAATATACTTTTGTATACCTAAAAAGACTGATTTTTTAAGAAAAATATTAAATTATGTAAAATAATATAGTGGATCAAAGTTATCTATAAATCACAAATAAATTAAAATAATTAGTTGACCAACTAATTTAAGTTGACTTGCATATTAATGTAATTGATCAACTATAACTTACAATATTATAGACATTAATGTTAAAAAATTATTAATGTTGTTATATTACAAATATTAACAAATCAATATCTAATCTATTTTTTTTTTAACATATATACTTGAAAAATGCATAATTCTTTTTCGACGTATTGTAAAAAAATATCATTAGATATATATCTCCAACACTTATTCCAAATTTTATAAAGCCGACCCAACAAATTCGATGTTAGAATGTGAATACCACTACTTTTTCAATTAATTTGTACATTTATATAGTTTTCATTTCTTAACTTTTGTTGGTGATATGGTTAAAAAATTTATATTACAACTTTTAGTAATTAGAAAATTAATTTATAATGAGCTCGAAATGAATTATTATGTGATTAAATAGTTAGTTAATGTAGTAATTAATTTTTATGAAAATAGGAAAAAAAAAATAACGGGTTGGGGCGAATTTACTCGTTGGGTTCATGGGGTGGGACGGGTCTAGGCATGTTTTGAGGCGGGGTGGGCGGGTCCTGGAACAAACCAAACCATTTTCAAATTCGTCCCATTGTCATCCCTAGTCTTACCAAGACAGATTATCAACTTGCACCATCATTAAATATAGCATTTAACTTATCGTAAAGATGAAAATCAAATCATTCAATTGGGGGATTTATGTAATTTATCTCAAAGTCAAAAATTCTCCAATCAACTTCACATAGGAGAAATGTATTATAGTCATAAATATTTTGCATTTTAATTATTATTTATGATATATTCATTTTATAATATCACTAATCAACTTATATTTATATATTATTGATATTTAGATTTGAAAAAAAATATTGGAAAAACAACGACATACACATAGAGCTAGGTTGCATTATAAATCGGGGAAAAAAATTGGAATCAACTTTAGAAAATAGGAACAATCCAATCTCAATAAAATAAAATCACTATCTAATAAAATCACTATCTAATACAATGGGTGAGATCAAAACATAGATATTAAGATCAAAATTGAAGAATAGTAGATCTCTTCAAAAAGATTTCTTTAACAATACAAACTAATCTAAATGAACAATAGATCTATTGAACAAAGATACGAAAGATTCATGAACAAAGTTACCTTAGGTGGTGTTTGGTTTGGGATTGGGGTGGATTGGATTTGAATTGGGGTGGATTGGATTGAGATTTGGGTAATCCATGAATAGTAAATTGTGTGTAAGTTGTGTTTGGTTAAGGATTGAGAAGTAGGGGTAGATTTAACTTTATGTCACATCAAAAGTGGTGTTATAATATTTTATTATTGTTAGTAGTGAAAGAAAAGTAAGAGAGAGAAGAAAGTAGGAGAGAGAATGAGTGTGTGAAAGAAAAGTAAGAGAGATAGTGATTTGATTGTATAAAAATAGGTGTGTAGGTGTATTATAGGGGTAGATTGGTATTTGAATTTGTATTTGGATTGAAATGAATTGAAAGAAATTGGATTGGGATTGGGCCAATCCAAATCCGGATTGGCCAATCCCAAAACAAACACCGCCTTAATGACTTGAAAAGGTGAATATGAATATTATGCCAAAGTTTTATGTGCACTCAATTACACTGTGTACTTGATTGGACCTTGACTGGTCAACGATTGACTGTTGACCGGTCAACGATCAAACTTTAATTTTTTTTTAAAAAAGGTGTATGTTAGTATATTGAAAAGTGCATCTTTGTTTTTTTAATGAAAAGTGCATGTTACTATATTGAAAAGTGCAACATTGTTTTTAATGAAAAGTGTATGTTCTTATAACTGAATAGTGTATGTATTATAATGAAAAGTGTATGTTATATTAATGAAAAGTGTATGTTATATTAATGAAAAATGTATGTTATTATAACTGAAAAGTGTATGATATTATAACTGAAATGTATATGATCTATTAATGAAAAGTGTAAGTTATATATTAATGAAAAGTGTAAGATATTATAACTAAAAAGTGTATGATCTATTAATGAAAAAATGTAATTTATATATTAATGAAAAAGTGTATGTTATTATAATTGAAAAATGTATGTTATTATAACTGAAAAATGTATGTTAATATAGTTGAAAAGTGTATGTTAATATAGTTGAAAAGTGTGTTATTATAACTGAAAAATGTATGTTCTATTAATGAAAAGTGTAAGTTATATATTAATGAAAAATGCATGTTATTATAACTGAAAAGTGTATGTTAATATAGTTGAAAATATTATTGAAAAATGTAAATTTTCTATTAAAAAAAAATCGAAAAAAAAAATTGACTGTTGATCGGTCAAGGTCAACCGTTGACCAGTCAAGGTCCACTCAAGTACACCGTGTACTTGAGTGCACAAAAGACTCACCCGAATATTATACCTCGTAAGATCAATCAAATTGAGATTAACAAATATTTTTAAAAAATAAATGGACATATCTTTCAAATTATAAACTAAATTGAACTATAGTTAGAGAAACATAATTCACAAACTAAATCCAAATATATAAAACTAAACATTCGACATAAATAATTTGGTCAATGTAAATTACACGATACGTATACTATAATTTTAAGATTAGATGGCAAATTAAGATAAACAGTAAAACATATACTGAGTATTGTTTATCATTGACATACATGATTTTAGAAAATATATTTGGATACCCAATATCTTTTTAAAAAATTATTAAACTGATGTAACTTTACATACATACATCACTGAGTATTGCTATACCTAGAGGGATCTAATGTTGATAATATAGTGATGGTGGACCAATACAATGGTTTCGTCTATTTTGTTTAATTAGAATATTATTAAATTAATTTATGATCATTAAATTTTGATCAATCATTGACTCAAGAGCATATACCATTGGTGATCATAATTTTATTTGTGCAATATATTACAAATTTATTAGGTCGGTAGTTTTAGTAATAATAATGTATTGCGGATTTAAAAGAAAAAAAAATGTGAAACTATAAAAAAAATGTAAAATTGACTTAACATAAAAATAGGAAAATAGTTGAGACAATGAATAAAATGGTTAGTGCCCGACTGCCCGTTACCACGTGAGAATTATAGGATTCCATTTGACTAATACAAATTATGTAAATTAATTTGCTTATATCAACGTATCTAATCCAATGTTTATAATTAATACTCCCTCCATTTTATAATAAGTGATGTTTTAAAAAAATTTACACTGTTTATTCCAATTATGTCATCCATTTAATTTAAAAATATCAATTATTTGAAACATAAAATTGAAAAGACTTGAAAAGGATTATAGAATTAGTTAAAGAATTTGGAAAAATTTGAAATATAATGTGCTTTAGTAAATTAATGTTATTAGAGACCTCATTTATTATTTAAGGGAATACCTGTCAATACATACCTAGAGCTGTCAAAACGGGCCAATGGGATGGGGCGGGGCGGGCCAAAATCGTAAAAGTCCGTCAATTGGCGGGGCAGGGCGGGCTGGCCCATTTGTTAGGCGGTCTACCAAAACCTCAACCCAACCCACAAAGGGGCGGGCCGCGGGTTTCGGCGGGCCAACCCAAGTTTTAAAAAAATAATTTTTTTTATTAAATTCATCATCTTCATTTCTAAAATTCAAAGTATCTTAATATTTATCTCTTACTACACCTCATTGTTAAATCTATTATCATAATCTTAATTTTAAAAACTTTAATTAGAAGGTCGACGTCTGACGTTAGAACTAAAATAAACGGCGCGCAACGCCGAATTTGTAATGCGGTCAGAGACTTGTTGTGCTTGACTATTTTTTTGCTTCTAAATTTTGGTTGTTAATTGCATGTTATGGCTAGATTTTGAGTTGTTGAATAAGTCTCAAAGACGTGATAAACTTTCATTATTTTTTCTATTATATTAAACTAATAGAATAATAATAATATTTCTAATTTTTTATTTAAAATATAAAAAAAGGTGGGTTAACGGGCTGGCCCGTCCCCAATCCGTCAAAATCCGCGGCCCAAATGGAGCGTTCTCTGAAGGCCCGCTTCCTAACAGGCTGAGAAAAATTGAGTCCAACGGGTTCAACCCATTATGACAGCTCTATACATACCTTTTCTTAATTTCAATAAATTTCACGAAAATATAACTTATTAAAAATGGTGAGAGTAAGATATACTATTAAAAATTTTAACATGATCAAATCACTATCCACATAGGCTAGAATAGAATATAGTACGTATAACTTGAATATTAAACCTTAGATTAAAAAATAAAATAAAAACTTAAAAGATGGGATATGGATATCCCACGGTAATCTCTATAAAAATGAAAAATCAATAAAGGATTTCAATTAATTCAAACTCATAGAAATCATAAGTTTTTGTAAAATTTAAAATAAGAGTCCAGCATCCATGTAAACTTAAAAGAATTCACAAATAAATACTACTCTATATCTTAAAATTAAATGAAAGTTGTCGAGTCCATCCATTTAAATTAATTAATAATATTAATTGAATTATAAGAGTGAGCAAAATTTTCTCATAAGATGAACTTAGTGAAACATTAGCCGACCTAATCACGTAACTTTATCTATAAATTTTTATACGAAAATTATTCAAAGTTAAATGGTAATAATTATTATACCAAAATTCTTTAAAGCTTTGAAAAATTATACTCCAAGCTAACTTTTGAATCTAAAATCATTAATAATATATTTAATAGAGAATTACTTAGATTAACAACTTATTAGGAGTAATTGATAGATATATTTGGAAAAGAGAAAGAATAAAGTAATCAATATTAAATGAGTACTAAATATTGTCAACAATCAAATTTAATTAAATAATAAATGAAATACATAATAAAGTATACATATATAAAATATAAGGTGTTATAAATAACATAAAATTAATTTTAGGATGTCAAAATATACCAAATGCAGATAATATACATAATATTGTGAAAATTAATATTTTACAGAAAAAATGGAAAATAACAATAACAAATATAAGTAAAAAAAAATAGATTTATAAGAATATGCATAATTTTAAGCTAATGAAATGAATGGAAAATAGTCAAATTAAACTAATGAAATGGATGGAAAATTATCAAATTAAACCAATGAAATTATATTACAGAAACCAAAAAATGAATTCACCTTAATTCAAAACTCATATCCTATGGTGAATCAATCAGTGTGATTTTATAGAAACTTATTAAGCTCAATCAAAACTAAAAACATGAAACCAAAAAGATAAAAAAATTTGGAACATAAATATAAAATTATATATCATATTTCAATTATAGTGATAGATTTATGCAGTTGATTTCAATTTCAAATCTGAAACTACGAACATAAAACCAAAAAATACAAATTGTAACGCCATAATTCAAAACTTATTCACGTTCCTGTGACTAAATTTGGAATCAATTGAAATGAAAATGAACAGCAGACATATATCACCATAATTCAGAACTCGTTCATATTCCTATGATTAAATGAATGGATAACAATTTTTTTATATTATAAAATAGATGAGAGAAATGATGGCAACAAATAATGAAGAACATTCTTAATTCAAATCTTCAAGAATTTGTAAACATTCTTCAAATCTTCAATCTTATAACTAACAAATAAATCTACAAACATCTGTAAATATATTTTGCATAAAAATATTGAAAACTCTATTGGAGAAACAACTAAATCTAAATCTATTACAATTACGTTGACGATTCAAAAGAGAGAAAAAAAAACTTCAAGAATTTGCAAACATTCTTCAAATCTTCAATCTATTGCTAACTAACAAATAAATCTATCATCTGCAAAAAAAAAAATTGTAGAAAAATATTGAAAACTCTATTGGAGAAACAACTAAATCTAAATCTATTACAATTACATCGAATATACAAAAGAAAGAAAGAGAGAAGATGAGAATGACAAACAAAAAAGATAAATTTATAGGGAAAGGAAGAAAACCGTTACTGATTTTAAGAAATTGATCCGAAGGACAGAATTTGATCAACACATATCAATGGTTGAAATGAAGAATGATAAATGGAAGACATTAAATACAATTTTAAGTATATAAACTTACCATAATAATAGAGAATACTAAATGAACGGTCAAAATCAAGATCAAGAAAAATGATCAACGCACCACAAACTTTCCTGCCTAAACTAAAAAAAGAAATATGTAGGTGTATTATATTAGTATAGATTAATTATAGAGTACATCAACAACCGTATCCAATACAAAAACATTCTAGCACCCGCGAAATTATATCTAAATTAGCTTTGAGACCATTAAATAAAATCTACTTATTTTCCACAAATATAAACATCACCATAGTACCTAACTAAGCAAACTTTTGGATTTAATTTATTATAATAGGATTCATTGGTTATCCGAATAACTTTTACGGACTATATATATTTACTATAAGCTACCATAAATCTTGAGTCCAAAATTCACATTATTGACTCGTTAGTGGGGGTTTTCTTAGGAGATAGTCCAGGTGTCGCCTGGACTATTAATAGTTCGGATGTCAAATTGCATCGCTCTGTGTCGTCCTAATTTGATACCTGTCGCCTTTTTTTAATATTTTAAAATAATTATTTAAATTTTATTTTATTATTTACTATTTTATCCTTTATTAAAATTAATAATAATAATATTTAAATTAAACAATACAGAACGTAAAATTAGATTTTTTTAACAGAATTTCAAAAAAAAAATACATAACGTAAAATTAGATTTTTTTAACAGAATTAAATTATTATTTTATTTATATTTTATCTACCCTGCTCATTTAATTAGTTCACTCTCAAATTTATACCCCCGCTCATTTTATGAGTTCACCCCAAATCATTTTTTAACCATGGTTTTCTGCAATCTCATTTTATAAGTTCACCCCAAAATTATTTTTTAGCACAGTTATCTGTACCTGCTCATTTTATAAGTTCACCCAAGAAGATTTTTTTTAAATAATTACATTTTAAGGAATATAGGAGTATCATTTTATTAATTTACACACAATATAATAAAATCAACTCTAATTTATAGGGTGATACTCGGGTACATGCAAGATACCGGTACACACCAATTTTAATTATTTATTTATATTTTATCTACATCCACTCATTTAAGGAGTTCACCGAAAAATCATTCTTTTACTACGGTTATCTGCACCCGTTCATTTTATGAGTTCACCCCCAAATCATTTTTTTATCACGGTTATGCACACCCGCTCATTTTATGAGTTCACCCATAAATTATTTTTTACCATGTTTATCTACACCCCTCATTTTATGAGTTCACCCCAAAATATTTTTAAAAAAGTAATTACATTTAAAAGACTATATTATTCTTTTATTAATTTACACAAAATATAATAAAATCAACCTTAATTTGTATATTTACAATCTATAGTCGAGTCATTATCGAGTTACCGTCGATTAACCATCAAGTCACCGATATTTTTAGAAAAAAAATCGTAAAACATAATTAAAAAAAAAAAACTAACGAAATTAGGCACAAATCTTGATTTTTTTTTTTAAGTTTTCTTCCCCTTCCTCTTTTTCTCCCATTTTCAGTTTTTATTCTAAACTTTTAATTTCTTCGTTTTTTTTCCTTTTACTTTTTTTTTTTCATTTTTTCATGTGTACTTTTTTAAATTTTAATATAAAATAATATTATAGGTATGATTTTATTATAGTCGGTAATACAATAAGTAATAACGAGTAATATCATAAATAGTAATCAGTAATACCATTAACAGTAATTAGTACGAATAAACACTTATCTTATTCAAAGTGAGATGGTCTCATGGTGACACTGTTCATAAATTAGTAGAAATAAACACTTATTTTTTCCAAAGTATTAAAACGTCATTCTCAAACTATGTTTTGGAAAGCAGAATTTTACTGAAATCAGAATAAAAAAACTTTAGGAAATGTGAATGGAACTATAGGAAAACGTCATGCTTAGACCATTGATTAGTTATCAAAAATATGTGTCCATATAATGTTGCTTACGAATATTGACCTAAAGTCCGATTTGTATAATGTAACTAGATTGATTGTTACCAGATTTAAAAATTACATTATTGAGGACACATTTTTATTTTGGAAGGAATGTTGATAGTAAAGTTTTTATTCTGAGAATAATATTGAGTGTTTCGATGACACGACTCCCATAAAGTTTCGAATAAGATAATTTCTTATTCTATTGTCTTTTGCAATGACGATAAATAAAAGTTAAAGGTCAGTCTCTTTTCATAGTAGGTGTGTAGTTGCAACCTCTAGAGTTAAGAGTGGATTAAACAATATTTACCTAGATTCAAATGGATAACAAATTTATTGGAGTAGATGTTTCAAATATTTTTTTAATTGACAAATTTAAATTAAAATATATTATAAATTTATTTGAATTTCTTACGGGCGTTGCCACATTGTCCCTCTTTTACATCAAAGAAAGAAGAAATTGTGATTGAGAGCAAACCGAGTAAGTGGAGATTTTTTGGGACAACAATGTTAGCCCATTTAATTAAAAGTGGAAAATGTTTTGAGCTAGCATTTAATAAAAAGTAGGCAGCCCAATTGTTTTATCAAAGAAAAGAACCAAATTGACCAGCCCATTTCTTGAATTGTGCGTGAGCAATTAAGCCCACGGATAAATGCCCCCCCTTATATTATGACTTCACCCCTTAGATGTCTTCACACCGTATAGTTGAGTTCACCCACCAGTTTCTTTCCAAAATTACCTTTTCCTTCTAACATAAGTCCTAACCCTAATTTTATTCAATCATTCCTCATTTTCAACTGCCTCCAACTCTCCTTCTCCTCTTTTCATCTTTCTTTTGTCGTCGACCAGCGTCTCCACCCGTCTGCCGCTCGCCGTCTACCTCCCTCCGGCATGGCCCGTGGCCTGACCCGAAAGCCTTATAAAGGTCTTTTTAAGTGTATTTCAAAATAAAATACAACAATTGAATCAGTACCACCAAATCATAAAAAACAATAACAAATGTTCAAAAAAAAAAAAAAAAAAACAGAATGTTCTTTCAACAATTACAACTAAAAAATACATCAAATTTTCAAGATAATCTCATCTTCATGTTGAAACATGCTGAAATTTTATAATTAATGAACAAAAAATTCCTCAAAATTATTCCACACAATTGATGTTTTTTGCCTTTTCTTTTTAATGACAAAATCATTGTCATTTTTATCTTAGGTATTATTATATGAAGTTGTGTCATCATTCTCATGTTGAAAAAATGCCAGAATCTTACTAAATTCATAAGTAAAATCCATAAATTTCAAATAAATCTCATAAATAAATAACCATATAGAAATCATACAAATTTTGAGAATACTTTGAGAATATTAACACAGATTGAAAATTTGATTGTCCAGAAAAAATAGAGTATTAAAGAACACAGAAAAAAAATTCAAAAGTTTAATTAGAAATCAGGAAGGCTCAATATCACATATCATAACAAGTTACCCAACTCCATATACACAGATGAATAAAAAATTAGGCGTACTAATAATACTCATGATTCGACTAATTCAACTAAGAATGAAAAAAAATATATATATAAATATAAATCACATAATATTAACCTGATCGAGCAGGGATGTGCAAAAAGTCTGCATGCATAAAGTTTTTTTTTTTTGTCGGAATGAAATTTTGTAGGTTTTCTCTTGATTTTAAAAAGTGGTGCACAAAACACACATATGTATCTCATATGTTGATGTTGAGATGACATAACTGCAAATATACATTAAAAATAAAATTAATAAAGGTCAGAATCTTACTAAATTCATAAATCTCATAAATAAATAACCAAACATAGTATTAAAGAAACACATAAAAAAAATCAAAAGTTCAATTACAAATCAACTCAATATCACATATAATGAAATTTTGTAGGTTTTCTCCTGATTTTAAAAGCGGTGCACAAAAATACAGACGGGTATATCATATGTTGAGAAGACATAACTGCAAAATATACCTTAAAAATAAAATTAATAAATGTCAGAATCTTACTAAATTCATAAGTAAAATGCATAAATTTCAAATAAATCTCATAAATAAATAACCATATAGAAATCATACAAATTTTGAGAATACTGCGTTAACACATATAGATAATTTTTTTTTTAATCAATCAAGGAAAATTAATGAAATTATATTGAAAATTTGATTGTCCAAAAAATACAGAGTATTAAAGAAACACAGAAAAAAAATCAAAAGTTCAATTAGAAATCAGGAATGATCAATATCACATATAA
Organism: Galeopsis tetrahit; assembly: GCA_963675135.1. Classification (NCBI taxonomy): domain Eukaryota; kingdom Viridiplantae; phylum Streptophyta; class Magnoliopsida; order Lamiales; family Lamiaceae; genus Galeopsis; species Galeopsis tetrahit. Next base: position 54,212,833 of record OY776131.1, on the reverse strand, counting down.
GTTACCCAACTCCATATACACAAATGGATAAAAAATTAGGCGTATTAATAATACTCATGATTAGACTCAGAATGAACAAAAAAATAAAGAATATAAATCACATAATATTAACCTGATCGAGCAGCGGATGTGCAAAAAGTCTGCAGAAAATTCACCTATAGGCATAACACAAACTGTCCCCAATTTTGTGATCTCAGATAATTTACGGACTGTGCAAGTCAATTAGGCAATGAGAAACGGTTGAACAAAATCAACACAATATAAATGAAAAGATAAAATTAAACCGCCTGAGCATTAGTGGACTCCCCTTGTAGGGGTTGGTCTGCTATGAATTCGAGTGCATATTGTGCACCCTAGTCCATGTTGCATTTTTCAGTTTTGCTGACTTACACCTTTTGGTAGATGGTGTTGCACTTTTCAATTATTAAACTGTACAATAATATTTTTTGTCATAGTGACTTACACTTTTTAGTAATATTGTGTTGTACTTTGTACTTTTCAGTTTAATAACATACACTTTTCTTTAGACTAGGGTGCACAACATGCACTCGAGTGCATACTAGACTTTACCCCCTTGTAAACCTCCAAAGATTATGATTGGGCAGTTAAAAATAAATAGTTAAAAATAAATTTAAAAGCTAGTAGAAATTTTTAATGTCAAATTAATATCTTGAATACTAAATTCGAAACAAAAAATTGTATAAAAAATTCAACTAAATTAATAATTTAACCTAAAATTCAATTCATTCAAATATCTATCTTAAACCCTAGATTTACCAAAACTAATTTGAGTAGAAAATATAGAATTGTTCATATCCAAAACTTTTCTTCAATGGAATTTTCGAATAAAAGAAGAAAACAAGAGAATCGTATGTGCCGCCTAAGTACTGAATTCAAAACAGAAATTTGTATAAAAAATTCAACTAAATTAATAATTTAACCTAGAATTCAATTCATTCAAATATCTATTTTAAACCCTATATTTACCAAAACTAATTTGAGTGACAAAGTGGGATAGCTCAAGTGGTTAGAGCACCACTACCTAGGCCTCAGGTCCTGGGTTCGAGTCATGGGAGGGGAAAAGGGGTGGGTATTTAACTTGTAATAAAAAAAAAAAAACAAAACTAATTTGAGTATAAAATATAGAATTGTTGATATAAGAATTAAAATAAAGATTATATATTATCAATTAATTTTTTTATTAATCATGAGAATAAATTTGTAATTTTATAATTATATATTTAAAATTATTAAATTTAATTTAAAAGTGTGATAGGGCGACAAAAAACGATAATAAGTGCAATGCAAGACGATGGATTCTGCGACGCCAAATGCAACAGGTAGCAGGTCATCAAATATAAGCCCTTAGATTTCAGATCTGATGGCTCAAATTACTGGACTGTTGATAGTTCAGGCGACACTGAACTGTTCTTAGAAGCCCCTTGTTAGTAATCTATTTTTTACATGATAAATATTTTTATAATACTTTAAAAGTAGCATGAGTAAAAAAAATCCATTATTTATTTTTCTAAGTATCTTGAAAGTACATATATTAATAAAATAAAGAAAACAGATGTCACAATTGTGATAAAGATGAGATTTCAGAAAAGAGAAAAACAAAAGGTTGGATAGAGATATGAGTTGCCATGACTATATAACGTGTCACCCCCATCACAATTAAATTGGATTGGCTGAATCATTTCAAGATATGACAACTCTCTTTTTCGTTGTTCCAATCCTTTTTGGCAATCAAACACAAGGAATTAATATTATTCCAATATAAATCAAATGCAAGGAATTATATTAGGTTACGTTTATGATTCATTAGGTAATAAGAAAATAAATAAATGGGTAAGTGAACTAAAATATTTTAAAATTTAAAAATCTTTAGAGGAAAACCCATATTAATTATAACTAATTGTTACTCCTTCCTATTCAAATTATGTGTCACTTTATATCAATATTTACAAATCAAGAAAAGTATTAATTTCTCATTATACTTTTAATTAATTGTTTTGAAATTCTACACTAAATATTGAAAACTATTTCTATCTAAGTTATTTTTTAATCATGAATTTAAAGTTAATTTAGAAAGAGAATTAACATTAAAAATTAAATGCAAATAGTGTGAATAGTCACAATGTCATTTAAATGGATGAGGATGAAGTATTTTTCAAATAGCATGACAAGGGTAATTTCGATTTGTACCACACAATAAATATTAAACAATACAAATTGTCTTTTTGGGACACATATTTTCCGAGTACAGAGTCTTCAAACAAATGGAATAATGGATATATGTGAAAATGTAGAGTACTTTGGAAAAAATGTTCAGTGGGCCGTTGGGTATGACGGTATGTGTCCTTATAAAATCTCAATTTTGATTTTTTTTAAAATTTAAAATCATTTTCTTTTCTCTTCACTCTCTCTTTTCTAATGGCATTTTCTAATTACAATGTTATGTTATGTTTTTTTTATTTTTAATATTTTATTTTTTTAATTATTCTCTCATTTTCTATTCTAATAAAATAATATATATATACATTTAAATAATTATATTAACTTTTATTAAATAATTTATTTTTTCACAATTCCGTAATTATGCGGAATCTTGCACTGGTAGTCAATAAAAATAGGGCAAAAACTTGTGTGAGACCGTCTCACGGATCTTTTTCTGTGAGACGGATCCTTTTAACTCATATCTCAAACATTATCACTTTTTATATATAAGGGCCGTCTCACGGATCTCATTCTGTGAGACGGTCTCACCCAAGACTAACCCTAAAAATAGTACACATAATAGACACCTAACTAGGGACGGTGCCACAATGGGGCCAGGGGCCACTGGGTCCCCACCAATTTTTTTTTTTTTATATATATATATATATATATTTTGTCCCGTAATTATATATACATTTTTTTATTGGGACGTCACAAGATTATTTACACATTCTTATTATGAAAATACCCAACAAAATTAATACCCTTTCAACGTCATTTTATTTTTAAAATTGTCACTCATTTTTTTGCATACATTTTACTTTACAGACCACCAAATTCACTATATACCTCACCAAATCACCCAAAATACTCATACTTTATTCATCAACCATTAAATCCACTTTTCTTAAAAATTGTGCCGGTGCAAATAATAGAATATTGGAACACATTAATGTATTAATTAAAAACATTTACAACCGAAGAAATAAAATGTTTTTTAAATTTAATATTTTAGCAATTTTTAAATTGTTTCGCTTCATTTTGAATCGAACTATCAAAACTTCAAAACAAAATGAAAGTCAGCTTGTTCAATTTAATTTAATGAAATGTATTGACAATTTTATCATATAAAATTTCGATAAGTATAATAAATACATATTATTTTATTTTTAAAGTAATGTTAATCGGGCCCAGCCCCTACCGAAATTTTCTGGCTCCGTCACTGCACCTAACACACGATATGTTTTCGGATATGTTGGAGAAAAGATTGTATTTATGGTGATTACATTACTAATGTTTTGCTTTACTTTTTTTTTAAAGACAAAAAAAAGTTGTTGATTCACGAGGATAGAAGGAAAAATTGTTAATCAAATGGAGTAGATTGTAAAAAATAATAAAAAGTTAATCAAATACAGTAATGATAATCTTATTTAGAAGGAGAAGTAGTATTATAAGTCATTTTTTATTTTTATTAACTACTCCCTCCGTTAAAGATTGTCGCATTTGTCATTTTGTATAGAATTAATAAACATATTTTTTTGACACATTTATCCCTCATTAATTTTTCTCTCTTCTCATTGACCTTTTCTTTCTATCACACTTTTACCTTTTGAAAGAAATTGAGAAAAAATGAATAATTAATATATTTCCAATTAAAAGTGATATTGTAGGAGTTATAAAAGGGCATTTCTGGAAAATTTGTAGTAAAAATAAGAAAAACGACAAACTTTTTGAAACAAAAATAAAGACCAAATGTGACAAACTTTATGAAATGGAGGAAGTAAAGTACAATAATAATTATCCTACACCCATTCTTATTCAAGAATTTTCGTCCATTAAAATATGAACTTTTTATAATCCGTCTATCTCATTCTTTATGGACTACAAAAAAAATTTTATGTCCCAAAAAAATGAAGTTTCTAGGTGTATTTCAAATTAGCACTTATTTACTTTCCATGTCATTACATTTTCTTACACAGTATTCTTACTTCATCACTTTAATAAATTTATAAACATCATCATATATTTACTTTATCACTTTTTCTTAGTTTCTATGCCATTGTGTACTTATGAATCCGTCTCTTTCAAAATAGACTAGAATTCAAAAGGATAAACGCAATCACTTTTATAGTTGCAAGTTAATATGTGAACAAAAGGACTTAAATTGAAGCTAAATTTGAATAAAATAAAGCAACAATCATGTAAAATTTGTTGGGTTATGAAATCTGATAGACTGTACATCAGGCCACGGTCAAACTCACAACGAACCAAGTTTTAAGCAATATTCAAGTTCGTTAGGATTTTTGGGCTACAACATAGTTCTTTGGTATAAACCTCTAGTTCAGTGTATCTTGTATCACACTATATACATAGTCATTCTTAACGAACTGAGTTAACAAATTCCGTGTTCTTTATTTCTTGTTCCTACTCCCTCCGTCCCACAATAACTTTCACACTTTCCTTTTCGGGACGTCCCACAATAACTTTCACACCCTTAAAATGGAAAACCCTTTATAAACTCCACCCTTAAAATTTCCTCAATTTTACACAAATGCCATTACTTTTTCTTCACACATACACAAAAGTCAACCAATTATTTACTTTATACATAAAGTTTTACAAAATTACCCCTCAAAACTCCACTCATTATTACACTTTCTTAATTTACGTGTCCACCTACCTATGAAAGTTAATACGGGACGGAGGGAGTATTATTTTCTCCATAATTGCAGTTCAATTCATAAGAACCTGTTTATTATTTATTGCTAAGTTAGAATCCTCGCCAGTTCTATACATGCACTGAAGCAACTACCTTCATGATGCATTGGCAATGAAAACGAGACACCATAGCGATTTGAGTATGTAGCTCTGTCTGAAGAAGAATATTACGTATGCAAAGGCACGTCAGCAGGGAAATCTAGGTGGTGTCTCTTAATGGTTTCTGTGAGAGAATTCTTCTGTTGTTGGAGATTTGATGGTATCTCATCATACACGTCTCTGAATAAATCTTCAAGAGGAGGTTTCTCTGTTTTTTCTGCTATTTGAATCGCCTTCAATACCTACATTATGATTTCAGTAGAAACCTGTTAATTAAGGCCTATTAATATATGGGAATTTTCAGTTAGCAACCTGTTTTCTTATGCTTGAACGAAGCTCGGTTTCCTCCTCGTCGTTCCACCATCCGTTTCTCTGAACCCATTTTCTGAATCTGGTTGTCGGGTTTCTAGTCGTTTTCCAGTGTTCAATCTCGTTCAGAGATCGATATTTGGTGGAATCGTCTGATGTTGAGTGGTGACCTACACGATACGTAAGGGCCTAAACATCCATGCAAAGCAAATGGACGATCCAGTCAATCTTTATTCCATTTGTTGCATGTGTGAGTTAACATCAATTTATGTCTTGTAATTCATGGTGGATTCAATATAAATATTTCTGCTTTATATATTTTAGTTTTAGGGTGTTTAATTTAAGTCTTTTTTTTTTTTTTTATCCTATGATTAAAATTGATAAAGTAGAAAGAAAAGTATTCTACATTGGATCAACCCTAAGTTATAGGACATACATTGATATTAACTCTTGCATGTGTCCCAACAGAACACAAATATGATCCATATAGCCGACCTCAGATGGTGGATTGTTGTATGGGATTCAATTCACTCATCATTACTAAGAAATATGTTTGTGGTAATTATAGTGTTTTACCTCGACTAGTATTGGCTTCTGTTCTTGTATGACCATTTCACGAGCTAAACGAATCGCACTATAAACAGCAAGAGTATCATTTCCATCTACACGAATACTACGAATTCCATATGCCTGGCCCTTGACAACCACTCCATCACCTAACAGCAAAATGATGAGAAAAATCAAGTGTATGTTTCCTTCTCAGTTCTATCTTTCTAGTTGCTCAGTTATAAGTTGATTAAAACCATTTGGAGAATTGTGACATCCATCACTTGCTAGCTTTTTATAGGTCTCAGAATGAAATGTGTAACAACTAACAAATGAACTTTTGCTAGAAAACATACTTCGGAATTGTTGTGATGTAGGGGTGCTTATGGCCCATCCGTTGTTCCGACATATGAACATAACAGGGGCCTCCATAACTGCTGCAAAATTCATACCAGCATGAAAATCTCCCTGCCAATTATCTGAGCGTGTTAGAATATCTCAAAATCTTATCTCATCAAAATAAAAATAAAAAAACGAAAAACAACGTAAATGATGAGGAATTGTACCTCACTTGTGCCACCATCCCCTGTGAAGGCAACGACACATGCTTCCTTATTATCCATCTTAAGTGAATAAGCAACACCTGCAGCTTGAGGGAGCTGTGTTCTGAATCCAAAAGTGAATGTTATTTTACAATCTAGTTGACCCCGTATAGTGGAATAAATGCCTAAAAATCATTTTTATCGAATTTTCAAGTAATTCAAGAACTTACGCGATGGGTGATGAAATGGTGAAGAAATTATGTGGCTTAGAGCCATAATGTATTGGCATTTGCCTCCCTTTTCCATAATCATCCTTGTTTCCGAAGCATTGGTCGGCAAATTCTTGTAGGGTGAAACCACGCCACAAGAGGATTCCAGGCTCTCGATACTGAACACAGAGAAAATCCATATCCATTCATGCACTAGCTACAAATTTAATAAATGTCATACACCAGTTCTATTATGCTGCTGATATGACAAACTGAACGTAGAACAAGATTAAATCATTAACCTGGGGCAGTATGATGTCATCGGGTGTAAGTGCAGCAGCAGTTGCAATGTTAATAGCCTCTTCTCCCATTGAGGTCAAGTAGAAGGATATCCTCCCCTGTCGTTGTGCTTCATAGAAAATGGTATCCATTATTTGAAGAGTCACCATCGTTTTGTACATCTTCACTGCTGTTTCTTTCTCCACCTGAGTATGCATTTCAACAGACATAAGTTAATATAATATGGAAAATATTTTACTAAAATACATGTCAAGAATTTCGATTCCAATAATGAACAACAGGTGATGCATATACAATATACCTTCTCATATATGCTCCCCTCAATTGGATAGCCTTCATCATCAAGAACACGATAACAAGGTATTCTTCTGTCCAAGGATTCGGAGATGAATTTCATTTGAGGCGTAATTGAGACCCTTCCACCAGGAAATTCTATACCCTGATGCACAATCTTGAAATAAGAATCAAGGACACCTTTCACTAATTATCTTAATTACAGACTAGATTTGAGATAATTCTTGCTTCTACAGATCACATTATATGATTTCTGGACAGTAATTATTAACATTCTATGTCCTTATTTAATCATTCATCAATTGGATTATATCACAAGAAGTTTCTACCAGTACGGCGCACAGTAAAATAGTATGCAAATATTTACCAAGAAACAAGCACCTGAACAATAATATTATCACCATCTTCATGCAGGTTTAACAAATATTGAGTTTCTGTTAATGAGCTGGTTGATTTAAACCTGGGAATGCAGAAAGGACTAGTAACAGAGTTGACAGAAGCTGCATTCAGTAAAGATTCATGGATTTTGCCAAATAATGTGGAATAACGAATTCTTGATTTAGATGGATTAATTCATTTCGGATTCTTGAAATTTTAGGCCACTGTGATGCTTATGAAAGAAGAGAGGGGATTTATGAGCAGAGCAGATGGCAAAGGATGAAATGAATAGCATTGCATGAAAACGAACATATATATGCCAAGAAATTATGAAACTTGTTGGCAGTTGAAAAAATATTAATTTTGAGGAAGTAACTTTTCTCTTAAGATAAAAAATAATTATATAGGAGTAGATTTTTAAAGAGTAAAAGTAAATAGAACTGAGGGGTTTGCCAAGAATGTATTGTTTGAAAGTCCCCAAAACATTGTAGTATACTTTTAGAAGTAACTAATTTCTCTATTTATTTATGGAATAAGAAAGCCACCGCAATTTGCTTCAATTAATTTTAGTGATTAAATATTCATGGTTCAGATGGTAAAGTGTGAAAAAAGAAGTTAAGTGAGGAGGTGTAACAAAATATGGTTCAATATTATTATTTTTCCTTTTTGTACGGGAAATCAATGTTTATTTAATAAAGCGAAGGAAAATGATAGGGAACTGTTATGGGGCACATTTGATAGATGTGGAAATTATTTGATGTGTAACTTTATGGCCCAGTGCAGTTCTTTAATTTTCATATTTTCAGTGATACAGTTGAAAAAGATGGAACAATACAGATGAAGTTTTATGAAATAATATATACGTAGTACAAATCATGATATAATTAAAAGAAATAGTACCAATAGTAACCCATAACTATGTTTGCTTTGAGATTTTAAAATATTGATTTCAAAATTTTATGGATTTCAAATTTTAATACTTGTAATGGTACGTGTTTATTTTAAAATTTAATTTTATGTTATAAAATTTATAGGAGTTTATATAGGGTTTATAGGTAGGGATTTTCTTAGGATAGTTTTTGTATCGCCTGGACTATTAATAGTTCGGATGTCAAATTTCATCGCTCTGTGTCGCCCTCTGTGTCGCCCTAACTTGATACCTGTTGCCTTTTTTTAATATTTTAAAATAATTATTTAAATTTTATTTTATTATTTACTATTTTATCCTTTATTAAAATTAAAAATAATATTATTTAAATTAAACAATACGAACGTAAAATTAGATTTTTTTAATAGAATTAAATTATTATTTTATTTATATTTTATTTACACCTGCTCATTTAATTAGTTCACCCTCAAATTATTTTTTTACTACGGTTATCTGCACCCGCTCATTTTATGAGTTCACCCCAAATCATTTTTTAACCATGGTTATCTGCAATCGCTCATTTTATAAGTTCACCCAAAATTATATTTTACCACGGTTATCTGTACCTGCTCATTTTATAAGTTCACCTCAGAAGATTTTTTTTTAAAATGGAGTAATTACATTTAAAGGACTATATTATCCTTTTATTAATTTACACAAAATATAATAAAATCAACCCTAATTTGTAGGGTGATACTCGAGCAAGATACCGGTACACACCAATTTTAATTTTATATTTATATTTTATCTACACCCACTCATTTAATGAGTTCACCCAAAAAATATTTTTTTTACTACGGTTATCTGCACCAGTTCATTTTATGAGTTCACCCCCAAATCATTTTTTTTATCACGGTTATGTGCACCCGCTCATTTTATGAATTCACCTCATTTTATGAGTTCACCCCAAATCTTTTTTTACTACGGTTACCTGCACCCGTTCATTTTAGGAGTTCACCCCCAAATCATTTTTTATCACGGTTATGTGCACCCGCTCATTTCATGAGTTCACCCCTAAATTATTAGTATTTTTTACCACGTTTATCTACACCCCTCATTTTATGAGTTCACCCCAAAAATATTTTTAAAAAAGAAATTACATTAAAAATACTATATTATCCTTTTATTAATTTACACAAAATATAATAAAATCAACCTTAATTTGTATATTTACAATCTGTAGTCAAGTCATTACCGAGTTACCGTCGATTCACCATCAAGTCATCCATATTTTTAGAAAAAAATCGTAAAACATAATTTAAAAAAAAAACTATCGAAATTAGGCAAAAATCTTGATTTTTTTTCTTTCTAAGTTTTCTTCCCTTTCCTCTTTTTCTCTCATTTTCAATTTTTATTCCAAACTTTTAATTTCTTCGTTTTTTTTTCTTTTACTTTTTTTTTTCCATTTTTTCATGTGTATTTTTTTTTAAATTTTAATACAAAATAATATTATATGTATGATTTTATTATAGTCATTAATACAATAAGTAATAACGAGTAATACCATAAATTGTAATCAGTAATACCATTAACAGTAATTAGTACGAATAAACACTTATCTTATTGAAAGTGAGATGGTCTCATGGCGACACTGTTCATAAATTAGTAGAAATAAACACTTTATTTTTTCCAAAGTGTTAAAACGTCATTCTCAAACTATGTTTTGAAAAGCAGAATTTTGGTGAAATCAGAATAAAAAAACTTTAGAAAATGTGAATGGGACTATAGAAAAACGTCATGATCAGACCATCGATTAGTTCTAAAAATTATGTGTCCATATAATGTTGCTTACGAACATTGACCTAATGTCCGATTTGTATAATGTAACTAGATTGATTGTTACCAGACTTGAAAATTACATTATTGAGGACACATTTTTTTTTTGGAAGTAATGTTGATAGTAAAGTTTTTATTTTGAGAATAATATTGAGTGTTTCGATGACACGGCTCCCATAAAGTTTCGAATAAGATAATTTCTTATTCTATTGTCTTTTGCAATGACGATAAATAAAAGTTCAAGGTCAGTCTCTTTTCATGGTAGGTGTGTAATGTGTACCTTCTGAAACATGTTCATGCATAGACAATTATATGTTGCAGCCCTCTAGAGTTAAGAGTGTATTGAAAAATATTTACCTAGATTCAAATGAATAACAAATTTACAAATTTATACTATGGAGTACATGTTTCAAATATTTTTTTTAATTGACAAATTAAACTTAAAATATATTATAAATTTATTTGAATTCTTTACGGGCACTAACAGTCCTAAGTTGCCCATTGTGACATTCTCCCTCCTTTACGTAAAAAAAAAAAAAAATTGTGATCGAGAGCAAACCGAGTAAGTGGATACTTTTTGGGCCAACAATGTTAGCCCATTTAATTAAAAGTGGAGAATGTTTTCGGCTAGCATTTAATTAAAAGTGGGCAGCCCAATTGTTTTATCAAATAAAATAACCAAATTGAACAGCCAATTTCTTGAATTGTGCGTGAGTAATAACAAATGTTAAAAAAAAATATATAACAGAATGTTCTTTTAACAATTACAACGAAAAAATACATCAGTTTTTCAAAATAATCTCATCTTCATGTTGAGCCCCTAAAATATTATAAAACATGCTGAAATTTTATAATGAATGAACAAAAAATTCCTCAAAATTAATCCACACAGTTGATGTCTTTTGTCTTTTATTTTTAATGACAAAATCATTATCTTAGGTATTATTAGATGAAGTTGTGTCATCATTCTCATGTTGAGAAGACATATCTGCAAACATTAAAAATAAAATTAATAAATGTCAGAATCTTATTATATTCATAAATAAAATTCATAAATTTCAAATAAATCTCATAAATCAATAACCATATAGAAATCATACAAATTTTATATGAATAACAAATCAATAACCATATAGAAATCATACAAATTTTATATGAATAACAATCTCAATGAGAATACTGCGTTAATGTGATTGTGCAGAAAAAACAAAGTATTAACACAGAAAAAAAATCAAAAGTTCAATCAGAGGAATGCTCAATATCACATAAAAAAACTAGGAGTAATTATCAACAATTTGAGAATACTTCTTTTTAGGCATACTAATAATACTCATGATTCGACTAAAAATGAACAAAAAAAATAAAAAATATAAATATAAATTACATAATGTTAACTGAATCGAGCAGCCGATGTGCAGAGAGTTTTTTTTGAACGTGTTTGGGATCGGAATGGAATTTTGTAGGTTTTCTCCTGATTTTAAAAAACCCAAACGAATCTCTTTGTGTTAGATTATATGAAGTATCTTCGCTAATTTTCTGATCATAAACATATCAATTACTCCATGATCATAAATTGTAACAACTGGTTTTCTGAATTCTGAATAGACGACCGACCAATAGCACTAGCCGCGCCCAATTTTGTGATCTCGAAACAGAAATTTGTATAAAAAATTCAACTAAATTAATAATTTAACCTAAAATCCAATTCATTCAATTAAAAAAAGATAATTTATTGTTTATTTTAATTATTAATGATATGAGAATTAAAATAAAGATTATATATTATCAATTAATTTTTTTATTAATCATGTGAGGATAAATTTGTAATTTTATAATTATATATTTAAAATTATTAAATTTAATTTAAAAGTGTAACAGGGCGACAAAAAACGATAATAAGTGCAATGCAAGGCGATGGATTCTGCGACGCCAAATGCAACAGGTAGCAGGTCATCAAATATAAGCCATTAGATTTCAGATCTGATGGCTCAGATTACTGGACTGTTGATAGTCCAGGCGACATTGGACTGTCCTTAGAAGGCCCCTTATAGGTATTTATATAAGATTTATAGTTATCTATAAAAGTTTGTAGAAATTTATAAAGTTATAATACTACTAATAAACAACTTTTACATTAAACTTCGTGTTAAAATTAAAGGGGGCAGTTTAATAAAAGACGAAGGTGTATTAAACTATTTTTTTGAAAAAAAAAAAAAGATTTTCTTAAAACAAAAGTACCTTGAGAAGAGATATTATAATCTCTGTTGCAAAAATCGGTTTAGTCGGCACCTAGGCAGCCTCTACCCAACTCAATTTTGTCTCTGTAGACGTTTTTGGTGAAAAATCGGTCTAGGCGTCCATATCTTTTTTTGGTTTAGGAGTCCGATTTAGACAATTGTGCACAACTTTTCAAAGAAAAAAAGGATCTAAGTAATACTCATGACTTTGACATGATATATATATTTTTTTGCTAAATTCAACCGATTAAGGGGTAAAAGCAGTTTTTATATTAAAAAAAAAAGTTATTTTAAAGAAACAGATATAAATTTTAAGCTTGATTCACAAGATGGTATTTATTTGATTATCCATAACAACTCAAACGCTACGTATATACTTAAATATGATGTCATCACTATACATGTGTTACACCCAAGGATGAAAATATCGCGAAATATCGTGGATATATCGCAAATTTGGATATTGCGATATGGATATTGGGGTCTAATGTATTTTTTCCCGGGTATCGCGGATATATCGCGAAATATCGCTAAATATCGATGTCGATATCGATATCGTTCAACCGTAGTGTAAAATTGGACGGGAATCGAGAAATATCGCGGATATATCGCACGATATCGCACAATATCGCAAAATCTGAAAAAATCGCAAACTTATTTAAAATTTTGTTTTTATATGTATGAAATTATACTTTTTATTTTATTTTTAATAGTGCAAGAAAATATATTCTCAATTCACCTCATATATTTAATATTTTTTTAAACATATGAATGATATGTGCATAATTATATCTCAAATTACTATAATGTGATGAGTTAGTATCAATGTTGTTTGGACAAATATGTCATTTCACATACTATATTTGAACCCTATAGCTCATCATTTTGATATTATTTGTATTTTATCATGTATATTTAATCATTTTGTATTGTAGTGTGTTGTCAATTAGTTTTCGTCAGCCAATATTTAATTGTATTTAATCAATGTTGTTTGGACAAAGACGTCATTTCACCTACTATATTTGAACCTCATAGGTCATCATTTTGATATTAATTGTATTTTATTTTATATATTTAATCATTTTGTATCGTACTATGTTGTCAATTAATTTTTGTCAGTCAGTATTTATATGAGTTTTTATCTATATGTTTGTTTTAAACATATAATCTTATTGGTTTTTTTAATGGAATACATGCATAATAGTATATTATAATAATCCCTAAAATTTCATGTTAAATTTCCAAGATTTTAATAAGATTTCCGTCATTTTTTCAATTTTTTTGCGATATCGATATGCGATATCGATATATCCAGCTATATATCCGTAAAATTAAGGTTGCGATATTTGTTGCGATAGCGATATTTTCATCCTTGGTTACACCAAGAGAGTGATGAAATAATAATATTTGTAACACAGAATTCACATGCAAGAAATTGTTAATGACTGAAGGAGAAGAGTACTTGAGAAAAGCAAAGATTACCTGGTTTTCATCATCGGTGTAAGCCACTGCCTCCACATGTTCACCAGCTCGGGTCGATTCCGATCGCCGAGACGACATAAGATCACACTGTTCATTTGCTCTTGTGGAACCATCCATGTTTTTGTAAGAAGAATTTAGATGAAACAAAGAATGAGTTGAACAACTAATATTTGTCTTGAATAAATGAGTGATGCTTCTTGATCTTGAAACCCATAATAAAGCCATTGCAAAATCTTTTCTCAATAATCAATCCAACTAATCTGTGTGTGTATGAATGTGTTACATACATATAGGATACTGTATGTATAGTAAGATATGTGTGGCATAGCAGTCCCTACTATCATAAATGTTACTGTATTTAAGTTGAACTATTTGGTACTCCCTCCGTCCAATTTCATTATTCCTACTTTCTTTTTTTGGTTGTTCAATTTCATTATGCTCATTCTCCTTTAGAAAATAATACTATTCACACTATTTTATCTTCATCCACCAACCATCACTTATTTATCTACATTATCATTCACTCTATTCATAAGTGGACCTCACATTACTCCATCGGTCACTATACATAAACTAATCAATATTTATTAAAATTCGTGCCAAAAAAATGGGCATTATGAATTTGGACGGAGGAGTATTATAGTATCCATTTTTTTGGGTGGCTGAAATTGAATATATATTGCCAAACTCCAGGGAAAGAAAAAGTTTAGTACATATCCACATCAAATATTGAAGTCGCCTATCTTGCATGGTTACATTTGATAAAGAAAGATCCTGAAAATTGCATAAATTATAAGTTACTTTTAAAAATCCCTTGATTTAAACTCTTTTCATGTACAAAATCTTCCTAAAACACCTCTTAATTCCCTCTCTCGTCTCGAATCCTCAATTACAATTTATGAAATTAAAAAAAGATCAAATTTTAGTGTTTTAATTATTTTCCGAAGTATTAGAGTAGCAAATAAAAAAAGAAAAGGTACAATTTTCTTTTGGCGAGAAAGCTGATATCCACAAAAGGTTGGTCCATATCATGTAGATGCCATTAATGAATTGAATTTGATCATCTTCAAAATGATTTTTTTTTTTTTTTTTTAAATTTTAAAATCACATTGATATATTTGAAAACATGTTTTCGAATTTTGTCCGATGTAAGTGCAAATATGCATAACATCAGGATCAAGGATCTTAGTCATATCATCTAAAAATATATATAGAATGAACTCAAATTTCAATCAATATATGTTGCACACATCTTTTAATTTCGTATTATTTCAAGATTAATTGGCCTAAATGCACCCTATTTCAGAAAAGTTGGCCATAATAGTAAAAGTTAGGAGATTGTGTAATAGGTTTGGAGGCGCGGCGTTGTTAGAAAATTATAGTATCTAAATAGGTATTGGCATAGAATCTAATTCCACATAAATAGCTGGCCTAGTATATACTATTAATTGATCTAGCTGACTAACAAAACTATACAACACCTAGCTCTTAATGCTGGAATAATAGCAGATATTAATTGATCAAGGCTGAGTTTTTCGACCAACCTGTTTGTCAATTGAGCGGCTTCCAAGAAACGTTTGATCAACACGTATGGAATCGGGAGTGAGAGATTGAACTGTAAGGTGTTGACAATCAACTTCTCCTGGAAAAAAAAATGAAGAAGAAATGAGTGAGATTTTGTGTTATTATTAAACGCAAGTGATAGACAGCACGTACAAAATAGCTTAGGTTTATATTTGTGAATAGAGAACAAAAGAACATTAATTCAAACTGAAACCGATTAAACAGGAGATAACTCAAATACAACCAAATGAAGCTTTACATTATAGAAAAAACTGAATCAATTTATGAATAGAGACATGGGCACAACTGCTATTTTAGAAGGCAAATGTTTACATTATAGGGAATAATTAGTCAAGGGGTTATGACAGAAAGATGTAGAAATGCTTAAGTATGAATGGCTTCACTTCCTAAAATAACACATAATTTGATCAAATTAGGCACAAAGAATCTAAATGCAACTTTGAAATATACAAAATACTATACTTTCTTCTTATATTTAATAAGAAGAGTAAAACCTCAAGTGATTGCTGCCGCTCTTTCCAGCAAGTTGTGAAGCAAATTTCCTGAACAAGAATCAAGAATACAGACCAAGAGATTATGAGGTCCAAAGATTCGATTCCATTAGTTTAAATCATCAAGGGAACACAAGAATGTGGTTTTAAATTTAGACTATTGACAGAAACACAACTACTGTCTCAAATAAGATGCAGAACACACAAGAAACCCAATGCAAGAGCAGCAAAGATGACCTTAATGTAACAAGTGATTAAAAAACACAACTGACCTTAATATGTGATAAAAACACAAACCCGAACATGGTTTTGCCAGAAGAAGTTTCTTCAGTATGCACCACAGCATAAGAAAGCATCAGCTGATAAAAGAGTCCAAATTAGTTAACAAGTAACGAAAGTTCTCTCATTTATTTTCATTTCATCATGTAGGATGTAACGATCTTGAGCAGAAGAAAGGTCCAAATGGGGTCATGCAACACATCAATAAGTGGGTAAAATTCATCATTTGTACTCGTTCAAAAGTGTTTTCAATTTCATATCTCACCTCTATAAATTAAACTACATCACCCTCAGATATTACACCAGCTTCTGCCAGGATTCTTTTGGATTTTCCTATCTTTCATCAACTGTCTAACCAGTGCCGATCGCTTCCAATCTCCAGTAGAGGCCATTAAACCCGATAACTGTACAAGAGCACCAGAGTTTTGAGGATCGAGTTCAATAATCCTCTCAACCACTCTCTTAGCTAGAGAAGAATCTCCATGTTCAATGCAACCTCTAAGAATCGATGACCACATGTCTACATCAGATTGATGAGGATTCTCATTAATTATCTGAATAGCTTCTTGAAGATAACCTGCTCTTGCAAAAAGATCGATCATGCAAGAGTAATGTTCGATACCAGGAGCAATATGATAATCATGCTTCATTAAATGAAACCAATTCTTCCCTTCTTCCACTAGTCCACAATGATCACAAGCAGATAAAACTGCAGTAAATGTGATCTCAGATGGTCTAACACCCTCGCATCTCATCTCCTCAAACAGGGCCAAAGCTTCGACTCCATACCCATTTGTAGCATACCCCGTCAACATTGAATTCCATGAAACTTCATCACATTTCATCATTTGGTCAAACAATTTTCGACCAACTTCAACAAAACCACACTTACAATACAAGTCTATAAGGGACGTCGATATGACCTGATCAAAATCCACCCCAATGACAGTAGCTCTAGCGAAAATCTGCTCACCAAGTTCAAGCAAGGGAATGCTGGCACATGAACTGATGGCACTAGCTAGGCTGAATTTGTCCATGCTTAAGTCGATCTTATTCATTGTGCAGAAGATATCTAATGCTTCGACAGGGTAGCCGTTCTGACTCAGACCCACTATCATCGAATTCCATGTGATCAAACTTTTCGATTTTATCTCACGGAAAATGCATTTTGCTTCTTCAACTCTGCCACAATTGCAGTAAATGGTGATCATAGAATTCAGCAAAATGGTGTCGTAAGTTTTGAGCTCACCGAAAAAAATTGAGGCATCAATATGACTCCCACACTTGGCATATGCATCAATTAGGGCACTGGCAACAACTAGATCGTAAACAATTCCTAACTTATGAGCATGGGCATGCAGTTGAGTGCAATTTTTAGGAATGCCTATACTACTACAGGCACTCAGAATACTAGAAAATGTAGAATAATCTCCAACAACACCTTTCTTGTTCATACTGTCAAAATATATTAAGGCCTCTATAATATCACCATTAGCAACATATCCTGAAATCATAGAATTCCATAACACGACACAAGGGTTAGACTTAAGTTTAAATATTCTTTTTGCGTCGTCCATTCTGCAGCAATTTGCGTAGCCTGAAATCAACGATGACAACGAGTAATCATCTGGATCATGCATTGAATACAAAAGGTGATTTGCACTATCCAAATCACCGCATTTCCCATACATGTTCACCAGTGAACTTCTCAAAACAGTATCAATTTCCACATTATCAACTATCATCCTAGCATGGACCTGCTTCCCCAAATCAAGAAACTCTGAACAAGCCCCAACAACCGAAGCCAAAATAAACGGATCCCACCTATATGTGCCCCCGCTTTCAGTTGTTTCCCACTTCAAGAAATCCTTAAACAATACCAAAGCTTTTCTCGACTTGCCATTTCTGGCATACCCGTGAATCATTGTGTTCCATGCAACTCCATTCTTCTGAGGCATCTCGTGGAACAATCGCTGCGCAATATCCAAATCGCCTGCTCTAGCAAACCCGGAAAGGATTACGTTCCAAGAGTAGTCATTCTTGTGGGGCATCGCGTAGAACATATTCAGCAAATCTGTTTTATGCCCTGACTTCGCGTATCCCTCAAGAAGGCTATTCCAAGTGAAACAGTTTCTCATAGGCATTTCATCAAACAGATTCTGGGCATCATGTAGTCTTCCGCACCTCAAGTACATTTGCAGAAGACGATTGGCGATGGTGAGAGTGGAGAATAGGACACCCTTTTTAAGTAATAAAAGGTGAAGTTGTTTCCCTTGTCCAATGCAATTTCGGGTGTTGATGGAATTTAGTATACGTGCATACGCCTGCAAGCCTTGGAACTCCATTTGTGAAGCTAATTAAAGATCGAGCATTATAAAAGAGACTTCGACCCTGAATATTTATAATTCCTAGTTATTCAACCATACTTTTATAAATCGTGCTCTTAATTTTTGAGGATATAAACTATAAATTCACTTTAGTGCTTAAACTTTACTTTATTTTAAAAGTAGGATTATAAATTCAAAATATAAGTGATGGGCACCCTTCATACAAGTTTTTGTAAATTAAAAAAAAAAAAACACGGCACTAAATTGCCTACTGTGTAACTTCCTTCAAAACAAATAAAAAATGGCCTATTCATTAAGAAACTGTACAGATGAGTTCTTTTTCTTGAATTTGGTAACTGCAACAAGTGCATTTACAAATTTGGGAGTACAAGTGTGACAGCAGAAAAAAAAAAAAAAAATGCCCAATCCACAAAAGATTTGTTAGTTTATCCACGAACAAGAAGTATCGAGACTGTCTCTCTTCATTCTTTCTTCAGACAATGGAGCTTGCTTTAGACAACGTGCAATATGTGATTGTTCCTGTGCATGGAAAACCCTGCAATTTCATACCCCAACAGCAATGCATAACCTGCAAGAAGTATTTCAATCAAAGTTAAAATATCTGCTTTGCTTTTAATTGACCTTTGAGTAAAGTTTTTTTTTTTTTACTAAGCATAAATTCAACAAACAGCAAGATAATATTAGTACCTCATAATCGAATAGCCTGCATTCTCTAGAGTACAAAGCTTGCAGATCAGGCCCCCATTAAGTCCACAAATGGCACGTGCCTACATAGCTGGCTGAATTTATGAAGGTCACAAATCTCGTACAACATTATCACAATTATTGTGCAACCAACTGAGTATAGTCAGCAATTTCAAATCGGACTGGAACTAAAGGATTTAATTTATTAAGTTGATCGGCTGCCCACTCTCCAAGCTTCAAGCACTTGTACTTTCGACTAAAATCAAATACTTTCATCAACATTGTGGGAGTTGGCTCGAATGGCATACTGCTCAGAAAAAGCTCAAGCTCATCCATGAATCCATACTGACCATATAACTCAATCATCAACTCATAATGCTCCAAGAGAGGCAACACACAGTATTTATCACTAATTAAATCAAAATACTTCCGACCCAATTCAACATGCCCCTCACTAATACAAGAACTCAATACACCTCTAAACGAGATATGATCTGGCCTAATGCCTTCCTTCTCCATAGCTTCAAACAGTTGAACTACCTTCTCACTTATTCCATTATGTAAACAACACAAAATCATCGAGTTGAATAGAATCACATCTTTTGAAGAAGCCTCCTTGAAAGCCCTCATAGCATATGCAACACAACGACATTTCGAGTACATGTCTACTAAAGCTCCACTTATGACAATATCAATATCATAACCATTTCTGATCATAAATGCATGGATTTGTTTACCTAGTTCAAGGGCAAATATATTTGCACAAGCGGCCAATAGTGTTCCAAAAGTGAATTTGCTCGGTTTTGTCTCCTCCATCATCTTCCAGAAAATCATCGTTGCTTCTTCACTCAATCCACGACGAGCATAGCTTGTCAACAAAGCATTCCAAGATACCCTGTCTCGTGAATGGCTCATATTATAGAACCAAATTCTTGCGCTAGTCAAGTTACCACACTTTCCATACATATCAAGAAGTTTATTACCAAAAAAAATATTTGAATGGAAACCATGTCTATAAGCATATCCATGAACCTGCTTCCCAAGATCCATATCTGGAATTGCTGCAGATATGCTTAATATCAACCCGAGTGTAACATGATCAATGTCTCTGGTCTTTCTACGCATTAATATTACAAACTCTAATGCTTTTTCCCACTCAAGGTTACGCGTGTAACATGCCAACATCACATTCCAAGATATAACAGTTCTTTCAGGCATTTCATCGAACAACTCCCTGGCTTCCAACAATCTCCCACTCATAGCATACGCTGACACCATTGAAGTATAGTTAATCACATTCTTGGAAGAAGGCAATTTAAAAATCCTCCTCGCACTCTCCAAATCTCCGCACTTGGCATACATACCCATTAGAGTACTTGACACCACTTCATCCTGTTCCATATTGATCTTAATACCAAATCCATGAACTTGGAGACCTTCTTTAAGCCCATTAAAACTCGAACAAGCAAGAATGGCATTGGAGACCGTATAACTCATTGGCTTCACCTTCATCCTTATCATTTTCGAAAACATGTTTACGGCTTCATTTCCCTCACCCATTTCGAGATACCTCCTAACTATCACATTCCAAGAGACATCATTCGGATTCTGAATTTCATCAAACATTCTCCTTGCATCACTCATCACCCCACACTTACCATAAACATCCACCAACGAGCTCTCCAAGATAATATTACCCACAAATCCATATTTCACAACAAGCCCATGCACCTGTCTTGCCAGCCAAAGCTCCAACACACCTCCACAACACCCAAGAACACTCGCAAATGTGACCTCAGAAGCAAAAATTCCCTCCCCAATCATCCTGGAGAACAAACCTAACGCATCTTGCGCCCGCCCATTTCTAGAAAACGCAGTAATCATCGCATTCCAAGACCCGCCATCTCTGCTTGGCATTTCGTCGAACAGTTCCTGTGCGTCCTCCAAACAACTGCATTTCCCGTAACTTTCTATAGCCCTGTTGAGCAAAAAGACAGGTGGGTTCGGATTGAAAGTGACCAGATGAGATTCGAGTTTCCTGGTCTCAACTATTGCTCTGTTCGACGCGCATAATCTGAAGAGATCAGCGTAGAGAGAGAAAGGGAGAGGTATTGATGAAGAAAAGAGAATGGAAACTGCTTTTGAGAGGCGTCCTAAGCGAACGTTATTGAGGATAGTGGTGGCTAGAGCCTTGGTGGATTGCGGCAAGTCAGGGCGGTGCGCGGCGGTGTTTGCGCCGGCGGAGCTGAGGAAGCGGCCCAGCACCGAGCCCGCTTTCGAGCCCATGCACCACAAAAGTTGTTTATACTTTTAATCAAATCTTGTTGATTTTTAGAAGTCGCATGATTCGTTCGATAAGTTGACTAAATTTATGTAATTCCTCATTACACCCTCCGAACTATTTTTATTATTTTCATGTGAGTTGAGCATGATTTTTTTTTTAAATAAGATTATTTTTTAAAAGTAAAGATAGTGTAAAAATGAAATAGTGTGTGAGTAATATATATTTTTTAAAAATAATAATTATAAATATAAACATATAAAAAAATGAGAATTAAAAAATTGAACATGGTGTATATTTGTTTAGAAAGAAACATTGGCCAGTATTTTGACTAAAGTTATGTGAGGTGCACTTATCAATAAAGTGATTATTTATGTATAAAGTGAATTACAAATTGAGTAAATAAGTAATGATTGGAGGATGAATTAATAAGGTGGTTAATTCATTTCACTAACAACGCAAGTTCCAGTCCAAAAAATTGAACATTATTAGGTCTAGAGCATATGGCGCTAGATGATTTTTCGTTGAAAGTGATGTCAACCCCAATGAAATCTATGTTTTGACATGGTGTGCTCTTGCTACATTGAATGTTCACCGCAGTGGTCATTGACGAGCTGCCACGTACATCTACAAACTTCACTCCTTTTATTTTCACACTTGACTCTCCTCTATGCGTGCACGATCCAGTAGATGGACAATAGTATTGGTCTATCAAGATCGGGTTACCAACCGAGTACGTAACATCAGAAACAGTGTTCGAGGATAGTGAAGGCGCCCAAGTTTTGATCCTCAACCCGTTTTGGGTCTTGCTCAGAGTACAATGCCTCACAGTAATTCCATTCACGTCTTGTTCTCCCTTGTATTTACCTAAGCTTCCGATGCTGATACCGTGGCCCGGCCCGCAAAATACGCCGGTGATGTTTATGTTTCTACTTCTGTCTCCTATGGACACACAGTCGTCTCCGGTGCCTATGGTGGAATCCATAATGGATACGTAGTTGGAACGCGCAATGTGGATTCTGTCAGTGTTGGGACTATCTCCCCGAGCCAATATAGTCCCCTTTTTCACATGCACATTTTAATTGAGACTTGTAAATTTTAAGATGAAACATCTTGTTGTTCACAAAATGTACGCCTTGGATTTGTGCATTTCTCACATTTGTTATCTTCAATGTCTACAAAACACACATAATAATATTCATTAATCTCTAGACACAGCATCATAAATTTAATTATTATTATTATTTTGGACTATAATATTTCAAAATAGAGGACTAAATTGCGTTTGTAATTCTCATTCACCCACAACTAGTTGTGTGTTCACTTTATATTTAAGATAAAAATATATATATTAAATAATTGAATTGTTTATAATTACTTACGGTTGGACTATTGTAGCCACGATTTCCTAAACGCGCGCTTGCAACGATACCATGTGGAGGCTCCGTTGCCGTCAAGAGTACAGATACCAGAAAATACAAGACCATCCACATTATTAAAAGTACGTGAGCCAAAATTCTTGACTAACTATGGAGCTACTCGCTATAAGTGTTCCGTCAATCCTAATATAAAAGGTAAAGTCTAGTATGCACTCGACTCGCTATAAGTGTTCCGTCAATCCTAATATAAAAGGTAAAGTCTAGTATGCACTCGAGTGCATGTTGTGCACCCTGGACTAAAGAAAAGTGTATGTTATTAAACTGAAAAGTACAACACAATACAACATGTACTCGAGTCCACAGCAGACCAACTCAATATAAAAATTGTTAACCCATTGCAGGGCCCTTCAAAATCCCCTCCACTCATAAAGAAAGATCCTTTTGGAATAGAAACTGTGCCTCCTTGAGTTTTACAAGCTTTATTCCATGCATTTTGAAAAGCCTACGTCGTTCATAATAATCATACCGTTAATCATAAGAAAAATTAATTAATTTCAATAGAATAAATAATTAAATTATATATATATATACCTGTTTGTTATCTATTTTTCCATCGGCACGCAATATATCCCACCAAAATCCGTGATAATAAAATTATTATGTTGTGCAAGAACTGACCAAATAGAAGTTATAAGTATCAAAAAAATATACATCATATATGATGAATTCATGTCTACGTAGCTAATTATTTTTCCTGATCACTAAAAGATAAGATAATAATGGTGTGACAAATGAAAAATATAACACTGGTTATATATACACACTCTACCTGGGTGTATATCATGACCTAGATATCAAATTTAATCAAATATATTCATATTAATTATTGCATCAGTTACTTGAAGCTAATTAGTCATTTCCATTTATTATAATGAGAATTCCTTCTGATCTATAAGATAAATATAATAAAATAAAAAAATAATGTATAATTTTTGTGATTG
Organism: Galeopsis tetrahit; assembly: GCA_963675135.1. Taxonomy (NCBI): domain Eukaryota; kingdom Viridiplantae; phylum Streptophyta; class Magnoliopsida; order Lamiales; family Lamiaceae; genus Galeopsis; species Galeopsis tetrahit. The sequence continues at coordinate 54,188,748 of OY776131.1, read as the reverse complement.
ACTAAGATTCTTCAATGTTAGGTTCACATGTTTCATTCTTGCTATTGCGTCTGTTTCATTAGTTTCTAGAAGATGCATCAGAAGTTTTTAACGTTTTGAAAATTTTGAGCTCAAAACTCTTTCTCCGTTAGTCAATGACAGATTGACTAACGGAATTATCAATTTTGATAGAATATAATAAGTGGGTGACCAATTTTGATAGTGATTAAATGTGGGTGACCAAATATGAAAAGAGGTAAAACTGGGTGACCAAAATTGATATTTTCCCTATAATTTAATTTGAATTCCTTTATGGTATGTTTCATTTTAAGATTTTAAAATTTGGATTTTAAATGTGTGTTTAAAAAAATATATATATATATATAATGGAGTTTAATTAATCTATTTTAATTTAACGAAAATTAAGTAATGGAAATGTATAATTAATTGCTTCAGTTATAATTTTCCGTGACAGGGGAATGGAATCTGACCCATTTTAATACAACGCAAATTAAGGGGATGTATTCCATTGTGGGGATTCTATTGAATGGACTTTAAAAAGTATTTGAATTTAATCTATAGAGTCTATCAAGAGTTTGATCGACTTTTTAACTGATTTATATGAATTTTGATAGTCATGACAGGATTATGAAATATATATTTTTATATTGATTTACATATATTTCATAAGTTTCAGCACTGAAACTATTGATGGGAAGAGTTTTTTTTTTTTTAAAATTAATATTATACTTCATATATATCCCCTTATATACTAATAGAGAGTTTAAATTGATGATGTGTCATTTTGTGGTTGATTTGGCTTATGTGTCATTTTGTGGTTGATTTGGCTTATGTGTCTTAATTTAATGAAGTTAATGAAGTTGTTAATTTTAAAAAGTATGATGTGTAATTAAGTTATTGGTTGAGTAAGATATGATTCATAAACTCTTTCAAAATATTATATTCATATTAACTATTTTCCATTTGCACCAGGCGCACTGCGCTTTCCCTTGCCCAGATGTCCTAATTAATTATTTATTTTATTTAAGGTGTTAGTGGTTGATATGAAATGTTTTATTTTAATATTGACTAATTAAATTAACTTTTATTTTATTTACTTAACTTTGTTGTAGTATTCATTTTATTTTTTAATTTAATTTATTTTCGAATTATTTTATGTACTTTTGAGTAAAATACAATCTAAAATGTATTTTTATTCGTGTGTACAATTCTTTATTTAATTAGTTATTAAATTTTATTTTATAATTACTTTTATCTTATATCTCAACTAATTTTTTCTGCAATTATTTTAAATTTATTATAAGTTTAATGTATTTAAAAAATAGAGCTCGAAAATATATATGTAAAATTTATTATATAATTATATTATTTTACAGGATTAACAAATTTGTTATATATACATAATACACTACTTCTATAATATAGAATCCCCTTATATACTAATAGGGAGTTTAAATTGATGATGTGTCATTTTGTGGTTGATTTGACTTATGTGTCATTTTGTGGTTGATTTGACTTATGTGTCATAATTTAATGAAGTTGTTAATTTTAAAAAAGAGTTAATTGCAAAAGGAGTTTAAATCACGACCTTTTGCAATCTAATCTAAACCTTAAAAGAATTGTAAATAAATCACAAACTTTAAATATTATTGTAAATTAGACTTCGTAGAAGTCTACTTTGTTCCTAAATTATATCTTTTGATATTTGGTGTGATTGAAAAACAATATTGTTTTATTAAGGTGTTGTTATGTCATTAAGAAGTCTAAATTATGTTAGATTTGAAAACAATTAAAATTGTTAAAAAGACTGAATTGCAACTATATTTAAAGTTTGTGATTTATTTGCAATTAACTTAAAGTTTAGATTAGATTGCAAATGAGGAAAAAGTTATGATTTAATTTGCAATTAACTAAAATATTTATTTAAGGGGTTAGTGGTTGATATCGAAGGTTGACTTACAATTTGTTATTAAGAGTTATTTTAATATTACTTAAATTATTTGTTTTCGAAATTTTATAATTTTTTTAATTTTATTTTTTCATATTTATTAAATGTAAGGTGTTGTGGTGGGAAAATTTCAAAATAAGTCCTGTAACTTAGATTGATTCCATTTTAAATCCTTTAAGTTTTCACTTTTTCAAAATACATCCTAAAGTGTCCAATTTACATCCTTTTATCCAATTTACGTCCTGTAACTTAGGTTCATTTCATTTTAAATCCTTTAAGTTTTCACTTTTTCAAAATACGTCCTAAGGTGCCCAATAACCAAATTTGCCGGAAGCCCCAATTTTAAACAAAAGTTCGAGCCGCGCGTGACAGCTTCTAGAACAAAATTAATTTTCGATAAAAAAATGATGTAAATTGGACATCTTAGGACGTATTTTGAAAAAAGTGAAAACTTAAAGGATTTAAAATGAAATTGTCCTAAGTTACAGGACGTAAATTGGATACCTTAGGATGTATTTTGAAAAAGCGAAAACATAAAGGATTTAAAATGGAATCGACCTAAGTTACAGGATGTATTTTGAAATTTCCCCTGTTGTGGTTGATATTGGAGGTTGACTTACAAATTATTATTAAGAGTTATTTTAATATTACTTAAATTGTTTGTTTTTCTGAAATTTTATAATTTTTTTAAAAGTTGTTTTCATATTTATTGAATATCAATGTCTCATTTCGTTTGATTCTAACAAATTTTCTTTGAAATTTGCTTTATAAAATTTACTAACATAAGTGTAATTATTTTGTATAACTCAAAATATTATACTCCCTCCGCCCCCCTATAAGTTTCCCACTTTCCTTTTATGGATGTCCCACAATAAGTTTTCCATTTCATATTTTTTCATTTTTGGCATATGATTTTCTATCTCCCAATCACATCACTTACACTTTATCTATTATTTTATCATACTTCATCTCACACTCATCTATTATTTTCTCTCTCACCATCACATCACTTGTACTACATCTATTATTTAATCATATTTCTTAATCAAAACAACCAAAAGAAATGGGAAACTTATATCGGGACGGAGGGAGTATTAGTTAAACTTTTATATTATAATACAACGCTATAATAAATATAATTGAAAAAAATGTTAAATTTTTTTAACAAAATAATTACTACTCCCTCTGTCCTACAGGAATTTGCACACTTTCCATATATGTATGTTCCATATCAATTTGCACACTCCATAAAAGGAAATATCTTCATAACCCTCACCCTTAAAATACACTCATATTTACTCATATGTCATTACTTTTCCACACTCAATCTACTTTTTTACTTTACTTTATTAATAAAAGTTTACAAAATTACCCTCAAAACATCACTAATTACACCTTTTCTTACACATTTCTTAATATGTGTGCCGTCGTCCCAAGGGTGCAAATTCATCTGGGACGGAGGGAGTATCATTCTGCGAATTTTTTTTTTTAAATATAATTATAATAATTTATCATACAAAATAAAAATATGAAAAATTATATTAAATAAATAAATAAAAAATTATTATTAAATATTTAAAAATATATTTAAAATTCCGTGTAATACACGGTTCTACACTAGTTATATATACAGATAAAGTATTTTACCAATATATATATATATATTATTAATTTATATATATATATATATATTATATATTAAGGTTATCTCCAATCCTTGAACTCAAATTGCCACAAAAATCTTCAATTTGCCACCAAATTTGAATCAAACAATAAAATCATCTCCAACCATTGAACTCAAATTTTAACTAAATTAAAATATTTTCTTAAAACATTCTTAATTTTATTGTTTTTATTTTATCAAATATTTGTTTATAATAAGATATATAATTTCATATTTATATTTAAATTATTAATTACAAATTTAAAAATTAATTTACATAAAAAAAACTCATAAAACAGTAAATTACTTGAGTGTGAATTTCATAAAACAATAAAATAATTAGCCAATAAAGAAGTTATAAAAAAAAATGACAAAAGCCATTTGTCACCATATTTAAGTTGGTGGCAAATTTGCCACTAAAATTGATTTGGGGCAATTTGCCACACAATTTAAGTTGGCATTGGAGAGGAAAATGGAGACAAATTGTCATTTTGCCTCTCCATTGGAGATGCCTTAATTCGGGGATATTCGTGGGCCTGACCCGATCCATTCGATCTCAATACGGGGTGGATCCGATCTGACCCAAAATTCGCGAGAAGGGACGGGTACCCGCGGGTTGGATCAAAATTGACATCACTACTTCTAACTTTTTATCTTTAAATTTCTCTGAGAGAACCCGTTGAAATCTTTGGTTTTAGAAGAAATTTTGGAGAGTGTAATTTATTTATATTTTTTGAGGAAAATCCAACAAAATCCATAAACTATTAAAATTCATAGACTCTTATATAAATACCTAAAAAATTTTAAAGACTTTTTAAAATCCGTATTGAATACCTCAAATTTTTTAAAGACTTTTAAAAATTCGAATTGAATACCCCCAAACTTTGAAAGTACAAAAAAATTCTATAGAATCTACAACCAATACACCCCTAAGTAATGGAAATTTGTATAAAATTAATTGTTAATGATATCTAACCCATTTACTTTTTTTTTAATAAATATGATTGTTTCAATTAATGCAATTTTCGTTGATAAGGGAATGGAATCTACAAATGCATTTGGTCTTTTATTTTTGTTTTAAAAAGTTTATTGTTTTTACTATTTTTATCATAAATTACTCCTATTTAATTTCTACAATAACTCTTTTGTTATGGAGGGGGCCAAAAATCAGAGTCGATTGCTCGGCGCAGCGAAATGCACAAAAGCAACAATCACTTCCACAAAAGCTCAATAGATAACGGATCAAATTAACAAATTAACTACAGAAATTAAATACGCAATAACACCAAGATTTTTACGTGGAAAACCCCTTCACAAGAGGGTAAAAACCACGGGACCCCGTCTAGCAAAATACTCCACTACATCAAATGGGAATACAAAGTTTCCTTCTCTATTACAAATAGAGGAATCAACACCAATAGCACCAAACTATCCTCAAGAATACTATTCTTGGAACACACAATAAATATAGGAAGAGAGTAAACTAAAATAGTACAATGAGAATGAAAACCATTAATTTCTCTTTGTACCTCTTGGAGACGATTTGTGAAAATATACTCCAACCAAAATGAAGAGCACGTCACCACAAACTCCCCCTCGAAATTTGAGACAAAATGGTGAAGAAACGAGTCCCCACGAGACAAACCCTTCTTTCCCTTTCTCTCCGTTTTTCTTTCTCTCCCTTTCTCTCTGTTTTTCTTTCTTGGTTACTGTAATGAATTAAGCAAGCAGATCACGGCTGCTGTCCTCTAACCCAAAACAATTCAATTTGGGCCAAAACAATTATTATATCTAATGGCCTTCTTTTAATTCTTATTTTTCGGCCCAACTAATATTGGGCAAGCCCAACAATCTCCCTCTCCCAATATAGTTGGCCATATACGTCACATCTACCTCGAGCTCATGCTGGCCAATCCGGCACACAAATCATGCTTCTCACGAGTAACCACCTTAGTCATCATATCCGTAGAATTTTTTGTCGGTGTGAATTTTCTCGAGCTTCATAAGTTGTTTCTCCAATACCATTCTAATCCAATGGTACCTCACATCAACATGCTTTGTTCGAGCATGATACATGAAATTTTTGCTCAAGTCAATAGCACTTTGACTATCACAAAAAACCATATACTCCTCTTGCTTCAAACTCAATTCCTGGAGAAATCTCTTCATCCACATCATCTCTTTTCTAGCTTCGTTCGCTGCAATGTACTCTGCCTCAGTGGTGGATAAGGCAACACACTTTTGTAACTTTGATTACCATGAGACAACTCCCCCTGCGTATGTAAACAAGTAGCCTGAAGTGGATTTCCTCCCATAGAGATCACCTGCCATGTCTGAATCTGTGTATCCCACAAGAGTCGACTTCGAACTTCCAAAACTCAAACATGGTTTTGAAGTTCCTCTCAAGTATTTGAATATCCACTTTACGGCCTCCCAATAATCTTTTCCTGGATTGGAAAGAAATCTGCTCACCAAGCTAACAACTTGAGCAATATCCGGTCGTGTACACACCATGGCGTACATCAAAGAACCAACTGCAGAGGAATAAGGAATTGTTGCCATCTCTTCTCTCTGCTCTCGAGTCGTGGGACAAGACTTCTTACTCAACTTGAAGTGGTTAGCAAGTGGCGTGGACACGGGCTTAGCATGTTTCATGTTGAACCTCTCAAGTACTTTCTCAATGTACTTTTCTTGTGACAACCACAATTTTCCAACCTTTCTGTCACGAATAATCTCCATGCCCAAAATCTGTTTTGCTGAGCCTAAATCCTTCATGTCAAAGGATTTGGACAGCTCCCCCTTCAACCTGCTAATCGACACAATATCCTTTCCCACAATCAACATATCATCAACATAAAGCAACAAAATAATAAAGTTACCACCAGGGAAGTGTGACATAAACACAATGATCCGCCTCCGTTCTTTTATAACTTTGGCTAGCCATAAAAGAATCAAACTTCATGTACCACTGTCGTGAAGCTTGCTTCAAGCCATACAAGCTATTCCTCAATTTGCAGACCAAGTGCTCCTTTCCCTTAACCTCAAAACCTCGTGGTTGATTCATGTATATGTTCTCCACTAACTCTCCATGCAAGAATGTCGTTCGAACATCAAGCTGCTCAATCTCCAGGTTCAAGCTAGCTGCTAATCCCAACACAATGCGAATAGAACTCATCTTCACCACTGGTGAGAATATCTCATTAAAGTCAACTCCCTTCTTCTGAGTAAATCCCTTGACGACCAATCGTGCTTTGTGTCTGACTACCTTATCACCATCCTTCTTTAGCTTGAATACCCACTTGTTCTTCAGAACTCTTTTACCCTTAGGCAGCTCAACCAAATCAAAGGTATGATTCTTGTGCAAAGAATCCATCTCTTCTTGCATCGCCTCAAGCCACTGATCTTTGTCTTTGAGGGAATATACCTCCTCAAAGTTCTCTGGCTCCCCCTCATCCGTAATCAATGCCCAATCTGAACTCGGATACAATGTATTCGGCCTTCGATCTCTCACTGGTCTTCCACCATGTTCTGCATTTTCTGGTGGTGCATGTTGAATCTCCTGCTCAACATCTCCCGGTTCTTGGACAACTGGATCTGGGTCAAGTGCAGTTGGGTCATCATTTTCTATCTCAACTTCATCTTCATTCTCAACTTCTTCTCCACCATTTTCAGCATCAATGGTAGGAATCTCATATGGTGTTAGATCAGCAACACCAGTAGGCATCGGAGTGGAGGTCTCCCCCTTCTTCAAATCTTCCATCGTCTGATTTTCATGGAAGATGACATCTCTACTCCTCACAATCGTCTTCTTCTCTAGATCCCATAATCTGTATCTGTACTCTTCATCTCCATATCCAACAAATATGCAAGGTGTAGATTTGCTATCTAACTTGCTTCTTTGCTCCTTCGGTACGTGCACAAAAGTTTTGCACCCGAACACCTTCAAGTGGGAATAAGAGGCATTTTTTCCACTCCATACTCTCTCTGGAATATCAGAATCCAAAGGAACTGATGGAGATCGATTGATCAAATAACAAGCAGTCAACACAGCTTCACTCCAGAATGACTTGGGTAGCTTGGCCATCCTTAACATAAATCACACTTTCTCCATAATGGTTCTGTTCATCCTCTCTGCCACACCATTATGTTGAGGAGTGCCTGAAACAGTTCTTTCATGTCTAATCCCACGCTGAGCACAATATGTCTTGAACTCTCTAGAAGTGTACTCGCCACCATTATCAATTCGTAGACATTTCAGCAACTTTCCTGTCTGTCTCTCAACCATAGTGTGGAACCACTGAAATTTCTAAAATACATCACTCTTGTTCTTCAAGAAGTACACCCAAGTCTTCCTTGAAGCATCATCAATGAAAGTGAGAAAATATTTATTTCCACCCAACGACTCCACCTCGAAGGGACCACAAACATCAGAATGTATTAGCTCCAATACAACATCTTTTCGATTAGAATGTGAACGAAAAAAAATTCTATTTTGTTTGCCTAATAAACAATAATCACAAGGGTGGAGTGACTTACTTTGAGCAGTAGGAATCAGAGATTCTTTGGCTAGGATGTGCAATGCTTTCTCACTCATGTGTCCTAGCCTGTTGTGCCACAAATTTGGTGAAGATTCATCCTCGGCTGCAAATAATTGGTCTCGAGCCATCTTGAGCTTCGTCCGGTATAACGTACAACAAAGCTTTCCTTTGCCAACCAACAAGGAACCCTTCACAAGCTTCCAATTACCATTTGTGAATTTTTGCTCGTATCCTTCTCTATCAAGGACATTAACGACAATCAAATTGTGGCGCAACTGTGGAATATGTCTCACATCTTTCAGTGTCAGTGTGAATCCCAGATCAGTCTCAACAACCATATCTCCGATACCGATAACCGGTGCAACACTCTTGTTTCCCATGACCAAGTGACCATAATCTCCAGCTTTGTAGTTTGCAAACAACTCTCTCTTCGGAGCACAATGATGAGAGGCACCCGAATCAACTATCCACTCAACGTCGGGATTCTCCACATGGAGACACTCATCGATAACACAAACTACGGTCTGATCATCATCGGAGTGAGTGACAATGGCTGCTGTATTTTTATCTTCTGACTTCTTCTGATTCTCTTCCCTTTGCTCTTGCTTTCAAATTCTGCAATTTCTCTTCATGTGATTGGATCCACCACAATGGTAACACTTGAATCTCTCCTTGGACTTAAACCTGTTGTCTCTTGATTTACCACGACCTTTAGGTCCTCTACTCTTGCTTCTACCTCTATTCTCGGTGACAAGTGCTTGCGAAGAACTAGCCCCAGATTCCTCTCTTCGAGTCTCTTCATTGAACATACTCTCTTTAACCATGTTCAATGTCAACTTTCCATTCAGAGCTGTATTACTGAGCGTCACCACCATAGTATCCCAGCTATCGGGTAGAGAGCTCAACAAGAATAAAGCCTACACCTCATCATCGAATGCAATATTCATGGTAGAAAGTTGATTTACCAAGTCTTGAAAAACGTTCAAGTGCTCTGCTACAGAACTCCCATCTTTATACTTCAAGTTCACTAACTTTCTGATAACAAAAGTCTTGTTCTGCGCATTCTTCCTCTCATACAATTCTTGCAACTTTTTCCAAAAATCACACATATCTGTCTCCTTAGCCACATAGTGAAAAACACTGATATCTACCCACTGTCTGATTGTACCAATTGTTTTTCTACTAAGCTTCTCCCATTCCTTGACTTCTCTACTTTCGGGCTTAGCATCTTTTCCTTCAACAGGATCATACAAATCTTTGTAGTAAAGTAAATCCTCCATCATGGGCTTCCATATTGAATAATTTTCTGCAGTCAACTTAATCATCGAGCTATTACCAATGCCCTCCATGGTTCGAGCCTAGTTTGACCTAGGCTCTGATACCACTGTTGTGGAGGGTGCCAAAAATCAGAGTCGATTGCTCGGCGCAGCGGAATGCACAAAAGCAACAATCACTTCCACAAAAGCTCAATAGACAATGGACCAAATTAACAAATTAACTACAGAAATTAAATACGCAATAACACCAAGATTTTTACGTGGAAAACCCCTTCACAAGAGGGTAAAAACCACGGGACCCCGTCCAGCAAAATACTCCACTATATCAAATGGGAATACAAAGTTTCCTTCTCTATTACAAATAGAGGAATCAACACCAATAGCACCAAACTATCCTCAAGAATACTATTCTTGGAACACACAATAAATATAGGAAGAGAGTAAACTAAAATATAGTACAATGAGAATGAAAACCATCAATTTCTCTTTGTACCTCTTGGAGACGATTTGTGAAAATATACTCCAACCAAAATGAAGAGCACGTCACCACGAACTCCCCCTCGAAATTTGAGACAAAACGGTGAAGAAACGAGTCCCCACGAGACAAACCCTTCTTCCCCTCTTCTGTTTTTCTTTCTTGGTTACTGTAATGAATTAAGCAAGCAGGTCACGGCTGCTGTCCTCTAACCCAAAACAATTATTATATCTAATGGACTTCTTTTAATTCTTATTTCTCTGCCCAACTAATATTGGGCAAGCCCAACATCTTTTGTATTGAAAATATATTAATGTATCTCTTTTTCTCTCTTTTGATTGATAAAATAAGTTCACATTCTATTCTTTTTATATTAATTTTTGTCTTAATAAAAAATATAAATTTTAATAAGGGGTAAATATATCAATAAAATATATATTTTAATTTTAACAAAATTGCAAAGACGACTTACTTTATGAAACAGTGGGAGCTAATGTTTTGAATTATACTAAAAGCTATCAAATATTTTAATTGATGGATGCTAAAGGCTATCAAAATTTTTAATTGATTGATGCTAAAGGCTATCAGTGTAGCAATTCGATGAAGCCTAATTTAATTGATTGTATGTCAGCATAACTCATATTTTAATGTCCAATTGACCCATGAAGCACGTACATCTCAAATATCCGGATTTAATTTAAATTTTATGGAGAAAATTTCAGTTTATAACTGTCTTGTAAAATAAACTTAAATTTTTCACTTTTTCAATTACGTCCTATATGTATTAAATCTTGGATTTTATTTGATAATCTTGAATTTTGTAACATATCTTGAACTGACATATATCTTCCAATACGTTGTATTGTTGAGGATAACATAATCATTTGCTCCTGAACTAAATAATATTCCCAAAATGGTAAGTAGCTATCATGGTTACATGAGCATTTGTTTATTGATGATCAAACTAAAAAAATATAATTAGCCAACCATCTAACATTGATGAAAGTGTGGTTAATTTATTTTACGAACAACGTGAAGGAACTTGGGCCGGTCCTTGAAATTGAACAGCATTGGGACTGGAGCACAAGGCCCTAGTTGGTTGTCCCTTGAAAGTGATGTCAATCCCAACGAGATGTATATCTTGACATGGCGTACTCTTACTACATTGAATGTTCACCGAGGTGGCCAGTGACGAGCTGCCACGCACACCTACATACTTCACTCCTCTTATTTTCACACTCGACTCCCCATCATGCGCACATGATCCGAATGGGCAATAGTATTGATCAATAATGATCGGATTACGAACCGAGTCCATCTCGATGTTTGTAAATGTAACATCAGAAACAACGTTCGACGATAATGAAGGCGCCCAGGTTTTGATCCTCCCCCCGTATAGGGTCTTGCTCAAAGTGCAATTTCTCACCGTAATTCCGCTCACATCCTCTTCTCCCTTATATCTACCTAAGCTTCCAATGCTGATACCATGGCCGGGCCCACAAAACACACTAGAGATGTTTACGTTTCTACTTCCGTCCCCCATGGACACACAGTCGTCTCCGGTGCCTATGGTGGAATCCACGATGGTAACGTAGTTGGAACGTGCAATGTGAATTCCATCGGTGTTGGGACTATCTTCTGGTGCTGATATTGTCACACTTTTCACATTCACATTTTGGGAGTTATCGATGTTGAGATGGAACATCTTACTGTTGACTAAATGTATGCCTTGAATTATGACATTTTTTACATAATTCATCTTCAATGTCTAAAAAACCACACACAATAATATTCATTAATCTCCATAACATTGTCACAATATCATAAGGCAAAGTTGATTATTATTTTTTTGGACTACAATACAATATTTCAAAATAGTGGACTAAATCGAGTTTGTAATTCTCATACACCCATATCTATACGGTTGCATGCATGTTTCACTTTATTTATAATATATATATATATAATATACTCCCTCCGTCCCACATAGATAGTTACGTATTTCTTTTTTTTAGATATTTCAAATTATAGCCACATTTCCTCTTTTACTTTAGTATTAAATGTTTTATTGTCAATTTTACCCCTAATTAATAAGAATAATTAATGTTTAACAGATTTTGGAGTATGAGATTCTAAGAGCAAAATTGACACATTAGCTAAATTTGACTACATTTATTGATTTTTCTTAATTTGTATATAAAGTCAGATGTGACTATCTTTGTGGGACGGAGGGAGTATATATATATATATATTAAAAAACTGTGACAGTGAAATATATTTATGTGACAAAACACTAAACATATATATTAAGAATTGAATTGTTTATAATTACTTACAACGGGACGCATGCCACAATTTCCAGACTTGTTGCAACGAGACCATGTAGAGGCTCCGTTGCCGTCAAGGGTACCGCTACCAGAAATTGTAAGGCCATCAACCTTATTAAAAGTGAGCCAAAATTCTCCAACACCGGAGCTACTCGCTATGAGTGTTCCGTCAATTCTAAACAACGTTTGCCCAATGCATGGCCCTTCAAAATCTCCACCACTCACAAAGAAAGTTCCTTTTGGAACGGAAAGTGTGCCTCCCGCAGTTTGACAAGCTTTCTTCCATGCGTTTAGAACAGCCTACGTTCATAATTATATCAAACCATTATTATAACTAATGATCATATCATATATATATATAAGAAATTAATTAATTTCAAATAGAATATATATATACCTGTTTATTATCTGTTTTTCCATCGGCTTTTGCACCAAAATCCGTGATGATAAAATTTTTAGTTTGTGCAACAACAGACCAAATAGAAGTGAGTATCAAAAGAATACACATCATATATGATGAATTCATGTTTACGTGCCTAATAATCTAATAATGCGTAAGCACTTGAATAATGGTTTATGTGACAATTGACAAATGAAAAATTAATAAAACACTAGTTGTTAGGAATTAAATATACAAGAATTAATTCTCACCCTCTCTAAAAGTTCGGACTTTTAGATGAGACGGAATTCTTTTCTGGTATCAGAGCAAACCGGGCAAAAACGACCTGGGTTCGATTCCTGTTGAAATCACTCTACCCATTTAAATTGTCCACTCGATGGGCCTCCAAAAAGGGTAAGAGGTGTTAATCCGGCCCACGAGTGAGGGGGAGTGTTAGGAATTAAATATACAAGAATTAATTCCCCAACTCTCTACTAGTTCGGACTTTTAGATGAGACGGAATTCTTTCACTAGTTATATATATACTAGATGCATATCATGAATTGCTTGAAGTCTAATTTTGTCATTTCCATTTATCACAATTTAATTAATTATAGAGATTCAAATAATATTCCCGTAATTGTCCTATAATTTTTATTCGTTTTCCCAAGAAAATAGAATAGTCAACGATACTTTTTAAAACATTAATATATATCGCAAAATAACGAATTAAATTCAAGTGACAATTAATTTTGTTGGTTTAATAATAATATCATTATTACTTTTATTTATGATTATTTGAATACAAATCATGGATGGGTTTTATTAGTCGGATGAAATTTTATTAAACCAGAAAATTTGTTCTCGCGCGTTCTAATTGCATTGCTACATTTTTGTTATCACAAAAACTCTATGTGCAATATTAACCAATTAATATAAATTTAGGTTAAAATTTGCCGGTCAATTTTAATTAAAATATTTTTTTTGCTTCTAAATATTATCTAATTACATGATTAAAATTTTGTTACTACAAGATCGAAATTTTGTCACTACAAGACTAAAAATATATTACTACAAGTAAAAAATAGTATTATGCTACTACATGATTAAATTACTAAAAAAAATTTGAAGTAAAAAATATTCTGCTACTACATGATTAAAACTATGTTGCTACAAAACAAATTTTTTATCACTACAAGGTCAAAAGTGTATTATTACATGTCTAAAAATATTTCGACACTTAGTTTTTTGGATGAATTTGTTAGAATATTTTTAGACATATAGTAGTAAACTTTTGGCCTTGTAGTGGTAAAACTTTGACCTTTTAGTAACAATATTTTAGTAATGTAATAAACCATATGTTTACAACCCGTAAATTTTCTAGACAATTCAGATCCGAATTTAAAATTGTTAATTATACATATTTCATGTGTGAAATATTTGACACGAATGTTTCCCTTTTTGTTATATAAAATTGGTGATATGGTAACTAAAGGAATATCTATAATCTGATCTTATCATCATTATAACCCAATTTTTTTTTCTCCATTCAATAAATAAATGATTTGTTGATGTTTTAACATTAAATAGTCTTTTAATTAACCTTTTTTATAAAATATAATTGATTTATTATAAAAAATTATTCATTAATTAAAAGTAAATTTATCAATTTATATATCTTCTTAATTTCATTAAAAAAAAGTTAAAAAGACATTTATTTGTTAACGGATGGAATATTGACAGTCAACTATATCTTTTCATTTATCTCAAAAATATAATTAATATTCATATTTAATGATTGTTAGAAATTAATTATTAATATTAAATATGAGTATATATTTTATCGGTATGTACGAAAAAATGTTGACTATCTTTGGAGTAATTAATTTTTTCAATTAATGTAATTTTCATTGACAATGGAATGGAATCTAACCCATTATAACTCAATGCAAATTAAGTCTGAGCACATAGATAAAACGTGGAGATTAATATATCTAAAACGTATTTTTTTTCGTTTTATAAAGTTTGTCGCATTTGATTTTTATTTTTATTTTAAAAAATTTGTCGCTTTTTCTATTACTATCACGAATTTTTCTAAATTACACCTTTGTAACAAATTTTATGAAAGGATAGAGTAAATGATAAAATAAATAAAACGTACTACATGTTAATATAATTATAGAGTAATGATTGAATGGATCTAGAATTGGTGGTGCGGAGTATAATTAATTGCTTCAGTTAATCAAATTCTCTTTAATTGACAAGGGAAAAGAATCTAACACATTTTAATTAACGCAAATTAAGCAATGATTAATTACTTAAGTTAATGTAATTTAGTCCTTTCTCGCGCGTGACCGATTTTGATGGGCTTTTAGTCCAAGTATAAAACAATTCAATTAACATGATACCTATATTATTGGGCTTTACCTCAAACACACCCATGAAGCACAACTCAAATAAGCGTGGGTTATTTGCCTCTCCAGCCATGCTAGATGCAATACTCCGACACGCATCCCCTAAAATTAAAAAAATTATAGGTGTACTTTTCTAGAATTACTTAAAATACCCTATTTTCACTCAAATTCCTTGTGATAAATACACTCCACCACCATAAACTCTAATTTCTATATTTCTCTATTTCTCTCCCTCCTTTTTCTTCCTCATTCTTCATCACCATAATTTGCCCACCAAATATCATGCCCATCGACCCGTTGGCCACCAGCAACAGTGCCCCACCGCCCCCTCTTTTTTTCCTCGTGCAACTAACTGCAACTTCTCCCTCCTCTCTCCTCCCTCCCACAACGTCATTGTCTTTTTTTTTCGGACAAATGAACATTGTACGAAAAATAAGGCTTGTTCGAAAATTTTACATGAACAAGGTTAAGATGTTCAAAATTTTTTTATGAACAAACCCAATATGTTCGAAAAAAATACATGAACAACTTCCATTTGTCCGAAGAAAAAGGTCGAGCATCTTGTTCGAAATTTTTTCTTGAACAAACTCAAGTTGTTCAAAAATTTCTACTGAACAAATAGAAATTGTTCGAATTATTTTCCTTGTTCGAAAGAAATTCCCAAACAACATCCAAAAACCCTAATTTTCAGAAACCTAATTTTATCCCAGAAACTAAACTTACCTGAAGCGGCGCGCCGGCGACGAGAGGCACGAAAGGAGGGAGGTCGGCCGCGGTGTTTCGCGGCTGAGGAGGATGGCGGCTAACGCGACTGAGGAGGAAGGAGGTCGCGAACAGCTGCAAAGGGGAGGGGGAGAGGGTGCGGCCGCGAAGGGGAGAGGGAAGGGGTGCGGCCGCGAACGGTCCCGAAGGGGAGGGGGAGAGGGTGCGGCCGCGAGTGCTGCGCAGTGGACAGCGTGGGCCATCGCGTGGAATCACGTGGGAATGAAATGATTATTATATGACCAAAATATTATTATATGTTTATTGTTATATGTCTAAAAATATTCTGACAAATTCATCCAAAAAACTAATGACATGATTGGTATGCAGGAATCACGTGGGAATGAAATGACCATTCTTGATTCTATTCCAAATGCCTCGATTGGTATGTTTTTATATTAGGAATGATCATTCCCCAAAGTTAGGGAATGATGATTCCTCTCACCCTCCATGGTTTTAGCAATTCCTATATCTTTAGGAATGAGCTTTTAAAAAAATATATATATTTACAAAAATGTCATAACTTATTTTTTAATTACCATTATTTTATATTTCCAAAAAATAACAAACAAAAATAATTATGATTGTAAAAATAATAATAACATTATTTATTAAAAAATAAATTATAAATTTCATTCTAATAATAAAAATAATAAAATATTTTAATAATATAAATAATACTCCAACTCATGACATATTAATAAAAATATAAATAATAATAATTTATAATAATATTAATTATCTTAAATAATTATAAAAATTTATATAAAAATAATAAATATTATAATTAATACAAATATAAAAATAATATGGAGTAAAAATATATAAAAGTAATAAATATTAATAATATTATTATTATCAAAAAATTAAAAATAATAAAAACATATATATGAGTATTAAAGATCTAATAATTAAAATTAATAATAATATTATTATTTTTTGAAATATATTTAGTAATTCCAACCAATCATCTATATATATATATATATATATACACTACAAAAAAAGGGCGTTTTAGAGACGGATTTACCGACGGATTTTTCGTCGGCCGCCGATGTTACTGACGGATTTGCCGACGGAAAGTCGGCCGTCCGCTTTTTCGTCGTCAGTATTTTTTACCGACGGATTTTTGAATTCCGTCGGCATTTCTGACGGATTTGCTGACGGATATTCCGTCGGAATTGCCGACAGAATTACCGAGGGATATTCCGTCGGTATTTCGGACAACCCGTTTAACAAACCGGGTCAACATTCTGTCGGTAAATCCGTCGGAAAGAATGGATTAAAATAATTATAAAATAAATTAGACTGAATTAAAATAATTATAAAAGAAATTAATTTTTGAAAAAATATTGATTTAGAAATTCACATGCCGACGGATTTTCCGTCGGCATTTGACCGACGGAATATCCGTCGGCAATTTACCGAGGGCATATCCGTCAGTAAAACAAAAAAATGAATAAAAAAAATATGATTTCGAAATTCACATATCGACGGAATATCTGTCGGCATTTGACCGACGGAATATCCGTTGGCATTTTACCGACGGAATATCCGTCAGTAAAACAAAATATTTATAAAAAAAATATGGGTGGTCGGGGAGGCCCCGACCAGAATTTCATTTTCCGACCAGAATTTCATTTTCCGACCACAATTAATTGGCATTGGTTTGTCGAAATACTTTTTAAAATTACATGTACAACTACTTCCGAATTAAAACTACAACAAAAGTATACATTATTTTGAAAGAAAAATCTACTTGGACATAATCATCATTCACTAATCAGAATCAAGACCACCAAAAACTAAACCTATACTGAAATATATCATTAACACAACTATAACAAATATTTCTCACAATGATGAATACATAAAACACCAATATCAGTCCAACAATATCTTCTCCCTAATTCCCAATAAGTAGCAAGAATTAATCAATGTAACTTGAAATTGAAAACTGTGTTAATCTAATATGAATAGATATCATTAAAATAAGATATTATGGGAGCTGTGGAAAAATAAAAATAACCAAACTAAGAATGAAACGACCTTCACCATGGAAACATCGAATTAGATGGATGACATTCACTTGGAAAACAAACTCCAATTTGGCGGAAGAAGCACCACCACGAATCGTATTCCGCCTCGCCGTACGCGGCAATCGCGACTCCCACGGAAATAGCGAGCATATTGGACATGGTGGATGTTTTGTAACCGTCCTTTTTAGCAGAATTCCGATTGAGTAAACGGCGACGGGCATTAGGGTTTTGAGCATTTGGATGAAGGAGACGGAGAGGGAGAGGGAGTAGAGGGCGCCGATTGGGACGATGGAGGAGAGGTCAGGGCGGCGGGTCAGGGCGGCGGGCTCCACGAGTTTGAAGATGCGGACGGCGGCGAAGGCGAGGGAGGAGCAGAAGGCCAGTTGTGGAGGGAGGCGAGGTGGGAGAGAGGCGAGTTCGGGAGAGAGTAAAATTTCGGAAATAAAACCCTAGGTTGAGGTTTTATATAAGGGTAAATACCGACGGATTATCCATCGGTATTTTTCAAAAAGTAAATACCGACGGAAGGTGAATTCCGTCAGCATTTTGGCGATTTTTTTTTTTTTTTTTTTTTTAATAATTCAATTTTTTCTATATATACTTACTAAATTACCAAAATATTTTTTTAAAAAATCACGAAATTCATTTCTTCCACATATATTAATAAATATATTGGTTGTGGCTTATATTTATAGTAAATTTAATTTTTATAATTTGTACCTAAATGATAAATAATTAATTAATTTTTATAAAATAAGAAATAAATACATTACATTAATTGAATTAATTTTCATCTTCATCGTCTTCATCCTCCTCTTCGTCCTTATCCTCCTCCTCCTCATCATCATCTTCCTCATCCTCATCCTCCTCCTCATCCTCATCTTCTTCATTCTCCTCTTCATCCTCATCTTCATTCTCCTCTTCATCCTCTTCTTCATCCCCCTCCTCTTCACCTTCAATTTCGATTAATTGGGGATTTGCAGCCGTCAAGGGTACAGAAAGATTGAAATTTCCCGTAAAGACTTCAGTTGGAGTCTCTATTTGTTCTGTTTGAAATGGAGATTCATCTTCAGTATTTCTGTCCTTTTTAGGGACTTCTACCATTGACCTTGCCTTTACTTTGCAAACAGCGTGCCATTCATAACCACGTGGAGCTCCCGGATATGTGCAGTAGTATACTTGAGATACTTGATGGGCAAATACAAATGGATCATCCGCAACATACGTCCTTTTCGAACTAACATCAACGAGCTTGTACTCCGGGTGAATTCTTGTTCCTAGATGGCCTGAATCAAACCAATGACACTTGAACAACACTACAGTCTTTGCTGGATATCCTGGATATTCTACTTCGACGACTTCCCGTAACACCCCAAAGTAATCACTTGCATCTGCATTGTAATTCGCACTGCTAACGCAGACGCCACTGTTGGTAGTCCCCTTTGTCGATGCATACCCAGACGTATGAAATCTGTAGCCCTTCACAATATAACCGTTGTAAGTCTTTACACGACGTAGTGGTCCCTTGCTGAGATCTCGTAAGAATGGACTGTCTAGAGCGTTATACCGTCCCTATACGGCTCAATTTAAAATTAATTAAAATAAATATTAATTTATTTACGTAAAACATAATTAATTAAATGGTACTCACATAACGTTCGAACCATCGGGAAAATTCACGTTGAATACGAGCATCTATATATGCATCTGAGATGTTTGGTTCTGCTCGTCGTAGTTCTTGAGTGTACATCCTAATTCACAACATTCAAAAACTTGGTTAATATTAAATGACATAAATGAAGTGGTATTTAAATAGACGATTTATATATGAAATACTTACTCAATGTATGGCTGAACTTCATCACAATTCAATAACACATACGTTTGTGCTATTTCCGCCTCCGAGTTCGTCTCCCAATATCGTTCAGTGGGTTTTCCTATTAGCCGTCCCTTAGACTTGAATATGGAGAGCATTCCATCGACCTCTTCACTGATATCGTCAGCGGATGTACCACCGAAGTTACGTGGAGCACTTCTTAACTTTGTGTTGACGTGGTCTTCAAAGTAATAAGAACAAAACATGCCAACCTCTTCATTCAAATAAGCATTCACAATCGATGCTTCAACGTTTGCCTTTTGTTTAGCATTACGTTTCAAGTTGTGGAGATACCTGATATACACTCAAGAGATGAAGAAATTGGTTACAGAAATCAAGATTTTGGCTGAAGAAATCAAGGATTTAATCAAAGTGAACAAAATCATTTTGATTGTGCTAGTTCTCATGGTTGCATCTACCACCTTCAAGTGATTTGGTTAAATATATGTATAATGCACTCTATATGAGGCTATTTTAATTTGTACTAAAATGCACTCTTCAAGTGGTTTAAATCTATATCTAGAATGCACTCTAAATGAGATTATTTTGTACTCAATGAAACAAATGAATGCACCCTATTTTCATCTATACACCAATAAACTGCAATATATAGTTCAACATATTTTTCAACATAAACATAAATATATACATAAAGATAAATAAGTTCAACAGAAAATTAAATAAGTTCAACAGAAAATTAAATAAGTTCAACAGAAAATTAAATAAGTTCAACAGAAAAATAAATTAGTTCAACACAAAATTAAATTGTTCAAATTGTTCAACCATTATAGTTGCCAGGATAGTTGCCCGTGCCCGGAAAGTTAAAATATTGTTCCACATCCTCATTCAAGTTGACGTTGCCACCGTCGGCCTGACCTGCATCTTGACCTGCAGCTTGATCTGGAGCTGGACCTGGAGCTGGAGCTGGCGGTGGTTGCCCCATCGTCTGTTGATAGATGGCCTCGATCTGCTCAGCAGACATCCCCAACGTCCGACCCGCATTGGTACTCCATGTGCGGAAGTAGTTCTCGAACGTTGCCATGAAGTTCGGATCCGGGACGGGAGTGGAGGATACGGACGGCTGCGATGCACTCCGGGCCGACCGACCACTTGGTGTCCTCACGGCGCTGCTCATCCCACCAAGGCCAAGGACCCTTCCCTTCCTGGTCGGGGCAACGTCAAGGTAACACTGGTCCACGTCAACAGCCGGAGGGGTACCGCTGCTTCCGGATTCAGCAGTAGTCGTGGCGGTGGGTTGCGTCTCGGCCTCTTCAATCCTCTGTCGGACGCTCAACTACATAATTAAAAAATTAAAATTAATTTAATTATCTATATATATATAATGTAATTAATACATAAATTTAATTAAACTTACGTGGAGGTCAGTAGTGTGCCCGTAGGTGGACGTCTGTGTATCGGTATTAAACGGATGAAGAAGACTCAGCCGATCCAAGTGGGTGTGTGGACGTCCAGTCTCCCGCTCCTATTACGTATCAAATAAACATATACAAATTAATTTAGATAACTAATATAAAATAATTAACTATAATTATTTAATTTTTAAAAATTAATGAAAACTTACGATAGCAAGTGATTGCTCGAGGACGGAACGAGCTCCCCCCCGATGCACTGCCATCCCGCCTCCAACGTCGGTTCTGCGGTTGGCCCGAGCTTTGTCACACTTCTCTTGGTAAGTCTGGTTCATCCACTTCTCAACCAACGACTCCCACAGGTCAACACCATCCTCGTCTTTCCCCAGAACACGATTCACGTCACGATCACGCCAGGCCGTTCTCCAGTCGTACATCATGTTCGTGTACCGAGTAGAACAAAGATTGTACCACTTCTCGTAAATAGCGGCGTCCGAGTAGATCGTCGTATCCCAACGGGCCTTTTTCTATACAAATAAATATTCAACATATTTATCAAATAATATGAATAATTAGTTATTTAATAAACTTTAAATATTGTAATTATATACCTGGAACTCCTCGAAATAATCATCCTTTTTAGATTGTGGCACCTTCGACCAAGTGATAGCACCCTTAGAAATCTTGCAATCCTTAAAGGATTTTGTGCACATCCTGGACACCTCATTACCGGGCACCAACCTGTAAAATTATTAATATGGAGTATAAACTAACACATTATAAATAAATAAATAAAGTTAATCGTTATTGAATCTCATCAAACATTAGAATTATTGACTTACGCTCCTGAAACGATTTCAATGGGTTTCCTTTTGTCTCGAACAGGATGCTGACGAGAAGAGGATGACGAACCAACCGACATCGTAGTCGTCGGCGGCGGCGGCGACACTGCCACAGGAGGAGGAGGAGGAGGAGCCGTCACAGGAACTGATTCATCCCGAGACCTCCGTGAACGTGACCACAATGACGACCTACGACGTGAACCCGAACCCTGATTCGGTACTTGTTCACTCATCTGTTTCAATCAATAAAAAATACATAATTTTACTAATTATCAATTTAATGAACATATTGCTAATTTAAAATTTTTACTAATATAGCATATTCCTAATTTAATCAACATATTCCTAATTTAAATCAAAACAATATATATATAACCTAATTACAACGTGATACCACCGTCGAACCATCTAATTAACTAATAATTTAAACAATTGATTGAAACATGCATCACCTACATTAAAAATATTTCTAAATTAACATATTCATAAATTAATAAATCTAAACATAATTAAAATAATACTTTTCTAATTGGAGTTTTCTAATTATCAATTTAATGAACATATTCCTAATTTAATTTTTTTACTAATATAGCATATTCCTAATTTAATTAATCAACATATTCCTAATTTAATCAACAATAACCTAATTTAATTATTATTTTTCTACCTAACTTAATCAATAATAAAAAATTGAACATATATATTCCTAAATTAACAAACCTAAAACTAATTAAAATAATAATTTTCTAATTGGGTCAATAATTATCAATTTAATGAACATATTCCTAATTTAAATTTTTTACTAATATAGCGTATTCCTAATTTAATCAACATATTCCTAATTACAACGTGATCCAACGGTCGAACCACTATATCTAAACTAATTTAAACAATTGATTGAAACATTCACTACCTACATTAAAAATATTCTATATCAAAATTACACCATTAAATTAAACTAGTAATTAACTATATAACAATTAATTAATGTATACATATAACAATTAATTAATTAATTAACCTTAAAAAACTACTCCATCTATCAAAATTATTCTTAATCAACAAATTAAATTAACTAACGTACATACTAACATGATCATAATATTTTAACAACTAACTAAATCAATATAACATGCAAATCAACATTAAATTATTCATATTTACATATATCCATGCATAAACATATATAAGTATTAAAATTAAGTAATAGAACTAATTAAGAAAACGTACCGTATCAATGTAATCGAAGAAATTTGCTTCAATAGTCTCGTCCTCGTCTTCGTCTTCCCCACCGAATCCTCACTCACGCACGCCCCTTTTTTTTTTCTAAAACGAACTGATCTGATTGATTTGAGGCCCTTATATATTAAAAAAAAAAAATATTGCCGACGGATATTCCGTCGGCATTTCCCTCGGTAACCGCCGACTTTAATGCCAACGGTTACCTTATTGGAAAACGAGGCGGTGCGAATTCAACGTGTCTTTTGCCGACGGATTATCCGTCGGCATACATATTTCAAACATCCGTCAGCATTTTCCCTCGGTAAATGCTGACGGAACGGAAATCCGTCAGCATTGACGTTGACTTTTCAATCCGTCAGCATTCCGTCAGCATTTCCGTCGAAAATGCTGACGGATTATAATCCGTCAGCATTTGTCCGTCCCTGTAGCGCGCGTTTTTTTTAGTGATATATATATATATATATATATATAATAACACAATAGTGGCTTCTTAGAGAATTTCCTGCCTAAATTTGTCGAAATAATAAAATAATGTTATAGTGGGGCCCAACGCTGTTTGCTTATGCATCGCTTCAATCATCTCACTCTCTCTTCCAAGTTCCAACCCCAAAAGGATGTATCTTCTCTTAAATTTTCAATAATTTCTAACAATAATTGATTTTTAATTTTTCTATTTCCCATTTCAAAGATTTTTTTATTCTTTTTCAATTCTGAGTGTGCCTAGATCCAACGGGGGATTTTTTTGAGCGAATCTAATGAGCGATTTTTTTGCAAATGGGAGAAGGCGAATGGGTTCAGGTTAAATCTCACAACTAATTGAAATCTGAATAATAACCAATAAACAATACAATGAATTATAAAATTGAAATCAAAGAGTAATGTTGATAAGGATCCAACACACAATCTAGATGTCCAACATGAACATATTGAATAGTAAAAAATGTATTTAACTATTCACAATAAAAATCAAGGAAACACTAAATTGAAACAACATAATACAATATCAATTTTCAATATTTTATAAGAGATTTGATTAGCAAAATACAACTAATCGAATATTCAATTGAAGATATATGTCTAGAAAAAAAAGCGCGCACACACAAAAGAAGATTAACAAAAAATGCATTCTCTGAACGAATATATGTTAAAATTAAATACCTCATCATGAAATCTTCCAGACAAGTCGTACCAACTGTTCATCCCTATTTCATTCACCCAACATCAATTTCATTCCACCTATAAGCATTACGAAAAACCAACATTTCAATAAAAGAATTTCACAAAATTTGCAAACATAATTAGTGCAATTAACACAAAACCATGGGTAAACTGAATGAGAAATTCATAAAATTGACCGACATGATTTAGTAAATTAACCGGGGAGGAGAAATTGAGAGGCGAGGACCGGTAGTGCGTAGGATATAGCAGCCAGCGACAAAGGGACGTGTACGACGAAGGGTCGCGCTGCACATGATAAGACGAAAATGAATTGGAAAAAATAAGAGAAGTGGGTGCAAAAAATACAAATCTTTGAAATAGAAAAATAAAAAAATCAATCACTGTCAGGAATTATTGAAAATGAAAGAGGAGATGGGGCGTGTGGAGTTGGGAGAGGAGTGGAATTATTTAATGAACTTGGTAAATCTCAATCAA
The DNA here is from genome assembly GCA_963675135.1 of Galeopsis tetrahit. NCBI lineage: Eukaryota > Viridiplantae > Streptophyta > Magnoliopsida > Lamiales > Lamiaceae > Galeopsis > Galeopsis tetrahit. The sequence goes on along the minus strand of OY776131.1, from coordinate 54,163,943 downwards.
CTGCTATTTGGTTACAATTTTATAAACAATTACACATCAAATTGAATTAATAAAATATCCACTTGTTCACATGTGCAAGCTCAATGGGAAGAAAAAATATTGAACATAATAGACTTTTGGTAGAAATCTAAGAAACTGAATTAGAAAATAACAACGCATTACTAAGATTGTGAAACATTTAGCCACAAAAGAGAGAAATCGCAGAATCACTGACCTCTCTGTTCAAAGTTTTACTCAGACTCGTGCGCGTGACTCCCGATCAGATGACTGTGGGATTTGCGGCTCTGTTGTGGGCATTGCAGATTTGAAAGAAAACTATCCGCAGATGTAGCAGTTTTTTAGTAGCGCACAAAAGAAATCACTTCTTGACTGCAGATTATATAAAATAGAATGGAACCTACAAGTAATAAGAATTTTGAAATTTGAAAAATCAAATTGAAAAATCGAAGATGGATCAAAATGCAAAATTTTAAAATTTGAATTTGAAGAGTCGCCTCGATTTGTAGTTTTCTACATAGATTTTCAGAGGCGAGGTGGGAGATTTGTAGGTTTCTGCTTGGTGAGATTGAAAGCTTGAAGGTGGTTATCACCGGAACTCGAGTTGAGAACTCGCCACTGAAAACGTAGACCTTGTGCCCTACCACTGTAATTGCTCGCTCCAGGCCCCTTTACTTTCTGCTCTAACTGCAAATCCATCGCAAATTACATCATAAATTATCTGATTCACAGTGAAATTGTGCAAATTAAAGATGAAGAACCAAACAAAAATTCACTATTTTTGCAAAATAAAATCGAGAAAAGTAACCTGAACCCATTTGCCTTCTCCCATAACGGAAGAAGAAGATGAAAAGCCACAGGCAAACCAAAGACTATGGAATTATAAACAAGGATTTGGTTGTACAAATCTTGAAATTGAGCGCCACTGAAAAGGGGCTCTTCCTTCACCCCTCTTTCAGTTGCATCCGCAGAGGTCCCAATTCCAAGATCAAGATTGATTATCTTCTGCGGAAACCCATCTCTTTTCTCACTACCTTCATACATCCAAACCCATCAAATTTCAATAAAATGAATGAATTTAAGAGAGAGGGAGAGGGAGAAAGAGAGAGAAACCTGGAACAAAGGGAAGTAGTTGGGAATGCATTTGCAATTAATTTACATTTCAGAGAAAAGCAAAAGTTGCAGAGCAGAAGCAGGAATTCCAACAGTGGTGGCCATCTCACAATTCCGCGGCGAACGAAGAGACAGCGTATCAAGTGGGGGAGGCGGCGTGGCCGCGTATCGTGTGGGGGAAGCGGCGCGTCGACGCGGCCTGGTGAGGAAGGAAGACCATGAGTAAATTGGGGGTGTTAATGAATGAATTAGGGCTTATGGTGGATAAGGGTATTTTTGTACTTTCTTAGGGTGTGTACTCATCGAACGGGGTGTCAAGTTTGACTAACGGTTGACTAACTTTGGGATTCAATGTGTCAAATTTTTCACTTTCGGGACCAAAATTAAAAGTGTTGGGACCAAAATCACGAGTGACTGTGTATGGTGGGACCAAAAGCGCATTTTACTCTATTATATATGGATAAATTTTCAGTTTATAACGTTATATAACACATGCCTAATTCAATTTATATTTTTTAAGTTTTCGATCACCAATTTAATTTATGTCTTGAATGTTACCGTTGTGTAATGTATTAAATCTTGGATTTTGTAATATACCAATTCGTTGTATTGATGTAGTTATGCAATGTTGAAGAAAACAAAATCATATGCTCCTGAACTAAACAATATTATTCCCAAAATGGTAAGTATATATCATGGTTACACGAAGCATTTATTTATTGATCAAATCAAACTAAAAATTCTAATTAGCCAACCATCTAACATTGATGATTATTTCACGAACAACGTGAAGGAACTTCGGCTGATGTATCAAATTTAACAACATTGGGACTGGAGCACAAGGCCGTAGTCGATTGTCCCTTGAAAGTGATGTCAATCCCACTGAGATTTATATCTTGGCATGGTGTGCTCTTACTACATTGAATGTTCACCGAGGTGGCCACTAATGAGTTGCCACGCACACCTACATACTTCACTCCTCTTATTTTCACACTCGACTCCCCTTTCTGCGCACACGCTCCATTTGGGCAATAGTATTGATCAATAATGACCGGATTACGAACCGAGTCCATTTTGATGTTTGTAAACGTAACATTAGAAACAATGTTTGAGGATAGTGAAGGCGCCCAAGTTTTGATCCTCAATCCATTTTGGGTCTTGCTCAAAGTGCAGTTTCTCACTGTAATTTTGCTCACATCCTCTTCTCCCTTATATTTACCTAAGCTTCCGATGCTAATACCGTGGCCCGGTCCACAAAACACACCAGCGATGTTTACGTTTCTACTTCCGTCCCCAATGGACACACAGTCGTCTCCCGTACCTATGGTGGAATCCACGATGCCTACGTAGTTGGAACGTGCAATGTGGATTCCATCTGTGTTGGGGCTCTCATCTGGTGCTGATATTATCACACTTTTCACATTCACATTTTGGGAGTAGTCGATATTGAGATGGAACATCTTGCTGTTGACTAAATGTAATCCTTGAATTATGACATTATTCGCATGGTTTATCTTCAATGTCTAAAAAAACACACAATATATTCATTAATTGACACAATAAAGTTGATTTTTTATTTTATTTTTGGACTACAATATATATTTCAAAATAGTGAACTAAATCGAGAGTTTTTATTAATTCTCATGTGCCCATATCTATATATATGGTTAATTGCATGCATGTTTCACTTTATATTTACAATACGTATACATTGAAAATCGTACGTGACAGTGAAATATATTTATGTGATATAATACGGAAAGATGAAACATATACTAGTATATATTAAAAAAAAATTGAATTGTTTATAATTACTTACAACGGGACGCATGCCACAATTTCCAGACTTGCAACGAGACCATGTAGAGGCTCCGTTGCCATCAAGGGTACCGCTACCAGAAATTGTAAGACCGTCAACCTTATTAAAAAGGAGCCAACAATCTCCAACACTGGAGCTGCTCGCTATGAGTGTTCCGTCAATTCTAAACAACGTTTGCCCAATGCATGGCCCTTCAAAAACTCCACCACTCACAAAGAAAGTTCCTTTTGGAACGGAAAGTGTGCCTCCCGCAGTTTGACAAGCTTTCTTCCATGCGTTTAGAACAGCCTACGTTCATAATTATATCAAACCATTATTATAACTAATGATCATATCATATATATATATAAGAAATTAATTAATTTCAAATAGAATATATATATACCTGTTTATTATCTGTTTTTCCATCAGCTTTTGCACCAAAATCCGTGATGATAAAATTTTTAGTTTGTGCAACAACAGACCAAATAGAAGTGAGTATCAATAGAATAGACATCATATATGATGAATTCATGTTTACGTGCCTAATTATCTAATAATGCGTAAGCACTTGAATAATGGTTAGTTTATGTGACAAATGAAAAACAAAACACTAGTTATATATATACCGTACCGGATGCATATCATGAATTACTTGAAGCCTAATTTACTCATTTCTATTTAATTATACATATTCAAATAATATTTCCGTAATTAATTCTCATAGAATTTTTATTCGTTTTTCCGAGAAAATAGAAAAGCTAGTCAACATTACTTTTTTAAATCGCTAATATAATTCGCAAAATAACCAAATTCAAGTGATCATTAAAAAAAAAAAAATTGTTTAATAATAATATTATTATTACTACTTTTATTTATGATTATTTGAATACAAATCAGGGATGAGTTTTATTAGTCGGATGAAATTTTATTAAAGTACAAAGTTTGTTGTCGCACGTTCTAATTGCATTGCTACATTTTTTATACAAAAATTCGGTGATATGGTAGCTAAAGGATGATCTTATCATCATTATAACCCAATTTTTATATTTAGTCTGTTAATAAATAAATTATTTGTACATGTCGTTTTAACATTAATTTTTGCTCCTTTTTTTTTTCAATTTTATCCTTTTTTAACTTTAAAAATACTACTAATTTCTAATTTATTTTTGTTAATTTTTTATGGAGAGATAAAGTAATGGAATGTGGGAAATATAATTATTTTTTATGGAATTTTTAAAATAATTGGATGTGATAAGAGAATTATTCATAATTAACGATAAATTTATCAAATATATATGTCCCCTCTTAATTCTAAAAAAAAGCTAAAAAATCGTCATTTTGCATGTTTATGAATTGATGGAGTAATTTATAATCTTTAAATCTAAGATAGAATGGCAAGTTCATATCACTTTTTGTTTATAAAATCAAAACATCAAAAGTTTATATATATAATATAAATACTTCAAAATTTTAAGTTAAAGGTGGAGAAAATTGAGTTATAAATTTTGACTAATGTTTTAGTAATCAAATTAATTTTAGCTAGGTAAATTTTTTTATGAGAAATTGTAACACGTGAAGTTAGCATATTTTTAATAGTTTATATTATTATTACTATGATTCTCCTATTTTAGTAATTTTGACCAATCTTTTACTATGCAATATTTCATTTTGTTAATTTGGATCAACAATTTATTATATATTCTTCTCCGCTTTTACGTATAACTTTTGACCAACAATATATTATGTAGTCTTACGTTTTTTTTTTACCTTTGGTAAAGTAAAAATATAATTGTTGTTGCATTTAATATCTTTGACAATTTTAAATTATAAAATTTTAATTGTGAATTCTTCTTTGGCAAATTTGGTACTTTTGTTTTTCCTTGTTCTATTTGGCTAGAGTCACTTTTGTGTCCTTAACTTTTTGTTGTTTAAATTGCTTTAGAATTTTTCATTTAACTCTTTTTTTTTTTTTTTTTTTTTTTTTACCTTTTATTAAATATTCTTTTTGTCCAATTTTATTATACTCACTTCTTCTGACACAGATTTTAGTGAATATTAATTAGTTTATTCATAAAGTAGATAAGTTGAGGGTATGATAAGGTATTGTGGGGTTCATTTATAAATAAATGATTGTTTATTAATAAAGTGAATGACAAAGTGGGTAAATAAGTGATGGTATGAGGGTGGAGATAAAGTAGTATGAATAGTATTGTTTCCAAAAATGATATGGGCATAAAAAATTAGACAACCAAAAAAAATGTGAAAATAATAAAATTGGACGGAGGGAGTATCAAATTAGTATAGCATGCCAATTAGAAAGGAAAACATAAATAGATGAAAAGTTTTCATTTTATGTTCTTAGGTCTAATTCAATTTATATTATTTAAGTTTTTATTTTTTTAATTTATGTTCTTTTTAATCCAATTTACATTATTTTTGTTAGAAAATTATCAAACTCAACGAACTGTGAGGAATAAATATGAATTCCAATTTGCATTCTTTAAATTAAAAATTAAAAGTTAATAATTAATTATTTTTAAAATTCCATTAAAAATTCTGAAAAATCTTAAAATATCATTATAAACTCGAAAATCTCATTAAAATATAAAATTATATAATGTGTAAAATAAAATTATAAAATGTGAAAAATAAAAATAAAAATAGAAAACTCTAAAATTTTGAAAATACTAAAAATAAACAATTCTACCATTCAAAAAATCTAAAAATGTGTAATTTAAAAATTAAGAAATTCTAAAATCTCATTAAAATTTCTAAAAAAACTTTAGATATCACATTAAAATTTCTAAACATCTCATTAATTTAAAAAAAAAACGTGTACATTAAAAAATTTAAAAAAATCTAATGAGAATAATAAAAAGTATTAATATTTCACTAAAAATCAGATTTGATTCGGAATCATCCGCCATTAAAAAAATCTCGCGCTCCTAAAATATTTGGGTCTCAAGAGGTTTCCCAACTCACCGACGAGGTTGAGTGGAAGCTATGCGCCTTGATCAAATGTGGAACCGTCCCAAATTTCATTTTAATGAGATTTTTAGAATTTTTAATTTTTTAAAAGATTTTTTAAATTTTAATCTATAGATTTTTTTTTTAGAATTTTATATTTTTATGAGATTTTAATTTTTTAATGAGATTTTTAGAAAAAGAATATTTTTAATTTACACATTTTTTCAGATTTTTAGAATTGTAGATTTTTTTATTTTTTTAGATTTTTTAATGTGATTTTCAGTATTTTTTAATTAACAATTTCTAATTTTTAAATTTAAAGGACGTAAATTGAACTATTTAACCAGAATTCCAATTTTTCGACAAAAATGATGTAAATTAAATACTTTAGAACGTAATTTGAAAAGGTGAAAACTTAAAAAATATATATAGCTGGATTAAAGATGGGGAATGTAAAATAGATACATGTGCAAAGAAGTCATATATTTAATGATAAGTTAATCATATATGATATTTAATTTTATCAAAATATATTTAATGCAATATTTTATAAAATGTAAAATTTGAATAATATTATTTTGAAAAGTATGATTTATCCTTAATTTATTAGTACTAAAAGTTGTTTAATTGATACTCCAAAAATTCAATTTGTATGACCATTATAACTTCTTTGAAAAACAATATATAGAGTGATATCCATAATTAAAAAAACACTTTACATTATTATCTCTCCAATAATCTTTTTTTTTTCAGTTATAAAATGTACGATTTTTTGAATCCATAATAAAGACTTGTTTTATTGTGTTATAAATATTGAATCAAAATTAATGCATAGTTTACATTGCAAATTAAAGTATGTTTCTTCGTTGTAAAAATAATTTATCTTATCTGGCATATGTTAATTCATAGATGGTTGCAGATTGGCATCTTTTCATCATCACATATGGATAAACAGTGTATATCTAGAGTAGTGATGATATTAATTAAGGAATGAGCAGGTTACATAATATAAATGTTATGTTTGTAATAATTTTTCAATTATATTCTTCACAGTTTAGTTATATGTTATTAAAAAACCATGCAAGTATAACTATATTGAATTAAATAAATATTGTTTGAGTTATTTAAGGTAAAAAAAAAAATATATATATATATATATATATATATATGTATTATTGTCTCAAATTTCAATCCTGCATAATACGCTTTAATTTTTATAATATTTCGAATAATTAGGTACCTAAAGGTCTTAAATCATGGATTTTATTTGACAATTTTATTAAATCTTTGAGGAATATTTAGGCCAGGGGAGAACCAAGATTTTGCATGTAACATACTGTATCTTCAATTGGCATGTCTTCCGATTACTTTTTTTTTTTTTATGATTTTATTTTGAACATTTAATTAGTTATACTTACTATTAGGCGGACAACTCATAGAAATTATTTTACATCATAATGTTTTACATATGTATAAATTATTATTTTTATCATATAAAATAAATTAAATAAATATATTAACATGATATACATTTCTAAAATTTTATAATATATATATATATATATATATATATATATTAAAGCTTCACTTTCCAAATACATAAATTTATAAATTAATTATTTATTATATATTAATTAAATATCACATTTGAAAAACTTTGTTGAAATTCTATCATTTTTTTATTACTGTATTATAATTATGTGAAAAATATTATAATTATATTTTTGGAAATAATATATATATATATATATATATATATATAAATTATAAATTGATTGAATTGACTATACATTTTTTAACTATATTTATCCATGGTATTAATATACATGATACATCGTTATTATTAATACACCAAACTTTAACTGACACATCTAGATATACGAAAAAATTGACACATAGGCAATAAGAACAGATAAAGGTAAAGGTAAAGTAAACGAATAAACTCATATACTATTGAACTTCCCGGAAGGTAATACATATCACTGTTACATGATCATTTGTTTAATTAATTTTTTCTAATGATGAAAAAAATGATTATTTGTTATTACCCTTCACTAGCTAATCGATTAAACTAAAAAAAAATCCAATTAACCAACCATTTAACATTGGTTAATTTATTTCACAAACAACGTGAAGGAACTTGACCCAGTCCTTGAAATTTAATAGCATTGGGATAGGAGCAATTAGCCATAGTTGGTTGTCCATTGAAAGTGATACCAATCCCAATGAAATTTATGTCTTCACATGGCATGCTCTTACTACATCGAATTTTCACCGAGGTGGCCAATGACGAGGTGCCACGTATATTTATATACTTCACTCTTTTTATTGACACGCTCGACTCCCCAACCTTCGCACACAATCCATGTGGACAATAATATTGGTCTATAATGATCGGATTACCAGCCGAGTCCAAATTGATGTTTGTAAATGTAACATCAGAAACAACGTTCGACGATAGTGAAGGTGCCCACGTTTTGATCCTCACCCCGTTTTTGGTCTTGCTCAGAGTGCAATTGTTCACCATAATTCCACTCACGTCGCCTTCTCCCGTAAATCTACCTAAGCTTCCAATGCTGAAACCGTGGCCCGGCCCGCAAAACACACCGGAAATGTTTACGTTTCTACTTCCTTCCCCTATGGACACACAGTCGTCTCCGGTGCCTATGTTAGAATCCACGATGGTTACGTAATTGGAACGTCCAATGTGAATTCCGTCAGTGTTGGGGCTATCTCCCGGTGCTATAATTGTCACATTTTTTACATTCACATTTTGGGAGTTGCCAAAGTTTATATGGAACATCTTGCTGTTCACTGAATGTATATCTTGGATTTGGACATTTTTCAAATTTTGCATCTTCAATGTCTGCAAAAACACACACAATAGTATTAATTAATCTCCATAACATTAACTCAATATTGCAAATTGTATTATATTATTATTATTTTGGACTACAATATTTCTATTCACCCCTATCTATATGGTTGCATGTTTCACTTTATATTTATAATAAAATAAATACATATATATTTAAGATCGTAATTGTGAACTATATGTACGTAAAGAACACGAAAAGTAAAATAAATTAATAATTGAATGACTTATAATTACGTACGTCGGGACGCATGTCACAATTTCCTGAACTTCTGCAACGAGACCACGCGGAGGCTCCGTTGCCGTCAAGGGTGCCACTACCACAAATTGTAAGACCGTCAATCTTATTAAAGAATAGCCAAAAGTCTCCAACACTAGAGCTGTTCGCTACGAGTGTTCCGTCAATCCTAAACAATGTTTGCCCAATGCATGGCCCTTCAAAAACTCCACCACTCACAAAGAAAGTTCCGTTTGGAACGGAAAGTGTGCCTCCGTCAGTTTGACAAGCTTTCTTCCATGCATCTTGAAAAGCCTAAGACGTTCATAATTAATCATCATACCGTACGTTAGTTAATTAATCATATGAAAAATTAATTTCAATAAAATAAATATATATGTACGTACCTGATTGTTATCAGTTATTCCATCGCCAATCCCACCATAATTCGTGATAATAAAATTATTATCTTGTGCAACAACTGACCAAATAGAAGCGAGTATCAAAAGAATAGACATTATATGTGATGAATTCATCATGTCTACGTACCTAGCTAATTATTTTTTTGATAATTAATAATCGTAAGCACTTGAATGGTGTGACAAATGAAAATAGAACACTGGTTATATATATATATATATATACATATCTTGAATCAAAGATATTCATATTAATTACTCTCTATTCACGAATAAATGACGTTTTAGAATCATATACTACTTTTACACAATTAAATAGTCTTTTTGATATTTTTTGCAAAATTTAATTTATTTATTGTAAGAGAATTATTCATTAATTAAGAGCAAACTTATCAATTTATATCTCTTTTTAATTCCAATGAAAAAGTTAAAATGTTATTTATTTGTTTACGGATGGAATATTGAATTAATTACTTGAATCTGCTTAATTATAAGACTTTTCCATTTATTAAAAATTAATTTGAATTCACATATTTTTCATTGACTTTGAGATTTGAAATATAGATTTAAATTATTAAGTGATTTTCAAAATCTTACTTAATTAAATAATAATGATGTTTGTAATGGAACTCTGTATGATTAATTAATTCAGTTAAATGCAATACTATTTGACATTATTAATTGGCATGGAATCTAACCCATTTTATTTATTTAGACCAAATTAAGTAATGGAATTATATATACTCTATCCGTATCATAGTGATAGTCAACTATTCCTTTTTATTTATCTCAAATTATAATTAATATTCATATTTAATGATTGTTAAAATTAATCATTAATTATTAATATTAATCATTAATATTAAAAATATAAGAGTAAATTTTATAAATTCAAAATTAGTATGTTAAAAAAGAATGTTGACTATCTTTTTAGACCGACCGCGATGGAGTAATTAGTTTCTTCGAGTTAATGTAATGGAATCTAACCTGTTATAATTCAATGCAAATTAAGTCTAAGCACAGAGGTAAAATATGTCGATTAATATAATTGAAACTTAAATGCTACTCCGTAATATAAATAAAATGTGCATGTTAATACACCCCATTTCATAAATTTTGTTGCATTTTATCTTTATTTTTAGGGTTAATTGCAAAATAAATCACAACCTTTAGTGTTTTTATCAATTACAACATATTCTTTTTTTCTTTACAATTCAATACACCACCTTTTTAAGTTTTACAATTTAATACACCGATAAATATTTCGACCAATTTTAATATGATGTGGCGTCGGAAATACAAAATTCGCTAAGATGTCGCAATGTAGAGTTGTAGACTACCAACTTTTTCTTTCTTTTTTTAATATTTTTAAAAAAACATTTCAAAACTCTAATAAACACAAAATAAAAAATACATTTTAAAACTCATTTTTAATTTCTCCATGACTCTCACGCTCAAATTTCCGATTAGTTGATATTTATAATGATTATCTATTCATCAAACAGAAAACTAATTACCGTACGCGTATGCAAGAGGATGTCACAATTCATGAATAAATCTAACAAAATATTTTTGTTGCTTTATTTTTTTCTAATTACGAATAAAGCAATAATCATACAACAGTAGTATCGTTAAACTAAATCATGAACTCAAAACCCACAATAAGACAAAAAAATTGTACTCGTATTTGCTAAGTCAGTGGTTTAATATTATGCTTATTAGAGTTATAATTTTTTTTAAATGAGTTTTTTCATAATAAATAATTAATTAGTTGACAGTGTACATGGCGACATCTTGGCGAATTTTGTATTTCCGACGCCATACTAAAATTGGTCGGAATATCTATCGGTGTATTAAATTGTAAAACTTAAAAAGGTGGTGTATCGAATTGCAAAGAAAAAAAGAATATGTTGTAATTGATAAAAACACTAAAGTTCGTGATTTATTTTGTAATTAACCCTTATTTTTATTTCAAAAAATTTGTGACTTTCCTATTATTACCACATATTTTCCTAAACTATCCTTATATAATTATTGCAATATCACTTTTAATTGGAAACATATTAATGATTCATTTCCTCTCACTTTTTTTTAAAATGTAAGAATGTTATATAGATGAAAGGTCAAAAGGAAGAGAGAAAAATTAATGAGGAATAAATGTGTCAAAAAAATATATGTGTTCTTTATTTCTACACAAAATGAAAAATGGGACTAACTTTACAAAACTGAGGGAGTATAATATAATTGCTTCCGATAATATAATCTCAATTAGGAATGGAATCTAATTCATTTTTAATTAATCACATACTGTAATGAGTATTAACTCTGTATAATTAATTGCTTCAGTTAATCAAATTCTCTTTGACAGGGGAAAGGAATCTAACTCATTCCCTCTCACAAAAAAAAAAAAATCTGACTCATTTTAATTAACGCAAATTAAGCAATGATTAATTACTTAAGTTAATGTAATTTACCCCTTCCTCGTGATCGATTTTGATGGGCTTTTAGCCCAAGTATTAAACAATTTAATTTACATGATGTCTATATTATTGGGCTTTACCTCAAACACACCCATGAAGGATAATACTCATAACTATATAAGTGAATAAACATATAAATTTAGGGTTTTTTTTTTTTTTTTTTGAAAACTAAATAAATTTATGGTTTAAAAATACTTTTTCTATCGATTTAGTTCCTGAAAAATAAAAATTACGAATAAAAAGTTACTAATCCAAGACTTGAAAGCTTTAGAATCCACACGCTTTAATACCATGTTTGACATCATATAATTCTAATATTATCCTAAAATATTTTTATAAATCCAAATTTTAAAAAATAAAATATATAATAATTTCATGCGGGTGAATGAAAGAAAATAATAATAATGTACTCCCTTCGTCCCACAGGAATTTGCACACTTTCCATAAATGGATGTCCCATACCAATTTGCACACTCTATAAAAGAAATATCTTCGTAACCCTCACCCTTAAAATATACTCATATTTACTCATATTCCATTACTTTTTCACACTCAATCTACTTTTTACTTTACTTTATTCATAAAAGTTTACAAAATTACCCCTCAAAACATCACTCATTACACATTTTCTTACACATTTCTTAATATGTGTGCCGTCCCAAAGGTACAAATTTCTCTGGGACGGAGGGAGTATATTAATAAATAAGGATATAAACTATTAGGTGCCAAATATTATTTCAAATATTTCGAAGTTCTAAATTGATAATTTCAATATTTTAGGGGATAGTTATCTATCTTTCAACTCTAGTATCAATAAAAAAAATCTTACTTACATTGATAGATTTACTATTTTTCATACTCTCAAATAACCTTATTCCTAACCTAAAACATATGATCGAACTCAAAGGAGAGAAAAGATAGGATTTACACGTTTTTGATGCACATATGAAGCTCATTTTGATTGTGGTTTCATTGATTTATGGTTTGATTATGAGTATTTTGGTCGAAATAAGAGAAATGTGGTGTTTTGTTAGTTTTGTAGGAAAAACGAAGGATTTTGGGAGAAAAACACCTACCAAAAGTCATTGGACCAAAGAGAGGAGTGCACCATTGGATCCGGCTCGAAAAATGGAGTGAAATGGAAGGAAGAATCGAGTCAATTGGAGGTCGGAGTCGAAAGTTACACACAAAACAAGTTTGAGGTGCAATTGGAGATGACTCGGCCGAGTGGGAGTAAAAATGGAAAAACGGCCAAGTATTCAGAAACGGGCGAGTGGAACTTCGACCTGCAACTTTGGGAAATTAGAGATGACTCGGCCGAGTGGAAGTGAAAAATCAAAACGGCCGAGTGTTCAGAAACGGTTGAGTCCGTGACCAACCCGCAACTCACAAAATCACCCCTGGCCTCAACTCGGCCGAGTGGCCTCTATTTCGGGATATTTTTTGTATTTTCATCTTTTTCGAGGGACTTAAGTGCAAAACTTACCCCAAACCCTACCCCAACACTATAAATACCTCTTTTCTTGAATTTCAAAGAATGTTACCCCCTTCCACAAGAATTCTTAACACACAAACACACACTTGGAGGTAATCATCATCAAATTCTTCAATTCTTCACCAAATCAAGTAAGGAGGCAACCAATAGCTTGGGAATTCCATTCCCCATCATCCATTAGACTAAGCTTTCTCTATCTTTCACTTTTTATTTGCTTTTCTCATTAGTTTATTTTAGTTGGATTATGTTGTTGATTGGCTAGAACACTTTTGGTTCTAGGGCCTTGTAAATACTTTTGATAAAGTTTATGAATTAGTACTATGCTTAATTAGTGTTTGTGTGGCTTAATACTATTTGAATACTTGATTTTAATTTCAAAACATGTCATTAGTGTACATAATGATGTGTTTAACCTTAATTAATTGAAATTGGATTGAGAAATCTCTTTTGATTGATTGATTGATTGAAGTATTTTGATTCACATATTATGCAACACTAGAATACACGACCACAAGTATACGGCGTCTATCGTAGCGTGATAAGTACGAGGTCGATCCCACGAGGAGGTATAGTGTAAAAGTGAAGTTTGTTGACGGAATTCTAAATAGACGTGATCGATTAAGTGAAGATGGTGAATTACCCTAAGATTACCTACAAATTTGTCACGAATAAGCAATAAAGAGTAATGTAAAATCGATCTAATAACATGCAAATCAAGAAAACGATATGTAAAACGAATGAAAACTCAAGTATGAGAAGGTAGGTTCCAAGGCATTTGCAACATTTAGAAATCCATTTATGATTTGTAACTCATTCAAATGGCAATTAAGGTTGTCCTCTTATAGGGTTGATCACTAAAGAATGATTAATCAATCTCTCGATACAACTAATCCAAAGGAGCATGCAACATAAGTTCGTATTTCTACATTACAAACATCACACCACCTAAAATAGCCCCAAAGATCATTCAATTCCCTCTCCGATAACTAATCCTCTCTCGAGATCATAATAATATCGGGTTGCATGCTTGCATACGATTAATGGAATAAATCTTTCAATATTATCCCAATTAACAATGAATTAAGCAAATCATCATGGTCAATAACAACATGCTTCCAAATGAGAATTAAGCATACAAATAAGAGACAAACACCATTTAAAGCAAGAAATTAGTTCATAAACTTCAATCCAAATATTTACAAAGCCCTAGAACCAAAAGTGTTTTAGCCAAGTACTAACATAATCAAATAAACAAAAGCAAATGAAATAACTAACTAAAAAGAGAGAGAAAGAGAAAGCTTAGTCTAAAATGTGGTAGAGAATGAAAATTCCAAGCTAGTGGTGGCCTCCTTGCTTGATTTGATGGAGAATTGAAGAAGAAATGGCCAAAACACCTCCAAGTATGTGTTACTATGTGTGGAATTTGAGGAATTGGGGGAGAATGTCTTGGGTTTCAAGAATGAGGCTTTATATAGTGTTAGGGTAGGGCTTAAGGATGAAAATTGCACTTAAGTCCTTGGAAATTGGACAAAATATGCAAAAACCACCGAGAGTAGGGGTGACTCGGCCGAGTTAGGGTGCATTCCAGTGCCTAACTTTCGCCTCGGGACTCGGTCGAGTTGCCCCACTCGGCCGAGTGAAAATTTGTTCCAGAATCCACCTTGCTCAGCAACTCGGCCGAGTGAACCCACTCGGCCGAGTGATTAATTGATTCCAGTAGCCATCCTTCATTCAGCAACTCGGCCGAGTTGTCCCACTCGGCCGAGTGGTAAATTGTTCCAGATTCTGGTCCTCGGTCGGACTCGGCCGAGTTGGGGCACTCGGCCGAGTTGCACTCTGTTTTTGTTTCGAGCATATCTTTCGCCTCGGTTGTCCGATTGACTCGATTCATTAGGCTATTCCACTCCGTTTTTCGAGACGAACCCAACGGTGCACTCCTCTTCCTGATCCAGTAAAGTATGGTTAGTGGTTTGCTCCAAATTCCATCGTATTTCCTACAAAATCGACAAAACACAACCTTTCCCTCATTTTGGCACAAATCATCATAATCAATGCATAGATCAATGAAATCTCATCAAAAACATGCTTCACATGTGCCTCTAAAATGTGTAAATTCCACCCGAATCAAACCACCCCCAAACTTAAAATGTTGTTTGTCCTCAAACAACTAAGCACTTAAAGCAATGAGGGTGGAATGATCACAATGGAATATTCAATGCAAATCACACATGCAAAGTAAGATGTAGTGATGTCTCTTTCTCAAAGTGCATTTCTCAATGAAGGTTATAGGCTCATTATTGCAATTCACATTCATGAATCAACGAATGCACAAACACACAACACATTGTGAATGGGAAACACAATCCAAATGCTTAAGTCCTCTACTCTCATGACAAAGTGTTTCCCTCAAACACACAAACAAATTGAGGAAATTAATGCACTCATCAGTCATCAACCAAGTTATGCTATGCAATCACTATATGCTTGCCCAACTTCTACTTTCTACAACACTCAAATGCTCAACAATGTGATCAATAGGACTTTATCAAGGATCTAACATTGGCTCTTTGGATAAGGTAGGATGAATTTGGGAATTTGTGACTCTTCTAGTGGAGGGCAAAGCTTGTTGTTTCACAATGTGTGCTTTCACTTTCAAAACTTACAAACTCCATCCTCACTTTTCATTTTCCTTTCTTTTTCAAGCATTCATCACCTCATCTTTTTAACCATTCTTCTTTTCAAGCTTTTGGGGCTCTTTGTCCCTCTTTTCTTTTTCCATTGATTTTCTTTTCATATTTTTCTTTTTCTTTCAACTTTTCCAATTTCTCCTTTCACCAAAGACATTCAAGCACATGTTTCTCCACTTTGTCTTTTATCCCCCACTAGATGTAGGTATCAAAGGCTCAAAAGGCTAAGTGGTTAACATTGTAGTTTGCCAAGAAAATGAGGAATTAAGCTCAAGGGGCTAACTACGGAAGATTACTTCGATTTTAGGAAATTTTGGCTAAGTGACTCTTTTAGAACAAGATGGCCTATATCATATCACAAGGTTTCACACAATCATGTTTTCAAACAAGAACTTGGGCAAGTTCTAGAATCACTAGCAATAACCTAGTCCACTCTCAAATGAACTAACTGGATTACATGCTCGATTTAAGGCTCAATTCTCACCGGTTTATTCAATGGGACTCTCACATTCACCAAATGTTCCCAAACAACAACACATCATGCATCCATGCTATCAAAGATCACGAATATGAACACAACATGATACTATTCTCCAACACCAATCATGCATACATTCAAAGCAAATAGACATCACCACAACTACTCAACCATGGATTCCAATGATTATTCATGCTCACATTTCACCAAAGATCCACTACCCAACATATGATCAAAACCAACTTAAACAGTATAAGCATGTGAAAGCCAAGTGTGTGTCGGTGCAAAATTTGACACAAGTAAAATGACGAACCGGTGCAAGGGTAACAACTAGTAGAAAAATAAAAGAAAAAAACTCCCCCAAACTTAGAATTTTACTATGTATAAATTCTAAGTTTGGGGCTACAAGTTGTTACCTCCCTCCTTGCACATTCAATGCTTCTTCAAAGATCACCATTGCAACACTTGTTTCCCCTCTCCAAAGTTGGTTTTGCTTCCTTCTTCATTTTCCAATATATGATGTCCTTAGTGCTCTTCATCCATACCTACAAAATAAACTAAGCTATCAAAACCATCAAAGCAATAAAACCTTGGGTTGCCTCCCAAGAAGCGCTATTTTTAACGTCCTATGCCGGACGGTTTCTTTCTACTATCAAGTCTCAATCAAATGAAGTGTTTCCACCCTTCGAAGTTGCTCATTTCCAAAGTAATGCTTCACTCTTTGACCATTCACCACAAAGGTTGCTCCATCTTTACCAACAAGCTCCACATTTCCCATAGGCGTCACATTCTTAATCACAAAGGGCCCCGACCACTTTGACTTCAACTTGCCCGGAAATAGCCTCAACCTTGAGTTGAACAATAGAACTTGTTCTCCCACTCGGAACTCCCTCTTTTCAATCATCTTGTCATGAAACTTCTTGGCCCTTTCTTTGAGAATCTTGGAATTCTCAAAAGCTACATTCCTAAACTCATCAAGCTCATTTAACATCGTCTTTCTTCTTTCTCCGGATGCCTTAAGATCAAGATTCAATTCCTTAATAGCCCAACGAGCTCTCAACTCCACTTCCACGGGTAGATGACAAGATTTACCATACACAAGTTGGTAAGGAGATGTGCCCAAAGGTGTCTTGTAGGCGGTTCGATATGCCCAAATAGCGTCATCCAACTTGATGGCCCAATCCTTCCTCTTTATCCCAACGGTATTCTCCAAAATTTGCTTCACTTCTCGATTGGCAAGCTCCGTTTGTCCATTAGCTTGAGGGTGATAAGGTGTTGTTACCCTATGCTTTACTCCATACTTTGTCAAGAGTTGATCTAGCCATCGGTTGCAAAAGTGTGAACCACCATCACTAACTAGTGCTCTTTGAGTGCCAAAACGAGTGAAAATGTTCTTCCTCAAAAAGTTGAGGACCACCTTGGCATCATTTGTAGTGGTTGGAATGGCCTCAATCCATCTAGAAACATAGTCAATGGCCAAAAGGATGTAAGAAAATCCATGAGAAGTTGGAAAGGGCCCCATAAAGTCTATTCCCCACACATCAAAGAGCTCCACTTCAATCACATTCTTCATGGGCAGCTCATGCCTCTTTGAGATATTTCCCATCCTTTGACACTTATCACACTTCTTCACAAAAACCTCACAATCTCTAAAGATGGATGGCCAATAGAAACCACTTTGAAGAACTTTGTGGGCCGTCCGATTTGCTCCAAAGTGCCCTCCATAAGGAGATGAATGACACTCCTCAATCACTTTCTCCCACTCATCTTCCGCTAGGAACCTCCTCATGATCATGTCCGAACACCATTTATAAAGGAATGGATCCTCCCACACATAGAACTTGACATCATGATAAAACTTCTTCTTTTGATGGAATGAGAGGTTTGGTGGATGTGTTCCGGTGGCTATGTAATTCACAAAGTCGGCAAACCATGGACATGCTTCTTTGATAGCAAGAATTTGCTCATCGGGGAACCACTCCTTGATAGGGAGTTGGATATCTTT
The DNA here is from genome assembly GCA_963675135.1 of Galeopsis tetrahit. Lineage (NCBI taxonomy): Eukaryota > Viridiplantae > Streptophyta > Magnoliopsida > Lamiales > Lamiaceae > Galeopsis > Galeopsis tetrahit. Next base: position 54,145,409 of record OY776131.1, on the reverse strand, counting down.
TTCCTCCACATTCTCAAGTCTTGAGAGATGATCCGCCACCACATTCTCACACCCTTTTCTATCTCTAATCTCCACATCAAACTCTTGCAAAAGGAGCACCCATCGTATCAACCTTGGTTTAGCCTCTTTCTTCTCAATCAAGTACTTAAGAGCCGTGTGATCCGTGTACACTATGGTCTTAGCTCCCACCAAATATGCTCTAAACTTGTCAAAGTTATAGATTACGGCTAGCATCTCCTTCTCCGTTGTGGTGTAATTCTTTTGAGCCAGATTTAAGGTTTTGCTTGCATAGTAGATCACACGAAAGAGCTTGTCTCTCTTTTGGCCCAAAGCTACTCCAATGGCATAATCAATAGCATCACACATGATCTCAAACGGTTGACTCCAATCGGGTGTCACCAACACGGGAGCTTTAATCAAAGCCTCCTTCAATATCTCAAACGACTTCACACACTCCTCACTAAAGATGAAAGTGGCCCCTTTCTCCAACAATGAACACATGGGCTTGGCTATCTTGGAAAAGTCTTTGATGAATCTTCTATAAAATCTGGCATGCCCAAGAAAACTTCTCACCGCCTTTTCATTAGTTGGTGGAGGTAACTTCTCAATTGCCACAATCTTTACTCTATCCACCTCAAGTCCCTTAGCCGAAACCTTGTGCCCAAGCACAATTCCTTCCTTCACCATGAAGTGGCATTTCTCACAATTGAGTACCAAGTTAGTATCTATGCATCTTTGCAAAACACAAGAGAGGTTACGTAGACATGTATCAAAACAATACCCAAATACGGAAAAATCATCCATAAACACCTCCATTATGTTTTCAATCATGTCATGAAAAATAGCCATCATACATCGTTGAAAGGTGGCGGGAGCATTACACAATCCAAATGGCATTCTCCTAAAAGCAAAAGTACCATAAGGGCAAGTAAAAGTTGATTTCTCTTGGTCCTTGGGGTCAATCAAAATTTGATTGTATCCCGAGTAACCATCAAGAAAGCAATAATACTCGTATCCCGCCATCCTATCCAACATTTGATCAATAAAAGGCAAAGGGAAATGATCTTTCCTAGTGGCATTATTCAACACACGATATATAATCAATGCATACTCTCCATCCCACAGTGGTCCTAGTAGCAATTGTCTCTAAGGCTTCGGTTGTAATAATAGTCATACCCCCCTTCTTAGGTACCACTTGTGTCGGACTCACCCACTCACTATCACTTATGGGAAAAATTATGTCATTATCTAACCACTTCAACACCTCTTTTCTTACTACCTCTTGCATAATGGGATTCAATCTTCTTTGACCTTGGGCTTTAGGCTTAATAGACACATCTAATCTAATTTTATGCATGCAAATATGAGCCGGTATACCCTTCAAATCTGAAATATCCCAACCAATAGCCGATTTATAAGTTCTAAGCACCCTAAGCAATTTTTCTAATTCAAGCTCATGCAAGTGTGAAAAAACAATAACCGGAAAGAGGTCACCTTATTCAAGATAAGTATATCTCAAATGATCCGGAAGTGGTTTCAAGTCTAGCTTCCTCCATTTCTCTTGAGCTTTCGATTCCTCCTTAGCTCCATCCTTTGGTGCCTCCAACGAGTAACATGAGGGCCAAGTGTCAAGATTTTTGTTAGGAAATCTTTGACACTCTTCAAGTAAATCCCCCCAAATTTGGCTTCTTGTCGTATCTCCATGAATTTCTCCTCCTTCTTGATCGGGAGCTCCTTCAAAACATCAAGAGAACACATGTATTCAAACAATTCCATATCATCAAGTTCATCATAATTAAAATCAAAAGGGATAAGAGAAGGTGAAGTAAGAGAGTTTCTTATGCAAAAGTCAAGTGGATCTTTTGAGTTGCTCTTCTCCATATGCATCTCTACACAAGCTTGCACACTATTGATCATGTTGCACTCGAAGACCTCATCCTCATCATCTCTAAACTTGATGGCCTTGTAGATGTTGAACAAGACTTTTTCATTGTTCACTTGAAGCTCTAACTCCCCTTTCCTCACATTTATGATGGCCCCACCGGTTGCTAAGAATGGCCGTCACAAGATTAATGGAATGTACTTATCTTCCTCCATATCCAACACCACAAAGTCAACCGGGAAAATGAATTTGTCGACTTTAACTAACACATCCTCTACTATAACCAAAGGGTACATCATGGATCTATCCGTCAATTGAAGGCTCATTGTGGTTGGTGTAAGCTTTCCCAAACCAAGATATTTGAATATAGACAAAGGCATAAGATTAATGCTTGCTCCCAAATCACACAAGGCTCGAAATGTACCTCCATCCCCAATGACACATGGCAAGGTGAAGGATCCGGGTCTCTAAGCTTTTGAGGTAGCTTGGCTTGGATTATAGAGCTACACTCCTCGGTCAAGTGTACTGTTTCAAACTCCACCATCTTCCTCTTGTTTGACATGATTTCCTTCAAGAATTTGGAATAATGGGGCATTTGTTCTAGAGCCTCGGCAAAGGGGATATTGATGTGGATCTTCTTGAACATTTCCACAAACTTGGCAAATTTGTTGTCCAAACCCTTCTTCTTCAACCTTTGAGGGTATGGGAGAGGCACTACATTCTTGTCTTTGTCTTGTGGAGGGATTGTCTCCTCACTCTTCTTCTCCTCTTCTTTCTCTTCTTCCCTCACTATCTCTTCTTACCTTTCTTTCTCATGCCCTTCTTCTTTGTCAACATCCTTGGGTGCACTCACCATTTCCTCCTCTTGTGGCATACTTGGCCCCTCATAGCTTGTCCCACTCCTTATTTTGATGGCCTTACAATGCTCCTTAGGGTTAAGCTCCGTGTTTGAAGGAAATTTCCCCGGGGTATGTTGACTTCCAACAACATTAGAGAGTTGGCTCATTTGTTTCTCCATGGCTTTCATGTGGGTGGTCACATCTTTGATCATCTCTCCTTGTTCATCAAGCCTTTGCCAAGTCTTGACCATGTAGCTCTTTGTTTCACCCATGAAAGCACCGAACATGTCTTCCAATGACGGTTTTGATGAAGACTCCACAATTTCTCCATCTCTCACATTGAAATTCGGAGGTGGTATGATGGCATTCTTTGTATTTGCATAGGAAAAGTTCTCATGTTGCCTCAACCCGGGGTGGTATTGATTCGAATTAGGAGGATTTTGCCTCTCATTCCAACCTCTTTCTCGAAAATGTCGGTCCCTTTGATTGTTCATGTAGTGGGCCTCTTCATATTGATCATCACTTGGTCCCACTAATGACTTGGCCGCCATTAACGAAGTCAATTTATCCATCTTGTTGGATAGAGTAGCAAAATCCTCCGATTCTCTAGTGGAAGCAACTCTCCATGTTTGCCTCCTCTCGGATGGCCATTGATTCCCATTCTTTGCCATCTCCTCTAAGATCACATATCCCTCTTCCGTTGTCTTCCCCAACAAAGAACCTCCACCGGCCGAGGCATCCACCATCCCTCTCGTACGGTGGTCCATTCCGTTGTAGAAGTAGCATATCAATTGGTCTCGTGAAAAACCATGTTGAGGGCAACCTCTAATGAGGTCCTTAAAACGCTCCCAAGCCTCGGCCAATGACTCATCATCGTCTTGCCTAAATGAGGATATCTCCCCTCGGATTTGGATAGTCTTGCTCGGAGGGAAGTATTTCATTAGGAATGCATCAACAAGGTCGGCCCAATTCTCAATGGTCCTCAAGTCAAGAGAGAGATACCATTGCTTTGCTCGGTCCCGGAGTGAGAAGGGAAAGAGTTGCAAGCGGATGTAGTCTTGGGGAACACGGTTGATCTTAACCGTTCCACTTATCTCGAGGAATTGAGACAAGTGGAGTTTAGGGTCCTCCTTGGAAAGCCCACCAAATTGGTTATTTTGAACCATGACTATTAAGGCTGGCTTGAGTTCGAAGTTGTGTGCATCCACGGGTTCCCGACCCGCTCCTCCATAGGGCCTTGGGATAGGACGGAAGTGGTCTCTCAAGACTCTTTGTGGTTCCTCATCCTCCTTTCGCCTACCATCTCTTTCCATACCAACATTCTCTTCAACTCTCCGGTGAAAGTTGTCCCTTAACACTCTTTGAGGTCGGTTACCTCCATTCCCGTTCGGTTCCTCAACTCCTTCGACCCCTTGGTTCTCAACTTCCTCCTCTACTTCTTCTACAATCGGATTTTCCCTTCGATTCATTTCTTCCAACTCGATTCTTCTCCTTTCGGCGTTCCTTCTTCGACAATTGGCTTCGATCTCCGGGTCTAAAGGTAACACTTCTTGTTGGTTCCTCCTAGATCGTGTGATCATAAACCATATCTATCAAAGGATCAAACGAAAGTGAGAAGTGCAAGTAAGATCAAAGTAACAAACACAAATATTTTTGGATTTTTTAGAATAAGAAAAGCAAGTAAAGTGTCTAGACTAAAACTCTATCAACCTACACTCAAGGACTTTAAAACCTCCCCGGCAGCGGCGCCATAAACTTGATTCACGTATTATGCAACACTAGAATACACGGCCGCAAGTATACGGCATCTATCGTAGCGTGATAAGTACGAGGTCGATCCTACGAGGAGGTATAGTATAAAAGTGAAGTTTGTTGACGGAATTCTAAATAGATGTGATCGATTAAGTGAAGATGGTGAATTACCCTAAGATTGTCTACCAATTTGTCACGAATAAGCAATAAAGAGTAATGTAAAATCGATCTAATAACATGCAAATCAAGAAAAACGATATGTAAAACGAATGAAAAATCAAGTATGAGAAGGTAGGTTCCAAGGCATTTGCAACATTTAGAAATCCATTTATGATTTGTAACTCATTCAAATGACAATTAAGGTTGTCCTCTTATAGGGTTGATCACTAAAAAAGGATTAATCAATCTCTCGATACAACTAATCCAAAGGAGCATGCAACATAAGTTCGTATTTCTACATTACAAACATCACACCACCTAAAATAGCCCCAAATATCATTCAATTCCCTCTCTGATAACTAATCCTCTCTCGAGATCATAATAATATCGGGTTGCATGCTTGCATACGATTAATGGAATAAATTTTTCAATATTATCCCAATTAACAGTGAATTAAGCAAATCATCATGGCCAATAACAACATGCTTCCAAAGGAGAATTAAGCATACAAATAAGAGACAAACACCATTTAAAGCAAGAAATTAGTTCATAAACTTCAATCCAAATATTTACAAAGCCCTAGAACCAAAAGTGTTCTAGCCAAGTACTAACATAATCAAATAAACAAAAGCAAATGAAATACTCCCTCCGTCCGTCTATAAGTGTTACGTTACTTTTTGGCACAGAGATTAAGAAAAGTGATTAAATAATAGATATAGTACAAGTGATGTGATTGAGAGAGGAGAGAGATAGAGAGAAAAAATAAGATATAAAGTGAAGTGTAAGAAAAAGTACTTACCAAAAAAGGTATGAGAAGCTTATAGGCGGACGGACCAAAATGGTAAAATGGGAAGCTTATAGGCGGACGGAGGGAGTAACTAACTAAAAAGAGAGAGAAAGAGAAAGCTTAGTCTAAAATGTGGTAGAGAATGAAAATCCCAAGCTAGTGGTGGCCTCCTTGCTTGATTTGATGGAGAATTGAAGGAGAAATGGCCAAAACACCTCCAAGTATGTGTTACTATGTGTGGAATTTGAGGAATTGGGGGAGAATGTATTGGGTTTCAAGAATGAGGCTTTATATAGTGTTAGGGTAGGGCTTAAGGATGAAAATTGCACTTAAGTCCTTGGAAATTGGACAAAATATGCAAAAACCACCGAGAGTAGGGGTGACTCGGCCGAGTTGGGGTGCATTCCAGTGCCTAACTTTCGCCTCGGGACTCGGTCGAGTTGCCCCACTCGGCCGAGTGAAAATTTGTTCCAGAATCCACCTTGCTCAGCAACTCGGCCGAGTGAACCCACTCGGCCGAGTGATTAATTGATTCCAGTAGCCATCCTTCATTCAGCAACTCGGCCGAGTGGTAAATTGTTCCAGATTCTGGTCCTTGGTCGGACTCGGCCGAGTTGGGGCACTCGGCCGAGTTGCACTCTGTTTTTGTTTCGAGCATATCTTTCGCCTCGGTTGTCCGATTGACTCGATTCATTAGGCTATTCCACTTCGTTTTTCGAGACGAACCCAACGGTACACTCCTATTACTGATCCAGTAAAGTATGGTTGGTGTTTTGCTCCAAATTCCATCGTATTTCCTACAAAATCGACAAAACACAACCTTTCCCTCATTTTGGCTCAAATCATCATAATCAATGCATAGATCAATGAAATCTCATCAAAAACATGCTTCATATGTGCCTCTAAAATGTGTAAATTCCACCCAAATCATATTTGACCTAGTTTATTGAGAGATCGAGAGATGATCAATGATTAGGAGGATGTGTGATGATCTTAGCGGCGTAATTGAGTTTTATGATGCAATTTAGGTAGAGATACTAGATTGGATTATATTTCTCTTGGGTTATTTGGATTTAAAGGACTTCTAACTCACTATTTTGTGATCAATCTTATAAAATAAGCACAAAACCAATTGAGTAGATTGTTAATCAAATATGGATTCTTTAGTGTTGCATATGTCTTGGAACCTATCTTCTCTTATTTGAGTTTCACTTGTATTTTCTCTAGTTTTCGTGATTCGCATGAGCATTAGTTGATTGAATTTTTCTATTACTCTCTATTGTTTACTTGTGACATTTTAGTAGATAATTAGGGGTAATTGCTACATTTAAATTTTCGATCATTTTCTATTTGGAACTTAATCGACAAAATACGCTTTTACACTACACCTCCATGTGGGATCGACCTTGTACTTACTCCACTACGATATACGATATACACCGTATACTTGTGGTTGTGTATTTTAGAGTTGTAAAATACATGAATCACCCACCTACTTCTTTCTTCCACAATCCCCACCACTCCAATTCCCCGCCGCCGCCGCCCTACGTTGCCAAACGCCGCTGCCGCCACGCTACGTCGCAATCCACCGCCAGTCGCCGCCCATGCCATCCACCGCCAATCACCGTCGTTTTTTTTTTTTTTTTGAAACACCGCGGTCGTGGCCGCCCCTCCTCCCGTTACTTCCGCCACGACGCCGCCGCCTCAACCCCCGCTTCCTCTTGCATTCCACGCGGCGGCCTCCTGCCGCCTCTCTTTTCTTTTTTTTTTCTTTTTTTTTTTTCTGCAAATCCACTATCGGCCATTGATTCACGTGTTATGCAACACTAAAATAAAAAACCGCAAGTGTGCGTCTATCGTAGCGTGATAAGCACGAGGTCGATCCCACAAGGAGGTTTAGCGTAAAAGTGTAGTTTGTTAACGTAGTTCTATTTAGACGCGACTGAAAGATTGAAAGTGATGAATTACTCTAAGATTACCTACCAAAGTGTCACAAATAAGTAATAAGGAGTAATGGAAATCGATCTACTAGCATGCGAATCAATAAAACGAAAGTAAAACGAATGAAGACTCAAAGAGAGAAGGTGGGTTACAAGGCAATTGTAACACCTAGATGTCCGTTTATGAATGTTGACTCATTTAAATGGCCATTAAGGTTATCTCATATAGGGTGATCACACAAGAAGAATTAATCGATCTCTCGATACAACTAATCCAAAAGCGCATGCAACAAAGGCTCGTATCTCTACATCACAAACGTTACACCGCCTAAAATAGCTCCTAAGATCATTCAATTCCCTCTCCGATAATTAATCCTCTCTCAAGATCATAATAATACCGGGTTGCATGCTTGCATACGATTAAATGGAATAAATCTTTCAATATTATCCCAATCAACAATGAATTAAGCAAATCATCATGGCCAATAACAACATGCTTTACAGTGGAGAATTAAGCACACAAATAAGAGACAAACACCAATTAAAGCAAGAAATTAATCATAAACTTCAATCCAAGTATCTACAATGCCTTAGAACCATAAATGTTCTAGCCAATCAACCACATATTCAAATTACAATTAAAACTAAGATCAAAGCAATAAAAAGTAAAGAGAAAAGAAAGCTTAGACTATGGTGTGGTGAGGAATTGAATTCTCAAGCTAATGGTGGCCTCCTTGCATGAATTGGTGGAGAATTGAAGGGGTGGATGATGGAAAACCTCCAAGTGTGTGTGATTGTGTGAGAAGATGCTTGAAGGAGAGGTAAGATAGGATTAAATTCAAGAAGTGAGGTATTTATAGTGTTGGGGTAGGGTTTGGATGTGAAAATTGCAAGTTGATCCTTTGAAAATGGAGAAATTTCACGTTTGGCACCGAAAATAGGGTGGCCCGGCCGGGTGGGAAAGTGGCCCGGCCGGGCGGAGGTCTTGGCCGAACGAAATGAAAACAGGGGGTCGGCCGCCCGGCCGGGCGGGTAATGTGGCCCGGCCGGGCCAATGTTTCGTAAGTTGGGGAGGTCTTGGGGCATTCGGCCGCCCGGCCGGGCGAGTGATGCCGCCCGACCGGGCCATAACTTCGTCTTTGGCCATTTAATTCTCATTTTATCGCCCGGCCGGGCCAAACTTTCGACTTTGGCTCGTCCTTCGTTTCCGTCCTCCAACTTCGTCCCTCCGTTTCTTGAGCTTCCGACCTCCGATCAACTCGATTCTTTTGGCTATTCCACTCCATTTTTCGAGTCGGATCCAATGGTTCACTCCTCTTTCCGGTCCGATAACTTGTGGTATGTGTTTTGCTACCAAATTCCATCGTTTTACCTACAAAATCGATAAAACACAACATTTCTCTCATTTTGGCTCAAATCATCATAATCCATGCATAAATCAATGAAATCTCATCAAAAACATGCTTCACATGTGCCTCTAACTTGTGTAAATTCCACCCAAATCAGCCATGGACGTCGAGATTGCAAAATTAAGGTTGGAGGTCGGCCATGGATTGCAATGGAGATACAGGTATGGTTTTTTTCTTTTTTATTTTTTTTTTAAATTTTCGACAAGAAATTGTCGACCATATACATTGTGGTCGACAAATCGACCAACATGTTTATGGTCGAAAATTTCATGTCGAAAATTCTGAATTTTTTTTTTCATAAATGTATTTGTATGGCGACGGCCGCCGAATGTGGACGGACTGTCGGCGGAGGCGGGGCGGCAAAGGCGGCGACTGCTGCTTTTTAGGAATTAGGGTTAGGTTTAGGGTTTAGGGGAGTGTATATATCTTGATATATTTTAGTATAAGGGTAAATTTGATATTTTACATGATTATAAAATTAATAAATGTGAAGACTGAAGAGGGAGTATACTTAACAAAGCTGAAGGGGTATATAGCCAGGGCCTATATTTATTTATTTTTAATGGTAACAGCCCGAGCTGGCCCGTTTTTAGCCCGTGAACTAACTGATTCAATTCGAATAAAAAAGTTTGAATTTAAACTGATCTACGATTTATAAAATATAATGGGAAAATATCACTTTTGGTCACTGAACTTTACCACTTTTCACATTTGGTCACCCACATTTCATCACTATCAAAATTGGTCACTCACTTATTCGTCGCTATCAAAATTGGTCACTCACTTATTCTTTCTCTATCAATTTTGATGATGCTGTTAGATAATTCGTCATTTACTAACGGAGAAAAGATTTTGAGCGTCATCCCTCTTTTAATTCCTTAACCCTAAACCCAAACCCATTTTTTTTTAAATTTTACTGAATTTATCTTCAATTAATATTACTGGTGTGTGGTTAAGAATAGATTATCAAATGGGAAATGAATTCTAATAATTAACTATTTTGAAATAAGTTTCTATTCTCAATCATTATATAAATTCAATATGAAAATCAGTAATTGAAATATTATTCAAAAAAGTCTGAAAAAAAAAAACAGAGTACAATGAATAATTTTCAATCACAGTGAATACAATAATTATAAACTATCCAACTACCCACCATAATTATAAAAACAGAGTACTACATAACCACCACAATTTGACTAATTTGGCTTGCCATCACTCTCACTTGTTTTTCCTTTGGTATTTTCCTTGGTCATGACCACCACAATTTGACTAATTTGGCTTGCCATCACTCTCACTTATTTTTCCTTTGATATTTTCCTGAGTCATTTTGATGATCCACTGCCACTCTTTCCCATGTAAGTAGTTAGATTTGACATAGTGATGTAATTCACTCTTCATTTCACAATAATTGGATTATTTACTCTTGATGATTGCACAACCTATAAAATAAAAAATTAGTCACGTAATATTACAGTAATTATAAAATGACATTGTAAGCCAAGACACACTCACATTTGCTTCATTGTAATTTTTTCTTTTTCTACCACCTCTTGAGTTTCCATTTACTGGTTACCTTGTAAAATGAAAAGTAAACCAACAACAACAATGAGATGATAATAAATTATAATTGAGTTATGTGATTATTAATAACTTACTGATAATTCTTGGCTACTCTGGAAAGGGTTGGTTGATGAATCACCCAATGTTCTAGAACATACATGAGAATTCCTTCTGACCTATTATAACAGATAAATATAATATCATAATTTAGTGATTCAAAAAATTTAAATCTAAGTCCTCACACATGTTATTGGTCAAGATATCAGTATATCACACTTTGAAAAAGCATTAAAGTATGCTCTGGACCACTGGGAATAATTTCTCTTTGCCAGTCATATGTTTTTTCATCTAAGTCTTTGAATTCTAGTTGCTCTAGTAGCAGCGGCCCACAATGCCTTCTTAACTGCAAGCCCTGAAAACCTATTTTTTTCATGTTACTGTGAATTACTCCGTTAGTAAATGACGGATTCTCTAATAGCAGCATCAAAATTGATAGAGAAAGAATAAGTGAGTGACCAATTTTGATAGTGAAGAATAAGTGAGTGACCAATTTTGATAGTGATGAAATGTGGGTGACCAAATGTGAAAAGTGGTAAAGTTCAGTGACCAAAAGTGATATTTTCCCAAATATAATCCTGCATATTTTAAGGTTAATCGGTTTGGTCCATTTAGTTCAGTCTGAATAAACATCTCTACTCCCTACTTATACCGTTCTTATTAAAGTAATATTTTAAAGTAGCATTCTACTTTTTTTTTTCGAACAAAAGTAGCATCCTAATTTAAAATTTAATAGTGATACATTTTTTTATTGAAAATGTAAAATTAAAAAAAAACATTTGAATATTATTTATTTATTTTTGGATCATTTGATAAATTTGTTATTGTTTTTTATGTTTTTGGGAAAATTTAATAGTTGTTTTTTTTTTAAATGCAATTAAAAAAAGCATTTAAAAAACTTTTGAACAGGCTTATTTATTAAAAAAGTCAGATAAAACTTAAAAAAAAAAAAAAAAAACTTATGACAGATAATGGATCAGGCATGGGCCAAAAAATTATATATCAAGCCCACACTTTTTTTGTTAAGGTCCAATTTGGTCTGACCCATTTTCACATTTACTTGTCTTAAACCCATGCCACTTTTCAACAAAGTTTCATCATTTTTCAAATTTTTACTTTAAAATTATAATTTTATACATGTTTGATGGACTACAATTAATTTAATGTATAGGGTATGATTTTAAAAAATAATTATATTTTAAAAGTAATAATATTTTTATATATATTTCGGTCTCACGTTGTTGTGATGTTTTCACAACTTGCCATATTATCTTTTAGATAAATACTCCGGGTGAGTGAGACCAGCTATTGGGAAAACTTAAATTACATATACTTTCAACTAAGTTATTTCTTAGCTAGCCCAAATAAATAATATTGTTAAGAATAATAACGTAATGTTGTGTTGAATTTCGATTAATATTGTGTAGGCATTTCAAATAAATTGTTTCGCAATAACATATTAACATGTGATATCATTAAAAAAAAAAACTTACCATACTCATAATTTTAGTTTTTTTTTTTTTTTTTTTTTATGGAAGTTAAATACCCATCCCTTTTTTTCCCCTCCCATGACTCGAACCCAGGACCTAAGGTCTAGGTAGTGGTAAAATTAAATTGTACAAATCAAGTTTCAAACTCGTGACCTTTCACCTGTTTTAGACAGGGGTAACCACTTGGCCAACAGTTATGATATGGTGGAAGATTAATTTGATATTATGGAGTGATTTGTGCGTTTAAGTTCAAGGCTTAAAGACCTTTATTTTTAATTGCTTATTGGACTTCTTTATTTCTGCTTTTATTTTATTTAGTTGGGTTGGACCTTAATTTGCACGGGTCTGCTGGGGTTTAGTTAAAAAAAAAAACTATACATTTGAGTTATTTATTCTTATATTAATTGAATAGTTTTTTTTTTTTTTGAGAGATCATCTAGTATGCGGTGTTCTTTTTTTTCATTCAGAGGTTATGCAAGTGAAAAGAATTCTGTAATTTTAAAATAGAACAATTTTTTTTTCTCTTATAATCAAATAAATTCTATTTTATTACTCCCTCTATCTATTCATCAAAGTGTGTTTACTTTTTTTTATATATATTTTTAAAAAAATCATATTTTAATTATAAAGAATATGTTTAGAATAATAATTAAAGAATATATTTGGTAGATACTCAATTTTGTTAGTAAAGTAGAAAAAATATTTAAAAGTTAACCATTTAAATACAATAAACATATTTTTTGTGAACCCAAAAAAAGAAATGAGCACATTTTTTGTGGATGGGGAGAGAGTATGAAATATTACTCCTTTTATCTATTCCATCAAAAAATAAAAACCAAATTGTTAAGTGTATAAACTATAATGTCTCAAAAAATCAAATTTTACTGTCCTACGTCAGCACTTTCATCAGAACTTTTATAAGAAATTATATTCCAGTCCATCGACAATAACATTGTAGACTTTGCTCCATCGATCAATCTAACCAAAATTAAACAAGGGCTCGAATTAACTCTAAGACTTATTATAGTTTTTTTTTAATGTGTGCGTTGTGTTGTTTATATACGGGAGGGACGAAACTTATTTTAGTATTTACAACTTTACTTTAAAATGATTTGAGTAGAATCATAAATTTATGAATGATGAGAACTCGTTTCGTGTATGTGAACGTGTCATGTAAATTTTTGACATATGTACATATAGTCTATGTGGTTTAATTAGATTCTTGCTTTTTTTTGTGTCGATTTGTACGTACCATCACGATTGCTTAGTATTGCAAATTTGCAAGGAAGAAAAATAGCCCCACACGTGTGGATAAGTGCAGCTGGCAAAACAAATGACGTGATACACATATTGACAAACTTGTGATTTGTGACTTGTGATTTGATAATTTATAATTTTATAGTAGTCACTTTGAAATTTCCATATGATCAGCAACTTTAATAAATCAAATTAAACCTTCCTACGTCCTAAAAGAAGAGTCAGTTTTTTTTTTTTTTTAATTGTCAAAAATTGCCTTTTAATGCTATGACGTTTGACTTTGGACAAAAAATAACTAAATTGGATGCGATGTGATGTCAAATCTGAATGCTTGCAGTGATGATTTAAGGTAAACAATCTAAATATTGATAACAGTGTTACTAACAATTTTGATACGAAAAATGATCATAATGAACATATTATGAAACCTAAGGAATGATAGTAGTAATGAATGCAATATTAACTAATTAAGGTAAATTATGTCAAAATTTATGGGTTAACGTGGGTCAAAAAAAATTAAAGCGGGTCAATCTTAATTACAATATTTATTTTCACTCTAAAATATTATGTTACTACATGACCATAACTATGTTACTACAAGACCAAAATTTTGTCACTACAAGGTCAAAAGTGTATTACTACAAGTTCAAAAATATTCTGAACACTTGTTTTTTTGGGCAAAATTACTAAAATAATTTTGACTTATTCGGCTACTACATGACTAAAATAATGTTACTACAAAACCAAATTTTTATCACTACAAAGTCAAAAGTGTGTTACTACATGTTCAAAAATATTCTGGAGACTTAATTTTTTGGTGAATTTGTCAGAATGTTTTGACATGTAGTATTAATTTTTTGGCCTTGTAGTGGTAATATTTTGGTCATGTAGTAAACCACCTGTTTGCAACCCGCGAATTTTATGGGCAACTCGGATCTAGGTTTATGACCCGCGATTTTTTTTTAAAATTGACTTAATTTAACTTTTGAATTTAGGGTTTTGACTTACCTAATTGAGATGGAATGCATATATCATGTATGCAATATTTCACATAAGACTAACTCGAATATTAACGTGTCATCAAGGAATGTGAACAAATAGTAACAGAAGTAATAAAGTAAAGTGCGAGAAAATAAACAGAACATAAGATGCTGACGCAAAAAATCTTTAAAGTGAAAAATCATGGCCCATTGAAATTCACTAAATAATTAATCTTCGACGTTGAGTATAATGCAGGGGCAACAAGATCCAAAACAAGGATTAAAATGAAAGAAAATAAGTACAATAATATTGTTTGCTAGGTAAATCATGGAATAAGAGCTTGTATGAGTGAGGGCTGGAATTAGGGTTGGTAATGGAGCGGGTATGGCCTGTTCTAGGATTCGTCCCGTTAAAAAATTTGAGACCCGTTACCCGCCCCGCATTAATACCCGTCTAAACTCGTTCTGTCCCACCCTGTGAACCCGGCGGGTAAACCCGCCCCGTACCGTCATTACTTTTTTTTTTTTTTTTTCTGTTTTTTTAAGGTAATTTATTAATTCTTTCTTTTTCCTCGTCAATAATCATAATAGGACAAATCGATGTAGAAGAAACTACAAAAATTTTAATTGTAAATTTATATATATATATATATATATTAATTAGAATGAAAATGATAAAAATTAAATAAATTTACATCATGTATTTACTAAAATTAATATAATCTAATTTAAATATTAATACACCAAAAAAAACGTACTATAATTTATAAATAAAAAATTACAAAATCTGCAAATATGCAACTACAAAGCAAACTCTGCAAATCTACGAGCAGCTATATGGGACGTATTTGCTGGTATCAATAGTTCCTATACTCCATCTTATATATTCTTATTAATTAATAAATGAATTTTGCTTGGCCAATAAATAAATAAATATATATATATATATATATATTTTTTTTAAATATATATCTATGTGGGTCGGGGTCGGGTATATACAAAATCATTACCCGTTCCAGACCCGTCGGATATTGTTTGACCGAGTATTTACTCGTTCCGTACGGACCGATTTCATGCGGGTCCGAGTTTTTACGCGTCCCATTGCCATCCCTAGTTGAAATGTCTAAATCGTCTTCAGTCTTTAGTCGTATTTATAGGTGTGAATCTTCAAGTTATATACTCCCTCCGTTCATGAAAAATAGTCTCATTTATCTTATATTCCTTATCCATAAAATGTAGTCTCATATCCTTTTTGGAAAGGTAAAGTCTAGTATGCACTCGAGTGCATGCTGTACACTCTAGTCCATGTGTATTTTTCAGTTTACTGACTTACACTTTTTGGTAAATGGTGTTGCACTTTTCAATTATTACTTATACAGTTTAATAATTGAAAAGTGCAACTTAACACCATTTACCAAAAAGTGTAAGTCAGTAACTGAAAAGTGCAACATGGACTAGGGTGCACAACATGCACTCGAGTCCATAGCAGACCAACCCTTTTGGAAATTATTCCCTTCAACCATCACTTAGGGGGTGTTTGTTTTGGGACTCACTCGTCCGGATGGGGGACGCCGTCCTGTTCTAGTTCGCGATTTCACCATCTAACTCCATCCACCCCTAATAATACATAGTAGATATTATACTATTATAATAATACAACATCATACATTCTTACACAATTGATTTGATATAAAGTTATATTATATAATATTATAATACAACATCATTCACTCTTACACAATTAATTTGACATAAAGTTACAACATATCCTATTCAAAATCCATAAACAAACACACATAATCAATATTCATCATAATTTCTCCATCCAGGATTTCCCCCGTCCTACATAATCCCAAAACAAACATCCCCTTAATTATTTAAATTGTCATAAACTTTATTCACAAACAATCATTTTATTCAAAATGGACCCTACAATATCCTACAATACCCTTACTTTATCTACTTTTTTTTAAAACATGTGCCCCACTCCAAAGACTATATGAGTAAGTGTTAAGTTTGTTGAGATTCTTAGGGATAGATAATTCTTTCATTTGAACCTTATCCGACTTCTAAGTATTTTGAAATCAACCCAGAGGGCTGTTATTCGAGCCGAGCCGAGCTGAGTATTTGAAGTTCAAGCTCGGCTGGATAACATTGATGAGCTAAGAAATGAGCTCGACTCGTTAAAGGGTCTAACGAGTCTATCGAGTCGAGCCTAATGGAATTAAAAGAAAAAAATTAGATATCGAGTCTAACAAGTCAAGCTCGAGTCGGCTCGTAAGTAAATCGAGTATATAACGAGTTCGAGCTCGGTTCGTGTAACAGCTCTATGCATCCCTTACTTTTCTTGACAATTGTCGTCAAGCCCCAGTTGGCATCAAACGTCGATCTCCATTGTTGTCGGTCACCTCGCAGAATTTTATCTTGAACATTTGTCCCCAGTTGATATCACAAAGCAAAGCAACGACTACTTTGTGGTGTCAGTTATCGTTTTGAAATTTTAAAAAAATAGTAATTATTTCAGCATTTTTTCAAATCTCTTTTATATATAAACTTTGTAAAACCTGTTGTTCCTTTAAATTCTGAAATCTTCAAGCATCTATCGCCTGACTTTTCTCTTCACCCTCTTCGAACAATGTTCAAAGAAAACCACCGATCCAAGTGTGAAAGATGTTGAGTCTTTCGATATCGTAAATATCGACGAAGATCCAGTTGACCTGATTCTATCAAGCGTGAAGAATACCCGAAATAATGTGCACCGTGTATTTAATTAGGCACAAAAATAAAATGTGCAGTTTAATATAATTAAAATATGCATACTGATATATAACTAAACTGATATTATAACTAAACGGACGTATAAATTAATATAATTAAAATGGGCAGCAAATACAACATGCAGTAGGTGGATTTGACACCCTTCAAATATTTCTTAATTATGTTCTCACAATTTACAACTAATGTATAGAGATCCACCTTATTCTAGTTTGTGACGAAGTTAAACAATCCATTCTACATTGCATTATCCCACTACAGAATTTGAATGTGTGAAAGTCTGTTAGCTAGAACACATAATAAAATATGAAGATAGGGTCTAAAGTGACACCGTTAAAAATAAGATAGGTATGACGTTTAATACTTTAGAACAAACGGATGTTACTTTATTCTAATTTGTCACTCGTCTCACCTGGCACACACAAATCTTTGACAAATACGAATTATATTCGGAGCTTAGCTACCAAATTTCATATTAGCTAGTATTTAAAAAAAAAAAATTAATTAAGTTTATTGGTGTATCCTCCTCCCATAGTTGCCGACAAATTCCCACAATTTCATGAACTCTTTATTTGCATTCATATTAGTATTACTTAATAGTACTCTTTTTTATGATCAGTTTTGCGAAATAATAATCAAGTGGCTACTCAAGTGTTATTCTTCCTTTTTTTTGGTGGTGATAAGTCTTGTACTGGATTCCATATTATTAATACACACCATAATTGTTCCTCCTTAATATATTAAGCAACTTTAATACATATATTCCTTTATCAAAATAAATTACTGGTATTTGGTAATCATACCTCGGTCATCATGACAATCTGATTAAAAATCCATGGCAATATATATATACTAGTAATGATTTCTAATGGAGTTAAATAACCCCATAACTTTCTTCTTTTTGTCTTTTTATTCTACTTATATATTCAAATTTTAGTAATTAAAAAGTGGGGCCTTGAAATATATCTTGCTTTTAGGAATTAAATTAGTATAGTGTTCGCGTAACGTCACTAAAAAATCATTAATATTAACAGCATATCATATATTTAATAATTAAAAACACTAACATGTGTACTATAATTTACATTAGCATAATTTATAAACTTATATAGCTAAAGAAGGGACTGGGACATTTTATATACTACAGTACTCCAATAATGTGTGGATGTATGCAATCCTGTATTTATTCCACAAACCCAACAATTAATATAATTTGTTTAAATGATCAATTAATTAATATAGCTATTTACTCCTACTTTTATCTCAAATCAATTTTAATTTTGTATTATTTCCGTGCCGATCCTCTACTGCTCTAAATTCAAAGCCTCATTAATTCAAGCCGATATTTTCTATAACTCTCTTAATTACATGTTTGCTTAATTTCAATCGACCTATATATTATACTGCTTCATCATTTTCATAAACAGGTTCATGTGAACTCTTTTTTCAATTGTTACTATTATACATTAAAGAGTCACTACTTTAAAAAAAATTATTAATTTTTAAACAATGACTCATTAAAACTGAGTTCAAGTTTTGCTACCATGGAAAGATGGTAAATCGGTTAATTTTAAGGAGATTTTGTGTGAAAGGACCGGGCTAATGTACATTTATTTCCTTTAATATTTAAAATTAAGTTTACCCTTAATTTATTATAAACGACCATGTAAATACATAATTATATCAATCACTGAGTTGTCCTCCTCGTAAGAAGGACACCAAAAAATTAAGGTTGATAGTGAAATAAAACAAACACTCTTCCGTCCAATTTTACAATTTCCTTTCTGTGCTATTCAATTTTGTTATTCTTATTCTTTATTTGAAATTTTTATTATTCACACAGTAAATTTACTCAAATTATCATTGACTTTATATATAAATTAATCAATATTCATTAAAATTTGTGTCTGAAAAAGTGAGCATAATAAAATTGGAGGGAGGAAAGTAAAAATTTTGGAAAATAAAAAAAAGGTTGGCCCTACACCCACCCATCTAGAATCCCTTGACTATTTTCCCACGCTCTATAACAACACAATAAAATAGCCGCACCAATTGAAGTCTTTGTTGTCTTTAAAAACCAATTGTCCCATAGTCATATTTATTACATCCTCGATCGATCATTTTCCAATTTTCTTCAATTTCTCACAATGTACGACGATCCAAGAACTATATCACCTTTCAATCAAAAGCAAAATCCAAATTCAGACAAATGGGGCGACGACGAAAAATATTGGAAAATATCATCAGAAGACGAAAGTAGTACTAATATCAATTGGTTCACTCATCATCAATTAGAAGCCATGGAAAATGATCATAGCGGGGCAGAATCGCCGCGATTATGGAAAAACAGCCCGAGCCCGTCACATCCCCTGCTTTCATCGCAGAATTCTCGGGCCGAAGCCATTGTTAGAGGGCAGTGGGAGCTCATGGAAATGGTGAAGAAGATGCCGGAATCATCTTATGAACTTTCTTTGAAAGATATGGTGGAGCATCATATTGAATCTCCATCAGCGGCCGTTGAATCGAATGTGATGCATCAGAGGGCTGTGGTGAAAGTGAATAGAGATGATTTGATTCAGAACAGGAAAATAATTGATAAGAATTTGAGTTTAGAGAATAAGGGGTTGTTCTTGAATATGGTGTTTCCTTTTTCTTTAAAGTCCAAGAAAAAGAATACAAGTGTCAAAGTTAGTGAGGGGTTAAAAGGTGAAAGGGATTGGTGGAAGAGGAAATTTAGAGGCTCTAGTGATAGTGACAGCAGCAGAACAAGTAATAATAGCGGCGGAACCACCACCAGCAGTAGCAGAAGCAGCGATTCCGGCGGAAGGTATGTCAATTGTTAATTTTCTTTTTTCTAAAAGATTGAGTGATCAAATCAGGATCCAATTTCAAGAATTTGAAATATTTGGTAATTAACTTATTTATTTTTCTTGATTGTGTCAATCCTGCAATTTAATGCAGAACAAATTTTATAAAAAAATTAACAAGATTCAAAATTGTAATCGAATTTGTTCAATTAGCAAAAAATCTTGCTTGATTGTGCTTCAATTAAGTGAAAGAAAAGCCAAGATTGATTTTTTTTTAAAATTATTTTAATGAGAAATTTTCATGTTGATTGAAATCCAGGAAAATAAAAGGTCTGTTGTCTGCTTGCTGGCCTTTTTTGCATTCTAGAAGCAACAAATCAGCAAAGTAAACGGCATTATACAAATACTGCAAATGATGGGTCACATGTGAATCCGAATTCATCGTGGGTTTTTTTGTTCAAGTATCAATATTCAGTTTACGAAGTGTCATTGTTTAAAAAGTATTTGATTTCGTGTGCTTATTTCAAATTTAGTAAACAGTGACACTTCGTATTCTAAATCATGACATTCGTAGTGATACTTGAAAGAAGAAAGAAAAGTAGAGGTGGACTTGGCTGAATTTTTTTATGACAAATTTGGGAAATATGCAGTGAGGCCTGTGTACATACTTCAATTGTTGCTAGTATTGTTTTAATTTTGATTTTGATTTATTTCAAATTTCAGTTTGCCTTCTATTTCTTTACTTTTAAGGGGAAAATGAACAATTTGTAACAGTAATTTTAATGTTGGCAACAAAAATAGGCACAAAAGTTGTTGCAAGATTCTTTCGAGTAGGTCAAAATTTATTTTGATCATACATTCCATTAAAACTTGTTCGAAAATTCAGCTGTGCTTTTGAGGGAAAAATGAACAAAAAATAATTACTAACATTAACAAATTCATTTGCACTTATTCAAATCTACGCACGTTATAAGTTTATGTTCACATACGGTCTTAATTTAATTGTGATTTTATAATTAAAAAATCATGATTGTAGGCGCCAGGTGGTCGGTCTGTTCTAAAAAAAATAAAAAAAATTATCCTACACTCTAGCTTTTAAATTAATCATTATGTACTTTTTTTTTTTAAATGTATCCTTTGTGCTTTTCTTTATTTTAATCATCCCCTCCATATTACAAGTTTATTTTGTTGCGTTAATAGTAATACAGCAGATTATGTATTTTGAAAATATTAATATTAGATTAAAAAATAAAAAATTATTGGATCCACTGAATTGAAGTTGTAGCTCTATCACTCACTAATTGTAGTCACATCTTCAAAAGAGTCCTCACGTTTTTTTTAATAAAAATGCCATTACAGTGTATACTTGAATAAACACGTTTCTAATTATTACACTCACCATTCGATCAAATTTGGTGAAATCGACTCAAAAGAAAGTCAGAAAATCCCATTATATTATTTCATATTCTAAAAAAGACTTTTAGGACATGCTCCACCTATACATACTTTATGTATAATTTTTTTTTTTACATGAAAGATTGGTTATTTATGTATATAATAGATGTATTAGAGAGTTTTGACTTTACCTATAAATAAAGTGAATATATAATTTATGTAAATAAATAACAATTTATAAAAATAATAATAATAAATATTTTTTTAATTTAAAATATACATATTAAATTTGAACCGACCACAAAAAAATACTCCATTTACATAATTTCATGTACAAAGTTTGCACGGGTTTGAAAATTTTAATCGGGTACTTTCGATATTTTGCGAATTTTTTTATGATTTCACTGCGAGTGTTCGATTTGAACGTAAAATGTTTAGGCCCAGGCCATTCGATTTAAGGCTATTTTATTGGACCATACTTATGGGATCTTGTTAAAATACAAACAAAAATTCGGTTGAGTTTCACTTGAAATAAATGGGTTGGGGTATATACCCCTCCAGCTTTGTTTAATACACTCTCCCTTCCATCTATTAATTCAAAAATATATATGAAATACCATATTTACCCCTTTAATAAATGTTATAGATACATACACACCCCTATAACCCTAATTTTATCTTCTTCCCAAACTTCTTTCTGCCGCCTCTCTCTTCCCCTCCCCATTTTTTTTTTCGTTTTCTGCACTCCCCATCTCCGTTGCACGCACCCTAAATACCCTAACCCTAGAATTTCGCCACCACCACCGTTGCCGCCGTCGCCACCACAAACAAATTCTAACACCCACAAAAATGAACATGTTTGATAAAATAAAATAGCAATAACACTACAATTGACACCATAACCACCGCCTCAAATAAAATTTTAAAAAAAAAAATCTTAGTATTTTTAACAAACCAGAGTCGACCAAAAACACTCCGTTCGACACTGGTTTGTCGCCCAAAAACACTCTGATCGACACTGGTTTGTCGCCCAAAAACACTCCGGTCGACACTGGTTTGTCGACCAAATTTCGAAAGAAATTAAAAATTGAAATTTTCGACTATTATTGATTGCTCAAAAACACTCTCATCGACAACCTATCGTCTACGAGAGTGTTCTTGAGCGACCAATAATGGTCGGTAAAAAAAAAAAACAAACAAACTTGTTCTTCTCCGGCGAGCGCTGGCGGGCCGCGACTGCTGGGGGCGAGCGTCGTCGGGCCGCGACGGCGGCTAAAGGCGAAGGAGGGCGGCCGCGTCGCTAGGCGAGAGGGGCGGCGCCGCCGCTTGTTACATAAAATTTTTAAAAAACGAGCAGAGCGGCGGTGACGAATGAGGCGAGTGGGAGGGGGGAGTGCGACGACGGTGGGGAGGGGGGAGTGCGACGGCGAGGGGGGGGTGTAGAAAACGAAAAAAAAAGGGGGAGGGAGGAGAAGAGAGAGGCGGTAGAGAGGTTGGGGAAGAAGAGGAAATTAGGGTTGGTGTATGTATCTATACATTTTATTAAAGGGCAAATATGGTATTTCATATATATTTTTGAATTAATAAATGGAAGGGGGAGTGCATTAAACAAAGCTGGAGGGGTATATACCTCAATCCGAAATAAATTCACAAGACAATTTAATAAACCACGATAAAATGTAAGATGTATAAAAGAAAAAGGAAATTTGGAACCAGAAGTTCACAGATCGAGTCAAGGTCGAAGTGCCGTTAAAATCTTATTTGAAAAATTCTACTTAGGAACTGTCAAGAAGTCTATTGAATTAGAAGTCTCCAACCAAGTAGAAATCAGAAGAGATATGAAATAATCCAAGCTAAGATAGTAATTGAGAAAAGTAATCAACGAGACAAACAACACACAAGAGATTTAAGTGGTTCGATCAATGTTATCTACATCCACTGGACCAGACGACTTCAACTTTGATTGATTAAGAATGTTTATACACTCATTCACTCGAAAATAGAAATTTATCCTCACTTCACTCGTAAACTCACACAACTCAAAGACGAATGCTCGTACTAGCTTGAAACCTTACAAAGTACAATTACAAGGTATTTATACTATCATGGTGATTGCAGCAGTCAAGAAGTTAGATTCGTTTGCAATCGTTTATAACCACCCATGTGCTTAGTTATTGCCCAATCGAATGACAGTTAACTCCCTTTGTTAGTTGTAACTAATTGTAAGTGTAACTCCCCTCATCTGATCAACTCTTATGATCTTGGTCAAAAGGCTAACTCTACTGATAGACATCTACTCCGCTGATCCAACCCTTTTGATCTAACCAACTTAGCTGACCTCTAAGCAACTCATGCTTAGTTGACTGAACACATTCAACTCATCTGATTCGGCTTAAGTCATCTTCTCTGGCCCCTATCAGCTGATGTGAGATTATGAGATAACACTTACAAGAACAAAACCTGAGGTCTAGAAAAAAGGTACACTCTACTAAACATTAATGTCTAAAATAAAAGACGAACAATAAAACAAGTTTTAAGCAAGTTAAAATGTTCCATGATAACACATCAATCATTGTCATCCAACATATCCGACCATCGTTTGTGAAGGACCACACTCACGATTAAATAATTGAATACACAATTCTTCTATTTTTTATGTATAAATTTAAGAATTGTGTTTTCACACATTTTTTTATTTGTTGATTATTATGTTTCTAGAATTTATAATGCCTCAAATTTATATCTCTATCAAGATTTTTTGTTAATATAAATGTAAATAAATATATAGTGTTTTTTCGAATAAATTATTGTATACAATAATTATAATATCACGTGACAATAATGTTAATAACATATAAGTTAGAATACATTATAGAAGACGATTCAGATGGCAATGGGGGCCACACTATTGGATTTACTTAGAAATTACAAGTCAAATAATTTGTATGCAAGAAGATGATTAAAAAAAATAACATTGAAATGAATTATCCAAAAACTAAAATCGAAGACTTATAGTAAATTCATTTACCAATTAATATTTAACTATTCATTATTCCCCGGAGCACACTATTGGTATTTATTTAGAAGTTTGTTTATTCAACTTAATGAAAAAAAAAATTATGTATTTTTTAATGATAATTATCTTTTTAGATAATTATATGTAGAACTTGTACGTTTTTTTAGCTTTGTATGTCTACTATTTGAATTGCGGTGATTATCATAATAATAACATTAATTTGAAACTTTATATGCAATGCATCCGGTGATGGTCCCAGAAAATTTCGATAAGGGATCCGATTAATATTATTATAAAGATAAAATAATACGTACTCATTATTTTCATCAAAATTTCATATTATAAAATTGTCAATACGTCACATTTCATTAAATTAAATTGATCGAATAAGTTTACTTTTACTATGTTTTGGTAGAAGTTAATACTCCATCCGTTCTATGATAACTTGCACATTTTAACCGATTCACTTTAAAAAAAATTGAATTTAGTGGTGTAGAGTCAAATAAGAAAGCGTATTTTGAGTGATTTTTTGATAAGGTGTGAGGAGGATTTAATAGGATATAAAATAGATTTAGTGAAATGTAGGGTAAAATGTAGACTCAATGAGTGACGATTTTAAAATAAAATGATATCCGAATATATATTAATTTTGTGGATTATTTTTATATTAGAAGTGTGAAATAATTATAGAACAGAGTATTAATTTTAATATGTGTAAAATCACTAAAATACCCTTAACAAACTTACAAAATTAGTGAAGGCCCACGGACCCGGACACTGAGTAGGTCCGTCCCTGAATGCATCATTATACTATATTAATAATGACACACATGTTAATTGTTGAATAAAACATAAAATGCATGTGTTATACTAGTATATAGATAATATTTGAATATTTAGACCGAATTTAACACACGGATTCTATATCTAATTAAGTCAAATAATTTGCCTGTCAAAAAAAAAAAAGTCAAATAATTTGTATTGCTAGGAGTTGATTCTGAAGAAAACAAAAATCACCATGTAAATTTATATTTAAGACGTATGTTTTTAATAGTGTAGTTATTAAATTCAATTAACTATATTAATATTTACTGTTACTTATTCCTACTAAATACACCTTTTCTTAATATGTTTGTGAGAGCTATTTACCTATTAATAATAGTGCTTGCGTTTTCATTTTTAATTTAAAAATGAATCATCATAATCTTTTTGTCTGATAAAAAAATTCGCCATAATCGTAACAAGTAATGTAATCTGTACGTTGACTTTCTCTATTAGAGAATTTTGTAAATTATTGAATGCTGACAAACAAGTACTGACGTCTTTTATTCTTATATAATTAGTAGGTAGGAGTTTTAAGTTATTTTTAATTACAATGCATGCAATCATACATTTTTAATTTGCAACTAAGTGTGTATCTTTAGAATTTTAATGTTCAATTTATTTTATTTAATTGTTGATCCACATACTAAAATTAGTTATGAGTTTGCAAAGACAATTAATTTCTTAATTACATACTTATTTTTTATTTATAATTTATAATTTTATATATAAAAAAAATACTCCATAAACAAATATCCGGTTATCCATACATCTTGTAATCTTAAAAATAATATTACACTAAAATTAAACAAAGTGATTGTTTCCTAAAAATTCTACACTTCTAAAAATCTGAAAAATTAAATTTAATAAAAAAAAATCTCATTAAAAATCCATAATTATGTGTAGATTAAAATTTACAAATTCTAAAAATCTGATAAGAATAATAAAAATCATTAATATTTACACATTTTAGATTTTTTTATAATTGTAGAATTTTTCATTTTTAGATTTTTTTAAATTATTGTTTTACACATTTTAGATTTTTTATTTTTAATGAGATTTTTAGAAAATTTTAATTTACACATTTTTTAATTTTTATTTTAATGGGATTTAAAAAAAATATATTTTTAATAGGATTCTTTTTTATTTTTAATAGAACTTTTTAATAATTATCTTTTAAAATTAAAAGGACATAAATTTAGCTGTTTTACCAAAATTCTAATATATTCCACATGGGAATAGCACGCTCACATTTTTAGTGAGTTTTAAAAAAAAAAATTGATAGAAAAAATATTAATTGAACTTTAAAAAACGTAAATTTAAAAGGTGAAAACTTAAAATATATAAATCAAACCTGAGTTACATGAGAGAAACTGATTTATTTTCGCAATTACAATATACAAACTATTTTCCACAAATTAGACAGAGTTGAATAGAATGATTAGATATTAATACAAGGTTCCTAATTGAAAGCAGAAGTCGTGCTCCATTTATGAAAGCGTGGGGTCTTTGTGAAGTCCAAAACGCGCTTTCCACGTAGATTATTCGCCGGCATGCCCTGAAATTTAAAAGTCAAAACGAAGAACAATCCAACAACCACCGTCAAACGTCGGTCAACTCTATACCTCATTTGCCTGAGTACTGCCACCTGTCGGTTTAGAAAAAGGCGCAGGATAGTGCAAGGCTTTGTTTGGTAGAAGGAAAATAATTGGATGACAATGATCTTTCTAAAATAGACCGTCCAAGCGGCACACATATTTTAAATGTTTTTTTTTAATAATTGTATTTATATGAGATCAATTTAAGCCTTTTATTTTTTATTATAAAATTTTAATATCATTATTATAATTTTATTTTTTGCGTTTAGTGCATATTTAAAAAACATATAATTATTTAATAATTGTGAAACACTCACATATAAATTCTTGAACTCATTTATCAATAAAAAAAATATTAGTAGTAAAAAATATTAGATAAAATGAATTTAATTTAAATAATCATGCACATACGAAGTTGCACTATAGTATTTGGATTTTACTATGCTTTAAATATGATTCAGTAGGGTCATAAACTCACCGGTCATATAATGTATATGTGATTGGACTATGTTTCATGTATGAAACTTCTCATACAAAATTTTGTCAATTTAAATATTTATCACAATTTTATACGACCTCATGCTCAAAATTTACCATACTCAAACAGTGCATTGCATAAGAAAATTACTACTCGTATATATAAATATCAATACATTTAGGTGTGATAGGTTCGAAGACGGGTTTACTAAGCGAATTCTATAAAAATCATGATTTGTTTCACACCCGCTTGATCAAGTTTAAATTCGATTTTTACGAGACCTGCTTAATGTTAATTTAAATTTGAATTCGCCCCACTAGCACCCCCATCCAGACACCTTACTAGTCTCGTTGGGGTCAAATTATCTCATGCAATGACACATGTGAAAGTGGACATTTGTCAGTCATCTAAACTATTTATCATTCATGTTTTACAACTTATCTTTGAGATTAATAAAATATAATTTTATAAATTTTTCAAGGGAAACCAAGTTTGAGAGAGAAAAAGTCACTTTATAAATTGAAAAATTACAGAACATCTAAATTTGTGGAAGAAAATGCATTTTTTTTTAGGGTTCAACATGAAAATCAAGATGCAAAAAAGTACATTGCAAATGCTTTCTAAATTGTGGTTCAACTAGAGATAAACTCATAAACATGATTTCGTGCAATTATAAATTGTATTTAGTACTCTTTCTTGGAGTTGTGTTGCATTTATTTACAATTGTTTGTTTGGTGGTCATTATTTGTATTTATATTTTGGTGCACTCACATTCTATATGAACTAATATATAGTAATATTATCCGTCAATATTTTCGAGCTTCAAATTAACAAAAAAATCCTAATAATATTCAATCCATTCTTGAAATTGGTAAATCCATCCAAAATGTATTTAGTTTAGATATTAGTATAAATTAGGTTGTATATAAAAAAATGTACAACTAAAATGAGCAAACCAAGCCACAAATAAAAAGTGCATGTCACACAGCCTTATATGTCGACAAGTCTTCGAAGCAGATTGCAGTATAATTTGTCTATTCTATTTTTATATTTCATCTAAATTAAACGTGTAACAAATGATATTGTAAATCATCATTAATGATAAGTGTGATTTATTAAAGAAAATAAAATATAAGATAAAAAATTAAAATGCAATAGGTGATCGATCGATCTTGATTGAAATCAAATGATTTTTTATTTTTTTTTAAAGCAAACGACATTGATGTATGTTTAATTAAAATTTTGCAAAATACATACTCTCAAATATATACGATTTTTTTATTTAGTTTATTAAATTTAAATCCCCTCAAATCCATAAACAAACATTTACAAAATCTAAAACATCTTTTTACCATTTATAAAATCAACCATAATGATTTAAAATCCCCTTAAATACATACATTAACAAATATTTCATTTGTCCAAACATAACAAGTCTATTTTTTTTATTTTTTTTGATCCATTCAATTTGATATGCATGTCCAAAAAAAAATAAAAAATTGTTCAATTACTTTATTAATGAGTGGTTTCACACCATCCATAATACCCTCTCATTTATCTATTTACGGTATAGATAAATAATTAGGTTTGATTCCCTTGACTTTTCTTACACCAAACACGCCCTTATGGGCAAAAAAATATTTTTCTTGGTCCGTTACATTGCATTGTTCAAAGGTTGAAACTTGGCACACGCATTCCTCGCACAAGAAACACGTAGTAAACCCAATCCTCCCCATCTAAAAGTGTTTTCCCTCCCCTCTCTAAAGTAAAGAATTTGCACACAATATTATACACATTTAGTATAATAATCTATTTCGGTTTTTATCTCTGTGGACTCGACAAGACTTGAGGGGGTTCTGGCAGGTAATAATCCCCCAAAGATCCCTTCTCTACTTCTTTGGATTTCTCACCCTTTTCATTGTTTCCCCTAATTTCTGATCCCTCCCATTGCATATCCCAACTCGCTTCTTTTATTTGTCCTGTAAACGGTATGATCTTTGAGTTTCTGTGCTCGATTTTATCATGATGGATGATTTTCGAGTTTGGGGGTTTTAATTTTCTTAGCTGAGTTAGGCTTTTGTTACACTGATTTATACGAATTGTGATTCTTGATTATGCATTTTTTTAGTTACTTCTGGAAATGCCTTTTATACGAAGAGTTATGAGGAATCAAATTTAGGGCATGTTGTGAAAAAGTAACTGGATTGTTGCTACTTTTGATCCCTAGGTTTCATGGATTCTCTGTTCTTTGATTATCTGTTGGTCTTGGTTTTCGTCTCATAATTCAATGGAAATTAGTCAATTATAGTGAAAATTGGCCTTTTTAGCCAACAATGTAAACTAAATATCTATGTTTTGATTATTCTGTTATTTGTTACTGTTCTCCTGTGCTAAGTGAAGATTTCCCACATGCTACTGTGTATGATTTTGATGCTGATCATCTGATTTTTGGGGTTATAAACTGATTCTTTGTCGTCTTCAACGGATTTTCTTTATACGGTTATCTGGTTTTTTTGGATATGTAAAGTGATATTTTGTCGTCTTCAACGGATTTTAACGGATATTCGCCTACCAAATTAATGTGATCTGTACTTTATATTGACATGCATGATTTTCGGAATTGATGACGGTGTTTGGTTCTTTATTTTAGGAATTGAAACGACAAAATACGGAAAATATGGCTAATGCAGCAGCTGTTGCAGAGAGGGCTACGAGTGACATGCTGATTGGTCCAGACTGGGCAGTAAATATCGAGCTATGCGATATGATAAATATGGATCCTGGGTATATTCTTATTTACTTTGACAAGTGCTTGGTAAATCTGATTCAGTAATTTATGGAAATGCATTATTCTCTCATGTAATGTCGTACGATTTCAAATTGCAGGCAAACAAAGGATGCGCTGAAGATACTCAAGAAAAAACTGGGGAATAAAAGCCCTAAAATACAGCTACTTGCGTTGTTTGTAAGTTTGTTCTTTCGTAGTTATGGCTGCTTAAACTTTTCTGCCCTGAATTTAATTAATGATATCTCTGATCTTGTAACTAAATAAATCTCTATGTGGTGTTTCATGACAATTTCAATTTAATGATATTTTAGACTCCGTGTTCTTATGCTCATGATTTCAGACCATTTCATTGTTTTTACTCGTATGCAATTAGTGAACAAAAGCATTTATTGACATTTGCTTTTATGCTCATAATTCCTGATATTTTCTCTTTCATGTGAGGAATAGCACTTGTACTATTGCCTATTTGATGAACATGACAGGGATGAAACATAGAAAGAAGGTGATCCACGTTGCTTCCATTTCACGAAAGGAATTGTACTCATGCAATATAATGCTTAGTTGCTTACAGCATGAAGATATGAATATGAATTTCATTTACTGCCTATATGTATCTATATGTGTGTTCCTGGGAAGTTATGTAATGTATATTTATGCCATTGATTGAAATGCGACCACAATTTTTTTTATCTTTCTAATAATTTAATGATTCAGGTGCTGGAGACCCTAAGCAAAAATTGCGGAGAAAATGTGTTTCAGCAGATTGCTGAGCGGGATATTTTACATGACATGGTTAAAATTGTTAAGAAAAAGGTAGTGTACCTCTTTCGCCTATGTATCCCCCCCCCCCCCCCCCCCCCCACCCCCTCCCAAAAAAAAAAGAA
The DNA here is from genome assembly GCA_963675135.1 of Galeopsis tetrahit. Lineage (NCBI taxonomy): Eukaryota > Viridiplantae > Streptophyta > Magnoliopsida > Lamiales > Lamiaceae > Galeopsis > Galeopsis tetrahit. The sequence goes on along the minus strand of OY776131.1, from coordinate 54,114,731 downwards.
GAAACTAATTGAACTTATCATCCTTGTGAATGTACATTTGCAGCCTGATTTAAACGTGAGGGAGAAGATTTTAGTGCTGATCGATGCATGGCAAGTAGCTTTAGGGGGCCCTAGTGGAAGGTTTCCCCAGTATTATGCTGCTTACAATGAACTGAAGGTGATTATAATCTGTCTGCTGCATTTCTGTGTCTATATCTTATAATTATGGATTTGAATAAAATAGTTAGTACTTTGTTTTTTAAATTTGATAGTCTGCTGGGGTAGAGTTTCCACCTCGAGAGGAAAATAGTGTCCCGTTATTCACTCCACCACAAACACATCCGATAGTGCAACCTACTTCTCCATACGAGGAAGCTGCTGTTCGAGCCTCTCTTGAAGTAGAAGATCCTTCTGGACTCAGGTTTATATATGTTTCTTCATGTTGTTTTCATTTGCACTATCAGTAAAACTATGCGTAATAGGGCCTCCTTGGTCTGAACTTGTTTTATAAGCAATCCCAATAAATAAGGCATGGCTTTATTTTTTACATGCAATCCAAAAGAATATTTTAAATTATCCTGAGTTGATTACGTGGTTATTGTTTCGTATACTCTATTCTGATTAATAGTACAGTTTAGGGTTTTCCAGAGTATTTTGTATGTGTTCTACTTAACAATCTTTTATGTATTTGATTTGGTGGAATTAGTTTTATAATGATGTCATTTTTGAAGCGACCTCGTGAAATTCCATGACAACTTGAAATACGTATTATTTATGCCTTCCCGTCTGTCTCTCTATATCATGTTTCTTCAACGTTCTCAGAAATTACACATCATATATTTGACCATCTTTCTTATGATATAGTTTGCCAGAGATGCAAAATGCTGAGGGACTTTCAGACGTTCTTATGGAAATGCTTTCTGCCTTGGATCCCAACAGTCCTCTGGTTGACTTCTTAATCCTTATATTTTTACTTCTTTTTCGTTCTTTAATTTTTGTAGTCTTGCTGATTCCATTGCCCCCCTGCGTGTTTATTTCCTTGACATAATAATTATTTGATTGAGCATAAGGCTTTTGGTATCCACAGTTGTTTCATATGCTTGGATTTTTGTTTGACTTATTGTATTTTTGATCTCATTCACCTTGTAGGGGTTGAATGACGAGGTCATTGTCGACTTGGTTGACCAGTGTCGCTCGTATCAAAAACGAGTCATGGTTCTCGTGAATAATACTGTGTAAGAGAACCACCGTCGCTTTTATCTTTTATGTCATTTTTTAGTAAATGAACTTTGTCATAAAAACTATTGGTGTTTCAGAGACGAGGACCTTTTATGCAAGGGACTGGCATTGAATGATAACTTGCAAAGAGTTCTTCGCCAGCATGATGATATTGCTGCTGGAACACCGGCAGGTTCTGTGACGAATAGACAAACTCCAGTTGCTCCTTTCATGAACGTGAATCACGAGGATGAGGAGTCTGAAGATGATTTTGCACAGTTAGCTCGAAGGTATTGGTAACACGTATTTGGCACGTCCTTTTTGCTTTTATTTTTCAGTTGGTAATGGTAAAAAATTCTCAATATTTCAGTGTATACCGAAATACCGATTTTTACCGAATTTCAGTAACTGTATATATCATGGTGAAATCATTCCTAAAAAATTCGGTATGAACAGTATGAAACGGTATACCGAATTTTTGGCATGAAATGGTATATTAATCTAGTACGAGATGGTATACTAAATTTTCGGTATGAAAACGGTATGCATTTTTAATATACCGAATTTTGGTATACTGAAATTCTCGGTATGGTGTTGGTATGGTTTTTTAGATACCGAAAATTTTGGTACTGTATATGGTATGGCCTGGTATTTTCGGTATATTGTATCGAACCACCCCTATAATTTCTTATTGAAAGTATTGATTAACACTGACATATTTTCAGATCAAGGGATACTTCTCAAGGACTGGCCAAGAAACCTGCAGCTTTCAACAGTGGGCCCGTGCACATTAGCCCGATTCTTCCTCCACCACCTTCGTCGAGGAAACCTACTAGTTCTGATTCCGCCATGGTCGATTATCTTAGTGGCGACACATATGAAGCCGAACGATCCTCACAAAAATCGGGGCCCACAAGCTCTGCTCTCCCGACTCAGTCGAGCAACCAGAACCCGATTCCTCCACCGAGTGCACAACTTTCTTCGTCTCCTCCTGACGATTTCATTAATCCAACGGCAGCAATGTTTGCTCCGAAGCCAATACATGAGGAACCTGCTGACCAATTGCCACCTGCTCCTTGGGATGTACCAGCCCCGAAAAACCTACCGCCTCCACCCTCAAAGTACAACCAGAGACAACAGTTTTTCGAGCAGCACCAGGGTGTGCCCGGGCCCTCTCGTTCGAGTAGTGAATCGGGCTCTTCTTACGACAGCTTAGTTGGGCAGACTCAGAACCTTTCGATCAAATCACCACCCCCGTCTAAGCCAGAGAAGCCTGAGGATGCTCTTTTCAGAGACTTGGTTGATTTTGCTAAAGCCAAGTCTTCGTCGCCCAAATCAAATCGTTCGTATTGAGTTGAAAGATGAGGTAAAGTATGCACAGATTGCTCGATGATTGCTTGGTTTTCCGTTGAGACGTTTAAAGTATGTTTATAAGGACCTCTCTTGTCATTCGTTATGTTTGACTTGGAACATTGGGGATTGTGTATATCGGGGGTATAATGAATTTAGGTGATGGTACTTCTGCATATGAGATTGTGGATATAGATCCTGTTATTTTATTTTGTCCTGTGAAACTCTTTTGTGTTTATGATGACCTTTGCTTTTGTTTCTAATTTGATGTTATATAATGGAGTAGCTCAATTCTGGAGATTTTCTTTATTGATTCTGCTGTTAAATTTAGTTCTTGCAAGATTTGCCTTCAAATAACTCAAAACACCTAGGCATTTCTGTTTGTTTTTATTTAGCAATATGAGCTTGAATTGAATGACCAAATAATCTTGTTTCTACAGTCGAGAATTCATCCCGAAATAATCAGAAAACAATTCCTGCTACTATGAAACCTGTACGTTGTGAATCGATAGACAGACATGGTCGTCTTCGTCATCTTATGGATTGTATTAATGAAATCATAGCAGGAATGTAACAAGTGCTTGAAATAGGGTCTTTGGGTTTGGCCAGAACTTGCGAGTTTCATCACGACTTTCCTTGCTTGCGTATAAATATCCATTTATCTTGTCTGCTCCTTTTCCCTGCAAAACCACCACATTCATTCTTAAAATTTCTAGCCATTTCTGCATAATAGACACTACTACTATGTTCTAATCAGATTCAGATTTCCAACCTAAGTCTAACTAACTGATTAAATTCGAGTAGGTCTTCAGCGAAGAAGGTTCGTAAACTCTCTTCGTTAAAGTAATACTACTACTCCATCTTTTAGGATATGGAACTAAAACAGTATAATGTACCTGTGCAGCATCCTTCAACGGGCCCCAACACTCCATACGGTTATATTTCTTGGAGCTTGAATGGAAGTAGACTCTCACTAAAGCATCCATTAGTTGTTGATTCTCTCTGAAAAACTCTGAATCTCCATACAGCACAGCTTCAAGAACCTGGATGGATGGGATCTCTCAAACTTAGAAAAACTCGATGAAACTCGAAAATGGTTTTAAAGAATCCAATCAACTTACTTACCAAGGGCAATTCCTTGGAGAAGATGAGGTATCTCAACTCTGCAGTCATGGCGGATAAAGAGTTTGGTCCACTCACATAGCAATGAACATTTAGAAACACTTCACCATTCACATTTGTCCATTCAGCAACCACGTCGTCTTTACTATACCACCCTTTCAGCTGCAATAACTCACTCTTAGTCTTCACATACAACGTATCATAGCAATTAGTTATTTGTATCAACAACGTTACCTGATCGCGCTGAATAAGGTTTGAAATTGTTAGACTTAGATTAGCTGTGAAGTCACAATGGGAGAGGGTGTAAGTCCTTGGGATGATTCTAGTCGGGGCGCTAACTTCGCCTTCCATAAACGAGACTTGTAGCTTGGAAGCTTCAAATCTAGCTGGAGGGCCCAATAGTCTTGCAGCCTATCACCAAAAATGATCAGTTTCTAAGTTTAGATACTGATTTTGTCTACTAAGCTTCTTTTGCAAATAACAAACACTATTCAAGAACCCATTTATTTATGTTCAACAAGTTCAAAAAACAAGATCTTGATTGAAAATTTGCTTTGATTTACTACATAATTTGTTGTTGGGATAGTCAATGGACATTAGTTTGAGGGCATTTAGGGAAACAGTAATTTCATACCAAATGTGCAGATTATATATATACATATGCAGCATACTAGATTAAATTCTTGAACAACAACAATATTCAGAGTAATATTCCAAATGAAAGAAAGTAAAAAGAAGAAGAAAGAACCTGGAAAACAAGGGAATTGTAAGATGGGCTTGTGGATTGGGGCAAGAGAGGAGAAGGGGAAGGGGAAGGGGAAGGGGGTGAAGCCCTGATTTTAGAATTATGAATATAGGAAATTGAAAATGCAGCAGTATATTGAGCGGCCATGAAACACTACTCATATTCTTTCTTGCATTACTTCTTCTTTTTCTATTTTCAGCCAAAATAAATTATTTTTCTTCAACTATACCACATGAATGTGTGATGCAGGCAGGGGAGGGAGAGACTTGTGGCCATGGAGAGAAGAGAGTGCAAATGAATTTGGCGTGGCAAAAGTAGTTTTGGGTTATGTGGGCCAACTAAATCCTACGCTCACCAATCGGATCACTCATCTCTCATCTCTTTCAACTTCCACCCATTACACGTATATGCATTCTACACCTACCCTTTTTTTCTTCTTTTTGTAATTATATTTTTCTAGTAAAAATTATACTCCTATATTTTGGAGAATTTATTGCACTTGAATATTTTCTTGATCCTTTGCACACGGGTGAAATTTGTGAGATAAACTCCACTTGATCAATATTATTAAGAAAATAAATATGAGTTGTATTTTTCGGTTTGTAATAAAATTGGTGGATATCATGTCAAACCTCCCCCTACAATTTTAAGATATGTAGTTGAGGTTGTTCTAAATGGGCCTTAATTTGGACTAATCAATGGGTTAATAATACCAGGACCCTTGGGTCTAGCCCAGTCAGCAATTAGTGGTTAAAAAAAAAAATTTGGCGTGGGTTATTTGCCCCCAATGAATGTTAGATGCACTCCCCCTCGACGTTTGATTTTGGTCAGCTTTTCGGTTTTTTATCGATGTAGTTGGTAGGTGGGATTTCAGGGGTGTAGTTTTTTCTTTGGTTCAGGTTTTGTCTCTTAGAGAATTTTCCCAGGCAAGGTTTTATTGGCACTCCAGCCTCTAATTCGACTTGTGAACTTATTACTTTTGATATTTTTTTTTAATATACAACTTTATTTTCCCCTACTTTTATTAATTAAATATTCATGTAAAATACTTATTTTACCTTTTTAGTAAAATACAAACAAATAGATGCACTCCCCCTAAAATTCAAACTAACTCTAACCCTAATTGAAAAAAAAAACCTTATTTTCATCAAACCAGAGTTGACAATATACACTCTCGTCGATAAGATAAGATTTTGTCGAAAGAAAATTTTAATTTTTTTTGAAATTTTCGACAATAATTGCTCGAAAATAAACACTCTCGTCGGCAACAATTTATCGACGAGGGTGTTTATTTTCGAGCCATTATTGTCGGACAAAAATACCTACGTAAGGGTGGCGGCGGCAAATGGGTTTCAGGTTGGGCGGCGCCGACCTTTCACTGTTGCAAAAATTTTTAAAAAAAGGAGAGCGGCGCTGGACGGCTTGGGGTGGGGCGAAGGGCGTTGACGGCGCTGGACAGAGGGAGGACGAGTGTCGCCGCCGCTGTTGCAGAATAGAAAAAAAAAAAAAAAAAGTGGCGGGCGAGTTGAGGAAGAAGAAGAGTGGAAGAAAAAATGAGGTGAGGAAAAAGAAAAGAAAAAAATTAATTTTTTTTGGTAGTGTATTTTTCATATAGAATTTTGAGAGAAAAGGATATTAAAAATAATTTGAAGAGAGTGCATTTATCTTACGTCTATTTTTTTGAGAATACGTGTATCGGGATGTGCATCTAATATTCAAGGAGGGACAAATAACCCACGCCAAAAAAATACTTATTAAAACAGTTGGTATAGTAGTAATACAGAATAGCCTTTTACATTTTGCTATTTTATGTTAATATTTTATATGGGTGTGCGAGAGTTAAAAAATATATACACTCATTTAACGTCACTGCACTACCGATCTTAAATGTTTAATGTAATCAGATGTATTTAATAATAAATCAATAATCATAAATTAATACCGATATCATTTGTTGTCTCATTTAATTCAATATAATTGATAGAAGAAGAAGTAATGTAAATTCTGGATTTCATGGAAGCCAGAGTACTCTCAATTTTCTTTATCTATTTTTTTTTTTTTTTTTAAAGAAGCGATTCAAGCGAACACAAATATTAAAATAAACAAATAAGTAAACTTTTGTTTAACAATTTTTAATTGTATTAAATTTTAGTAAAGATACTAATCCACTTTGACCCGTTTTTTTTTTTTGAAGAATACTCAATTTAATTATGCTCTACATTATATACCAAAAATATGCAGAAAGGTCTGTTGTGACCCCATCCTTTTATTTTCTTCCGAAGTAATATAAAAATAGACGGCCGTGTGCAATATTTATTTTGCAAAAAGAAAAAAGTGAATAATTCGGAAAGAACCCCACAGGATTTGAATATTATAGTTTGGTTCGGCGAAAGTTGGAGTGTTCCACCTTGCTCCAACTCCTCATTCTCTAAAAGAGTCTTCCTCTTCTTCTAATCATACAATTTAAATCTCGAGAAGCCATTTCCCACTCTCCCTAATTTCTATGCTTTTATTACAAATGTTTTTTTAATTTAATAATCATAAGTTATCAACACACACGTAATACATAAAAAATGATTTTATTCAACACATATTGATGATCTTCTGCAACCAGATTTTATTTAAAGTTATAATGGATGGATGACAAATAAAATTGAGAAATGATTGACAATCTTTAAGGAGGAGGATGTAGGATGGAACATAATAAGAGTACGACGTCTTAAAGACCTTAAAATGAATGAGTGTTAATTTGTAAACAATCCTGTTAGTACTTTGAAGAGGTCTAGCATGATGTCGTCTCACGATGAGATAGGGCATAAATTGAACATGACTATTTTAACGCGTTGGAAGTAATGTGTGTTATTTCGTGAACTTCATGTCTCACGTAAGTCTTTGCTAAAATATGATTAATTCATTATATGGTGCATTGCAAATATATTTGAAAAAAAAAGTTAGTTATCACATACTCCCTCCGTCCCAAGATTTTGTGCACACATTCCTTAACGGGCGTCCAACATTTTTTGCACACTCCAAAAAAGGAAACAATTCACATAATTTTTACCAATAATACCCCTCCTTTATTCTACTTTATCTTCTCTTTAGTCAAATCTCCTCCACTTTAATCAATGAATTACCAATAATACCCCTCTTTTATTTTACCTTACACATCACTTTATTTCATTTTTTTAATCTCCGTGCCGATCAAAGTGTGCATAAAATTCTGGGACGGATGGAGTAATTATTAACCTGATACTGTTTTTTGTGACTGCTCCCTTTTCATGTGTATTTTGATTGTTAACTTGAAAAAGTCTATTTTAATTTTAAATGAAGATAATTTTGAAAAAGAAATCCAAACGTAGAGAGGTATGAATTTCTCCACATAAAATCAGGGGTTGTCCCTTGGAGTGGAGGAGAAGTTGTACCTTTTGTGAAGTACAATTGGCTTAACTAACAGACAATACCTACTGTCACTCAATTCACTCTATTTCTGCATTAAAAGAAAAGAAAAAACACTTTTGGAAAATAAAAAAAGAGTGGACAAATGACACACTTTAATCTTTTGAACTGGGGTTTGTCTCCCTACTCTTCCCTACCTATTATTATTATAATATAACCCTCATGTTTGCATGATTGAATTCCATGAATCAAACTATTTTATCTTTTAATTCAGATTAGTATAAGAATATTAATTAAACATATGGGAGGCTTTTATTTTATTTTGCTTATTGCATCAACAATTTCAGTTTTTATATTAACCATGCAGCTACATAATTACATTCCATTTACAAGATTAATTAACCAAATCTTAGTGACACTACTAATTATTCTTTTCACTTTCACAATTCTGGCAACAAAGATTTGTCCCCAGTTTTAAAAAAATGACCAAATTCCTACCACAGTGGGTCCCATTACATGGTCCCAATCCTAGAGTTCCTCAACATTGCAACACAAGTATTATTTTTCTAATGAAGATAAAACTTCAACCAACTTATAATATTACCACACTGTCCCCCAACTGTTCCATCTTTCCTTAAACAAACTAGTTGTCACCACTTAGATTGCTCAACATGTCTGCTTCCCTCAAAAGCACTTCTTTCTCACAGAGGACTTTAAAAGAGACCCTCTCTCACAAGATCTTCTGTAAACATTCTCAACATGTCTGAATCCTGGAGAAAAAAGTGTATGATTTTGAGCCTTCTTGCTCTTGTTTTCATCTCAGAAGCATCAAGATTGCCTAAGCCATACAATTGGGACCAAATGCTGCCTAAGAAGCTTCCAACCCCGTCTTCGGCGCCATCAAGAGGCACTAATTCCGTAACTCAATCGTTTAAGGCTATGCAGATTGATCAGAAGCTGCCTTCTTTAGACGTCAAGCCTTAGCGATTACTCGACTACTTAGCTTAACTCGTCTAACTATAGGCTGTGAAGACACAAAGAATTTGTATGTAGAATTAAATTCAATGTATTATGGTAGTTTTAGAGATCAATTCTAACCTGTAATTGTTACTACAACTTCTGATTTTTTTTTTCATATGAGAATAAACAAACACAACTTCCTTATTCAGATCACATTACTATGATTTTGTTGGCCTATTTCAAAATGATCAAAACTACTTTATACATAAAAAGACCACCTAGAGTTCTTGCTTATAACACATTCAAGTTCAATTGCCACTTCTTTCATAGTTGGTCCCTCCATAGATGAACTCAATAAGCACCTCTTTGCTATCTCAGCAACTTCTGTTAACTTATCAAGATTGCCATCTTTCGCCACACGAGGATCAAGAATCTCGACCAAGCTACCTTCTCCACTCGCGCACACAAAATACTGATGCGGGCTATCTCCTCCTTCCAACCACTCGGGGCACATCGCGTTCTTTCCTGTCAATATATAGCTCTGCTAGTACAAATCCAAAACTGTAAACGTCGCTCTTTTCTGTTAATCTACCAGAACAGAAATTATTGGGGTCCAAATAGCCCTGTGAACCAGAATCATACTGAACACTGTGAACATGTTATTGCAAAGTCATGGACTTTAACAGTATAGCCATGGTGGAGCAATATGCTGGAGCTGCTGAGGCTTCCGTGGATAATCGCGACAGATGCAGAAGAATGCATGTAAGCAATAGCCCCAGCAGTTTCTGCAGCAATTCTTAAACGAATATCCCATGAAAGAGAACACGCGAGACAATCATCAATCAAGTAATCGAAAAGGGTCTTAACAGTAACGAATTCATAAACCAGAAGGGGTATTTGTGTCTCTAAACAACAGCCAAGCAGCTTTACTACATTCTTGTGGTTAATTTGGGAGAGGGTGATTAACTTGCTGATGAGAACCTCGATCAAACGCATGGCAAAACTTCACGGTTACTATCCGGTTCACTCCAGGCAATATTCCTTTATAAGTAGTCCCCATATTCTGCTCTCGATGTTTTCATCATAATTGTTTGTGGCCATTTTGAGATCTTCAGCTGTAAATATTGAAAGTGTTTTCTGAATCGATTGCATTACTTTGAGGAGCTCACCACCATTTCGTCTTAAGTTAACGACTTTCTTTTGCTTACGCCTCCAAATTATCCAAGAAATGCCAAAAGCAGGAACCATCATACCTGTATTTGAATAGGATCATAAGATAACAAACTCCCGAGTTATAAAATGAATCCATGAAAAAACTCCTAAAGAAAACCGAAGGAGTCCATAATCAAGAATCACCTGAGGCAATGTAGAACAAGGGAGAGCCATTAGTTAGGCTTTGGGGTGCTTGGGGATAGCAACTAACACCATCTTTATTACACTCGTCAATAGCTGCAAAAAACAAGGACATGAAAGTTAAGACAGCCAATAAACACACATTTAAAAAACAAATAAGTAATACCTTGACAACCATCATTAAGATAAGGATTGCCCTGAAATCCTGTCAAACATTTGCAGCGATAGCCAGGTGTATTGCTCGAATCAATGCATTCGCAGTGTCTTGCTCGACTCGTTTCTCCTGGCTTCTTTGCAAGTTATACTTCCTACTAACCAATCAAGAACAACAGGGACAACCTTTCTGCTCTGTAAATCCTTTAAATCTGATGATGAGAACTTAAAAGCATCAGTCTCAACCACAAAGGCATAACCACATGGATTGAAGCTATTCACACTTGTGTGATTTCTAAAACTCCGAATCTCCACCAAAAAGTCCTTCACTCCATTAGGAATCGAAGTCTGGCAGCAGCCAACTCCCGTTCACCACTCCATCAATACTATCACACCAAGAAACACATCCTGCCTTCATCTTTTTCCATTCGTTCAAGCCTTGTGCTAGTGCATACGTGTCACAACCAACCGCGGTTAACTTGTTCCGCGTGTTGGAAATCTGGAATTTGGACAAGGAGAGTTCAGATAAGGAGCCATTGACTTGTGAACCGGAACCATCATAACAGCCACTAGCAATAGAAGCCATCAAAAGATATATCAACAACTTCAATTGTGCCTAAGTTCAAGAATGGTTTGGGAGGATTATGATTGCGGTTGCAGGTTATAAGGAAAGAATCATCAAGACTGCAATCAGAAGTTGTGCCAAATGGAAAAGGGATGGTTAAATGCCCACACTTGGTCGGACAGGGCGCTCGTGCTGATCTAACTTCCGTCGAAAATAAAAATACTCTTTGTGAAGAATTTCAGACTAGATTTTGAAACATGAGAAGACATTCACTTTTGGTACCAGGGAAATAAGAGGAAACTACTGGGTGTGAAAATTGGAGTTGGCCAATAGTGTACTGATTAAGACATATATAGGTAAATACGAGTAAACTACAAGGTGTGAAAATCTGAATTAAACTTGCAACAACTTGGCCAATACTCAATTTGAAACATCAAGTATTTTCCAAGAAACAACCTGTGAGAAATCATCTCCACTAAGCATGTAGTCAATAAAAGCAGAAAGCAATGGTCATCTAAGGACATGAATTTCCAAGAATCATCAACTCATATGAAAAAAATCCCACTTCTTTTTCCTAAACAACAACAATGTCTGAAACAAGAGATCATGTTTCTATTCGCATTGATAACATACTTCTGAGCTTACCTACCTCCCCGAGCAAGCCCACGATATTCAGAGTCCCCGATGATATACGTGGCATAAATCAGAAGCTATACGAACCAAAAGTAGTCTCAATTGGCCCTTTTCATCATGGCAAAAACCATCTACAGAAAATGGAGCAGCACAAACTTAAGTACCTTAAGTTGTTGCTTGAACGTCGGAAAGAGTCAAGTGTTGACAGATACGTGATGGCAATGAGATCACTCGAAGAAAAAGCACGCAAATGCTATGCAGAGCCTGTTGAGTTAAGCCCAGATGAGTTTGTGGAAATGCTGATTCTTGATGGCTGCTTCATAATCAGGCGATATGGGCTCGATGAGCTGAGGGAAGGGGACGACGAAATCTTCCAATACGAACAATTTGTCAGCCAGGCAAGGCATGATCTGATGCTGATTGAGAATCAAGTCCCGTTTTTCGTTCTTGATCAGCTCTTCAGCATGACGAAAACAGGAAATCCAGACAACAATTTCGCTTACCTGATTCAGCTTTTCGTTGACGACGTTTCCCCATGGCCAGAGGCCACAGAAGTGCTTCAAGAATCATCAACGAAAAGCGCTGATCATCTTCTAGGCCTCATCTACAGAATCTGGTGTTATTCATTTGCTAAGAACACCGAAAACAAGCCTATCAAAACAGAAGAACACCATTTAGTGCCAATAAATTCCACCATTGAGCTACAAGAAGCAGGAATCAAATTCAAGAAACATGAACAAACCAATGGCTTGAACATCAAGTTCATCAAAGGGACACTCAAGGTCCCAAAATTCTCCATTTCTGACCACACAGAGTCGATTTTCAGGAACTTAATTGCCTACGAACGCCTCTTCATCGATAACCATCCTAAAAACGTGACAGACTACGCATTCTTCTTGCATTGCCTCGTAAATTCCTCGAAGGATGTTCAAATTCTACGGTCCCGTGGGATTTTCACCAACTTGCTAGGTGATGATCAGATGGTGTACAGCATGATTAACCGATTAGGCAAGAACATCGTTATGAATTCAGAGTTCTGCTACTCCGACGTCTATGACAAGGTCAACGGACATTGCCATCGTCGTCGGAATAGATGGTTGGCGATTTTAAGGCACAACTACTTCAATAGTCCATGGGCAGTCATCTCGTTTTTTGCTGCTAGTCTTCACCTTCACACAGACTGTTTTTTCAGTTCTATCCTATGTAAAATCCAAATGAACACTTGTTAAGATTTCTACTTTATATATTGTAGTGCAAGATCAAACTGTCATTTCACAAAAAAAAAAAATGATTTTTTTATCAGTACATATTTTTATGCTCGATAAAATGTGATGCTCGAGCTCAATAATTAAAATAAAGGTAAAAATATCAAACTACTAAATTCGACTTGTGTTTGATTCGATTAAAGAGCTCTTAGATATCTAGCAAGCTCAAACATAAAGTTTAATGCTTTATAACATTTCAAACAAGCTTGAACACTCGATGAATATACACAACCCTAGCTGTAAAAATCTACATTTCAGATCCTCTGTTACAATTTAGATCAAAACTCAAAACACTAACAATAGTGGGCCTATAAACACAAACAAAAAATGATCAAAATCCATGCACAAAAAATTAAAAGAATTACAGGAAAATAAAGCAATCCAAAGCAATAAGAGGATTATTAATATCTTCCATAACAACATCCATATCCTGGATAGACTTAATATTTGCAGCATCAATCTTTGTACTAATCTGTTGAGATGTTGCATCCTTTTTTCTCACCAAAAAATCTCTATTTGGGCTTGCCCGAAAACTTTCCCTTCTCAGGCCAGATGTAGCACAAGTAGACGAAACCAGCCTCTTGTAAGAATTTTTCGTTGAAAAGTTTTGATTATTCTCCCCGTTGAATCTTCGGCTCGGAGAAGGTGATCTTAGGCCTCTTTTAGGCGTTAAGCTCTCTTTCCTGAAACTCTTTTGCCTCACAAGAGTTGGCGAACTTGCACGAGCGCGTTTTTTAGGCGTGATCGTCACCTTTTCTTTAACAGATTGCTTCAAGTTTGGTGAAGAAAGTGGATTAGTATTGTAGGAAAGAATCTTGTTTGGAGACAAATCAGATTTTCCGAGATTTTGATCCTTAAGGCCAACTGCATGTGGATTGTCCTTGACACAAGACCACAAAAACTCGTTTGAAAAAGAGCGGTCTTTTACGATCAGAACAGAGGAAGAACAGGCAGACGACGACGAAGATGATGAAGCTATGGTGGAAGATTTGGTGTTGTTGGAAGTAGAAGAGAATGAGGAAAAAGAAGAAGTAGATGGAGAAAGAGGTTTATTATGTAAGGGCATTGTTGTCATTTGTGTTGGTAGTGAAGAAGAAATTACAAGCTTATCATGGACTTGTTCCTTGAATTTCTTCTTTGATCTGCTGCTGCTGCTGCATTTGCTGATGCATGAACCCATTCTTGATCTGAATGTAATAAGATGAAGTGTGAAGGATTTTGAGAAAATGAAAAAAGGTTGAAGTGATGATATATATTACAAGATGTGGAAATTGTTGAAGGGGGAAAAGGTGTTGGGTGACACTTTATTACAAGGTGTGCTCTTTTTTCAGATTTTTGAAATTTGTTGCCGGGTTAGAAACACCGCCCGTTGGGGAGTAACGGTTGGATGAGAATGATGATTTTCCTTTTCACTTTAAAGTCCTATGGAATTAAGAATGTTAATTATGCTTTCTTTATTTGTTGGGGTGGAATTAATTACAAGAGATAGGCAATAATTATCAATTACTATTCGAAAAAGTAATCTGAGTTTCAAGTAATTTCACAAAGTTCGTCCAAATTTTACCCTGTGATTTGGATAAATTATCAAACAAATATCTGAGGTTTGGGTGAATTTTAAGGTTTCATTTGGATAAATTTTAGAATCCGTTTGGTAATTTACCCAATGCACGAGGTTTATTAGGTAAATTGGACAAAGCCTCAAGAGTGTGTGTTTTTTTCATAATTTACCATCTTTTTACGGCACATTATTTTTGGTGTGGCCCATCACTCTTGCTTTTGAGAAAATTTGTTATGTTAATTTTCACCCCACAAATCACACTAAAATAGATTGACTCGGTTCATATTTTAAAAAAATTAAAAATATGGTGTGTCTGATTCTCTGAATTAAATTCTACTCTATATTTTAACTAGTATGGGGTTAGTATCTCACTTATCTTGTACACAATAATATGGGTTTGACTATATGCACCTCCATTTCAAAGAGATAGACGCTCCCGATAGATGCATCCCCAAAATTTGTCAAGAACAATGCACCCTCCCCTTAAATTGTTCAAAATACCATTTTCTTTCTTTTATCTATAAAATACACATTTACTACACACACCTCCTCAAACTCTAATTCATCTCCCTCGTCCTTCTTCTTCCTCCTCATTCCACACGCCTACCCCCTGTCGCCGCAGCCCCCTTCGCCGGCAACCTCCCCTCCCTCTCCATCGGTCGCCCTCTCCCTCTCTTCTCTCCCCTACATTTTCCCCCCACCCCGATGCTGTAAAAAAAAAAATACAGCGGCCGCCCTCTCCCTCTCTTCTCTCCCCTCCATTTTTCCCCCACCCTCTGTCATGGCGTCGTCGACCATGTTCAATTTCGTCGATAAAATGTTGTCGACGAGAGTGTATATGGTCGACATTAGTCACATTACAGTATCGATTGACCTTTGTTGGTCGACCATATACACTCCTGTCGATAACAATTTGTCGACGGGAGGATATATGGTCGGCACTAGTTTGACGAATTTTTTTAAAAAAATTGTTAGTTTTTTTAAGTTTTTTTTAGGTTGAAGAAAAGAGGTTTGATAACTAAACATTCCAACTTGCTTGTTAATGGGTTTGATAATGGTGTTTTATGGATGAATATGATCGATTTGTTGAAATTTTTGAATTTTTTTTATTTCTTGCTACCGAAAAAAATGGTGACGGCGGTCGGAAGTTTGGTTTAGGGATAAGGTGAAAGAAATGATAGTAGATGGGGTGGGTGCGTTCAATAGGGGATGCATCTAGTATGCTGTATTTTAATGAAGGGTATTTTTAATTTTTTATTATATTATTTTATTAATAAACTGAAAGGGGGAGTGCATCTCTCCGAAATGGAGGTGCATATATTCAAACCCCATTAATATTGTAAGTATAAGTCACCTATTAAATGAATATGTAGTGGTACCACTACTAACACCCCAAAACATGTTATACACACCCCATCATTTTAAAAATAAAAATACTAGATAATTGTAAAATGACTAAATAACCATTTTACAAATTAAAGATAATATTTTTAAAAAATTGAAAAAATCTTTAAAATGTAATTAAAATCTGAAAAGTATTTTAAAAGATTAATAAAATCTTAAAAAATAATTAATTTAAATAAATCAAATATTTTTTTAAAATAAACTGAAAAAATTAAATATTTTTTAAAAAGAAAAAAATAAATTATTCAAATAAAAAATTAAAAAATCAATTAAAAATAAATAAATTCATAATTTTTTTAATAAATCGTTAAAAATAATTAATTAAAAAATCAATTAAAATTAAGAATTCGAATAATAATAAATAAAATCTAAAAAATTAAAAATCACTTAAATCTTAAGATGACAAAGTGGGATAGCTGGCCTTAGGTCTGGGTTCGAGTCATGGGGAGGGGAAAAAAGGGATGGGTATTTAACTTCCATCAAAAAAAAAAAAAAAAAACATAAATCTTAAGAATTAATTAAATTAATTATAAATATTAAAAATATAATTGATTTAATTATTTTTTAAAATTTAGTTGAAATTTTAAATTTTATTTTTAAAAATTTTATTTTTTAATTTAATATTAAATTGATTTTTCTTTATTTTTTTATTTATTTTTTTAAAAAAAAGTCGTTAATCCTTAATTTTTTATTTTATTTGATTTATTTTTCAGATTTTATTTAGATTTAATTATTATTTTTTAATTTTTTTTAATTTTCATAATTTTTTAATTGATTTTTCCATTTTTAAATGATTTTTAAAATTTAGCTGATTTTTTTAAATATTTTTAACGTTTACACGTAATTTTATTGTATTATTGATTTTTTTTTTCTGTTAATTAAATTTTAAATTTTATATGTTTTTAAAGATTTAGTTAATTTTTATTAGTTATGAGAATTGAAGGGTAAATAGGAAATAATTGGGGTGTATATAATAATAAAATTTGAATTTTAAATTTTAATGGGGTGTGTTTAACATTTGGGGGTGTATAACATTTTATTGGTCACCCATATGACATTTGATAGGTGTAGTAGTGTGTGAAATTATCTAGCCCAAGCCCATATTGTTTAGGGCTTAATCCAGTGAGAGGCTTATTGAAGGCCACGGTTATACTCACACACAGAACTATTGAGGACACCGACCATACAATTTTTTTCATCCTAAATGGCATGTAAAATTTCTCATATACCTCTCGTGTGATTTTTTTTTTTAAAATCGAAGATGAGGCGAAACTTTCCAAAAGTTAAAAAATCGATTTTGAGAAATTCTTGGACGGTATGGGCTCGAAAATGGTTGATAATGAGGCGAAAACAACTAGTGGAGGTTTCAAATACTCAATTGTAAGTTGTTTAACATGTTTTGAAAGTTTTTTTTTTTTTTTTTTTTTTAAGTTGAAGAGTTTTTATATTTAGGATTTATGTTAGTGTTTATGCTTGTTTTTTTTGTATCATATGGTTGTATAGTGGTATCTAGTTTAAATAATATGCATTTATAACATATATTTTGACAATATGCATGCCATTTGATCGTTTTACAAAAGCTGTAATTTTTGCGACTGGTTTAGCGAAGAAGACGATGTATTTTGGAAAACAAATTCGGACAACTCATCCATTGAAGGTCAGAAGGAAGAAGAATCGACCGAGAAAATCCATTAAGAAGAGGAAGAACGGCAGTGGCAATTTTTTTTAAAATAAAATAAATAAATACAAAGTTTTTTGCAACACTATGAGTAGAGGTTAGTTAGTTTTTTGTGTTATAAACATGGACATGTGTATAATGTGCGATAATGTGATGTGGATTAAGATAATATGCTCATGGCCATGTTTTAGGACGAAAAATCCTCTCACGTCTGGTTTTTCAAAAATAGGATAGATGTCCGATTTTTTCCCGAAAAAAGTGTTGGACAAAGTGAGATTGTTTATGTTTTTTTTTCGGACAAAGTGAGTTTGTTCATGTTTTTTTTTTTGAACAAATATCTTTCGAAATAACTTCAATGTTCGAAAAAAAATAAATGAACAATTTTAATTTGTGATGAGTCGTTGTGAGTGGGGAAGAGGAGTGGGGGAGATGGAGTGTGGGTGGGTGGGTGTACCAAAAACAAGGGGAAATAAGTTTGAGAGAAAATTTAAGAGAGGTAAGGGTATTTTGGAATTTTTCACGTGGGTGTCCTCATCCCACAGTGTATGTGTTTAGCCAGTGGGAGTCCTCAATAGGTGTGTGTATATAATTGTGGCCAATGTAATTACATTCCAAAAGGGTCTGACTATTTACACCTCCATTTCGGTTTAGAACACTCCCCCGATTGATGCTGATTCACGTGTTATGCAACACTAAAATAAACAACCGCAAGTGTACGACGTCTATCGTAGCGTGATAAGCACGAGGTCGATCCCACAAGGAGGTTAAGCGTAAAAGGGTAGTTTGTTAATTGAGTTCTATTTAGACGTGATCGATAACTTGAAAGTGTTGATTTACCCTAAATTATCTACCAAAATTGTCACTAGTAAACAATGAAAAGAGTAAATACAAAGTCGATCAAATACCATGCAAATCAATAAAAACGAAAGTAAAGTGGGTGAAGACTCAAAGAAAGAAAGTGGGTTCCAAGGCAATTGTAGTACTTAGACGTCCGTTTATGAATGTTATCTCGTTTAAATGGCCATTAAGGTTATCTCATATAGGGTGATCACACAAGAAGAACTAATCGATCTCTCGATACAAATTAATCCAAAGACGCATGCAACATAAGCTCGTACCTCTACATCACCAATATTACATTGCCTAAAATAGCTCCTAAGATCATTTAATTCCCTCTCCGATAATTAATCCTCTCTCGAGATCATAATAATACCGGGTTGCACATTCGCATACGATTAAATGGAATAAATCTCTCGATACTACCCCAATTAACAATGGATCAAGCAAATCATCATTGCCACTAACAACATGCTTTACAATGAATAATTAAACATGCAAATAAGAGATAAACACCAATTAAAGTAGGAAATTACTCATAAACATCAATCCAAGTCTCTACAATGCCTTTGAACCACAAATTTGTTTAGCTACTCAAATACATATCCAAACTACAAAATCCAAATGAAAATACCAAAAGAAAAGGACAAAGAACAAGGAATCTTAGTCTATGTTGTGGTAGGAGATGAAATTCCCAAGCTATTGCATCCTTCCTTGCATGAATTGGTGGAGAGATGAAGAAGATATGGCCAAAAACCTCCAACTACGTGTAAATGTGTGAAGAACTCTTGAGAAAGGGGTAAGATGGTGTGAAATTCAAGAAGTGGGATATTTATAGTGTTGGGGTAGGATTTGGGTGTGATATTTGCAAGTAGGTCCCTTAAAAATGGAGAAATTTCGCGTTTGGCTCCGAAAATGGGACGGCCCGGCCGGGTGGGGAAATGGTCCGGCCGGTCGGAGTGTTGGCCGAGAAAACAAGAAACAGGGCATAGGCGGCCCGGCCGGGCGAGTGGTGCCGCCCGGCCGGGTGGAACTTTCGTAAATGAGGGGGCAATGTTGGGTCTTCGGCCGCCCGGCCGGGCCAAAACTTCGTCTTTGCCAGATTTTGCTTGCTCGGCCGCCCGGCCGGGCGAGTCATGCCACACGGCCGGGCCGAAGTTTCGTATTCGGCTCGTCCTTCGTTTTCGTCCTCCAACTTCGTCCCTCCGTTTCTTGAGCTTCCGACCTCCGAACGACTCGATTCTTTTGGCTATTCCACTCCATTTTTCGAGCCGGATCCAATGGTGCACTCCTCTTTCTGGTCCGATCACTTATGGTATGTGTTTTGCTCCCAAATTCCATCGTTTTACCTATAAAATCGATAAAACACTACCTTTCTCTCATTTTGGCTAAAACAATCATATTCAATGCATAAATCAATGAAATCCACATCAAAATACGCTTCACATGTTCATCTAAAACGCGTAAATTCCACCCGAATCAAACTCCCCCAAACTTAAAATGTTGTTTGTCCTCAAACAACTAAGCACTTAAAGCAATGAGGGTGGAATGATCACAATGGAATATTCAATGTAATTCACACATGTAAAGTAAGATGCAATGATATCTCTTTCTCAAAGTGCATTTCTCAATGAAGGTCATAGGCTCATTATTGTAATTCACACTCATGGATCAAAGAATGCATAAACACACAACACATTGTGAATGGGAAACATAATCCAAATGCTCAAATCCTCTACTCACATGACAAAGTGTTTCTCTCAAACATACAAACAAATTGAGGATATTAATACACTCATCAACCAAGTTATGCTATGCAATCACCATATGCTTGCCCAACTCCTACTTTTCACAACACTCAAATGCTCAACAATGTGATCAATAGGACTTAATCAAGGATGTAACATTGGCTCTTTGGACAAGGTGGGGTAAATTTGGATGAAGTAACTCATAAACTAGTGGAGAGCGAGAGATAAAGACGTATAGACACATCTCAAAAACTTCTCAAGATAAAGTTACAATTGCGCGGATTGCAACTCAAAAACTCTAACTTCCACAATTTATTTGTTCTCTTTTAAGCACTTTCTACACCACCAAAACCATTGAACACTTTTTTTTTTCTTCTTTTCAAGCTTTTGGGGCTCTTTGTCCCTCTTTTCTTTTCCCTTGATTTTCTTTTCATCTTTCTTTTTTTTTTCTTTCAACTTTTCCACTTTCTCCTTTCACCAAAGATATTCATTCAAGCACATGTTTTCCACTTTGTCTTTTATCCTCCACTAGATGTAGGTATCAAAGGCTCAAAAAGGCTAAGTGGTTAACATTGTAGTTTGCCAAGAAAATGAGGAATTAAGCTCAAGGGGCTAACTACGGAAGATTACTTCGGTTTTGGGAAATTTTGGCTAAGTGACTCTTTTAGAACAAGATGGCCTATATCACATCACAAAGTTTCACACAATCATGCTTTCAAACAAGAACTTGGGCAAGTTCTAGGATCACTAGCAATAACCTAGTCCACTCTCAAATGAATTCAACCGGATTACATGCTCGATTTAAGGCTCAATTCTCACCGGTTTATTCAATAGAACTCTCACATTCATCAAATGTTCCCAAACAACAACACATCATGCATCCATGCTACCAAAGCTCACAAATATGAACACAATATGATACCATATTCCAACACCAATCATGCATACATTCAAAGCAAATAGACATCACCACAACTACTCAACAATGGATTCCAATGACTATTCATGCTCACATTTCACCAAAGATCCACTACCCAACATATGATCAAAACCAACTTAAACAATATACGCATGTGAAAGCTAAGTGTGCGTCGGTGCAAAATGTGACACAAGTAGAATGACGAACCGGTGCAAGGGTAACAACTAGTAGAAGAATAAAAGAAAAATAACTCCCCCAAACTTAGAATTTTACTATGTAAAAATTCTAAGTTTGGGGCTACAAGTTGTTACCTCCCTCCTTGCACATCAAATGCTTTTTCAAAGATCACCATTGCAACACTTGCTTCCTCCTCTCCAAAGTTGGCTTTGCTTCTTCTTCATTCTCCAAGACTTGCTATTCATAGTACTCTTCATCCATTCCTACAAAATAAACCAAGCTATCAACACTACTAAAGCAATAAAAACATGAAAGCAATAAAACCTTGGGTTGCCTCCCAAGAAGCGCTATTTTTAACATCCTATGCCGGACGGTTCTTCCTTGAGGTGGATATCAAGTCACCCCATCATCCTCATTGCTCTTGCACTTCTTTCCCCATGCTACCTTCTTGAGCCCATTGAAGCATCCAAAAGCTAGTCCATCCGGCTCTTCAATCATGTCATAAGAGGTTGATGCCTCATCCATCCCCAAGCTTGCACAAGTAGCTTTTCTTGATTTGGGGGAGTTTTTGAAGAAAACTCCCCCAAACTTGGCCTTCTTACCCATCTTCAACTCATTCTCTTCCACTTGGGGGTCTTCTTTCACAAAGTTGATCTTGAGATCTTCTTCCACCTCCTCTTTCATTGGCATTGGAGGGTGATCTCTTCTAGAATACCCATACTCTCCTTCCTCATCATTCCGGACTTTGATAGCTCTATAGATGTTGAACGCGACTTTCTCATCGTTCACTTGAAGTTTTAGCACTCCTTTCTTTACATCAATTTTAGCCCCACCGGTTGCCAAGAATGGCCTTCCCAAGATCAATGGAATATACTTATCTTCCTCCATATCCAACACCACAAAGTCCACCGGGAATATAAACTTATCAACCTTAACCAACACATCTTCCACTATACCCAAAGGGTATGTCACGTATCTATCCGCCAATATAAGGCTCATTGTGGTTGGTGTAAGCTTTCTCAAACCAAGAGATTTGAATATAGACAAAGGCATAAGATTAATGCTCGCTCCCAAATCACACAAGGCTCGAAATGTACCTCCATCCCCGATGACACATGGTAAAGTGAAAGATCTGGGGTCTCTAAGTTTTTTAGGCAACTTGGCTTGAATAATTGAGCTACACTCCTCGGTCAAATGCACCGTTTCATACTCCACCATCTTTCTTTTGTTAGACATGATCTCCTTCAAGAATTTGGAGTAGTGGGGCATTTGCTCAAGTGCTTCGGCAAAGGGAATGTTAATATGAATCTTCTTGAACATTTCCACAAACTTGGCAAACTTGTGATCCAAACCCTTTTTCTTCAATCTTTGAGGGTATGGAAGAGGTACCTCATTTTTGCTTTTGTCTTGAGGAGGGATTGCCTCCTCACTCTTCTTCTCCCCTTCTTTTTCTTCTTTCTCTTTCACTAGGCCATCTCTTTTGTCAACACCCTCGGGTGCCATTACCACTTCCTCCTCTAACGGCATCTTGGGCCCTTCGTAGCTTGTCCCACTTCTTAACCTTATGGCGTTGCATTGCTCCTTGGGATTTAGCTCCGTGTTAGAGGGGAATTGCCCCGGAACGTGTTGCTTTCCAATGGCATTAGAGAGTTGGCCTATTTGCTTTTCTATGGCCTTCACATTATTTGCCACATTCTTGATCATCTCACCATGCTCATCAATTCTTTGCCATGTCTTGTTTGCATTATCCCTAGTCTCTCTCATGAAATTCTTGGTTTCCCCCATAAATGCTCCAAACATATCCTCCAATGATGGTTTTGATGAAGACTCCACAATAGCTCCATCTCTAACATTGAAATTTGGAGGTGGGATGATGGCATTCCTTGTGTTGGCATAGGAGAAATTCTCATGTTGCCTCAACCCGGGATGGTAATGATTTGGATTAGGGGGACTTTCACGGGCTTGCCTATCGTTCCAACCCCTCTCTCTAAATTGCCTATCCCTTTGATTGTTCATGTAGTGGGCTTCTTCATATTGCTCGTCACGTGGCCCCACTAAAGCTTTAGCCGTCATAAGAGATATCAATTTATCCACCTTGTTGGAGAGTTTAGCATTCTCATCCAAATCTTGGGTTGAGGCAACCTTCCGGTTTTGTCTTCTCTCGGATGGCCATTGGTTACCATTCTTAGCCATCTCCTCCAAAAGCACATAACCCTCATCCGTCGTCTTTCCTAGCAAAGAACCTCCTCCGGCCGAGGCATCTACCATTCCTCTCGTACGATGGTCCATCCCGTTGTAGAAGTAACAAATCAATTGGTCTCTTGAAAACCCGTGTTGAGGACAATTCCTTATGAGATCTTTGAAGCGTTCCCAAGCCTCGGCTAATGACTCATCATCATCTTGCATGAAGGAAGAAATCTCTCCTCTTATCTTGATGGTCTTGCTTGGAGGGAAGTACTTCATAAGGAAAGCATCTACAAGGTCGGCCCAATTTTCGATTGTCCTTAGATCAAGAGACATGTACAATTGCTTAGCACGATCACGGAGGGAGAATGGGAACAATTGGAGACGAATGTAATCATGAGGGACACGATTGATCTTAACCGTTCCACTTATCTCTAAGAATTGAGATAAATGGAGGTTAGGATCCTCCTTTGACAACCCTCCAAATTGGTTGGTTTGGACCATCATGATTAGCGCCAGTTTGAGCTCAAAGTTATGAGCATCTACGGGTTCCCTACCCGCTCCTCCGTATGGTCTTGGGATGGGACGGAAGTGGTCTCTCAAAACTCTTTGATTCCCATTGTCCTCCCGTTGCTCTCCATCTCCTTCAACATTAACATTCTCTTCCATCCTCCGGTTGAGGTTATCTCTTATGCCTCCTTGTGGTCGGTTACCACCATTCCCATTTGGCTCCACTATACCTCCAATATCCTCTTGGTTCCTTTCCTCTTCCACAGTCGGATTTTCCCTTCGATTCATGGCTTCTAGTTCAATCCTTCTTCTTTAGGCGTTTTGTCTTCGACAACTAGCTTCGATTTCCGGGTCTAGAGGTAGCACTTCTTGTTGATTCCTCCTAGATCGGGTGATCATATGCCATGTCTAGAAAAGAGTTCAAAAGAAAGTAAGAATCACAAGTGAAATCAAGGTAAAAACAAACACAAATATTTTTGGATTTTTGAGAAATAAGGAAAGCAAGTAAAATGTTTAAACTAAAACTCTCTTAACCTACGCTCTAGAGCTATAAAACCTCCCCGGCAGCGTCGCCATAAACTTGATTCACGTGTTATGCAACACTAAAATAAACAACCGCAAGTGTACAGCGCCTATCGTAGCGTGATAAGCACGAGGTCGATCCCACAAGGAGGTTAAGCGTAAAAGGGTAGTTTGTTAATTGAGTTCTATTTAGACGTGATCGATAACTTGAAAGTGTTGATTTACCCTAAATTATCTACCAAAATTGTCACTAGTAAACAATGAAAAGAGTAAATACAAAGTCGATCAAATACCATGCAAATCAATAAAAACGAAAGTAAAGTGGGTGAAGACTCAAAGAAAGAAAGTGGGTTCCAAGGCAATTGTAGTACTTAGACGTCCGTTTATGAATGTTATCTCGTTTAAATGGCCATTAAGGTTATCTCATATAGGGTGATCACACAAGAAGAACTAATCGATCTCTCGATACAAATTAATCCAAAGACGCATGCAACATAAGCTCGTATCTCTACATCACCAATATTACATTGCCTAAAATAGCTCCTAAGATCATTTAATTTCCTCTCCGATAATTAATCCTCTCTCGAGATCATAATAATACCGGGTTGCACATTCGCATACGATTAAATGGAATAAATCTCTCGATACTACCCCAATTAACAATGGATCAAGCAAATCATCATTGCCACTAACAACATGCTTTACAATGAATAATTAAACATGCAAATAAGAGATAAACACCAATTAAAGCAGGAAATTACTCATAAACATCAATCCAAGTCTCTACAATGCCTTAGAACCACAAATTTGTTTAGCTACTCAAATACATATCCAAACTACAAAATCCAAATGAAAATACCAAAAGAAAAGGACAAAGAACAAGGAATCTTAGTCTATGTTGTGGTAGGAGATGAAATTCCCAAGCTATTGCATCCTTCCTTGCATGAATTGGTGGAGAGATGAAGAAGATATGGCCAAAAACCTCCAACTATGTGTAAATGTGTGAAGAACTCTTGAGAAAGGGGTAAGATGGTGTGAAATTCAAGAAGTGTGGTATTTATAGTGTTGGGGTAGGGTTTGGGTGTGATATTTGCAAGTAGGTCCCTTAAAAATGGAGAAATTTCGCGTTTGGCACCGAAAATGGGACGGCCCTGCCGGGTGGGGAAATGGCCCGGTCGGTCGGAGTGTTGGCCGAGAAAATAAGAAACAGGGCATAGGCGGCCCGACCGGGTGGAACTTTCGTAAATGAGGGGGCAATGTTGGGCCTTCAGCCGCCCGGCCGGACGAGTGATGCCGCCCGGCCGGGCCAAAACTTCGTCTTTGCCAGATTTTGCTTGCTCGGCCGCCCGGCCGGGCGAGTCATGCCACACGGCCGGGCCGAAGTTTCGTATTCGGCTCGTCCTTCGTTTTCGTCCTCCAAATTCGTCCCTCCGTTTCTTGAGCTTCCGACCTCCGAACGACTCGATTCTTTTGGCTATTCCACTCCATTTTTCGAGCCGGACCCAATGGTGCACTCCTCTTTCTGGTCCGATCACTTGTGGTATGTGTTTTGCTCCCAAATTCCATCGTTTTACCTATAAAATCGACAAAACACTACCTTTCTCTCATTTTGGCTAAAACAATCATATTCAATGCATAAATCAATGAAATCCACATCAAAGTACGCTTCACATGTTCATCTAAAACGCGTAAATTCCACCCGAATCAACCCCCCTAAAATTTGTCAAGATAGATGCACCCCCACTCAAATTGTCCTAAATATCCTTTTATCTTAAAAATCTATTTACTAAAAACACACCCCTAATTTCCCCCTTCTTCCTCCTTCTTCTCCGATCGTTCTTCCCCTCTCTCTCTCTCTCTTTTTTTTCTACTCCCCTCCCTCTCTTTCTTCTAGCCGTCGTCGTCCCTCCTTTGTCGTCGCCGCTCTCCCCTCCCCCTTTCTCTCAAGAAGCTGCTTCCCCCTTTCTCTCAAAAAGCTGCGTAAGCAGGAAAAAAAACAAAAAAAAAGTATATATTCAACTCCTCTCCGTCGTCGCCGCCCTCCCCTCCTTGGTCGCCACTCTCCCCTCCCCCCTCTCTCTCTCTCAACAGCTGCTGTGTACAGTAGCAAATTAAAAAAAAATCAACTCATTCACCCCACCCACCGACCCCCACCACCCATCACCCCTGCCCACGCCCAAAATCCGGCCGCCCCACCCCGATTCGTCGTCCGCTGCCCGCCGCCGCCCATCAGGTTTGAATTTTAGGTTTATGTTTTTTTTTTTTTTGCTCTTCTTCGTTTTTTCTCTATTTTCTCCGTTTCTTTGGTTTTTTTGTTTCCTTTTCTCCTCGGATGTCAATTTTTTTGTTTTCGGCTGCAAAGGTATTTTTTTTCTTTTCATCGACACACCAGTGTCGACCCTTTGCATTCTCGTCGACGAGAATGTATGGGGTCGACCAACTGTGTCGATTTTTTTATAAAAAAAAAATAAAATTTTATCGACCTTTGTAGATCGACCATATACATTCTCGTCGACATATTGTTGTCGACGAGAGTGTATTTTGGTCGACTTAAAGTTGTCGAAATATTTCAATTTTTTTTTTTAAATTCAACAAACTAGTGGTTTCGACGAGAGTGAATATGGTTGACACTGGTTTGTCGAAAATTTAAAAAAAAATTGAAAATTTTCAAAGTTCCTGGATTTTGTCTGTTTTTTGTGGTGAAATTTTGTTGTTTGTTTGGTGGTGGTGGTGGCGGCGGCGGCGGATAAAACTTAGGTTTAGGGTTTAAAAAGTGAAGGAGGGGTGCGATTAGTAATAGAGGTGCATTTAGTAGTGTAATATGATTTAAAGGGTATTTTTAGTTTTTAACCTCATTATTTTATTATTAAACTCAAAGGAGAGTGTTCTAAACCGAAATGGAGGTGTAAATAGTCCCACCCTTCCAAAAACCCAAAACCTAACCGGACCAGCATATAAAAGAAAGAGAAAATTAGGCCCAAGCCCACATTGTTCAGGGCTTAATCCAGTGAGAGGCTTATTGAAAAGGAGAACTTCAATAGTATAGGTATAGCCGTATAGGTTAGATTCGAATAAAAAATAAAAAAATTAGTACATATTATAATTTGATATTAAATTATTCAGTGTGATGTTATATGAACTATAAGAGTTGATGTAACAATAAATTAAGAACAATAATGATTGTAACATATCAGTTAATTATACAAACATTTACAAATGAGAGTTCATTATTCCCCCTAAAGTTATTGAATTTTTTGTACAAAGTGGATGTAGCTATCATACTATTAAGAGCATCTCATAATAGTATCTCCAATGAGAGTGAGCAATTTTAAGGTAGAAGTTTGGCACATAGGTGACACTTCAAAAAATTTAAACTCCTAACTCAAAAATATTATTCTCTCCCAATGCTTCCTACCTTCAAAGTAAATATTATGGGTCCCACTATTAAATTTGAATGACAAAATTTAAACGCCTACACCCGCATGTGTAGTCCACCTGCTAGCCATATGTCCTTTTTTTTCCTAGTTTGGACTGCACGCCCCTTGTCCCCCACTCTCCATTTTTCTCTTCTTTTTACTTCTACCTACTTCTACCCAAATTGTTCTTCCCATGCCACATCACCTACCACACAATCACTCCTTCCTTCATTTTGGGTGAGGGGTAGAAATCCACATAGGATTCCTCACCCCCATTGGAGATGCCAGAGGGTGAATTGTGTTTGTTTTTTTTTTAAGTAAAAATGTTATTCCTTCTTCAAAATGTTGAAAATACAAATGTACTATAGTTGTAGCTGATGGGATAAAACAGAGCAATTAAGAATGTCACGACATACATATTTAACAGCAAAAGTCGAACTAGACGGTAGCATCTTTTCAAACCTCCGAATTCAAAAACGGCCGTAATGTGTGATTAAGATAGTCAACTAACTAAACTTAATTATCTATAATTATTATTTAATATTTAAACTTGGAAGCCCGAATAATTACAGCTTCAATACTATAATCTCCAAGATTCATAGTAAAATAAAATGAAGTGCATCTTTATTTCTTAAGTTTTTCACGGACATCCTTATTTCCATCATCCTAAATTCACTTATTTTTTTACATAACAAACAATTCAAAATATTTACACACACACACACACGTGGCAGATATCCGGCAACGAACTTCCAATCAGCAATTAATAATTCTTCTCATCACACTCCCTCTTTTTGGTAGCGCCACCACGGTCTGCCTGATCGCCGCCGGAGTTGCGGCGGCGACAGTCCCTTCATGTCCAGAATTAGCAGCGAACTTATTCCAATCAGCAATTATTCTTCTCATGACATCCCCTCTCTGCGGTAGTGCCGCCGCTTTCTGTTCAGTACCATTCATTTTTTTATTATTTCAGTATAGGGTTTAGGGGAATGTAAGAGACAGAGAGATTATATATATAGATAGATAGATAACTAATTAGGGGAGTGATGTAAAAACGCGCGATCTAGATATACGCGGCAAAATAAGATAGCCAATCGGCTTTTGTCATTTGGTAACAAAGACTCTATCAACATCTTTATTTGTTTATTCTTTTTCTCTTAACGACCTGATCAAACTTAAAGAGTAAGCTTATTTCTAAGGAGATTATCGTAATTTGATTAATCTTACCAATTTAAATTACATGTCATGACAAAATGTATATAAAAAATCACAAGTTTAAATTCATGGTGTGCTAGCTCTCAACAAAAATATTATGTCTCAAATTTTCAAATCTCTCAAAAATACAATTTAGCACGTTTTAACATAATTATTAGTTTTTGTTAACTATTCTAAATTAACAAAATAAGTCTAAAATAAAATAAAAACTTTCAGCCTGCATACTAAGCGAATCTGTGCACAAGTAAACTAATAAACTCAAATTGAATGATATTTAATTTGTTACTACTTAATAAGCTACTGAGCTGACTTATATAAATAATTATACTAATGAATAATTTGACATTTATTTATATTTTTCACACTTATATTTGATGAGACCAAGTTCAGCTCCGATTGAGAGGCGGACCTTAGACGGCATCATCTTTGGACTAGCTAACCTACACAAAAATCGGGTCGGAGGGGCTCCGGCGACAGTCCTCCGACGCTCAAGTCAGTCGAATAGTTATGGAGGAATCGTGAGAGATATAGAGTCATGAGCAAGAAAGTATGGGTGTAGAGTAAAATACTAGCTAGGGTTACCTTCTTATAGTGGATAGGAAAGTGTTTTTAATTATACCTTTTATTTCAGATGGGTTTGAATGACATTTCTCCTCTAGAATTTATGGCGGAATATATCACATCATTGTACGATAATGATACATATGAATAATCCTACATATAGTTTGCAAGTTTTGTAGGTACGTGATGTTCCTAACATTTTGTGATTGTGTGGTCCCTTCTAACTAATTGAAAGATATGAGTTCATAGATCAATTTTCTCTCCTCTGACACGACAGAGGAGGGATAAAAAGTCATCCCTGAAAAAATAACGGATTTAGATCAAAGCGGAGGAGGTCGGAAAGGTGTCTCATCTGCCCTTATTGTTTTTATATTCGTCTTTACTTTAAGAGATTATCCTGAGCCTAAGAGGTCTCCTGACATTTTATCATTCTTTGCGAATGTGATCAAGGGCGAAAATGCAGAGTGAAACTTCTTTTGAGATGTGACACCATTATGTCATATCAATATTTATGGTAAATATAAAATTATGTAATTAAACTTATTTAGTTAGATGGAATTATAGAATTAATATATACATGCATGTGATTTTTATTAAAAATATACTTGTTTTATTTAGTAATTAATCGACGAATAAATAAATTTTAAAATCTACTCCATTATTAAGTTCATTTGGGTTCGAGTAATTAGCTCGAAAAAATGTGAATAATCGATGATTAAACTCAAGCGTGTACGATAATAAGCAATTCAAACTCAAACACCGTGTAGTGAAACATATTTTGTAAAACCATCTGACACATGTATTCAGGGACGGACGCAAGCAAGGGCGGAGCTACAACATGGCTAAGGAGGGATGTAGCCCACCCTATATTTTAAAAAAAAAAAAAAAAATTACTTCTATAGATTAAAAAATATATATATCTAAATGTCTATGGAGCTCCTTTCCGTTAGTTTCAAGTTTGCAATTTTCATCTTTGAATTTCACCAGCTACCCAATTTTTCATTCTCTGCAATTCTTCATTTTCTCAAGTGAATAGCAAAATATACAGAGACGAGAGAGTGAGAGTCCAAAGGATTAGTATTAATTATTGTAGAGTAACCTTTTTTAGAGTATATCTTTAATACATATATTTGGCAGTCTCTATTTTGCCTACGTTATTTTGAAATACTGAATTATGGTGAGACTGTTATTTTTTACAGTTTTTTTTTTCTTATTTTTTTATTTTGAAATACTGAATTTGTGATGAAACTGTTATTTTTTACAGTTTTTTTTTCAAATTCTTTTTATTTTCTTCTTCCTTTTTCTTCTGAAATTGTTATCGGAGATTACACTTCTCACTTCTTCATTTTTCTAATTCTTCTCTTTTCTTCTCTCAAGTTGTCGGTTATTTTTTACAGTTATTTTTTTCTTATTTTGAAATTGTTATCGGAGATTACTCACTTCATCATTTTTCTAATTCTTCTCTTTTCTTCTCTAGATATCTCTCACTTCTTCTCAAGTAGTTATCAGAATTGCATTTATAATTTCATCTTATTATATCATTTATTTATAACTTTAATTTATTTTATTATGTAGTACCAAATTTATGGATAATCTTTAATTCATTTATTTGTTTGACGAATTGCTACAATGATTTAGACAGTTTTTTATTCAAAATATGTAACTCATTTCTTTTATATATAATTAAATACGGTTTAAACCGCATGAAACTCGATCAGAATTCCTATTAAAAGCCTGGATCAGGATTCCTAATCAACCGTCGGAAGTCGGGATTCCTAATCAACCGTCGGAAGTCGAGAGTCGTCGTCACAACTATTTTTTATAGGTAAAGTTTCATTCTTCTTATAACTCATTTTTTATATATAATTAAATACTCTATTTTATAGGTAAAATTTCATTCTTCTTACTATAATTCTAGAATATTGTAGCTGAGATATTTAGGGATTTGATGATTTGAGATTCATTCCAATCCATATACTTAGTGTAGAATTATGAATCATCTTCTTATTGTTTATTTTTGTACAGGAAATAATAAATTTTCATCTGCCACTATCTACACCGACCCAATGCTCCAAAACCAGTGCGAAAATATCTGAGGGAGTATTTTGTTAAATCAAATCATCAATCCATAATTGAAGACATGAACGTGTTGATTAAGAAAATTTTATGTTTATTTGCATTGTGTAATTTTCTTAGATAACTTTTTTACTGGGCTCCTTTTCTCTTTTCCTATTTTAATTGCATATTTACATTTTTTTAATACTAAGAACTATCTCTAGATTTAGTATCATAATATTTTATTTTTACTTCTTTGAGTTTATGTAGATTAGTATATCATAATCTTTTTGTAATTTTTAGATTTCTGTAGATTCAATATATAATAATATTTTTTATAATTAATATATAACTAATTTTGATATATCTTTAATATATATATTTGAATCTTTATTAAGAATACGTGTTTATTGAGCATTGTCATCACATCAGACTTTGTTGATCCCGTTGAAAGAAAGTATGTTATTAGTTTGTTTTCTTTAAAAAAAAATTTCATGGTACCTTAATTTATTTAATGGTTTTGTCCGATTACCTCCAATCATTTGAAGTTTTATTAAGAATACGTGGTGGAGGGTTGTCATCACGAAAATGCGATATATAACTTGAGATTGACGAAAATAGAACAATAATGTAATTTTATATTTATTTTTTTTGTATATTTTTTTAAATAGTGTAATTTTTCGTTTTATTTGTACATTTTTTTTTTCAATTTTCTTCCCTTCTATATTTTTTATTTTAATTATTCCCGCATATTATGCGGGTTGTGCACTAGTATATATATATAATATAATTGTTTTGTAGGCTGCAAATGTCTAGACATAATAATCATATAGGAGTACATTAGTACTCCATATTGTTTCTTGTTTTATGTGAAATAAATTAATTTTTTCAGACTTTGTTTGTTAACTTTTGGCCACCATCCTTTTTCTTGTTTAATTAAGTTTTTTTTTTTTTTTATGTATATTGTCCGATTTTAGTTTAATGTATATTGTTTTGTTTTCTTGTTAATGTATTATGTAGTAGTATATTGATTTGTAACGTTGCTTCTGGTATATAATGTAGTGTAGTGAATAGTGTTATTAAACGAGTTTCTTGTGAGTTCAACTTGAATTTGTATTTTTACTTGTCAATATAATCGAGTCGAATTTATCATCTTAAGAGTTCGAGTCGAGCTCAAACTCTAAGTATTCAACTCGACTCGAATAACACTGTACAATTTTATTTTTTTGTACTGTATTTAATTTAGACCTTCAGCCCATCCTAAAAAAAATTTCTAACTCCGCCCTTGGACGCAAGTATATGTCAAGGGTCCCAACGCCCCAACTCACCCCCAAACTCATAGAGAGAGCTCTCTCTCTCTCTCTCTCTCTCTCTCTCTCTCTCTCTCTCTCTCTCTCTCTCTCTCTCTCTCTCTCTCTCTCTCTCTCTCTCTCTCTCTCTCTCTCTCTCTCTCTCTCTCTCTCTCTCTCTCTCTCTCTCTCTCTCTCTCTCTCTCTCTCTCTCTCTCTCTCTCTCTCTCTCTCTCTCTCTCTCTCTCTCTCTCTCTCTCTCTCTCTCTCTCTCTCTCTCTCTCTCTCTCTCTCTCTCTCTCTCTCTCTCTCGTTGATTTAAAGTGATTAAACTTGATTTTTGTAGTAAAATTAAAAGTAGATAGTGTTTTAAAAATAAGCACTTCTAATCAATTTTTTAAATGTTGTGGTGTATGCCATACAAATTATTTTTTTTATAATTTTACAAAAAACACTCTTATTACATTTGAATAAATAATGGGTAAAAATAAAATATTATTTAAATTGTGAGGACAAAATTGTAAAATTAGTGAGTGTAATGATTAGAAGCACTTAAAAGTTGTTAGAATCATGGGGAGGGGTGCTTGACCAAAACTATTTTTAAGTAATTAATTTAATCACTTACTTGTGTTTACAAACACTTCAAAAGTGATTCTATTTAAAAAAGATGTGTTTTTAAGCACATAGTTTTATTTGCAAACACTCACATAGTAGTATAATTTAATTTTTTTAGTATTTCTTTTTAAGATTAAGTACAATTAATAATAAAATTATTGACGAATTAATTTAATAAGTCATTTTAATAGTGAACTTATTGTAAAAGTTACATCAAAAGAAATTAATTTATTTGTGCACTTTTAGTACTAATAATATATGTATGTTAGTATTATGGATCATTAAATTTTTTTCGCCTCTCAACCAACTTTGAATTTTGGGTCCGTCCCTACATGTATTCCACTTTTCTTTGCTAATTATGATGTTAATAAAGAAGTGATATTGGAATTTAATTTCACTATTCCAAACCGCCATAAATAAATATACTTGCAAGTTGCAAGTTGCAAGTTGAAACAATTGTGCCTCGGCTCTACGTCAACAATACAAAATATATCTGACCCACAAATCAATCGTATAATAAAACCCCACCAATCATCCATTTCCCCTTAAATCAAGTCGCTGGTCCAAGATTCCTCGATTTGAAGAAAAAATGGAACGGCGCGGCCGTCGTCAATGAATAAATATCGTGCTACTATAAATATGGTGTCACGGATTTGTTTTTGAATTTCTTATAATGTTTCATGAGTTTTTCTTAGTGTAGTCAAATTGTACAAAGTGACTATGTAGTCAGCGCGTCGAATAGCGCCACGTGGCGTCGTATGCGTCGTATGAACCTGCTACCTGTTGTACAGATTTAAATTTAATTAAAGGGAGCCACTTACTAACACCCCAAAAAGTGTTAAACTCACCCCAATCTTTTTAAGACTAAATTAAATAAATGTATATGGACTAAGTTGTCCTTTTAATTTCTCCACTTTAAAATGTTATCTATACCCCAAACCTTAAATCCCTCATGTCTCCATCATAACACCGACGCTTATTTCTGTAAACCAAACTTTTTGTTTTAAAATTTGCAAATCCTATATTTTATGAACTAAATTCAGATTAGCTCACCAAAACTTGGAAAGTGCGGCACTGCTATTATTCTCCCATCTTCAATCTTTTAAATTCAATTTTCTTTCATGTTTTCTATAATTTTGAAGTTTTAATCGTGAGTCGTGACGCTGCAGTTTCGAATCGGATCTACCGATTGCTTCCCCCAAAACGTCTACCGCTGCCATCGCTTCCTTGTCGTTACAGTTCTTGCGCTCCTCCATTGAACGTTATTGCCGTCGATGGACGTTATTACTGCCGATGGGTGCCATTGTAGTCGCTGGAGTTTTCTGAAAATGGACTTTAATGTGGGAGAGTAAGAGGTGAAAGGAAAAAAATGGGTGGAAGGGTAGGATAGGAAAAGAATGGGGTGTGTTTAGTAAATATAAATTTATTTTTAAATTTTATAGGGGTGAGCTTATTTTTTGGGGTGTGATTAACATTTATTGGGATGTTATTAGTGGCTCCCTTAATTAAATTATTTTTTAAATTGTATTTTGTTATTTACTATATTACCCTTTTTAAATATAAATAATTTTTTTAAAAAAAATTACAGAAACAAATTATATTATTTTAAGAAAAATTAAAGAATCAAATTAATCAAAAATAAATTTAAAAAATGGAATAATTTCCATATTTTAAACTTCTCCTTAAATAATGGAATACACCAACAAATATAAAAGACAAAGTGGGATAGCTCAAGTGGTTAGAGCATCACTACCTAGGCCTTAGGTCCTGGGTTCGAGTCATGGGGAGGGGAAAAGGGGTGGGTATTTAACCAACAAATATAAAAAAAAAAAAATTATTACATAAGGATAAAAATGTAATTTTATAATTATATATTTTAATTAATTAAATTAAATATAAAAATAAAAATGTATGACACCATACGACATATACGTTGAATATTTTCAACACAAAGTACAAAAGGTAACAGGTCATCAGATTCAAGCCTTCAGATTTGATTTTTAATGATTCAGATTTAATTGACTATGGTAGTCATACGACACCATACGACATTCTGACTACATGTAGAAGGTCCCATGTTTCATACCAATAGAGATAATAGTTCATCCTTATACACTCCAAAGTCTTTCAATGCTTTTTTCGTTGGGAGACTTAATATCCTTTGCAATTGTACCCAAATTCTAAATTTTGAACCCGACACTATTTAACACTCCCAACAATTATGTCTAAATTATTTTCCGTCTCACACCCAAAAAAAAATTTCTTCCTATAATTACCTTTTTTTTAGCCCACTATAATTAGCATTTTAAATTATTATTTATGCCATGTTGTCTAGAAGTAGTCCGTAGTAAATGGTAAGTAAATTAAAAGGTATATAAAAACAAATTTTAATGTACAAAGTTAGAGATCATGGTTTAAGATATTAATGATTGAATTACAAATGAGGTAAGATTAAGTAATGATTGAATTACACTTCTATCTAGCAACGGAGGGAATAAAGTGTCCACTTTGATAACAAGAGTTTTATACTCGTAATTTTTTAAAAATAAAAAACATCCACTATACATAAATATACTCTCCGAAGTGTACAGACGTTAATCCCACTGAAAACAAATGTGGGTATATGGGTCATTTACCTGGAAAATGGATAAGTTCGATACTTATTTTTTTATATATGAAAACGAGCATTTTGTTTTTGTTTATTTCGATTCTTCTAGGCCTTGTGGTTAAATTAGTTAATTAAATATGACGTCATAATTGTGGGGTCAATATTCGTCATGCTGTCGAGTGTGGAGTGCCAAAACTCGTTACGGCATTCACCGCCCCCACCACAATTTATTTTTATTATTTATTAAAGATTTCATATCCACAGGTGCACTGCATATGATCTGATTCTCTTGAAATAGAGTATTCATTTATTCAAGATTTTATATGATCACGAAAGAGATATGAAAAAAAGGGAATATAATTTCGTACTTTTACTAATTATGTTAATGTCTTAATATTCAAAAAGAAAAATTGATTATCATAATTCGTAAACTCAGTTGGTACTGGAAGTAGTTGGATTTCTGACCTTTCTATTAATTAATATAGAGCCTCTCCAGGAATTTAAAAAAAAAAAAAAAAAAAAAGGAAAATGTCAAAATAATAAAGATTAAATAATTATATTTTTCGACTGCAATAAATAATTAAGTTTATGTTATTCATTATTCCTATTAAAAGAATTTATCAAACTAAAGCAGTCCAACCCTTTAACTAAACTACACATTTCTGGTACATATAATTAAAGGATAATACTAATATGATTTTTTTATATGAATTTCACAAGAGATCGATTAAGTTAATCAGAAATGGGCTTTTTTTTTCTTTTTTCTTTTCTAATTTAAAGATCTACTAATTTGAGGATCAATTCCACCCGAGCTTAATGACTTTGAAACTTTAAGGTAACGAGGCAACTTTGTTGTTGGAATCAAAACTCGAAAAAAAAAATGCAAGATTGATAAAAAGGGGAAATAGAGATTTACACGGTGACAAAATATTAACTGTACAATATTATTTGTTAACTAAAAAATGAAGTGGTACATAGTAAAATACAGCACAAATTAAAAGGACATACTGTAACATGATATTATAATTCATGTGTATGACAAAATTACACATAAAAAAAATGTATGTTCCTAATATAATCATGATTTGCATATATCAGCGATGATGGCCCTCATGACATTCCCCCGCTGAGGCGGCGGGGGCGGCCTCCCCCTTGGTCCGGTGGCTGCCGCACCGTTTCGCTGTGCACCGCCGTGGACGACGGCCGGTGGGTTTTGCTGGGTGGCACCTCCCCCTCCCCTAGTCATGTTATCACTCATTTTACACTTTACAAGCTGAGAAATGAACATGTATGTATATATACAGGAATTGAAGGTAATTAGTCCCCACAGCCAGGGGCGGACCCAGGATTGGTATTGAGGGGGGGCCAATTTTATATGTTCGAACATTAATTTCCCCCAATTTTATATGTTCGTTAATAAAATTTAAATATTATATATTTATATCTTTTGTCCCTGTTAAATATCTAAAACTCTATAAATATTTTAAACTGTATAATGTGTTTTTGCTATGTTGTGAATTTGTTAACACGAGAAAAAGAAATTTACTAGTAAAAAATAAATTATAATCACTAATTCACATCATAAAATATAAGGAATTAAAATAAGACACATTTGTATTATATGGTGCAATTTTAACTTGGTTCTAATGGTGGAAATTCAATTGAATAATGAGAATATATTAAAAATACACTCAATTATATATAAGAATTTATCAATAAAAATATATACTAATATTTGATAGTGGCCTTTTAAAAAATTATTAACCTGTAAAACTAAAATATAATAAATTAAAGTATATTTTAATATTAGTATTTGGATAAAAGCCTATTACCTAAAAAGTGGAGAACAGTTATAATAAAATTAATTAATTAATTTAATAATTACTACATATAATAAATATTTAAAAAAAAAGTTGAGGGGGGCCATGGCCACCCCCATGATATACATAGGTCCGCCCCTGCCCACAGCCACAGGCCACTAGTTGAGTGTGAAGCAATCACATTATGCCACGTTTCCACAAATGCACGTGATGTACTATTAACTAATGCACCATTTAATTAATATTCCAACATAATAAATTCTAGTAACAATTTTAAACCTGCACGGAACTCGTAAAATTTATTAAAAAAAAAATAGATTGGGGCACGTTTGGAACAAAAGTATATTAAAGTAATTATAGTTTGGTTAGAGCACCACTACTCTTGGGTTCGAGTCCTGGGAGTAAAAAAAAAAGGGATGAGTATTTAACTTCCATAAAAAAAAAACAATCATTATAACATCCTTTACTCATCTCGTTAGCTATTTACTCTTTTTTGTGTCCCAATTATATAGATTTACTGTGTTTTCAATGTCTCAATGCAGTTTTCATCTAAAAAGTAGTAATATTTTTCATTTACAGTAAATTGAGTTATAATAGAATTTTACTAATTTGTTTAATTTTATTTTCTCAACGGAATTTGATATATTCGTATGAAAAGTCAAACCTGATGGGAAGACTATATATAATAGGGTAGAGTTGGTGCGAAAAGAATTTTATATTTTAATTAATGTTTGGTTTCATTATATTTAGCATATATTATGTATATTAATTAATGAAGTCTATACACATTATATATTGATTATTTTATAATACAAGATGTAATAATAAGTGGAATAGTAAATCACAAATTAAACAAGAGTTGGTGGGAACACGGTGCAAGTCCTAAGACACACCAACTCATATCCGACATGCTCTGTTACAATTGCTGAAAATTTCATATCATTAAACATAAATGGATCCTACGATATATGAGGCTGTTCACACTTCACAGTTTAAAGCACTCTTCTTTATTAAGTATTAGGGTAAATTACATAAAAAAAAATAAAAAAAATCAAGGATCAAATTCGTGTCCACTCATGTCAAACTTCATTTAAATAGATTTTTTTGCATGTTTTCAAATATTGTCTTAATACAAGATCAAAGTGTGATATTCCAAAAATAATTTGTATTACTGCAAGAAGAGTAACCCATAAATTTCACAGTCATATATGCAAGTGATATGAAAGACCCAAAATTTTTAAGTATTGATTTAATTAGCTAGACATATTTTCACTCATGAAATAATATGTGCTTATAGGTCATTAATTTTATATACACACTCATCCAAATATATATAAGTATATTCTTATACGGAAATACTGGCTTAACTTTATGTTCAAAATATATATTTCACTGGATTTTTTTATATTTTTATGTACAATATATATATATATATGATTATTCTTTTGATAGGATAAGTGTGACGTTATAGATTGCGACATCAAACAATAGGAAATAATTCATAATATTTGAAGTGAGCTTGGTTTGTCGTGGCACATAAGCTACCAGGTGTTCTTCCCTTTTCTTGGGCCTCCATTGTTGATGTTGAGTTGAGCTTTCAAAATTTGTGAATGATCTTCACAATTTAATTTGCAAAAAAATAAAAATATGACTAAGTAATTATGGAAAATCAGTCAAAAATAGCTTGACTTCTTAATGCCTTTATAAGTAGTTGCAAACTGGAGTAAAAAACAAATACTGATATTGTTGTGCTGACGCGTCATGTGTGAATGAAGCTGAGGATAACTAGTCAAGTGAGGTAGGTACGTGGTTTGCTAAGATTCTTTTTTCAAAAAAAATCTCTCTCAAAATATGACTTAGTTCATCTACCCTTTTATTAAAAAAAAAAATCAAGATGCATTTAAAAATACGGGAAAAAAAAAAGCTTCAATCTTTCTAATTGGTTCTTGTACTTTTATTCATAAATATAAAGTTGGAATACTTTGTTTGATTTATGTGATGGTATTTAGCTCATTAATCTGATTCTGGAAACATGAACATGTCATTGAGTTCAAAATCAGTTAGTTAATTCGGTTATCAACAATTAACAATTGGTTATTTTAACTTAGGAAATCAGTTTATGTGTGGAACAATTAGAGATAATTTCACACATGTTCATATGTAACTTTTTCAAAATTATAAAAGGTTCTATAACTTTTTATTTTATTAATTTTAGTTCTTTAAATTTCAATTTTAATTCAATTAATCCATTTTTGTCCGATTTTAGTCCTTTTCGGTGATTATTTTGAATTCCAGTCGAAATTTGCCAAATAATCAATATTTCCGGCCAGAAGATTCACATGGACTGCCACATAAGCTGTATACATTAAACCCCTTACGTTATTTTGAGGGACCACTACGCTCCCATCTCTTTTCTTGTATCCACATCGAGCCTTTTGATTCAGTGTGATTAGCTAGGGTGTCAAATTTCATCATGCATGTATACAGCTTATTTGGCAGTCCATGTGGATCTTCTAGCTGAAAATATAGCAAATTTCGCTGGAAAGGACTAAAATCAGACAAAAAGGATCAAAATTGGACAAAGGACTAAATTTGAGACTTCAAGGACTAAAATTAATAAAATAAAAAGCTACAAAACCTTTTATGAATTTTAAAAAAGTTATGGGATCATCTATGAAATTATCTCATTAGAATGATTATCTAGCAGTTGAAGGTATATTTGTTATTCAAGTCGAGTATTTGAAGTTCGAACTCGACACAAGCTATTATTGAGTCGAGCCTCAAGTATGTACATTAATGAGCAGAAAAATAAGCTCGGCTTGACTCGTAAACGAGTCAATCGAGTCGCGTCTAACGAATCTAATGTAATTAAAAGAAAATCGAGTCTAACGAGTCGAGTTTGAGCTAGGTTTCGCTTAACAATACTAGTGGCACCGGCTTATTCAGAACTTTCTAGCATCTACTAGTTAATTATGTAGTATCAGGTTGTAAATGAGGCCGAAAACCAAACATAAACACTTACTGCCCCTTCATTCGTCTGTACTTGACGTTTATGGACCAAAAGTTAATACAAAATTTTTAAAAAGTATGTAATCAAATAAAGTTAAATATCAACCCCATTAGCACTAAGTCCCTTACAAAACAAAAGTTGTCTAACTTCATTATCAATGAACAATTCCACACAAATTAAAAAAAAAAAAACCACCAAACATACCCAGACGAAGCAAACAGAGCATAGCTATAAACAGCTAAAAGTGGAAATAAGAAATGCAAAATTGATTTAATACTCGTATATAAATTAAAAAGTAGAAAGAAAATACGTACATTCTCGAATTTTCATACATAAGGAAAAACAGTAGTACTGCTCCTTGATTTCTTCAAATTTTGTAAGGCCGTGTTTGGCTGCACCGCCGTCGAAAAACCTGAAACGACGGATTGGAAAATTAGATCAAACATCATCTTCTTCACCGACCTCCTCTTCTTCGGAAAAACACTCCCTTCCTTGACGCCGTAGCGCCACCGCACCGCCGCCGCGCAGTCACTTTTGCTACCCATCACTCTGTTATAATAATGCTGCAGATTGAATGATTTAATTAATACAGTACTTGAGAAGAAACTTGGTTTTCAAGAAAGAGGGAGATGATAACACGTGTAATTAAATACTATTTCATCAGATCAGACACTACACTACATTCTCGCCCTTTTGAGAAAAAAAAAAAAACGGAAATTGGTAATAATTGAACATTAAAATGACTTTAAAAAATGAGTCCCCAAAAAGTTAAAATATTTATAAACCTGAATCTATTGTTTTCGTTGGTTTCATATTAAAATCAAAGATAACTTAGCTCGAAACACATTAAATGATAAAATGAACACAAAAAAAGTATGTACTACATGCAACTTTTTTTTTTTTACTGTATTAGTATTTTAATTGAATATATTATTCACCTCCTTTCCATCAATTTGTTTCCACCAAAAATTGATAAATATTAAAAAAAAATAAAAAAAATATTGTAAGATATAGTGGGTTCATTATGATTTATAAAGTGATACTACTTATAAGTAAAATTGAATAAATGTTTAAATAAATAAATAATACGAATAGTTGAAAGTAAAGATAAAATGATCATTCTTATAAAAGGTATGAAAACAAGTTTGGTAGACGAATGAAGCTGATGTTTACACTAAACAATATTATTAATTTTACTAAACAATTTTAGTTGTTTTATGTGACTAATATTAGTTGATTTATACAAGTCAGACTCAGACATTTATATAAGTATTTAAAATTTAGGGGGTGTTTGCTTTAAGAATCACTTTTTTAAAACTGCTTTTTCACAACTTTTACTTTTGAAAAGTGTTTTTAAGCTTTTAATAGAACGGCTCATTTAAGTGTGTATTTATACTCCATTATTTAATATAAAATACTTATGTTAATAAAAATACATAACTAATTATATATTTTATTTATATTTATATTTTTTTTTGACAGAAATATTATTATTGTTAAAATTTAATATATACTATTATTATATTTTTTAATTTATTATATTATTATTATTACATTTGAGATTATATAGTATTATATTAATATTTTTATTAAATATAATTATTTTATTTTTATTATTAAATAATACTCATAGTAATATTATTGTTATTAAATTTTTATTATTTGTTTTCTTAGTTAAATCAAAGGGGTTGGAAGGAAATAAAATTATTTACTTTTAAAATCATCATTCCATCAGTTTTTTGTTTTCAATTTTCGTTTTAAATTAAGATTTAAGAGTCATTTTTATATTCTTTTTTTTTCTAATTTATTTTATGTGCATTCTAAAAATATCTCTTATTTAATAAAAAATAATTAATACAATTTTCACTCACATCTTTAATAAAAAAAAATATCCATATATTTCAAAATTAGAAAGTGAAACGTGAAGAGGGTGTGAGATTTGAGATATGATTGAAGATAAATATGTAAAAAAAATATGACACAAATTCTCTAAAACGACACTTATTATAAAACAGATTGAGTATTTGTTTTGGACCTTAAGTGATTTTTTTAAATTTATCATATTATTAATTTCTATTCTATTTTGATTCCTTAATTAAATTAGAGGGAGTTGGAAAGAATGATAATTTTTTACTTTTTGAAAATCATCATTTCTTATTATTCTATTTCATAAATTATATTCCGTACAAATTATAAATTAGAAATAGATTCATAAATGTATGTGTTATTCTACCATATCAATCTTGCCATAATGATATATAATAAGGCAAATATACTTTTTTATGATCAATAAAACCAAAGGTGGATTTTGTGATTATTTGAAATTAAATTTCATCGAGAATTCGAGATTACTAAAATTAATTAAGGCCTTAACTATCGAATATTTTATTTATTTAATTCTTATAATTGATACATATAAATAAATAACTAGCTACTTCTTCGGATTAATTTCAAATCAAAATCACGTATTATACCGGTTAGCTAGGTACCAATTATCATGATGATGAATTCTCATGGAGTGATTATTTTTTTCATCATCTATTTTTGGAGTGTTGACGTTCATGCAGAGAGTAATAATTTCATTATCACTGATTTTGGTGGAATTAGCGATGGGAAAACGGATAACAAATTGGTATTAATTTATTTAGTTAATTTTGTTTATATATAATGATTAAATTCTAATTAATTCTTATAATGATGTAGGCTTTTGCAAATGCATGGAAGAAAGCTTGTGCAACTCCCGAAGGTACAATTTCGGTTCCAAAAGGGAATTTCCTAGTGAGTGGTGGTGATTTTGAAGGCTCATGCAATGGCCCGACCCGGTTTAATATCGACGGGACTATGGTGGCTACCGCCACCTCTAGTGATCACAAAGACTGGGTAACTTTTGATAAGGTTGATGATCTTACAATTTTTGGTACTGGTACCCTTGATGGCAATGGAGCCTCGATGTGGTCTCGTTGCAAGGGCTCTGAAAAATGTGACAAACATCCCCGTGTAAGTGATTATAAACAATTCAATTCTTTTGTTTCACATTAATTTTGTGTTGATGTGTTTCATTGTTAGAATTCGTTTTGACCGTGAGTAGTTCTTGTTAAATACATATATGTACAATATTTATTAGTACCATGCATGTATCATTACATACAACTTTAACGTGAGTTTGTATAGTAAACATTTGGATGTCAATAGAAATCACAAATTCGTTTTAGTTCTCTATTTTGAAATATTTCAAATTCTAATTACCTTCAAAGGAGAGCAAAAGATATAATAATCAAATTTTCTTAATGATATTGTGTCTACTTTTGTGGACTTATGAATATAATGATCCGTGTTTATTTTGTAGGCATTGGATATAGTTGGTGTGACAAATGCTCTAATACAAGGCATAAGTTTAGTGAATAGCAAGATGTTCCATGTCAACATTCATCGGTCTAAGAATGTGAAAATAAAAAAT
This sequence comes from Galeopsis tetrahit, assembly GCA_963675135.1. NCBI lineage: Eukaryota > Viridiplantae > Streptophyta > Magnoliopsida > Lamiales > Lamiaceae > Galeopsis > Galeopsis tetrahit. Next base: position 54,070,409 of record OY776131.1, on the reverse strand, counting down.
GTGAATATATTTGCCCCCAAAGATAGTCCCAACACTGATGGAATTCACATTTCACGATCTGAATATGTTATCATTGAGGATTCCAATATAGGCACGGGAGACGACTGCGTATCCATCGGGGATGGTAGTAGATACGTAAGCATCTCAGGGGTGTTTTGTGGGCCGGGGCATGGTATCAGCATCGGAAGCTTAGGCAAGTACAAAGGCGAAGATGACGTGAGTGAAATTACTGTGAGAAATTGCACTCTAAGCAAGACACAAAACGGATTAAGAATCAAAACGTGGGCCCCTTCAAAATCATCAACTGTTGTTTCTAATGTTACGTTTACAAACATCAATTTGATATTGGTTGATAATCCGATCATAATAAATCAATACTATTGTCCATCTAAACCATGTTCGCATAATGGTGAGTCGAGTGTTGCAATAAAAGGAGTAAAGTACATAAATGTGCATGGCAGTTCATCAATAGACACGGCGGTTAACGTTCAATGTAGCAAGAGTCATCCATGTGAGGACGTAAATCTTGCTGGGGTTCGTATCACTCACAATGGACAACCCACTAAGGCGAACTGCTCGAGTAGTATTCATTTCCAAGGAACGGATCAAGTTCCTCCAAGATGTCAATGAAATTATTTAACCATCATATCTTAGTTGGTTAATTAGATTTTGTTATATATATATATATATATATATATATATATATATATATATATATATATATATAACAAAATTGCACATCCACTTTCATTTATATTTTTATATAGTTATAGATTAGTGGATTTATTTGGTTACTCACTTCTGGACTAGACTGGGTGTAAATAGAATACGATAATATAATGAAATATGAAAGAAAATAATTTTACTAAAAAATAATAACAAGCTTTTATGAGACAATCGAAAAAAAGGGTTGCACTCTTGTGTATCAGTTATATATATGTAACTTGTTCCTATTTAATATTTGAACTAATACTATACAATATGTGAACTAAATTACGTCAGTTAATCTAAGCCATTAAAAATATAATCTAAAGGTTTAAATTTGATGACCCGTTACCTTTTATAAATTTTACGGTATGTATCGTCGTAATGTGTCATAAATTTGTATTTTCTATTAAATTAATTAAAAAATATTATTGTAAAGTTACATTTTTATCCTTATACAATAAAATAATTTATTATATTTTTGTTAATGTAATTAAAATATGTAATGTTAAAATTACATATTTACCCTTATGTTATTAATAACAAAAGAATAAATCAAATCAATTAATTAATAAAAAATAAATCAAATTATAACTTAAAGGAATTAAAATCATTAAGTCTTAGAAACATAAAATCGATGTGGCTGTGGAGAGAAGACAGTAATGTAATATTCTGGAATTTGTTTATTTCATTTTTTAAATTTAAAATTATAATATTTGTATTAAAAGGGTAGGATAGTAATTTTATTAATATTTGTATTAAAAGGGTAGGATAGTAATTTTATTATTTTTTATAAATTAAACTTTCTTATAAATAATTTAAATAAAAGAAGGGTAATATAGTAAATAACAAAATACAATTTAAATAATGATAAAAATAACTTAAACCTGTATAATAGGTAGCGGGTCGTTACGACGTTTACGACGCCACATGGCGCAAGTTGTATTAAATAGGAACAAGTTACATGTATGTAACTGTTATACATAAGTATTTGTAAAAAAAAAATGATGGCACAATTGGAGTATTATCTAGTGAAATGAGTTGAAGAAGGCATTGTGTTGGGTAGGGGTGTAAACGAGCCGAGTCGAGCCGAGTAGTGCTGAGCTCGAAACTCGACTCGATTGTTATACTCGAAGCTCGATACTCGACTCGACTCGGTCGAGCCTAAAATTTTGAAGATCGAGCTCGACTCGATAAGAAACTCGATAAACTCGAGCTCGGCTCGACTCGACTCGATTACCTATATAATTTTTAAAATTAATTTTAAAACTTTTTTTTTCTAAAATAAACTCGAGCTCGACTCGACTCGATTACTCGTATATAAATATAAATTATATATTAATGGCAAAATAGTAAATACTGTTCAAGTTCGATTAGGCTCGCGAGCCTTTCGAGCCGAGTATTTATGAGCTCGAACTCGGTAGCTACTCGAGTAGCTCGAAACTCGACTCGACTCGATTAACTTCGAGTCGATTTCGATCTTTTTTCGAGTCGAGCACGAGTAGCTCGCGAGTAGGCTCGACTCACTTACACCGCTAGTGTTGGGGGCAAATAGGGGATTTGGACTGTATGGGCTGAGAATTAAATAATAGTGGGCCCTGGCTATATACCCCTCCAGCTTTGTTAAGTATACTCCCTCAGTTTATGCACCCCTTTAAAATCACAAATTATAGATATATTCCTCCAAATTACTAAAATTACCCTTGTCTCTCTAATACATTAATTGTTAAATATACCTCCATTCAAACCCTAATCTCTTCTTCATTCCTTTAAAATTTCAAAAATAAAAACACTGACTTCTCCATACTAAGTCGTCGCCCTTGCCGGCTCCATCTCCGCCCACTCCGACGCCAGCTCTGCCTTTGCCACCCCTCCCCATTTTTCTTTCTTTTTTTTTTTCCTTTTTTCTGCAACGCGCTGCCCCACCCCACGCTCCCCTGCGTCACCGCCATCCCCTGCGTGTGACGGCTGCGACCTATCAATCGCCCCCAACCCTCTTCGCAACCTCCTTTTCGTGTAGATCCCCCCCTCTTTTTTTCTCTTTTTTTCCCTACATCCTCGTGTCGTCGGCCGTTGTGCCCCGCTCCCCTCTACACACGACAGTCCGCGCAGGCCCCTGTGCCGCCGCTCAGCTCCACGCCCACCCTTGCGGCCACGGTCGCCGCTCCTCGCATGTAGGCCTTTTTTTAACTTTCGACAAATTAGTGTCAACTGTCGACGATAATGCATTCGGTCAACATTAGTTTGTCAAATTTTTTAATTTTTTCGACAAATCAATGTCGACCGTATGCATTATTGTCGACGAATTGTTGTTGACAATAATGTATACGGTTGACACTCATTTGTCGAAAATATGTTTTTGATTTTATGTTTTGAAATTTTTGTGATGTTTTTTGTTATAGTTTGAAATTTATGTGTTGAAAATGGGTTGATGTTGGCCACCGCCATCTAGGGGATGTTTGTTTTGGAACTTACCCGTCCGGACGTGGGACGTAATGTCCCACGTCCTGTTCTACTTCGGGATTTCACATTCGAATTTCTCCATCCAACTACATCCCCCCCTAAAAATATTTATACATCATACTGTTACATCCCATCCAACTCCTTTTAGACAATTTGATTTGACATAAAGTTACATCACATCCTACTTAAAATATCAAAACAAACACACACAATTACTATTCATCAGGATTTCCCCATCATGGATTTCCCTCATCCTACATAATCCCAAAACAAACACCCCCTAGAGTTTTAAAAGTGGGGGAGTGTATTTAACACATGGATGACAATTTCAACCCGCCCCGCCCGCCTCGATCCGTGCTATTTGGGTCTCCCCGCCCCGAACTCGTATTGAAATGGGACGGGTCCAGGTACCACCCTCGACCCTTGACCAGTTTTTATATTTATTATATATATATATATATATTATACATATAAATATAATATATCTTCAATATTTTGCATGTAACATGTTTATTAATATATATAACAATAATTCACCATTCTTTTTTTTTTTTTAGGTTAATATAAATTGATAAAACATAATATCAAACATTTCATCTAAAAATTTATATCAATATTAACCTCTTTATAATGTAAAAATAAATTTATAAACATGCTTTTAAAACTATTTTATTTATTTTTCACTATACATCTAAATTTTTTGTTATATATTTAAAAAATATATATTTATTAATTTTTAAAAAAAAATTATAATCGGTCAACCCGAACTGCCCCACCCCGTGATCCGGACCTGTATTGAAATGGATTGAGTTTGGGTATCTAGGTACCTGGCCCGCCCCGACCCATTGCCATCCCTAATTTAACATGATTAATTTAGTATATTTCAGTATAAGAGTATTTAGATATTTTATACGAATATTATATTAATAAATGGAGAGGGGTGTATATTTAACAAAGCTAGAGGGGTATATAGCCAGAGCCATAATAGTGAGCTGCAAATTGAGAAAATGGGCTGGTGTAGTTATGTTGGTAGAGAAGGTCACGGACAAATTTCCCCCCAAATATTATGTATTCAGCCCACCCCCCATTTATAGTTTGAACTCATAGTAAAAAAGACTATACTACCCTTGTGTGCTGATTTCACTCCCACCTTTAAACAAAAAAATAAAAAGTTTTTTTACATTCCTTTTCCACCCAAAATATAGTATTTCTTTGTAATTGATTATTTTTCATGTTATTATTATTTAATTTGACTATATTGTTGCATGATTGTGTATTTGTAATGAATATATATGCAGTGTATTTTATTTTCGAGTTTTTTTTTTTTTTTCAAAAATCGCGTTTTGTAAAAACTCAGCACTGGTTCGCCGAGTTTTGTGAGATTTTTCGAAAACTCGGCCAACTTTTCTCAATTTGCACGTTTTTCACGTCAACTTTATTGAGGTTTTGTAAAACACGATTTTTGAAAGAAAAAAAACTCAGAAATGAAATACAATACACATATATTGAGTAATGGGGAAAGCTTGGAAGCTTTGGTGTGCGGCCGGAAAAAAAAAAAAAGGGTGAGGAAGGAGGAAAATTAGGATTTATGAGTAAGGAGGGTAATTTTGAAAAATAAGAGGTAGGTGAACTCATGTATGAGAGATGAAGACAACCAAGGAGTGAAGACATAATAATTGAGGGGCATTTATCCGTGACGGGTAGACAAAGGTGGTATTGGGCCAAGAGATGACTTAACTAACTCCAATAAGAAACTCCAATAAGATGTTTTTTTTTTCATGGCCACGTTTATACACACGGAGTTACTGAGGACAACCACTGATTTGTTCGTATTTTTGCTACTTTTTATGATCATAAAAATAACTTTTCCACAAGCGTGTGAGTTCGATTGTAGTATATAAGTACGACCAAATATGAACTAAAATCATGCAAATCTCACTCGAATCACTTAGCACACTCATCGTGGGATGAGGACACCCACGCTGAAAAATTCAAAATACCCTTCTTATTGTTAACCCTAACTCTTTTTTTTTTTGCGTACACACGCTCACCCAACAACCCAATTTCTTCTTCTTCTTCTCTTCTATTCACTTGCCTGCACATTCACCGCCTCTCCACCCAGCCGTGTCGCGCTTGCCTCACTCTGCCAACGCTGCTAGCTTAGCCGCGCACGCCCTCTCCACTCAAGTTGCCTCTTTCGTCATCTCTCCCCCATCCTTGCCTCTTGTAACCATCTGCCCCCTGCCCCTCGTCCGCCCCTCCCCATCTGCCTCCTTCCCCGCGCGCCCCGCCTTCTGGTAAGTATAGTAGTGTTTAAGGTTTTGGAAAAAATAAGTTTAATGTTTAGGGTTTATGGAGATTTTATGTTTTATATGGAATTTTCTAGAGATTTCACGTTTTGTGTTGAAGATTCAAAGATTTTCTATAAAACTTTTTTTTTTCAAATCATTTGCATTTTATTCGAAAAGTTCGTCCGAATTTCTTGTATTTTACAAAAACAAATTCAAGATTTTGTATTCTTTTTGAATATTTATTCCGAAAATTGTTGTTTTTTTCAACTTTTTTTTTTAACTTTGATTTTTTTCGAAGGAATGATGTATTTTGTTATTTTGCTTTAATGTTTGTTGTTTAAGATTTAATGTTGATGTAAGTTTGCATTTTTCTTGAGAATATAATACTCTAATATAATTTAGTCATAACAAAACAGGTAATTTTTGTGATTGATTGAGATTTTTCAATGGGTATTTCTTCACGCTCTACAACGGTAGGTTCCACATGTTTCAATTTTTGCGTTTGTTTCATTAGTTCTAGAAGATGCATGAAATTTTTTTAATCTAGGTTTTGAAAAATTTTGCGTTCAAAACTCTTTCTCCGTCAGTCAATGACAGATTTACTAACAAAATGATCCATTTTGATAGAATATAATAATCGAGTGACCAATTTTAATAGTGACTAAATGCGGGTGACCAAATATGAAAAAGGGTAAACTTGAATGACAAAAAATGATATTTTTCCTTAAAATTATTATGAATTTTATTGATTTTGTGAATTTTAAAATTATTGGTTAAAAAAATGAAAATGAAAGTTTTTATTAGGAGAAAGATTGGAGAAAAGTTGACAAGAAAAAGTTATATTCTACAATAAGAATCTTATCTTCTACACTATAAGGGGAATGTAATCTTACAACCCATTTGACACTTAATTGAAACAGGTGATTGATTTATTACATGACTAAAATATTGTTACTACAAGGTCAAAAAATTACCACTACAAAACCAAAAAATTAATACTACATGTCAAAACATTCTGCAAATTCACCCAAAAAATTAAATGTTCATAAAAGTTTTGGACATGTAGTAATACACTTTTGACCTTGTAGTGATAAAATTTTGGTCTTGTAGTAACATTGTTTTAGTCATGTAGTAGTCGAATAAGTCTGAATTATTTTAGTAATTTTGCTCAAAAAAAATAAGTGTACAAAATATTTTTGGATTTGCAGTAATACACTTTTGGTCTTGTAGTGACAAAATTTATGTCATGTAGTAACATAATTTTGGTCATGTAGTAAGATACTATTATTTTAGAGCAATAATAAATATTATAATTAAAGTTGACCTGCATTTGACCCACGAATTTTGATTTAATTGGTCAATAATATAAATTTTTGCCAATGAAAATGGCCAAGTCCAAATGACACCAAAATGCAACTCCCCATAATATTATAATTTAAAATAGTTCATGGACAAAGGGAAAGCAAAAAAAATTACTCCCTACGTCCGCCTATAAGCTTCCCATTTTACCATTTTGGTCCGTCCGCCTATAAGCTTCCATACATTTTTTGGTAAGTATTTTTTCTTACACTTCACTTTATATCTTACTTTTTTTCTCTATCTCTCTCCTCTCTCAATCACATCACTTGTATTATATCTATTATTTAATCACTTTTCTTAATGTTTGAGCCAAAAAGTAACGTAATACTTATAAGCGGACGGAGAGAGTACTTAATTTCAAAGTAAACAAGAAAACACACAATAATTGAAATAATGTGAGGAAGTCTTATCATTTTACGGTGAAACAAAGTATAATTTTGACATGATATTTAATATTTTGAAAAGATAAATATTTATTTGTGTTAAAAAAGTAGTACGGAGTAAGTTTTTATCAAAAAAATATAGGAGTATATATTAAAAAAAAAGGGGGGGGTGGGGGGATAAAAGTAATGCGCAGATGTGATGCCTAAATAGAATTTTGAATTCCGTAAAACCCTAACCACCAAAATAAAATCTTCGCCGCTTGTCTGCCGGCAGACCCTCTTTCGCTGCCGTGACCTTTTTTGTGACAGACTTGGAAGGTTAGTCAGGAGCAAGTTGAAGAGCTACTGCAGAAGGTTAGTCATTTGAAGCCAGAATTCGAATTTCATTTTGATTTTATTGAGGCTTCTGATTTTCTCTGTGTGTGTGTCTTTCGACTCTAAGCATCTTTACTTTATTAGTCGTTGGAATTTAGTCTAAGTTATCATGCCCAAACTGGATTTATTGAAGCAGCTTACTTTCCTCCTAAATCCTAATTTCAATTCTCCAACTGAATGCAGGAATTATGGTAAAGAAGGAAAAGTCTGCGAAACGAAAAAACAGAGAGCGGGAAGAAGCCACTGAGGTTTTACTGCAGAATAGTAAGTTCAAAGATGATGTTTTCTTGTGATTGTATGAATGTGCAAAAAAAAAAAAGGTGGCCGCATGGTGTGAGATTTGAGTTTAGTTATTTGTATATAATTACCTGGTGATTTTTTTTAATAAAGGATAAACGTAAAGGTTTCATTATAGTTGTTGAATTGTGTGAGAGTTTGATATGGTATTCCTGTGTTTTACATTGTGATGTTTTCATCCTTATGAAGCATCATCTAATTTTGCTTTTGATTGAAGATATTGGAGAGAAAGATGGACTTGATGTTACAGTTATGGAAGACTTGAATGAACCAACAATGGGTGAAAAACTAGCAAGCCTCAACTTGGAAGGAAATGATGACGCTCCAAACGTTGAAACTGCAGACCCTTCTCCTCTAGCAAAGCCGCCTAGTGCTGACTCAGTTTATATATTACTTAAGCAAGCATTACGAGCAGATGACCGTACCCTGCTCTTAGATTGCCTGTATAGGCAAGATGAGAAGGTTAATTTTTCTTTAGAGAATGCTCTCTTTTCCAGACAATTTGTGTGAAGTTGTTATATTGACGATCAACATATATGATGTATAATAACATGATTCATCATGATACTTCAGGTAATTGCAAATTCAATAGAGCCATTGAATCCTTCTGATGTTCTGAAGTTTTTGCAGTCTCTTGTACCAATAATCCATTTGAGGTAAGTGAAAAGCTCTATTATTTTGTTCAGTTTAGAACCTTGGAATGAGTTAAATTTTCTTTGTATCTGTTCAAATGTGAAAGTCATACTATGATAAATCTGCAACATGTCCTGTAGTTTCTTTTCTAATTTTATCCCTTGTTCATTTAATGCAAAATGGTTCTGGCTAATGACAATCTGTATCTGGTTATTAGTGGGCAATAATTCTTTTTCGGAGTTAGTATACCTGTTTGGATGTTTTACTTCCATATGTAATATAGTCCTATGTTTTAAACTTCAATTTCTAGCAATATATTCCATTGATCATTTGATTATTGCTTGATTTTGAGGCATTGTGGTTCGAAATTTGAGGGTGGATAAATCATAAATGTTCTTGCCTAGTTGTGATTGTCATCAGCAGATTATATGAGTACATATGTTACTACTTAGAATTTAAGCTGAGTGAATCATTTCTTATATTAACACGTGAAATCTTTTGATGTGCATATAATTTACAGAGGCGCAGTTTTAGCCTGTGCTCTTCCATGGCTCAGAGGCTTACTTCTTCAGCATGCTAGCAGTATAATGTCCCAAGAATCTTCTTTGGCTGCTCTAAACTCTTTATATCAGGTTTGATATTCTTTCTTTTAAGGTTTAATTTGGTGTATAGATATGGAAAATCTCTTTAACAAGAAATGTGGATTATTGCCTTGTTCTAGCCAGTTTGTTTACCTTCAACAGATAAGTGCTAAGTCTTATGTATCTGATTAATTCTAAGATTGAAACCTTTCTCCTTTCTGGCTGTTTTTATAGTCTTACTAATGATTTATCTCAACCATGTCCCTTTTTGTCAAGTTTCATTTTTTTTTTATTAACCTAAGGTGCATCCCTTGCACAGTAAGATGATCTGTTGTCTTAAATCACTTTCATGTTTTCAACTACTTCGGGAGGAAAATGCAGGCAGCTAATTTTATTTTATTTCGAATCTTTATATTGCATATACGGTTGTGGCTGGAAAACTTTAACTTATGTTGCGATTAATGCCTCCCATTTCTGCAACAACCTGCAGATTATTACAGTTGAAATATTGGATGAAACATGTGTTTTATGTTTTTCAATATCATCTTGTCACTCAACTGTTAAATAAGAATCTTTAACATATTTGCAGCTCATAGAATCTAGAGTCTCTACATACAACCCAGCTCTCCAACTTTCGAGTTGCCTAAACTTGCTTTATGCAGAGGTCAGCCTAAATTCCTGAATTATTTCTATCTGCGGTAACATATGGAATGTTTTAATTAAAGCATTTGTGTGCAGGTTGATGATGATGGAATGGAGGAGAATGTTACGATAACGCCCTTTATATACGAAGATGATGATGACAGTGATGATGATGATGGGGGCTCTGATGTTTCGATGGAGGCTGATGACAGTGTTGAAGATGGCAATGAGGCTGCAGCAATTTATAGTGATGATGGTGAATTAATCAGCGATTGATCATCCAATTTTTGTTCTTGTATGTAAGCACTCTCGACCATTATATAGCCTTTAGATTTTAGATAAATTTGACAATTTCTGCATTAATTTGGGTGATTAATGGAATCGTGTTGCAGCAACTTCATTTACTACTAAATCTTTATTCCAGTTTTTTTCGAAATAATGTACTAATAAAGTGCACATGTGGGTAAAAATTATATCAAAATTGTAAACATCTACAAATAGGTTATTTTTGTCACATTACATTACAAACAAATACAGATACAGATACATCACACCAACCAAACACAAGTAATTAGTTAATCATTAGAAGTAGAAGGATTCACTTTTCCCTTATCGTTGTGTTTGTTGACAGCAGTCTTGACAACATTCTTCATTTTCTTGGCCATCATCGTTGTCACGTGATCTCTTTTTACAGGAATAACACTTGCCGCCTCTTTCCCCTTACCGTTTCCAGGATTCATCTTGATTAATTTTGATGTCTCTTAATTTCTTCTTCTTTGTGTGTGGTGCTTAATTGTGTTAGTATGGGAGGTATTTATAACTGCTCGACTCAGATTTTTTCTGGGTTTTTTATGAGTAATTTTGCTACACATAAATAATTGTGAAGCTTCGTTGTGAAATCAATAGAGAGCAACATTCCCTGTGTTGATGAGTAATGGGGAGAGGGGTAAGCTTGTAATTTCAGCTAATTAGATGTAGCAAGAGATGCTCATGCACAATTGTGTTGTGGTTGTGTGTGTCGAATTTTCCTCTTATTAATGGAGTATTATTTTTATTGTTATACATGACATCATAATTCTAAAAACTACAGTAAACCACTTAGAGCGTAAACGAATTTCTTAGTGATTTCAAAGAAAATAAGTCTTGTTGCATACAATTTCTAAGATGGTAGAGAGAAAAAATCTTGTTTTAGTTGTGAAATTTTGTTTGAACGCGTATGTCTATATATAAGGTCCGTAGTGTGGTTATGTTTTGTATGAACTATGTTTACTATGAATCATAGATTAAAAAATTTAAAATTTACATTCTTGACTCATTTACATGATGTATCTTATTTTATGATAAAGTCTTAATATGAAAACTGTTTATATAATACTTTGTGCAACAATTTTATTGTTGATGCGTGGGTTTGTGATCAGTCCTCATACATTAATAACGTGCATTTTTTTGTGGAATTAATATTGCATAATTTTAGTCGATTTTGATAATTAAAAACTCTTGTTCAATATGAATTGACCGTTAATTAATAAATATTAATTTCTTCGTAATGTTATATGTAAGAAAAGAACTATGCACTACTTGCAATGTGTAACTTTGTAATATTAGTTTGTAGGTTGAACTGTATAAGTATTTTTTCAATATATAACTAATATTTTCATTATTTTTTTTACTGTGATTAGCGAAAAATAAGAAAAAACAATTGCTTTTTTTTTTTTCTAATCAAAGCATTAATTGCACGATGTAATTAATGTGTTGACTACTCCCCCTTTTTTAAATGATTGTCATTTTTGTTCTTTTGTATTGAATTAGTTAACTTTTTTTGTTACCCTCCATTATCGTAAATATGAAGAGAAAAAATTAGAGAAAGTTGAAGGAATTGAGAAAAAATAAAAAGGAATGAATAATAACTTGTTTTATTTATTAAGAAAGAAAGATGAAAAAAAAAATCAAATGAGAAATTGTAGAAATTATATAGAATTAGTTTAAGGAGATTTATAATAAAAATAATTAAAACGACTAACTTTTTTAAATAAAATTTAAGACAAGATGAATTTGGAAGGGACACCATCATGTCAATATAAAAAGTTAAAGAGTGCACACCCAACACTATTAATGGGACGTGTGAGAATGATTCTAAAATTTTAATTAGAGCCAGTTTGACTGGTTTATTTTAAAAAATTTAAGTTCTGCGACATTTGATAAGTTATATAAAAATGTTAATAAGACGTAATTTTTAAATAGCTTATAATTAAACTGTTTAAGTGTTGGTTAATAAAATTTATAATTTTTTTTGATAATTTGAGAGAAATATATATATACATTTTTAAATTTAACATAAAATAACTATTAAAGAATTTGGAGGGGTGGGTAGGGCGGGATTGCTAAATCGAATAGGCCCACACGCGTAAATAGTGTAATACCTACTCGGAATTAGCACAAAAATTTAACACATAAATACACATATTCTGTAGCCCTTTTACATTTTTTGTGGTCTAAAAATAAAAAAAAAATTAATTTTACGAGGAAGTTTCACACTACATTACATTAATTAACCAAGAAAAATAACATATAGTATATATATGTGAAGAGGGAACTATCCCACATATTCACACACAATTAAGCTAAAAAACATTTGTTTTTAAAAAAAAAATCATTCCATGTTCCGTGAAAACGCGAAGAAATTAACAATGACAATATATACCGAAAAATAAATGGTTAGATGGGTAAAGCAAACCACAACTCTGCCTATAAATATAGCATCAAAGGCCAACGAAATGAGACAGAATTGAAATAGAAAGAATTTTAATTATTACAAGCAAGCAAACTAGAGTTAGAGAAGATGGATTCAAGCAAATATGTGAAGAAGGGGAGTGTTTTTCCAGTGAAGAAGAAAGAGCCTGTTTCGACCAAAGTGGGAAAAAAAGTTGTGGAGTTTGTAGACAAAACTGCTAAATCTGCATTCAAGAATCACAAGAATAAGGCAAAAATCAATCCTTAATTACTAGATTCCCACTATTGTTGTTATATTTAATGATTGTTTAATTTCCTTTTTAGTACTCAAGTATCTGTTACACGTGTATAAATTGATTGATGGAGTATTAATTAGTGGCTACTACCTGTGTGTATTTTTATTTATAAATATATATATTTCCAAGATTTTCGCTTTTTTATTTTATGTCTTTGCACTTATCCTTTTTACTATTCTTAATTTTGGACAACTCTGAAACAGTTCTATGTTAATATTGGATTACTGCATTTTATCTGTTTATTCGTTATTCTTACGCATTTTAATTTTATAATTATACTAGTAATTGATAAATTTTGTGAGACAATCTATCAAGTAGCAGGTAATATGTTAAAAAAAATCTAGAAAATTGAAGGGTATATACTACTATATAACATATAATTATTAAGTGTTAGAATGGAAGCATTTGAAGATCCATGGCGACAAATCTAGTGATAGTTGCTTAATTTGGTAGACAGACTTTTTTATCGCTTTTTTAAATCATGAATTTAGGTAAATTTTAACTAAATCTGGATACGTGATTTGGGTAGGTTTTAAATAAACTAAAAACCGAAAAAGGGTTGAGCCAAAGTTGGTTAAAAGGATATAATAGCCAATAAACTTTGGCTAAAGTTCCTTGTATGGTTGATTAATTTTTTAATAGGTATTATTAAAATAATTGATTAATTGAACGCTTGCAAGTTGCAATGTGGTTGGATTGTTTAATTTTCAAGCAGAACAACAAGAAGTCAAGAATTATACACACTGAAACATTGTGTGTGTGTGTTTAATATCTATAATCTATGTGTATTCCGTGAAATAATTTGGAATTAACATATATAATCAAATAAATACAACTCCCTCCCTCCAATACATTTATTAGTATTATTTATTACTCCATCAACACTCACAAACACAGGGAATGTTTGCCACTGTATTTTTGTATACTTCAAACTTTATTTCATAAAGGAATTAAGCTACACTACACATATAAATATAACAATATGGGCCTATCAAGCTTGCCGTACCACACGTTCAAACACGAACGACAACATCAACAATCAACATCTCCAAAAAAATTGAGCAAGAAAGACATTTTTACCCCTTGAAATTATGTAGTTAGAGACTCCAGCTAAATTATAAATAACTTGTGTATACTGAGACTAAAAACTCATATATAGCAGGTGCATCATACAACTTATAAGTACTTTTTTTTTTTTTTTGTAAGTATTGAATGTTGAATTAAATAGTGTTTTTTTTTTACGGAGGGTTTACAAGATCATAAAATAAGATTACAAATCACGAGCTCAAAATCTTGATCTTCAAATCAAAACGGATCAGTATCGCCGTCCACTCCAATCGTGAGAAGAGGAAATACGAGTTTCTCTCTGCCTTAAACAGTGCCCAGGTCTCCAACCTTTCAACGACTAAGGTGTTCTTATGTAAAAAATAGGAAACAAAAAAAATAGACAAAGTTCCACCAAGTATCAAATCCCAAATATCAGAACACAAGGGCTCTCGAGTCTATCTCAATGAGCCCAACCACCAAAAAAGAAGTACAACCACAACAAAGACCCATAACGGGAACAAGACGCACAAAGCGCAGCAGAAACAACCAACAATAACTAAAACACTATACTAGTCAAGCACAATAAAACTACCTATAAAACAATAAACGAGATCAACAAAGAAATACACAAGCGGTCACCGTGGCTCCGTTAGGATAATTTCTATGTTGATCCCTAAGAAGAAACGAAGAAAAAACTACATAAAATAAGATTAAACAAAAAAAAAAAAAAAAAAAACCCGGAGCACTGACGGCGGCGACGACTTTTGGTCTAGAACAACGTAGATCTGAAGATCTGCTCCTAGATCTTGCTAAAAAATAAAAAAAGATGAAGTCGGAGAAAAGTCTGACGGCAGCGGCTACTGAACAGCGGTGGAATGACGACAAAAACAGAACGACAACAGAAACAGAACAACTACGGAGACAGAATGGCGACGACAGCGTGAATGACGGACCGACGACGAACCTTCGATGAAGAAGAGAAGGAGCAACTCTCTAAAGAGAGAAGCTCTCCCTACTCCACTTTATAGTAAGTTTGTAACTAATGAATCAAATAGTGTTATTAATTTGTTGGTATTAGTTATTTTTATGGAAAAATATTAAGTTTTTTTTTTTAATTAAAAAGTATTATTGTGTTCGGTTAAATTGTACAACTGATCATGTATAAAAATGTAATTTTATATTAAGAGATGCATGCACCACAAAACAAGGGCTCAATTACAATGGGAAGGATAAAGAGGGATCAAAGCATGCATAGTGCACACTTTATGATATAGCTTTGATTATTATTTTTGATAGATTGAAAATGGTACTTGAATATTAATTTTAATGAATACAACAAACTCTTGTGTCGCCTCCCTCTCCAAGACAAATCGTGCACTTCTAGACCAAATACGAGTGTAGCCCACCACATTGCCTTAGTGCGCGATTTAACCTCGAAACTTTGTTGTGTTATGCCGCTACCATTTATGTCCAAACCCAGGTCGAGCGACTGCTAGAATATATAGTGAAAGTGTGTGTACGTGTTTATCAGAGGTGTTGTTTTAAGAATGTTGGAACAACAAAAACAACAATTAGAGCAGCAAAAATTAAAAACACGAGACAATAGAATATTCAAAATTTTGTATAGACTATAAATAAGTCTACACTGTTTCACTAAAAATTTTGTATGGATATATGAATAATTTGATGCAATTTTTTTAATCACCTTTTAAAAAGAGAACATCGTAGTAGCGAGATTCGTGTCCCATAGTTACTCAGTTATTTTTAAGCATCTAAATTGTGATCCCTTTTTTGCATTTAAGAGATGCATGTCCAGAACAAAAATTTTTGCAACAATTTTTTCAAGACTCAAACAACATTTACACAGAAGAATTATTTAAAATATAACATAGAAAAATATCCAAAAAAATTTAATAGACAATCCCATATGTTGTCTCAAAAGTTTCCACATTTGATACAACATTTAGTCAGAATTTTTCAGATAGTGCATAATTCAAGAGATTTTTGAAGGGATGAAAACCTCTTATCATCAAGGGCTTTTGTAAAAATATCAGCAAGTTGTTTCTCAGTAGGAATGCATTCCAACTTCACAATTTCCTTCTCAACAAGATCTCTAATGAAATCACAATGTCTGATACTTATATGTTTTGTCAAAAAATGTTGCACATGATTCTTAGATATATTAACAGCACTAGTATTATCACAAAATATCTTGTTTTTATCATTCAAAGCTTCTATTATATTTTCAGGCTCAATCAAGGAATGATAACACACGTGGTTTACCTTGTTGCATATGGATGACATGCATATAGGTCTTATCACATCTTCTGTGTTCATACCTAGTCTTCTTCTAGTTTGTACTCCAGTATTCAGTTCTCCAATGATTTTGTCTGATGGATGATCTTTCAAAATTCTGGTAGATGGAGTTCTCTGAGAATCATACAGATTTTCTGATAATTCTGATTTTTCAGAGAATGTTTGCTCAGATGTGGCCTCATCTGAAGCAACATTTTGAGTTTGATCAGAATTCTCAGAACTCTTTGAAATTTCAACAAGATCGGAGATATCATCTTCAATGTTTTGACCTGTAAAACTAGCATCATCAAATACCACATTTACACATTTTTGCACAGTACATGTTCTCAAATTATAAATTCTATAAGCTTTACTATTTCTATAGTAGCCTAAAAAGAATCCTTTATCATTTAGAACCAAAATTATGCAACTAAACTCTCTATCATTCTGAATATAACATACACAACCAAACACGTGAAAGTATTTCGAAGTTGGTTTTCTGTTATTCAGAATTTCATAAGGAGTTTCAGTGGAATCAGTTCGAATATAAATTATATTTGAAATATGGCATGCAGTGTTTAAAACTTCAGCCCAAAATCTTTTTGAAAGATTTTTAGATAAAAGCATAACTTTAGCCATTTCTAGAAGAGATCTATATTTCCTTTCAGCAATATTATTTTGTTGTGGTGTTTTAGGTGAAGAAAACTCTTGCATGATACCCTTACTTTCACAAAATTCAGTAAAATAACTATTTTCAAACTCTCTTCCATGGTTAAACCTAATTCTGCAAATTTTAGAGTTAAAAATAGTTTTGAATCTTTTATAAAGAATCTTGAAGTAGAAAAAGTTTCAGATTTTTCTTTTAGAAATCCAATCCAAGTGTATCTTGAGTAATCATCAACCACAACTAATGAGTATCTCTTACCACCAATACTCTCAATTTCCATTGGACCGATAATATCTATATGTAGAAGTTCAAAGCAGTGTGTTGTTGAACAATGTCCCAACATTTTGTGAGATACGTTCACCTGCTTACCTTTTTGGCATGAATCACAAACTTTGGTATTCCTCAACTGAAGTTTAGGTAAACCTGTAATAGCTCCTAATCTCATCAATTTGTGAATATGTCTATAATTAGCATGACCAAGTTTATGATGCCAAAGAACATTCTCATCAAGTTTAGCACTATTGCATATATCTTTATATTCAAATAAGTAATAATTGTCAACAGATCTAGTTCCAGTCACAAGACAATTAAAATTTCTATCTAGGTGGCAGCAACAGAGGCAGAAAAAAAAAAGGAGGAAAGGATGGGAGGAGAAATGCATAAAAAATAAAGAAATAGGGAAGAGAGAAGACAAAAGGTGGGGGAGAGGTGGGGCAGCGGGGTTGGGGTTAGGAGAGAGGAAGATAGTTTTAGGGTTTTGAAGGAGAAAAATCAAGGTTTTTGAGGTGAGGTGTGTTCAGTAAATGATTTATATAGAGAAAAGTGTAATTTGAACAATTCATATGGAGTGCATCTAACATTCTCTTAATGGAAGGGGGAGTGCATCAACCAACCGTGGTCGGGGGAGTAGCGTTTACAAAGCTGAAGGTGCAGATAACCGTACCCTTTATCTTTCTTCATTATCGCTAACTTAGGCCCAACTAAATTTTCATGTGGGGTTTGACTATTTACACCTCCATTTTAGATGGATGCACTCCCCCAATTGATGCACCCCTAAAATCGGTATAAGATAGATGCACCCCCTTAATTGTCATAAATGTCCATTTTCTCCATAAAATTTCGATTACTAATCACACACCCCAACCAAAACTTATTTTTCCCCTTTATATTCTCATTTCATTTCCCCCAACCCACTCACACCAACCGCCGACCTCCGCCAATACCCCAACCGTCGCGCCCCCTCCTTCTCCCTCCATTTTTAATTTCTGTGTTTTTTTGTCCCAACCCGTCCCCCTCCTCCATCCACCCGCCGCGACGCCCCCTTTTTTCGTTTGTTTTTGTTCCCCACGCTTCTGTTCAGCAGCTCCCCTCCCCCATCCATCGACGTCGCCTCCCACCCACACGCCGCTGCCGGTCGTCCCACCCCGATCCAAGACGGCGGCTCAGGTTTGGATGTTTTGGTTTTTTGCTTTTTTTTTCACTATTCTTCATTTTTCTATTTTTTTGTTTTAAATTTCGACCATTTTAGGTCGACCAAATACACCCTCGTCGACAACAATTTATCGATGAGAGTGTATTTGGTCGACCTAAAATGGTCGATTTTTTTTTTTAAATTTTATACTCCGTATTTTTTTCGACCAACCAATGTCGACCATATACACTCTCGTCGATAAATTGTTGTCGACGAGGGTATATTTGGTCAACACTGGTTGAGTGAAAATTTATAAAAAAATATTGTGATTTTCCAAGTATTTTTTGAAATTTCTAATTTTTTTGTTTGGTGGTCACCGGAAATGGTAACAACGGCGGTCGAAAGTGGTAGTTTAGAGGAAAGACAATTGGGGATGCGTTCAGTACGATGGTGTTTGGTTTGGGATTGTGGTGAATTGGATTTGGATTTGGATTGTGGTGGATTGAATTTGAATTTGGGTAATCCATGAATAGTAATTGTGTGTAAGTTGTGTTTGGTTAAGGATTGAGAAGTAGGGGTAGATGTAACTTTATGTCGCGTGATGTTATAATATTTTATTACTGTTAGTAGTGAAATAATAATTGGATGATAGTGAATGATATATTTATTTTATTATTGTTAATTAGTGAAGTAATGATTAAATAAAGTTTAATTATTAATATTTTGTTTATAGTGTAAATATATGTATTTAATATTTAATATACTTACATATATTTATATTGATTTGTTATTATTTGTATTTAATGTACTAATTATTATTTATTTAATTAATATTAATATTAAATATATTTACGCACATAAATATTATATATACATATTATATACGTGCACATCATAAGTAATATATATATATATATTATAATATTAATTTTATAATTTTTATATGATTTTATAAATATAAGAGTGAGAATAAGTGGGTAGAAAAATAATAGGGGAGAGAATAAGTGGGTAGAAAAATAATAGGGGAGAGAATAAGTGTGTGAAAAAAAATTAAGAGAGAGAAGAAAGAAGAAAAATAGTGATTTGATTGTATAAAAATAGGTATATAGGTGTATTACAGAGGTGAATTGATATTTGAATTTGTATTTTGATTGAGATAGATTGAGAGAGATTGGACCAATCCAAACAAACACCACCTACGAAATTGCATATAGTATGATATATTTTACTTAAAGATATTTTTAATTTTTTATATGATTATTATATTAATAAATTGAAAAAGGGAATGCATGATGCATCCATCTAAAATGGAGGTGTAAATATTCAAATTTAATGTGTTTAGGTTAGGTTGGGCCATAATAGAGAGAGTCCATACACGTTTTGGGCCTTTGTGGGCCACGAGGAAGGCGTAGCCTCATTTTAGCGCCAATTCTTCCCGCCAAAACCAACAACGCCCCTGTAACTGCGATAAAATTTGACTGCCCTAATCAAAACAGCACACACAACACACGGTAAGCAGAGACTGTTGCAGGAGAAAAATGGCGAGGGACGACGATTCATCCAGATCTGGAGGCGACGGTGCGGCGGAGAACGAGATTCCGCCGGCAACACCAGATTCCCCGACGTCCGCCGGCTTTAATTCTGACCAACTGCCATTCAATACCAGCCAGAATTACACCGACGACGACGAAGCCTCCGTTGATCCTGAAATCATCAGAGACGAGCCTGATGACATCGTCAATGAAGAAGAAGAGGAAGGAGAGGACCTATTCAACGACAATTTCATGGAGTGAGTATTTCATTCATCATATGCTGCCTCTATTTTGTTAATAGCACTATTACCGTCAATACCTTCAAATCCTTTTTGTTTTTTTCCTTTTCATTTCATTTTCACGGGATTAGAATTATATTACCATTCTCTGTGATATCTGCTCCACCCCAAGTCCCAATCTGGTAGCCTATAGGTAATGACCTCATGAGATTGTATGCTTTTACATTTGATTACTTGCGGCGTTGGTCACTGAACAGATAGGTACTCGATTCCTCTAATATTATTTTTTTGTTTCCATAGCTTTGCACGAGTTCCCAAATTCTTTTCACCGCTCATGTAGTCTCACACTCTCACCACTGTATGTTCAAAAACATTGTTTTTCATTAGGCTTATTACTGTTTTTTCTTAATACAGTGTTGTTTTTAGCAGAGGCCAAGTTTTGAGAATCTCTTTAAGACGTTTCACTTAGAAGTTATAGTATAGGCCCATAATTTTAATGTTTATAATATTCCTAGGGATAACCTTTTGTGTTTCCTTGTACTTACTGTGATTTTACTAATTGTGATGTGAGAATTGCAGTGATTATCAGAGGATGGGAGAGCAGGACCAATACGAATCATTGGGGCTTGATGATTCTGTTGCGGATGATAGAGATTTTGACCAGGTTATGGAGGATCGTAGAGCTGCTGAACTTGAACTTAGTGCCAGAGAAGCTCGGGTTTCTCAGCGCAAGCTTCCTCACCTTCTTCATGACCAAGGTCCGTGTTTAACATTTTTGCTGTAATCCACAATTTTAAGATCTAATGGTTGGTAATACATCCTTACAATGTTCAGTGTTCTAGTTTTTGCTTTATTCCTAGAACATCTCTTTTTCGTCATACTGGTGTAAAATTCATTTTGGTATGTTTGATTTAGAGGATTTTAAGTAAGGTAGTATTTAACTTTATGTCAAATCAATGTGTAAGAGTGTGATGTTGTATCATTATATAGTTGTTGTTGGTAATTCTAATAATTCAATGATTGCATAATAATCAGTGTGTTTCATTGGGAGTTGTAAAAGTGAGATTAAAAGGTAGGAAAAAGTTATAAATAAAATAAGATTGAGAATAACTTATGGATCATTGCAGAGAGTGTGGTAAGTACACTTAGAAGATATGTTATTTAAAGTAGAACCAGAAGATTTCAGAACAGGTTTTTAAATCCCAAATCAAACATACACTTAAATGTTCAAATTATGCTGCTTCGTTCTGTACTAAATATGTTGTGGTAAGTAAAACTATGTTAAATATGTCTTGGGAGGCTTTTTGCTGAACTTAGTTTGCACAGTATCCTCACATTATAATGCTCCGATTTGGCAAAATTGACTCCTATCTTAAGAATATCATAATATTAGTACCACTTAGTCGGTGCTAAAATCCTTTGACCATGTTGTATTTGGATCATGCTTTTGATTGACAAAGCTAAATTTTGCGACCATTGATTGCAGACACCGATGATGAAGATTACAGCAGGCCATCAAAAAGAACCAGAGCGGACTTCAGGCCGCCAACCACTCCAAATTTGGATGATACTGATGGAATGCCCAGTTCTCCTGGTAGATCACAACGAGGCAATTCTAGGGAGGACATTCCCATGACTGATCAGACGGATGATGATCCTTATGATGTATGGTTTCCCTTGGCTCGGATTTAGCTTTAACTGAGTGCCATGCATTAGTATCAATTAAACTTTTCTAATATTTATAAACACAATGTTATTGATTGGTGTCTATTTCTTCAGGAGGAAGAGAATGATGAAGATGAGTTTTCAATGTATAGAGTTCAAGGAACCCTCAGAGAGTGGGTTACTAGAGATGAAGTAAGGCGTTTCATTGGCAGGAAGTTCAAGGACTTCCTGCTTACATATGTGAACCCAAAGAGTGATCATGGAGACTTTGAGTATCTGAGGCAGATCAATGAAATGGTCTCAGGTAAGAAACTTCCTCCTGTATAACTTAGACATGTCCTTGTTTGCAGTCACCTACTGATCAATATGATCAAAGTTGATAACTGTAATAACTTATCAATTTCTCTCTGCAGTTAACAAGTGTAGCCTTGAGATTGATTACAAACAATTCATACATATCCATCCAAACATTGCAATCTGGCTCGCAGATGCTCCTCAGTCTGTCCTTGAGGTTATGGAAGAAGTTGCAAATAAGATTGTTTTTGACTTGCATCCAAATTACCGGAAAATCCATCAAAAAATTTATGTGCGGATTACCAACCTACCAGTGTATGATCAGATTCGCAACATTAGGTAATGCATTTGTGCCCAGATGTGACTGCTCCTCAAAATTGTGTGGGTTTTTTGATCACTAGAATTTGCTTTCTATTTGTGCTCTGCAGGCAGATACACTTGAACACTATGATCCGAATTGGCGGAGTTGTGACTCGACGTTCTGGAGTCTTTCCCCAGTTGCAGCAAGTTAAATATGACTGTAATAAATGTGGAGCTATTTTGGGGCCTTTTTTCCAGAACTCATATTCAGAGGTGAAGGTTGGTTCTTGTCCAGAGTGTCAATCAAAAGGACCATTTACTGTTAATACTGAGCAGGTAGTTACTGTCCTTCTCCATTCTATTAAATGCAACTGAGATCTCTGCTTAGTTAGTTAATATCTTTGTTGCTGCAGACAATATATAGAAACTACCAGAAACTCACTCTTCAAGAAAGCCCTGGAATTGTTCCTGCTGGTCGACTTCCAAGATACAAGGAAGTGATATTGTTGAATGATCTCATTGATTGTGCTCGACCTGGAGAAGAGATTGTAAGTCTTTCTCATCTTTAACCTTTGCTTTTTACTGCTTCTAAGACTGATACTATTAACCCCTTGACTCATGCTTTTTTTTGATCGGTAACCCCTTGACTCATGCTACATGCTTCATTTTTTTTAATCCAGGAGGTGACTGGTATATATACCAACAATTTTGACTTGTCTTTGAACACAAAGAATGGATTTCCAGTATTTGCCACTGTGGTTGAAGCAAATTATGTCACCAAGAAACAGGACCTCTTTTCAGCTTACAAGCTTACCCAAGAGGACAAAGAAGAAATTGAGAAGTTAGCAAAAGACCCAAGAATTGGAGAAAGAGTAGGTTCAATGTTCATTGGCATTTCATCTAATTGGTAAGAGTATTTTCTTTACCTTAATTATTTTTCTTTTTAAATGATCAGGTTGTTAAGTCCATTGCTCCATCAATCTATGGTCATGAAGACATAAAGACTGCACTAGCGCTTGCTATGTTTGGTGGCCAAGAGAAGAATGTTGAAGGGAAACATCGTCTACGTGGCGACATTAATGTACTCCTGCTCGGTGATCCTGGAACTGCCAAGTCCCAGTTCCTTAAGTAAGGATTATTTTTTAATGTGTTTCAGCTGAAGAAATTGAGAGTTGAGAATCTCAAACACCCCTAATATAAAGTCCATCAAACTTGATTGTATATTTTAAAAATAGTGTAGATTCCAAGTCCTTTCTTCTGAATAACTTTTGTTTGAAAATTTCTCCTCTAAAAATTATCCCAAATCTGTCACATATTTAATGAAACTTGGAGCTCTTGCTTTAGTGTTAAACATGGTCTAATAGAGATAGAGAAACTTATTAGGTACGTGGAAAAGACTGGACAAAGGGCTGTTTACACTACTGGAAAAGGAGCTTCTGCTGTAGGTCTGACTGCTGCAGTTCACAAAGATCCAGTCACACGGGAATGGACTCTAGAAGGAGGGGCACTTGTTTTGGCTGATAGAGGCATATGTCTTATTGATGAGTTTGATAAAATGAATGACCAGGACAGGTAAATAGGCATAACTTCAATTATAGCCTATTTAAGTCATACATCATTCTGATTGTAATCTCTATGCTTCAGAGTAAGTATTCATGAAGCAATGGAGCAGCAGAGTATTAGCATATCAAAAGCTGGTATAGTCACATCTCTTCAGGCTCGCTGTTCTGTAATTGCTGCAGCAAATCCTATTGGAGGAAGGTACATAGCTGTCAACTTTAGTTCTATAACCTAATTTGGTTGTTTGAAATATAAACACTTTGCCCTGTATTTACTATATTTTCCATATAATTTTATAGTCTATTATATGGGCATCAGCGTTCTGTGCCAGTTTCAGCCTGAATATATTTTTTTTGATAAGAAATTGGGATGAGAAGTCCCTAGCCTGATTACAAATTCAGTTACAAAGCATAGATCCAATTCCTAGATACATCAGAAATAAGAGTACCCCTTAAAGCACTATGACTCAGAGACCATAAAACCACTTTTTACTTGTTCTATCCCATATTTCATCAGTCGATTCATATCTATCCTCAAAAATCCGTCTATTCCTCTCACCCCAAATATACCACATCACTTGATAGACGACAAGATATTAAAGTCTACAAGAGAAGAGGAAATGGGAAATAAGTTTGTCACGTGTGTTATTAATTTCTTAGTTTTCTTAGTTGACAATTGGTTATTGTTTCTGTTATGTTTTGGTCTTTGGGTTAGTTGCCTTGCGATAGGCAAGTGTATATATATAGGGGTAGACTTGATTAGTTGAGGATATTGAGAATCGTTGTTGAATTGCAGTTGTTAAGCTTGTGACAGACTTTGTCTCTGGGGCCCTATTTTGGGATTGTTTCTATCTTCGTGTTCATCTTTCTTGATTCTCCTTTCATCCCTATAGTCACCTCTATCATCACTACTGATACAACAATCCTCCCTAATATTTTTCCTTAGAAGCAAGGCCAAAATCGAATCTGGAATAACCCAATTAATGCCCACTTCGTTGAACACCTTGTACCACAATTCTCGAGCAATAGGACAATGTAAGAGTATGTGATTTAGATCCTCCGAGGAATTCCTGCACAAAACACACCAACTTGGAAGAACAGAGCAGTTAGGATATCGTTTTTGAAAAAATCTGAATTTCCTTTGGAACCGGAGCCTTCCATACCACTTTGAACCAAGGAACATGATTAACATTGTTATTATTGAGACACAAAGACAAAAAAAGACTTAACTGAGAAAACCCCCGATAGAGCAGCCCTCCACACCCTCGATCTTCTTCATAATCCCTAAGTCTGACAGATTCTAGACATTCAATAAGCTGTCCACACTCATCAATCTCCATATCCCTTATATTCCTATAAAAATGAAAATTCCAAGACAAAGGATATGCATTTTGATCAGAATTAGACACAAATAAATTTATGGGCTTATTATGACCAGAAGACAAATAGAATAAAGAAGGAAACCTGCACATAAAGGGAGAATTACCCAACCACCCATCTTCCCAAAACCGAACCAAGTTACCCAGTTTTACCTCGACCTCCACCGACTGCAGAAAATCTGGATATACACGAGATTTGAATTTCCATGGACTCTGAAACGTCGTCCGAACAGCCAGTCCAGCATCCCACCTGTTCTCTTGTATCCCATATTTGCTTCTAATCACTCTAGCCCATAGCGCTCCCTTTTCGCCATGGAACTGCCACCGCCATTTGCCTAACGGCGCCTTTTTCTAAAGAGAATCCCCCCTATTCCCAAACCCCCAACTTCTTTGTGTTGCGGCACTGTCTCCCATGCCACTAAATGATTTCTGTGTCTCTCTTTCACTCCTTCCCAAAAAAAATCCCTCAATTTCTTCTCAATTAATTTGGCAGTACCAGCTGGGATCCTAAATAAAGACATGAAGTATGCCGGTAGAGCATTGAGGACAGACTGAATCAAAGTAAGTCTGCCTCCTCTGGATAGGAACACCTTCCATCCGGCAAAGTGTAACCCACCACATGATGCCCATGTTCTTTATGCGTGTTTTCATTCTTTCCCTTGTTACAAATGGCTTACAATTACATTGAGGCCGCAAGAGATCAATCAAGAGTAGCATGAAAATGGTTTATTATAAACCTGTTCTTGCTTTAATCTATTGTCTTTTTCCTGGTAATTTAGTTCCATTTAGATTTTGAATGCAAGCCTTTTAGGTTTTTTTTTCTTAGGTTTTTGGGAAGGGGAAAATGTACCTGAGTGCATAATCATTGGATACCATTGTCAATTTGCTTATTTTCTTCTTTCCATTTCTAGATATTATTCATTCCACTGTCTTAACGGAACTTAGTAGTGATTCTATACTCTCAGAAAAATGCAGGCTGCAATTGTTTTCACGGATTACCCTTTCTGTTTTGCTTTCCCGAGTTTTAGCTGTCACGTAGCTGTTCTTGATATTTTTCTGGTAAATCTTCTCTTGCAGATATGACTCTTCAAAGAACTTTTCACAAAATGTGGAACTCACTGATCCAATTGTTTCCCGCTTTGATGTTCTCTGTGTTGTCAAGGTCTTTTTCTTTTTTAAAATTTTAAATTTGTGTTCATCTTACGCTTAATCATTGTATTTCTATAGTTCTCCATTACTGAAATTATATAATCCAAACAGGATGTGGTTGACCCAGTAGCTGATGAGATGCTGGCAGAATTTGTAGTTGATAGTCACTTCCATTCACAGCCCAAAGGTGCAGCTATGAACAATTCACAGGACGAAAGCCAAGCTTCAGCTAGACAAACAGACCCTGATGTATTAATCCTGATCTCACTAAAAATTTTATGAATTGGGTCAAGTGTATTCTTATCTGAATTAGCACTCTGTTTTCTGCAGATAATTTCCCAGGATATGCTGAAGAAATACATAACATATGCCAAGATGAATGTATTCCCAAGGTTGCATGATGCAGATTTAGACAAACTGACACAAGTTTATGCTGAACTACGAAGAGTATCAGCTGTGAGATTAACTTGGATTTTCCTGATGTAGTAGAATTGCAGATGAGATCCATGCTGATGGTGTTTTTCTTTTTGTATTGATGGTGTTTTTCTTTATGCAGCATGGACAAGGAGTTCCTATTGCAGTGAGACACATTGAATCGATGATACGGATGTCTGAAGCCCATGCGAGAATGCACCTTAGACAGCATGTCATTCAGGAGGATGTGGACATGGCCATCCGAGTTCTACTGGATTCATTTACCTCTACCCAGAAGTTTGGTATGCAGAAAGCTTTACAGAAGGTAATGCATTTTAATACTTGTACAATAATAACAGTTTTTACTAGCAATTAGCAGCAGCTGGTTTTGTGTGGTTAAAACACAATTGAATTAATTTATGTTGTAAAAACAACAAACACCTTGTGACTGCCATGCATGCAAACTCATTGGTGGATCAAATTTTACAATCATCGTCAGCTGAATATTATTTATCCTAACAGAAAATGATTCAAATTTTGTTGCAGAGCTTCAAAAAATACATGATATTCAAAAAGGACTTCAACGGTATTGTTTTGCACCTTCTGCGAACACTAGTGAAGGATACCCTGCAGTTCGAAGAAATTGTATCTGGTTCAACTTCAAACCTTCCTTATGTTGATGTAAAAGTGGATGAACTGCAAAGCAAGGTACACACTTTAATTCTCAATTTTTTTTTGACATTCAAAGTTTAATATTAAATGAAAGCTAATTGAGATAGCATATTTGAATGAATGCAGGCACTTGATATGGGAATCACTGATCTCACAGCTTTCTTCAATAGCACCAGCTTTCGCGCAAACTTTGAGTTGATTGAGTCCGGAGGTATTATAAGGCATCATCTGGTTCACTGATATCTTTATTTAAAATAGTACTGTGTCTTTATGATTTTCTCTAGAACCTTATCAAATTTCTTCAAAAGCAGGATTCTCTCTCAATTGTCATTTAATTAGGTAGGAAATTGGTTTAATATGGTCTCTTCTCTGTGAGAACAATATTGTAGTACGTGGTTATAATCATTAACCTTAACTTGAGTAGTCATGTATACTTTCTTACAAGTAATGCGTTGTGTGTATACTTTCTTACAAGTAATGCGTTGTGTGCACCGAGAAATACTCCGCATAAGACAACTTTTATTTGTAATTCGAGAAATAAATTATTTAGGTTTGGTAACTGTTGAATTTTGAAACTGATAAAAAAATATTTTTTCTGCATAAATGTGAATGAGGAGTTTACGTATATTTATAGATACAATGGTGTGAGTAACCGTCTACACTATCTTAGCTCGTTCTAGGCTATTCTAAACAGTTCTAGTCTATCAAGAATACAGCTGTTCATATATACACTTTCCATGCTTGTATGCACTTTATGTGTGGGAGTTGCCTATTACTTCAATACCTTTTACATTTCTTAAAAAATGTCCCAAAATGGAAAAAATAATAATTTATGTCTTATAATTTCATAAATTGCTTAATTTACATTCCATAATTTCGTATATTGGTTAATTTATGTCTCAAAAAAGATAATTTTTTTTTCGTTCCATTGTTTCA
Source organism: Galeopsis tetrahit (assembly GCA_963675135.1). Lineage (NCBI taxonomy): Eukaryota > Viridiplantae > Streptophyta > Magnoliopsida > Lamiales > Lamiaceae > Galeopsis > Galeopsis tetrahit. The sequence goes on along the minus strand of OY776131.1, from coordinate 54,042,095 downwards.
TAAATTGGTTAATATATGTCCTTTTTTCGTTATGTAAATTATAAATAATGACTTGTAATACTTTTTTTAATTCACATGATCATTGTTTTTTCACGCCATGTTATATCTTCCGTCGATTTTCTATAATTTTTATACGCAATTTTGATAAAAGTGTGATTGAAACTATGTCTTTTTAGTGCACCGCAAAAAAAAATTGAACATAAATTAAATAATTCACAAAATTATGAAATGTAAATTAAAATTTATCTTTTTTAGAATGTTTTTCAAAAAAAATTGAAAATTACGTAAATAATTGTTTCCTAAACACTATTTAGTAGAGTAATTTTTTGCAAGTTTCTTGCAAAACCTAAGTAAAAAATTATTTACCTAAACACTATTTAGTAGAGTAATTTTTTGCAAGTTTCTTGCAAACCTAAGTAAAAAAAGCAGCAACAAGACATCATCCGATAACATTAGCCTTGTATTAAAATATTTATTAAAAATAAAGCCTTATACATAAATTCTTCCTAATAATTATGAAAATGGCGAAGCGTAATTAATAAACAAAAATAAATAAATTTCTTGTCAAAATATTGAAACAAGAGAAGAAGTGAGAACATTTTGCTTAGAACAATACAGACTCATTTTTTTTTTTTTTTTTGATGGGAGAACAATACAGACTCTTTCAGCACTACACCTCGACACATTCAACATTTTCAATTCTTACCGCTAGATTACAAAAACTTTATCTTTAATGTTTTGTTTGGATGGAAGGATTTGATTTGAGAAGACATTTGAAATGAATGTATTTAGAAATACATGATTTCAAATGACATGATTTTAGTAAGAATTTTAAAACTTCTCAATTTTAACTTAAAAAATTATGTTTAATATTTCAAATCCATTCATTTACTTTTTAATCCAAACAACAAGTGGAGTGAATTTGAATTGTGAATTTGATATCTATGTACCAAATCCCTTCATCTAAATGGAGCCTAATATATTTCTCCTTCTTTTTTTTTTCTTTTTTTTTTTTTATTTTTTTACAAATTTCGCAAAAAATGAATCTAAGTATATATAAATCGTCTTATTCATTTACCACTAATTCTTATACACATATTTTTTTTACTAATTGATCACGTATTTTGATTGTTTCATATTAAACGATTTCACAAGAGGATGTATCCTAATGACACACTATTTACGATCGATCATCTATTCCACAATAATTTTCACATTTTTTTTTTATAAATTTTACCCTTATACTATCCTTAATTTTACACGAATGTCATTATTTTTTCTCCACACATACACATAAGTCAACTCATTTATTTACTTTATACATAAAAATTTACAAAATTATCTCTCAAAACTTCACTTAATATCACACTTTCTTAATATGTGTGTCTATCTACCTATGAAACATATTATGTAACGGAGGGAGTACACAATAAATATTTACTTACACAACTTTACCTATAAATAAGTATTGTTAGACACAGTCTCATGTATGCAACTGAACTTCATTTTAATATTTACCCTTTACTTCAATACGATTTAGATAGAATCGATGTCCTTAAATCATGTATAATTTAGGGTTAATTGCAAAAAAAATCACGATCTTTTAGGTGTTTATCAATTACAACATGTCTTTTTAAAACTTGCAATTTGATACACCAACTAATTAATTTTTGCAATTCGATGCATTAGGCAACTTTCCAGCGAAATTTAAGACTACTTGACCACCGGAGTACACATCACGCGCCACATTTGCATTTTTTTTTTTCTTCCATAAAAGGCTTAAAGTCCAGAAAACCAAAATACTTTTAAAAAAACAAAATCATATCACGCATCTAATATTTGCCCCCAATTTGCAGCCACAACATTGCAACCCCAAATCGCTACACCTCTTTGGAATTTGAGCTCAGCATTATGGATTTAATCATATTTAGTTGCATTGGTTATTTGAATTGGAGAAAATTTGAGCTCAGCATTATGGATTTAATCATATTTAGTTGCATTGGTTATTTGAATTGGAGAATGTTTGACATGAATATCCTCTTGATATTAGTGTTAATTAGGACAACAAGTAACATTTATTTAAAAAGGGATCGGTTTTGGGTTTGATATTTTGAGTTTTGCTAGGAATTTGCATATTTTCGGACTGTAATTCTTATGTTGATGATCTGCGCTAGTATTCGCTGTGCAATTTTCAGAGAGGTGTAGCAAATTAGGGGCCAAGAATCTCCAGGTAAAACTTAGTTTGAAATTTTAACATACGTTTTAATTTTTTTTTAAATACGTTATTTAAAAGAAAAAATTGCAGACGTGTATTTCCAGCTGTCAAATAGGCTTATGTTTCGCCGGAAAGTTGTCTCATGCATCAAATTGCAAAAATTAATTAGTTGGTGTATCAAATTGCAAGTCTTAAAAAGACATGTTGTAATTGATAAATTTTTAAAAGGTCGTGATTTTTTTTGTAATTAACCCTATAATTTATAAGTGATGAAAATTCGTCAAACGTATTAAATAGTCTGATTGTACAAGCTTTTGTCCTTTTTCAAAAGGAAATTAACTCCCTGTTTCACTATAACTTTTAAAAAAAAAAAATTCGGGACGTTCAACAATAAAAAAAATAATTTATTTTTGAATTATTATTTTATCGCTTTCAATCACACCAATTGTATAGTTGTATTATATTTATTATTTTTTCATACTTTATTTCGTTCTAGTTTATTATTTTTTCTCTCTATTACATCACTTGGTACTCTCTCCGTCCCCGAAAAGTTTACGGGAAATCTTAAGTACATGATTTAAGAAAAAAATGTAATAATGAGAGTGTTGAGGGATAATTCTGTAAACTTTTATATATAAAGTAAATAAAATAGATGAGTTGAGTCTATAGTTGAACCCAAAAGTAATGACATAAAGGGTAAATATGTTTATATTGTAAAGGTGAGGATTGTGATGATTATTTATATTTTGGGGGTATGCAAACTTTTAGAGAACAAATAAAAAAGAAAAGTATGAAAATTTTTGGAGAATGAAGAAAGTATTATTTTATCATATTTTTTAAATAAAACACCCCATAAAAATTGAACTTGAATCCTCTCCTTACAGTGTACAAGATCATTGAATCTCACACACCGACAAAAGTGTGTGTATATATGTGTATATGTGTTGACATCTAATAGTCCCCTCCTGCACAGACGAGAGAGGGCGAAAAATTTATAGCAAAACGGGAGTGTGTGCATTTGCAAGAGGAATAATCATACTAATTAATACTCCCTTGGTTCCATTTTAAATTTAAACTAAAATTTCAAACATCTCATTATTTTATGGGAAAATATCACTTTTGGTCACTCAACTTTACCACTTTTCACATTTGGTCACCCACATTTCATCACTATCAAAATTGGTCACTCACTTATTCTTCACTATCAAAATTGGTCACTCACTTGTTCTTTCTCTATCAATTTTGATGCTGCTGTTAGAGAATCCGTCATTTACTAATTGAGAAAATGTTTTGAGCGCTAACTTTTATTTTCCCTCTTTTAATTCTTTAACCCTAAACTCCCAAACCGCAAGAAGTGATTTTGAGTTTGTACGAAGAACTGAACATGTGTGAGAGCTTCAACTCACTCATTCTTCCTGCAAGAGACAAACCAATCATCACCATGCTTGAAACAATCACAAACATTATCATGGTGAGACTGCAAGTGAATAGAGATGCTGCAGAAAAATGGGATGATGCAATATGCCCTAGAATCAAGTTGACACTACAAAAAAAATATGAAGGAAGCAGCTGAATGCATTCCTATGAAAACTGTAGTTCGATGGTTTATATTTATTGTATTCACTGTGGTTGAAAATTATTCAGACTTACTTTTGTACTCTGTTTTTCAGATTTTTTTGGTTTTTTGGGGGTGATGGTGGAAAAGTTGCCAGATAAGTCACCCTTACTGCCACTCTACAGAACCGTACATGAGATTTTCACCTCATACGGCTCCTCGTTCAATTCTTTCGAATTCATTGGATCCTTTTCCGCGCTCGAGAATCCCCTCCCCTCTTCCACTCTGTCCCGAATAGTAACTAGGACCAATTTAGTCACGTTTTCATGTTCCAATTGAACACTTTCCATTTTTGATTATTCTCAAAGGAGAAGATTATTCTCTTTACCAAACATATGCGGATCCAATCACGATCCTATAATAAGAACAAGAAATCTTTCTCGACCAACCCCCTTTCAATTACTGATTTTCATATTGAATTTGTATAATGATTGAGAATAGAAACTTATTTCAAAATAGTTAATTATTAGAATTCATTTCCCCATTTATACTTATTTGGGTTTGATAATCTATTCTTAACAACACACCAGTAATATTAATTGAATATAAATTCAGTAAATTTTTTTTAAAAAAATGGGTTTGGGGGGTTTAGGGTTAACAAATTAAAAAAAGAAAATAAAAGTTGGCGCTCAAAATCTTTTCTCCCCTTAGTAAATGACACAGCAACATCAAAATTGATAGAGAAAGAATAAGTGAGTGACCAATTTTGATAGTGATGAAATGTGGGTGACCAAATGTGAAAAGTGTTAAAGTTCAGTGACCAAAATGATATTTTCCCTTATTTTATCATGAAACAAAAATAAAAAGGAAAGGAATTAATATTAATGGGCCATGATAAAGAATTTTAGTTTTGATTTTTTTTATATGTGACAGTGACTTTCACTCATTCACTGTATAAGTTTATAAAGTATGGTACCCCACACGTACACGGCCACGCGTCTCTTGTTTTAATTTCTTCTCTCCATGCATGGGAATTAGTCTGCAACGTACCAACACACCATCGATATTATTCATTTCTACTCCTTACAAAATACTTTAATTTTCACACAATTATTATATATAATTAAATTAATTCCTAGAAACAACGTTGAAGTCAGCACCAAATTACACGTAAATTTAAATGCCTTGAAAAAAAGAAGAGAGATCTCACATTATAAATACCATCTCATAGAATGTGTTAGAGAAGATAAAAAAGAGTATCACAGAGAGAGAGAGAGAGAGAGAAAGAGTAGAAGAAGTTTAATTATATTTTTTATAAATTAGAGTACTGGAATATATTATATATATTAATTAAGATTGAAGATGAGTTCAAAAGGTAGCAGTGGAGGAGGAGGAAGTGTATTTCCAAAAATAAGGGTACCTGTTTCAACAATGATGGGAAAGAAAATTGCAGATGCTGGAAAAAAAGCTGTCAAGTCTGTTGTTAAAGCCGTCACCAAGAACAATTAAGGATTGATAATCATTATGTAATCCTTAATTACCTATGATTATTTTATTAATTCATGTTTGATGTATTTACTAATTTCAATTCCTTATATATGAATTTAGTGACTTTTAAAATAATTAAAGGAACTGTTAATTTACTTCGATTCAAATTATTCTTCTATATATAATGTTTTACATTAAATATATTAACATGCTGTTCAATTAAATGCGCGCAAATAGAACATTTCAGAAGGTTTATAATTTTATATTTTTTTTTCTGTAAAAGATATATTATTATTATTGGGTACAAGGGATACCCGAGAAAATCATTGTACAGAGTACAACATAAAAATAGTAAAGGTCTTACGCTACACAGATCGAAGGTTTATAATTAGTACTAATAAAAAAAAAAAATACAGGGTTCACAAACATACCTTAATTAAGAAATTAATTAAACTCCAAGGAATTTTAGAATTAATGCTTTAATCTAATTTGTTAGAGAACATGAGTTATAGATTTTTTTCTAATTGATGGGGATTTTAAGCTTAATTAGTTATACCAATTAAATATGTATAATTGGTTACATTAATTAATTCACGACTATATATATATGTTCCCAAAAATCAGTTTAGAAGTGAAAACCAAAAAGATACAGACAGAAGATTTATATGTGTGGATTTTATGTTTTTATACAATTTCGGAAAATAAAATGGGGGGATACCAGTAATTTCATCTCAAGTAAAGAAAGAAGACATTTTTAGTGTGTGTATATATATACTTTTAGAACACATTGTAAACAGAAGACAGAGACAAGAAATAAAGAAATAAATACAGAGATAATTCATCTTATCATTACAATTTGTTAGACACATGAAATTCATCATAAAATAAAATGTTTGTAAATTAGTGGAGAGAGTATTTATCCTTACCCTAGTCAATTAATTAGTAGCCAGAAATGCATGCATGATAAATTTAAATCCTTTTTTTTTCAGAGAAGAAAAAGATATTTAATCTTGAAAATCAAGAGCAAAGTCTATTTCGATCGGTATTTTTTTTTTTTTTAAAACAAAACGAATCAGTTTTCATTATTGCAAACGCAAGGCGTAACCGGAAGCCCAACCACAAAGTTTGGCGGGTCAATCCAAGAAAATGAATTTTCGAAACGACGGGCCTCTCTCGCTATCGAATGTGCCAATAGATTGGCACTCCGCGTAGCAAATTGCACCGTGACATTCGTGAATTGTGAAATAAGAACCTTACAAGCATCAACGTAGTCTCCCAGAATTGTGTCCGTTGTCATCGGTGAGTTTATCGCATCCACTACGATCTTGGCATCTCCTTCAATGGTGCAATGATCCATGTTTTGATCTTTTAGCCATGACAACACCTCGTAAAACCCCATAGCCTCTCCCAAGGCCACGTCCATGACACCATAAATAACCAATGATATCCCCCGTACAATCTGTCCTTGTGAGTCTCTCAGAACCATACCCAGCCCTGTCTGATTCGAGTCCCGGAAGAAGGCTGCGTCGGAGTTTATTTTCAAAGTGCCCGGCACAGGGGCGTGCCATGCCGAGCACTGACTCCTGGCCGCACTAGTCTCTGCTTCGTCCCCTGCTTGCAGCGTCTCAGCCTGCCTGGCCCTTCCCCTAGAGGACCGCTGTTGGTTTATAGATTACCAACAATGGCTTACAAAGAATTTAGACGGAAAAGAAATAAAGACAGAAAATGAAATTACAAATTCTTCGAGTTCTTCAACTTTCCAAAAGAGGCAGCTTCCTTGTTTGAGCAGCTTCTTAGAATAGCAGGTCCAGAAAGGGAAGAAGACAGCACTGTAGATAAACAGAAAGTTAGGGAAAAGAGCCGAGTCAAGGTGATACCTTTTCCCGTAAAACAAACACGTCCCGGCTAGTGTTCACGGATTGACGAGTTGCTTCGAAAGGTAAAACGGCTTCCTCTTTGCACGAGCAACACCGCAGCGTACAAAGCTCCAGCGAACAGATTACACGTTAGAACCGGATCGCACTCTAAAATGCTATGCAATGCTGAAAATAGTATGCAATTTTTCTGGAAAAACTCAGGTGAAATTTGTTGTATGCAAAAGTGTGTTTTTCCCAAAACCATGCACTCCTATTTATAGGCAGTGTCACCCAGGTGTGGAACAGACGGGTATTTAAGGCAGTAACGGCTGGTCACCCATTAATACGGCAGTTTCTGGCAGTTTCAGGAATGGTAACTCCCATTCTTAATAAGGCAGTTTCCGGAATGGTAACCTCCCATTCTTAATATCCAGCACATTAATATGGCAGTTTCGGAATGGTAACTTCCATTCTTAAACTTCCACGCAATTAAGACAATCACATTTCAAATTCAAATTCCAGAAGACTTGGGCTGCCTAAATCCGTGTGGGTCGAGGCCCACATTTTTAGAACCTCAAAAAGATAGAGGGGCCCCAGGCCCAAGCCCAAAGTCCACCCAAAGTCCAATTGCCAAGATCCAAGGCCAAGGCCCAGGACCACGGACCCGGACCCGGCTCGGCTCGGCTCGGCACGGCCGGACGGGCGGGCGGCGCGCGCGCGCGCGTGTGGCAAATTGAATGGTTCAATAGTCACTACAATTTGAACATTCTTAACTAACTCCTATTAATAAGGAGGTAGTTAATTCTCACATTTATCAATGTGGGATAGTTATTAAAACTACTCCCAACGCATCACTTTGTCTTAAACTTCGTACATTAATTTCTCACTCACCGAAATTCGGTTTTGAGATTTTAAATATACTACGATCATCTACTCGGAGAGTAGAACGATCCTACAATATTTAATTCTTCGGAAATTAAATATTCATACCCTCAAATAATTGATTAATTAAAATCAATTAAATATTAAGAAATTGAATAAAAACCCAATTTCTCCAACAATCCCCCACATGAGTGAAAATTACTACCCATAATCATGCAGACTCGCAATCCAGTTCAATTGAGACACTGTTGCATCCGGAAAGGTGGCTTGTGACCTTGAACCTTCCGTAGTCAAACACTATCGAGTACACTGGCGGCTTAGTGGACGCGATGCCTTGAACTACTCCTCCTTAGTGTGTACTGAGACAACGGTGCTGACACAACAACATCTCAAACGTGTTTCGTTCTCACGTTTTTGTCCATTTCGGCCATGGACACCCTTTGAGTTCATAAGTGCATTTCGTGAAGCGGCCCCACTTCTCACTTATATAGGTGGACTCCCATATTGAGTATCCCGCAATACTCTACCTCCCGGAGGTCTTTGGGAACCATTAAAAGTCATAGACTTAGCCTTACCACAAATCTTACGTGACAACACTTGGTGTTGTGCTTTTCTAAGGAATGGTTTGAATATCCAAGTGTTCCAACTCAACATTCACAGCTTAGTTTTCCCATTGAACCAAGTTCTTGGGATTTCCAGTCAACATGGTTGGGTTACCACTGTTTCAGCTGTTATTTTGTGGGTTTTAGACCCATTCCTTCTAGCAACTTATTCATCTGATCTCGGTTTATTCCTTTCGTAAGCGGATCCGCTATATTGTCTTTTGACCTTACATAGTCAATTGACATCACACCACTCGAGATCAGATGTCTAACAGAGTTATGTCGACGACGTATGTGTCTCGACTTTCCGTTATACATGTCGTTCAAAGCCCTGCCAATTGTGGCTTGACAGTCACAGTGTACCATCACAGTAGGCACGGGTTTGTTCCAACATGGAATGTCCTCGAGGAAATTTCGAAGCCACTCGGCTTCTTCACCAGCTTTATCCAAAGCTATGAATTCTGATTCCATCGTGGACCGGGCAATACACGTCTGTTTCGTTGATCTCCACGATACAGCAGCACCTCCAATAGTGAACACATATCCACTAGTGGAAAATGACTCATTCGTGTCAGAGATCCAATTGGCGTCACTGTACCCTTCAAGTACCGCCGGAAACCTTGTGTAGTGAAGCCCGTAGTCAATAGTGTACTTTAAGTACCTAAGGACCCTTCTAAGAGCCTTCCAGTGCTCTTTATTTGGATTGCTAGTGAATCTACTCAATTTGTTCACTGCACAGGCAAGATCCGGGCGTGTACAGTTTGTAATATACATCACACTTCCAATGATTCTTGCATATTCAAGTTGTGCAACCGGATCGCCTCGATTCTTGCTCAAGTGTACATTGAGCTCCATGGGCGTCTTGGCAGGTGGATCATTAAAGGCATTGAATTTCTTTAACACACTCTCAACGTAGTGAGATTGTGTCAAGTAGATTCCATTAGACTTTCTCTCGATCTTGATTCCTAGAATCACATCAGCCAATCCCATGTCTTTCATGTCAAAACTACGTTTTAACATAGCCTTTGTTTCCATAATCATGGCATTGCTGCTGCCCATGATCAACATGTCGTCCACATAAAGACACATGATAACAAATCCTTTTGGTGTATTTTTCACATACACACATTTGTCACATTCGTTTATCTTGAAACCATTGGACAACATAGTTTCATCAAACTTTAGATGCCACTGTTTTGGAGCTTGTTTGAGTCCATATAGTGAACGAACGAGTCTACACACCTTTCTCTCGTTGCCAGGTGCTATAAACCCTTCAGGTTGATCCATGTATATTTCTTCAACTAATTCCCCATTCAAGAACGCAGTCTTGACATCCATTTGGTGAATCTCGAGATTGTGCAAAGCAGCAATCGCAATTAACACACGAATGGATGTAATCCTCGTTACTGGGGAGTAAGTATCAAAGAAATCATACCCTTCTTTTTGTCTAAAGCCCTTAGCTACCAAACGAGCTTTATACTTGTCAATTGATCCATCTGCTTTATATTTTCTTCTGAGGATCCACTTGCATCCTAAGGTCTTACAACCTCTAGGGAGATCAACCAACTCCCACGTATTGTTCTGCAGAATAGAATCAATTTCGCTATTGATAGCTTCTTGCCAGAATGATGCATCTGGTCTTGACAGAGCTTCCTTGATAGACTTAGGTTCATCTTCAATCACAAAAGTGATGAAGTCAGGACCGTAAGTTTTTGCAATTTTTGCTCTTTTGCTGCGTCTAGGTTCTTCATGCTCTTGAGCTGAAGAACTAACAGCCTCTGCTTCTACGTGAGCCCTCTTATTTCCAGGTCTCACCTCATCTTTATCTTTATTAGGAAAGATATTTTCAAAGAATATTGCATTCCTTGATTCTATCATAGTTCCTTCTGACATGTCAGGTATTTCTGATTTGTGAATCAGAAACCTATAGGCACTACTGTTGAGTGCATATCCTACAAAGATACAATCGACCGTTTTAGGGCCAATTCTAACTTGTTTAGGAGCAGGCACTTCAACCTTTGCAAGACACCCCCACACTTTGAGGTACTTGTAGGATGGTTTCCGTTTTTTCCACATTTCATAAGGTGTCAGATCCTTTGTTTTGTGTGGAATTTTGTTCAAAATGTGGTTAGCCGATAGTATAGCTTCCCCCCACAGATTCTGCGGTAAACCCGAGCAGATTAACATTGCGTTCATCATCTCCTTTAGTGTTCGGTTCTTTCTCTCCGCAACACCATTAGACTGAGGTGAGTAAGGAGCAGTAGTTTGATGTATGATGCCAGACTCAGCACATAACTGTTCAAAAGGTGCTACGTATTCCCCACCTCTATCACTTCGAATCACCTTAATTCGAGTGCTAAGTTGATTTTCTACTTCATTCTTGTAAAGTTTAAAAGCTTCAATAGCTTCATCTTTACTTCGCAAGAGATAAACGTAGCAAAATCTTGTGCAATCATCAATAAAAGTAATGAAATACTTTTTGCCACCTCTAGTTTGCACAAACTTTAAATCACACACATCAGTATGGATTAAGTCTAGAGGAGCAGTGTCCCTTTCCACAGAAGTAAATGGCAACTTTGTCATTTTAGCTTCAACACATATCTCACACTTTTTAGGTGTTTCAATATTGTTCATTTTAAGTAAATCAAGATTTACTAAACGCTTTATAGATTTTAGATTTACATGTCCTAATCTTAAATGCCATAAAGAGGAACACTCCACGATGTAAGAGGAAGTAGAAACGTTTTCATTGATAACTTTCTTGCCTTTACGGCTTACAACCATTACACTCATTTTGAACAGACCATTCTCGAGATAACCTCGACCAAGGAACTGTCCAAACTTGCTAAGTACAACTTTATCAGACTCAAAAACTAGTTTAAACTGATGACTAACTAGAAGAGAGCCGGAGATCAGATTCTTGCGGATATCCGGGACATGCAGCACATCCTTCAGCTTGAGCTCTTTGCCAGAAGTGAGCTTGAGCACAACAGTTCCAACACCAGCCACATCAGACGAGGCATGGTTTCCCATATGGAGCTTTCTCCCATCAGCAGGAGCATAAGTCGAGAAGACACCCTTCTCGGAACAAACATGGCAAGTAGCACCGGTATCCACGAACCATTCCTTTGGATTGTCAACCATGTTGGTCTCAAACACAACAGCAGACATATCCATTTCAGTGAGATTATGTTGTGCCACATTAGCACTTGATTGTCCTCTCTTACCTTTGTTTTTATCAACTTTCTTAGAGACGCGACAATCAGTTGCTTTGTGGCCCGGTTTTTCACACTTATAGCAATTACCATTAAATTTGGGTTTTGCAGGAACAGGTGCTTTACCTTTGTCATTAGGCCTTTTACGTTTTTTAGACGATTCACCACGTTCCATTAAATTTGCCTTTGCCTCATCCGAGACTTGATTTGATTTACCGTCCATCCTTTTATTATCTTCTTCAATTCGAAGTTTGACGATCAAATCTTCTAGGCTCATTTCCTTTCGCTTGTGTTTGAGATAACTTTTAAAATCCTTCCAAGAAGGTGGTAGTTTCTCAATCACTGCGGCTACTTGGAAAGCGTCCGGAAGGACCATACCCTCCGCGAGGATATCATGTAGGACTAACTGAAATTTTTGAACTTGTTCAACGACAGATTTACCATCTACCATTTTGAAGTCCAAAAATCTCGCCACCACGAACTTCTTAGTTCCGGCATCCTCGGTTTTGTACTTTCGTTCCAAAGACTCCCACAGTTCTTTGGCAGTACGAACCGGTTGGTACACGTTATACAACGCGTCAACTAGTCCTCCAAGGACGTAGTTCCGACACAAGAAATCGCCATGAGACCATTGGTCAAATGCGACCCTCCTAGCATTATCCGTTTGACTTTCAGCGACAACGGGCGGATCCTCCCGGAGGAACCTTGCCAGGTGAAGTGTCGTGAGGTAAAACAACATCTTTTGTTGCCACCTCTTAAAATCAGTACCCGAGAACTTCTCGGGTTTTTCCCCATGCACCATGAAATTGCGAGTTTCAGAGGGTGGAAAAAACATGGGGGGTAAAAACGTGTTATTGGGGACAACGTTTGGAGTTGGGTTCGAGGTGTTCTCAACAAGGGTGTTGTCGACAGGGGTGTTGTCAGAGCCATTTCCGTCAGATGCCATTGTGGTATTTTTTTTTTTATTTTTTTTATTTTTTTTTTTCGTGTTTGTTTTACGATTGTTGGTTTATAGATTACCAACAATGGCTTACAAAGAATTTAGACGGAAAAGAAATAAAGACAGAAAATGAAATTACAAATTCTTCGAGTTCTTCAACTTTCCAAAAGAGGCAGCTTCCTTGTTTGAGCAGCTTCTTAGAATAGCAGGTCCAGAAAGGGAAGAAGACAGCACTGTAGATAAACAGAAAGTTAGGGAAAAGAGCCGAGTCAAGGTGATACCTTTTCCCGTAAAACAAACACGTCCCGGCTAGTGTTCACGGATTGACGAGTTGCTTCGAAAGGTAAAACGACTTCCTCTTTGCACGAGCAACACCGCAGCGTACAAAGCTCCAGCGAACAGATTACACGTTAGAACCGGATCGCATTCTAAAATGCTATGCAATGCTGAAAATAGTATGCAATTTTTCTGGAAAAACTCAGGTGAAATTTGTTGTATGCAAAAGTGTGTTTTTCCCAAAACCATGCACTCCTATTTATAGGCAGTGTCACCCAGGTGTGGAACAGACGGGTATTTAAGGCAGTAACGGCTGGTCACCCATTAATACGGCAGTTTCTGGCAGTTTCAGGAATGGTAACTCCCATTCTTAATAAGGCAGTTTCCGGAATGGTAACCTCCCATTCTTAATATCCAGCACATTAATATGGCAGTTTCGGAATGGTAACTTCCATTCTTAAACTTCCACGCAATTAAGACAATCACATTTCAAATTCAAATTCCAGAAGACTTCCATAGACTTGGGCTGCCTAAATCCGTGTGGGTCGAGGCCCACATTTTTAGAACCTCAAAAAGATAGAGGGGCCCCAGGCCCAAGCCCAAAGTCCACCCAAAGTCCAATTGCCAAGATCCAAGGACCAAGGACCACGGACCCGGACCCGGACCCGGCGCGGCTCGGCACGGCCGGGCGGGCGGGCGGCGCGCGCGCGCGCGTTTGGCAAATTGAATGGTTCAATAGTCACTACAATTTGAACATTCTTAACTAACTCCTATTAATAAGGAGGTAGTTAATTCTCACATTTATCAATGTGGGATAGTTATTAAAACTACTCCCAACGCATCACTTTGTCTTAAACTTCGTACATTAATTTCTCACTCACCGAAATTCGGTTTTGAGATTTTAAATATACTACGATCATCTACTCGGAGAGTAGAACGATCCTACAATATTTAATTCTTCGGAAATTAAATATTCATACCCTCAAATAATTGATTAATTAAAATCAATTAAATATTAAGAAATTGAATAAAAACCCAATTTCTCCAACAACCGCCACTCACTCCAAAACAGGGCCGATGCATGCACAGCAGCAGTTGCTGTCTTTTTTGATCCGTCCCAAACCATGCTATTCCGCTCCTTCCAGATTTGCCACAGAACCATTGCAAAACATGACGCAATATCTTTGATTGGGTCGTTGCACATTTCCAACACCAGTTTGCTGAGATCACTTTTCCGTGACTCATAAACGATTATTTTGGACAGTAGACCAGCACTTCTCCAGCAGGCCCTAGCATATTCGCATTCCAAAAACAAGTGTTTCCCATCTTCCACTCCGTCAATGCACATCGGGCAACCCATGTCGTGAACCACTCTTTTGTTGTAGAGATTACTCCTTGTGGGCAAGCAATTTCTTGTGACACGCCACACAAGCTCCTTGACCTTAGGTGGAACAACTAATTTCCAAATAGCCTTCCAATTACCAGGAACCCGTAGAATATTGTTGGCCTCTGATTGCATCAACAATTTGTAACCGGATTTAACATTATATTTGCCTGTGTGATCCGGATGCCAGATTTTCTTGTCTACAGCGCCCAAGGGAGGTATAGGCTGGGTAATCACTGTGTGGGCATCAAGGGGTAGTAGCTCGCGTACTAAATCTGCGTCCCAACTCCGTGAATCTGGCTCAAATAAAGCCGCGACCCTCATATCCTCTAGACCCTCCACACGATCGGAGGTAACACGACCATCGGCTTCATCATTTAACCAAGCATCACCCCAAATTCGGATGTCCTGACCTGTGCCAAGTTTCCATTTGAGGCCCTCGCGGATGAGGTTCTGGCTCGCAAAAATACTCGACCATGTGTAGCTGGGGCACCATCCAATACTTGTTGTTGTAAAGTCATTCCTTGGGAAGTACCAGGCCTTAAGAACACGACACACTAGCGCCTCAGGCTCGTGAATCAAACGCCACCCCATCTTCCCCAAAAGAGCTATATTGAACTTATGTAAATCACGGAAGCCCCGTCCGCCGTCCGCCTTATCCACACACAACAATTCCCATCGCATCCAGTTGATACCTTTGGTGGCATTCGACGAGTTGCCCCAGAAGAACTTATTAATCATCACTTGAAGCTCATTGAGTAGAGTCACGGGCAGCAGAAACGCCGTCATACAATATGCCGGCACCGCCTGGGCTGCCGCTTTAATTAGCACCTCTTTCCCGGCCTTTGACAATTTTTTCCTCCTCCAACCTTGAAGTTTTCCCCACAATCTCTCCTTAATGTGGGCGAATATATCACGTTTCCTGCGGCCGATTAATGAAGGCATTCCTAAATATTTTCCGGAGTTGAAATTCCCGTGGATACCCAGGATATTCATTATTGCAGTCCTTTGCTCCAATGCCACATTTTTGCTAAAGAAGATCCCCGATTTAGAGTGATTGATGGCCTGACCCGAAGTCCTCGCGTAAGAGTCAAGGATGTCTTTCAAAATCTGGCCCTCCGTTGCTGTGGCTCTACAGAAAAGTAGGCTATCATCGGCAAAAAGCAAATGGGTTATTCGGGGAGCTAGCCGGCATACTCTGTTTCCGTGAAGCAGCCCTTCATTTCTAGCTTGATTCAAAGCTGCTGAAAGGCCTTCCGAGCATAGGATAAAAAGATAAGGCGAAAGGGGGTCACCTTGGCGAAGGCCTCTTTTCGGAACGATTGGCCCAACACTATCGTCGTTTACTAGAATGGAATAGCGGACCGACCTGACGCACATGTTCATCCAGTTGATCCATCTGTCGTTAAAACCCAACTTGCGGAGAATAGCCTCAAGATAGTTCCAATCTACTCGGTCATAGGCTTTGCTGATATCGATTTTCACTGCGATATCTCCTTTTGTGCCAGTCCTCTTGTTCTTCATAGCATGAATAGATTCAAATGCTATAAGGATATTGTCTTGGATTGCCCGCCCCGTGACGAAGGCTGACTGAGCCCTATCCACTAAGCCTGGCAGAACCGTCTTTAATCGATTGCACAGGACCTTGGAAACTATTTTGTATATAACATTGCATAGGGAGATAGGCCTCAGATCGCGTATTGTGCTAGGCGCCTCTGTTTTTGGAAGAAGAACTACGTTTGTGTCGTTTAGGTTGGGGGGAAAATGCCCCTGTAGTAACCAATTTACGCCTTCCCGAAAAACATCATCGCCCAGCAATTTCCAATACCTTTGATAGAACAACAGATTGAAACCGTCAGGCCCCGGAGCCGTATCACTCTTCATTTGTTTGACTGCCAATTCGAATTCTGCTTTTTCAAAGCCCTGCGTAAGTGACGCATTTTGTTCGGCCGTGATCATTTGAGCCACTGGTTGTAGAAATTTCCCGCTGTCATCTCGGTCAGGGGTGTGTTGGAATAGGTCCGCGAAATAATCACGCACCACACCGCAAATATTCTCTTGAGTCGTGGCCCATTCACCCTCATTATTCCTCAATCTAGTGATCTTGTTCGATTTCCTTCTTGTAGTCGCCGTTTGATGGAAAAATCTGGTGTTAATATCTCCTCCTTGCAACCAATGAATTTTTGCCCTTTGTCTCCAATAGACCTCTTCTTGTTTCAACAAATTTCGATCGGTATTTCTTCCTGGAAATTACGTTGATTTAATTAATTATCAGGAAAAAAATTAGTGAACGTTTGTCCTTTAGTGCTATTGGTCCTTTTATGTAATATAGTGCACAATTATATACTCCCTCTATCCACCAAATGTCTCCCTCCATCCACCAAATGTAGTACCATTGGGGTGAGACTCAAGTTTAAAAAAATAAAATAAAGTAAGGGTATTATAGAGTATTGTGGGTCCATTGTGAATAAAATAATTATTTGTGAATAAAGTTGATGACAAATTGAGTAATTAAGTGATCGTTTGCATAAAGTGTATGAAACTACATTTGATGGACAAATAATATAAGACAAATGAGACTACATTTCGTGTACGGAGGGAGTATATAAAATGCCAAATTAATCAATTACTAATAAATAGGAGGATAAGACGAAAAAATATTACTAATATCTTAGGGATAAAGTTAACCCATTTTAATACTCTAGTTTGGTACTCAAATTAAAAGCCTAGCTAATTAATTTGATTCACAACACGGAATTTTAATTTAGAGACAATTTTTATAAGAAAGAAATACAGAACCATATGATTAGTCAAGTTTAGTGCGCAACTACACAATATAATTGTATGCAAATCTGTAATTGAATTTTAAATAATTTAGATATATTTGTAATTGTTCAATGGAATTTTTTTTAGCTCAGTTTAAATAAATTAGGAACCAGTTAAAATTGTAGCTTAATTAAATTATTATGCAATTGAGTGCATACAAGTGTGACTTTTTAGAGAAAATATATAATTAAATTTTAACATCTTATGTGTTAATAAACTTAATTAACATAATATTCTCAAGTCAACTATTAAAAAGAAAAAGTGTTCCCCAAATCCTATACTTTATGATTTTTATTTTCTCGTACTTGATTTTCTTCAGACCGTGTATGAATTAGTCGGAACAGAGTCACACCCACGATGTGATGAATTAGTCGTCGTAACATGGAATTAATTCATAGAATTAATATACTACTCCCTAATTAACAATCAAATTGCATGCAGACGTGTGTATATATTCAACTTAAACATGAAACAAAACATGCAGGAATGAAGAACACAACTACACACTCACAAAACCCATTTACTAAATTTAATAAAAAAACGTATTTGTGTGAAAATTCATCAGCAATCGAAGCCCTCTCTTCCTAGAAATCGCTTAGAAATTACACATTTAGGCACACGAAATTCAATAAACACATAGTTTAATACCCTCTCAATTTAAAACTGTCAAATGTTTATACACAATTAAATGATGTTTTAGCCTTTTTAAAACATTTTTCAATTTTATTCATTTTTTTAACTTTAGAAAATATTAATACTGTATAAAGTATAAACCACTTTTTTTTTTTTTTTTGAAGTAGAAAAAAAGGTGGTCATCACTGGCGAATTAATTAAAAATACATTTTTATATGGAAAACTAAAATTATGGGTCGTGGTAAGAAGTTTATTCATTAATTAAGAACAAATTTATCTATAAATATCATTTTTAATTCCACTAAAACTCACATCGTGCTTCGATCGTAAAGTATTACTCCTAGTAAATAAAAACACATAATTAAAAAAAAATAAGATTGACAATCGAATTTAAAGCCTTATTAGTTATTAGCCTCCTGATTCTATTATCGAGATTTCTTTTAAATAAAGACCGTAGTTGTACAACACGTACAATTTATGCAAACAAATTTTTTATCCAGTCAGTTCTATATTTCTTTTTTATTTTGTCATTGAATTCGTCTTATATTAAAATCATTTCATATAATTAAAACTCTCACAATTTTAAAAGGTAAGTTTAGCCTAAATACTTAGACGGAAATTCATATTCATCATCTCAGGTGTGACGACGTTATTTCCTCCGCAAAATATACATGTTGTCAAAAATCAAAATAAACAAAAGAAAATAATTTCTTGTGAAAAAGGAAGAAGTCATACTAGTTTTTTCTTTATAACGTACACTCGTCGATCGAGACTCTTTCAACCACGACAGCTCACATTCAACATGTCTAAATCCCACTCACTAATAAATTTTACTTCAAATCTTGAATTTCTTTCTGCTAATTCTATTTTTCTTTTTGTAACCAATTTTGGAAGAATTGAATTTAATTGTTTTCATATCCTAGACACAATTATTACTCTGGTCTCCCACCCACCCACCTCCAAAAAATAAGTCATATATTTCTAGTTTTTTTTTTTTTTTTTTTTTTTTTATCTCAACAATTATATGCAGAAATTAATTTGAGTTAAGTGTACATATACAGTACTATGTACGGAGTATATAAATATGCTAATTTTCCAGTTTTTTGATTTTTTACGGCTGCCTAAAAAAATTATACTGATATATATATCCCATCATTTTTTGAATGGATACTTTTTTCGATACTAGTAATTATATATATATATATATATATATATATAAATTAAATATCAATATTTGATTTGAAAATCGATTAATTCAAAAGATTAACCGCACCGTCCACTAGTGTGGACTTCAATTAAAGTCCGAAGGAAACTCAATATAAACTGACTCGATCCTCAGTAATTGTTTGCATTTTGAGATTTCAAAATTAAATCCTAAATTACAAATTTACACCTAACGGAACTAAGCATTGGTGAAGGGGTCACCCACCCACCCCCCTATATATTAGTATATAATATTAAAATTTATTTATTTTTAGTAATTTTTTTAATATGTAAAATTTATGATAGAAAAGTTTGATCAATTATTTTAGTAGTTAATTAATTTATGGTAAAAAGTCATCTCAAAACAAAAATTTTATTACGCTTTCACTACTTATATATAAAAGTGATTATTTTATACGTATTTTAATTGAAAAACTAATTTCAAAAGAATTACTCCCTCCATCCACCAAAAGTAGTTACATGGAGGAGGGACACAAGTTTTAAGAAAAAAGTAGATAAAGTACATAAAGTAAATGTATTATAGGGTATTGTGGGGTGCATTGTGAATAAAATGATTGTTTGTGAATAAAGTTGATGGCAAATTGAGTAATTAAGTGATGGTTGAAGGGTGATAGTTTCCATAAAGTGTATGAGACTACATTTGGTGGACAAAAAATATAAGGTAAATGAGACCACTTTTTATGAACGGGGGGAGTATATTTTTTCATGTTTGAGATTATTATTAATATAAAAAAGATGATCATTTTTGTATTACTTTAGTACTAGTATTTCTCCCGTGCGATGCACGATTTATAAATTAATATACTTATATAAACAATGTGATGTTAATAAATGATTTTTTGTATACATACAATAGTGTAAGAATTTTTGTTAGGACCATCAATTTTAATATTTTATTTGAAAAATAAATGTCACAATAATATTGGATAAAATTAAGATTTACCAAAAATAATTAATTGAGCATAATTAATAAATATTCATTTTATATCATTTTTAATAAGTAAATGTTTTACAATAATTATATTTATAGATACAAAGAAGTATATCTATAATAAAAATTGACAGCACAGAGAGAGGAGAGAGAAAACACTACAAAAAACACGCGTTTTAGAGACGGAACATTGCCGACGGATTAAATTCCGTCACCATTACCGACGGAATTCCGACGGAATACTGACGGAATCGTGATATTTGAAAAGTCAACGTAATTGCTGACGGAATTCCGTTCCGTCGGCATTTACCGACGGAATATGCCGACGGATTATTTAAATTATGCATACCGACGGAATTTTTGACGGAAAATGCCGACGGAATATTTAAATTATGCATACCGACGGCGACGCGTTAAATTCGCACCGACTCAGTGCCCAATAAGGTAACCGATGGCATTAAAGTAGGCGGTTACCGACGGTTCCGTCGGTAACCAATTTTTTTACAGTCTCTTCTCCTTCACAAACCAAACTTTATAAACCCAGACAGAAAGAAACCAGAAATCCCATTCCCATGCAGCTGCTCTACTTCTCTTTCCCAATATACCTCAATCGCTTTTCTCATCACCATAACCACTTTATTTCTTCCTCAATTTTCCTAGTTTCTCGACCCATAACTTTCAATAAGAGACTTTCAATGGCCATCACTTCTTCTTCTTCCTCCGCTCCCACTAGTAATTCCGGCGATGCCTCATTCAATACCATCAAAAGAGGGTTACATTTAACAAAGAAATCAAGAAAAGCAGATTCATCGCCATCGCTGCGCCCATATCTGATGAACAGAGCGCCTTTTCATTTCTTTCAGAGGTTATTCACTAACATCCCTTTTTTATTTTTCATTTTCATTTTGATTCTAGGGTTTCTTTTTTGGGATTTCTCTAGTGACTGTGTGTTTATTTAAATTGGCTATTTTGTGAATTTTTTTAAAAAAAATGGAGTAAAAAAGGTTTAAATATACATATTTTAGAATTTTAATAAAAATTTCAAAAATTAAATTTTAATATATAAATTATAAAAATTTAATTTAATATAAATATAAGTTAAACAACATATTTATTAATATATGTCAAAGAAATGAAAATTTTGAATTTAAAAAAAAAATGGGTCGAAAATGAGTACATATACAATTAATATTACAATTATAAACGAAAAACAGACTTGTTCGAGTGGTAGGCGCCCTCACTAGGCGCCCACACACCCGGGTTCGAGTCCCAGCTAGGCCGAAATATTGGCCAATTAGTTCCAAAATGCTTCCGAGCGGGTTCGGGCGGGGCTGGGTCGGGGTCGGGCTTGGGCTGGGTCGAGATCTCCCCGGTCCCACCCATAATTTTTTTTTAATTATTTTGTTTTTCCGACGGAAATTAATTCTTTTTTAATTATTTTTTGCCGACGGAAAATTTCCGTCAGAAACCATGACTGAAAATATCCGTCACTATTTCCGTCGGTAGCGGCGACGGAATTCAAAATTCCGTCGCCAAAAAATGCCGACGAAGGAAATGGAGACGGACAAAATTCCGTCGGCAAACACACCTACCGACGGAATTTCCGTCAGTAAATCCGTCCCTAAAACCCGCCTTTTTTGTAGTGAAAATGAAAATAAAGTAAGTGAGAAAATGAATTTTAAAAGATGATATTTTAGTGTGGGTCCACAAAAATAATATTTTACTATTACAACATTTTAGGCGGGAACTTGTCAAGGAAGCCACTATTCTGTTATTATATATACTAGTATTTCACCCGTGCGATGCACGGATTCAGAATATTATTAGTAGAGAATAAATATTGTGACACTATTAAATTAGGGAGGGTTGGATTGAATAATGTTAACACTTATTTTTATAATATAAATTGAAGAAATGAGCTTAATTTAATTTATCTAATTCACTTCAATGATGTTTTCTATAAAATAATAAATATTGTAATAATAAAATTTGCAAAGAATTTACTATTTTAGGTGTCTAAATTATTAGACATCCTCTAAAAAAAAAAAATTATTGAGACATTTGAACAATAAACAATAAAGTGTACAATTAATCACTATATAAACTAAAATATAATCGATATTTAAAATATAAAAAAGAAAAAAAAAAGGTTAAAACTATATAAACTAAAATATAATCGAAATGATATCTTTCGATTTAACACTTCATATCTATTGAGTTTGAAATATACAAAATTTACAACTGTAACCACATAAACAAAAACTTGATAATCAGAGAAGATGATTTACTGTGAGAAAGATAGTATACATTTCCATGATTTAGTACATAAACACACAATTTTCTCCAACTATGCATCAAAGTTAGATACTCAGTAAGATATTTCACCTATAAGGATTAAGAAATAACATTTCAAATTTTCAATGCATGACTCAAATATACATAATTTACATAGCACATTTGATTAAAGAACATAAAAATAGTATCCAAATCCGATCCAAGAAATCCAAATTAAAGAAAAGTTATAACAATTTTCTAATCACTGAAATTATCAAATGGAAAAAAAAATATCAATCCAACCCAGGTAGTCATTTCAACGAGATAAATTCCAAGAGAAATGTACAAATACCGAATGAAAACTCCAAAAAATGAAGCCTCCGTTGTTGAATGGATAATCCAGTTGAAACTGTTAAATCTTCAATAAATGTCAAAGTATCAAAACTCAAACCAACTTTTAATGCATGTGTTCAAAATAATGATAAAATTAGAGAGAGTGAAGGGCAGGAGAGAATGATGTTAAATCCATGTTTTTATAATTCGTTGTTAAAATTTAAATTATACTCGTAATAAATAAGGAGTAAAAAACACAAGACACTGAAGAAACATAGTGCAGAACTGAGAAGACATACCTTTTTTTATTAGACAAAAACCACTCTATTGATATAAGAAATTCAATTCAAGTGGTCACAGGTAGCATGATAGATGTCACAATGAGAAAATAAGGATTACATCATGAATTCTTAAAAATGTTTAAAGATTCAGTAGTTTTCGTGGGTTTGAAACCCATTCAGCATAGGTGCCATTCTTGCTGTTGTCATCCTTCACTAATACCCAACTTCACGTCCTTGCTTTGAAATCCCACATCATCCTCTCGAAGCTTATTTCCTTGTTTTTGAAGATATGATCATTCCGCCATTTCCATATTAACCAAACTATCCCGTTCCAAATACAAACAGCTAGCTTGAACCCCCTTTTTCCTTTGAATATTCGGCTGTGACTCAAAAAATTTGCAAATGGCTTAGATTGGATTAAGGTAATAACTACATATTATAGAATCGTTGAGAGTTTCTACCTTATTAGAATAAGTACCTAAATAAGGAGTATTTGATTTATCAATGTAGAAACTCTCAACTATTCTAGAATATGTATTCTGTAAA
Organism: Galeopsis tetrahit; assembly: GCA_963675135.1. Lineage (NCBI taxonomy): Eukaryota > Viridiplantae > Streptophyta > Magnoliopsida > Lamiales > Lamiaceae > Galeopsis > Galeopsis tetrahit. The sequence continues at coordinate 54,018,634 of OY776131.1, read as the reverse complement.
TCCAAAACAAAGCGAAAAATTGTTCAGAAAAAACTAAAGAACTACATGTGTGCGAAGAATTTAGAGAAAATAAATGTAATCCTTATGAGGTTAATCAGTATACTATAAACTCTCAACATTCACATCATCACATACCACTAAATTAAATATATAGACAAACCAATATCATAATCTATAAAAAGAATACAAAAAGGAGGGGGTTATCAATAATTGTATAAGAAGTTGAGATGGATCAAGAGTAGCTTCGTTCATACCAGACATATATGGCTTCAGCTTCAAATATTCTAATCGTACAAATTTGCGTTGGTTGGAACTTGGAAGCTATATTTCTAACGCTCCAAAAATAGAGGAGTGCCATTGTCCCTTGGGTGCGCGATATGTACCATTGTTCCGATGGACTCAGAAGTTTTAAGGATGGACTCAGAAGTTTTAAGGTCGTTCCTCTCTGTAGTGCGACGACGATGATTCTGCAGATGCCCACTTTAGGGGGTGTTTGCTAACTTTAATCCGTCCACCCAGCCGTTTCTGAAAATTTGATAAATAAAAACAGTGTACAACTTTAACCATACACTTGTATCTGAATTAAGCATACATTAAAATTTTATTGAACAAAAGCAGATAAAAAACTGAGAGCAAAACAACATCTCCAAGAACATCAATCCACCCCAAATCAAAGAACAACGAAAGAAATTCAAATCCAAAAAATAAATCTCAAAATAAATTAATACAGAATCAGTCAACAATATAATCCAAAAAATAAAACTAAAAGAAGAGGGAAGAGGAAACCATTTGGTGAAACAGAGGAAGATCCAACATTGTTTATTTCTCTGCTCCGTTTATACTAAGATTTTGAATCATTTAGCCACAAAAGAGAGAAATTGCAGAATCAACTACCTCTCTCTGTTCCATTTTTACTCACACTGCTCCATTTTTACTCACACTCGTGTGAGTGACTGGTGACAAACGGTCGTTCCTCTCAGCCGTTTCTGAAAATTTGATAAATAAAAACAGTGTACAACTTTAACCATACACTTGTATCTGAATTAAGCATATATTAAAATTTTATTGAACAAAAGCAGATAAAAAACTGACAGCAAAACAACATCTCCAAGAACATCAATCCACCCCAGATCAAAGAACAATGAAAGAAATTCAAATCCAAAAAATAAATCTCAAAACAAATTAATACAGAATCAGGCAACAATATAATCCAAAAAATAAAACTAAAAGAAGAGGGAGGAGGAAACCATTTGGTGAAACAGAGGAAGATCCTATTTCAAAATCCTATGAAGCAATCCAATTAAGAATTTTGTAAGACACTCCATTGATATTATTTTTTTAGATCCTCACTCTTAAAATCAATAAAACCATAAACAAAATTCAATTTTTATTAGAAATTTACCTTCATTCTCCAAAGTTTTCATGATCTCTTTTCTATTGAATATAAGGAGGGCAGTGGAAGCAACATATTGGGGTCCATTCCAGCGACAGAGGAGAAGCAAATGATCTGCACCAAAATCATTTCAGTAAAAGTAACTTTTTTCTCAGTATAAATTGGGAGAGTGATGAAGGACATGGAAAATGGTGTTCTCAGTATTTTGTGACCGTGTCAAAGAGGAAGAAGAGAGCGGTGATAGGCTCTACCCTATACAACTCTTTCTGTTCTATGGTTAACAAAAATACTCAAACAAATTGTACTCACAACTCGAAAAAAATAACAAATTTTGACAAAAAAAAATAATCGAAAAAAATCCTAAATTTCGAAAAAAAATTACATTTCGGCAAAATGGTGGAAGGAATATAGAACTTAATTTTTTTCGATTTGGATTTCGAGGGATGCAAAACTGATATGCGTGAGATAAATTAAAGAAAATGTAGTTGTTATTAGGTCACAACCCTAAATCCTAAACAGATGAAAAAAACTGAAATTGAAAATTATCTTTACCTGGAGGGAAGAGAGGATGTGGCTTGGGAGAGAAGGTGGTGCGAACCAACAGTGTGGCGGGGGAGGCGGCGCGGCGCGAAGAACGAGGCTGGGGAGAGGCGGCGCTGCAACGCTTGTGGTTACAGGTGAGGGCAAATGACGACGACGGAGCGGTTGCAGGTAGCGTGAGTGCGCGGCGACGTACAGGCGGCGGGCGTGCACGACGATGAGCAGGCGGCGCGGCTAGCCCAACGGCGGTGAATGAGAGAAAAAAATTGAGAATATGAGAGAAAGAAGAAATAGGGCGTGAGTGGTGTCCCCCAAAAGAAAAATAAAAGACCTGGAATTGTAAGAGTTTGCTTCAGATTGAAAATTTAATAGGAAGAGTTGATATTTCTTTTTATTTTTTGAACAGGAAAATGAAAAGTCTTATTTGTGGGTCCCACAAAAAATAGGCGGGAACTTGTTAAGGGATGGCTATTGTGTTATATACTATTAATTCTCCAGTGCGTTGAATTGATTATTAATAAATTTTAATTAATTATTTATAGAATATATTCGTGCAATTTAAAATTTTCAATGATTGAATTTTACAAAATTTGAAGAACAATAATAATATGTGAAATCATATCATTGATTTCATCTTGTGAATGAAGCTTCAATTACATTTTTTAAAATCTATTTTCACTTATAATTATTGATGGAATATTACTCCATTCGTCTAATTATCACAGAATTTGAAAAACATTAATATAAAATGAGGTGTAGTAAAATTGATATGGTTGAAGAGAGAGAATAAAATTGAGTGTAGAATAATTTAAGAGTAAAAGAGGTGGAGTCACAATGTATACACAAAAATAAAATGAGAATTTTTTTTGTGAGACGTCTAAATGAAAAGATTGGAAGCTATGACGAAATAAAGTAATTAATTAAAATCCAATTTTACGAAATAGATTCATGAAACTATCTCATACAAAATTTAACTTATAATTAAAATCTATATATAATATTGGGAAACAAAAGTATATGTACAAATATACATAAATTAATTAAAAATATTTTTTAATAATTAAAATTTATAGAGGTATACTTAATTACAAATATTTTTTAATAATTAATTTGTAATTGTACTACGAATAGAATAAAAAAAAGACTCAAAGAGTGATATAAGCCAAAAAACTAAAATAGCTGGACCTTTGCTTAAAAAAAAAAAAAAGAGAAAGAGAAAACTTGGACCCACAAAAATTTTGGCGGGAATTGACCAGGAGTCAACTATGCTGTTTTTATATATATATATAAATATATATAGATATAGACTAGTAATTCTCCCGTGCACGGATTGAATGTTAATTAATTTTAACATAATTGTACAAAATATGATAGGAATTTAAATTAAATTATTTTGTTCATTGATATTTATTAGTAATATTTTTTTCTAATATATGAATTTTATGACATAGTATATGTGAATGTGTTTAATAATTATCTCATTACATACTAAAATCACCACAAATACTAAAGAGAAACGCTTGTTTAAAATAATTTACATGTTAAATATGTCTAATTAAATCAACTTCAAAAAATTAGCGATCGAAAGCATATTTTAGTTTTGTTGCGACATATTTAAGTTTTGTAGTAACATGTTTGTTCTATATTAGTAGGATATTTTAATCTTACAAACCTACAAATTCTTTTAAAAATTAAGTTTTTGTTACTGTCTTTATTATATATATTGCACTTGTAGTAATATAGTTGACTTTATATAAGTATATTTTGACACTATGCATTATTAGTAGAAGCATATTTTGATCTTTAATTAAGACAATACTTATGAGTAAAAAAATATGTTTCACTTACGTTTTACCAATAAATTTTTACTCAAAATTACCTAAATTAACTATCCCTATAAAAAAAAATGAAATTCTGAAGGTTTTTATATGGTCTAGTGGTGAGCAATTTTTTCGTAATATATATTTCATATAAATTTTCGCTAATACAAAAATTTATAAAGTGATACTAAGATTTAATAAAACTCATATAATATTTTGACTCATAATTAAAATCTATATATGATATTTTACAAATGCATTTTTAATAACCAACCAAGTAAATTTTTGTTGCAGTTCAATAATCAATAGCTAATGTTTTTTTTAATCAAGTGATAAATTCGAGGCGTGCAGATTTAAATCTAAATATTTGGTTGAAAAGAAAAGACAATTGTTTATAGGATATTTCTCAAAATAGTAAGATTTCAGATGAAATCTGTGCATATAATTACCTTTCAGATTTCAGATGAATATGCAGTAAAAAAAGTTAAAAACTAAAAAGGCACAGCTTAATACGGAGTAACAATAATAAATTTATAGGATATTTCTCAAAATAGTAAGATATTTGAACCGGAAAACAACATGTTACTGTTTTTGGGGACTATTGTATTATTATATATAGATATAGATTTTTTAAAACATGTTTGCAATGTACTCGTATAATAGTATTATATATAAAAAGTAACATCTTAAAAAAAAAGGATTGATTAAGAAAATATGATTGCATGATAATTTAATTTTTTAAATTTATAATCACATTAAACAAAATAAATAAATAACGTGTTCATTGTTCAATAATTTAAGTATTCATTTTTTCAATTATCAATACGCGAACAACACATTGCAACAAATTAGTTACTCTAATATATAGATTAAAAATATGTTGATGTATTTGACAAATTAACTTGATAATTAATATTAATATATTTTAATGTAAATATATATATATATATATGTATTATAATTATATATGTTTCGTTCAATTTTATTATGCCAACTTCTTTGGACACGGGTTTTAATGAATACGGGGTATTGTGGGGTCCATTTGTAAATAAATGATTGTTTATGAATAAAGTGAATGACAAAGTGGGTAAATAAGTGATAGTAGAAGGGTGGAGATAAAGTAGTATGAATAGTATTGTTTCTAAAAGGGTACGTGTATAATAAAATTGGACAACCAAAAAAGGAAATTGAGAATAATGAAATTGAACGGAGGGAGTATTATTTTCGATCAGTAAAAAAAAAAAACCGCTCCTTCTAACTCGAATTCTGGGTCCGTCCCTAACCACTGGACCAATGAATGTAGCTAACTTTGTTTATGATCGATCCGTTGATCCTAAAACAATTCCATGTAATTTGATAAACACCCAATTAACAAAATGTACGTAAGTCAATAATTAATATATTATCCTAGTTAAAAATGAATAAAGTACTAGTATATACTACTATTCAATGATTTGACTTAATGTGGTTACTACAACTCTACAAGTACATTAAACAGTACCCCACACGGCCACGCGTCTCCGTCGTCTTTAATTTTCTCCATACGTACGTGAGAATTAGTCAGTGCATGCAATTCCAACACACGAGATGAGGAATCTGTAGCTCTCTCTCTACATTATAATTTCTACGCATTTCAATTATATAACAACATAACACCACACAATTATTATATATTTTCTCTATAAATTAAATCTTCCTAGAAACCACGTTGAAATCAGCACCAAATTACCTGCAAATTAAAAAAAAGAGAGAGAATTGAAAATCGTATGATTCTCAAAGTCTCTATAAATACCCCATAATACTACGTAGCTATATAGAGTTAATTCATTACATCCATCGATCTTTGATACTAAATTAGAGTACTGGAATATATATATTAATTAGAGATTGAAGATCATGAGTTCGAAAGGTGGCAGTGGAGGAGGAAGTGTATTTCCAAAAATAAGGGTACCTGTTTCAACAATGATGGGAAAGAAAATTGCAGATGCTGGAAAAAAAGCTGTCAAGTCTGTTGTTAAAGCCGTCACCAAGAACAATTAAGGATTATTAATATGCATGTAATCCTTAATTAACTACCTAGTATGATTATTTTATTAATATTGTCTGATGTATTTACTAATTTCGTTATATATGGATTTGTTTTTTTAAGCTATAATTAATGTGTAATATTAATACTTGATAAATGTTTGACGATGTTGTAAGATTAATTCAGGTAAAAAAAAGTGCAGATTTGATTTTTTTATATGTGTGGATCGAGTGTTAATAGCTAATTTAATTTATGCAATTCCGGAAAATAAAATGGAATACCAACATTTATTTCATCTCAACTAAGGGTTCTGAGCTATCATTTACACATATAAACTTAAATTAAATTACAATTTGGTGTATATATACTTGAAAATTTGAAAACAATAAGAAATTAATTAAGAATGAATTGAAATACGTACAAATTAAGAAATATTATTTCATCTTAGATTTCATGTCTTTTTTCAGCCGTTCAGGCCTTGGTTTAATTCCAACATATTTTTTCCAATATTTAAATTAATTTATATATGACGTATGAGACGATCTCGCATGACACTCTCAATAATTAAATGTTTTGTAAATTATGCGAGTATTTAGCCAGAAATGCACGCATGCATAACAAAAAAAAAAAAAAAAAATCATAAGATGTCCAATTTACATACTGAATTTTTTTAAAATACTTCCTATAATTTAGTTTAGGTCAATTTCATTTTAAATCCTTTAAATTTTCACTTTTTTAAAATACGTTCTAAGGTGTCCAATTTACATCATTTTTATCAAAAAATATTTTTTTTGCCGGAAACTGATCACACGCGCGACTCGAACGTGTGTTTAAAATTAGGGCTTACGACACGCGTCAGTTTCCAACAAAAAATTTAATTTTCTGACTAAAATGATGTAAATTAGACACTTTAGAACGTATTTTAAAAAAATGAAAAAATTTAAAATGGAATCAACACCTAAGTTACGTTGAAATTTTCCCTGTGTATTTCTTCCTGGAAATTACGTTGAATTTATTTATCATGAAATAAATAATTGTTTGTTCTTTAGTCTAATTAATTGGTCTTTCTAAGTAACATAACACGAAATTTAACTATCTATGTGCATACTATGTCAAATTAATTAAGTACCTTTAACAATTTTTTTACGACGGAGTACCTTTAGGCCAGGGAAGAAGCTAACACATACTACAGTACTAATTAACACTCCTTTAGTCCTTAATTAAATTAGAAGTCTAGCTAATTAGTTTGATTCACAACATGGAGTTTTAGAGAAATAAAAAAGAAAAAAGACAATGATAGAATTACTCCGGTTTAGAGACGTACGTACGTACGTTTATTTACAAATGATTTTTTAACTGAAAATTCTCTCTTATGATCATAGTGTCAATTAATAACATGAGATGTTATTAACACTAGCCTCTATATGTGTTAACATAATTAATTAATAAGATATTAATTCTCAAGTCAACTATTTAAAAATAATGTTGCCTAAACCTTAAACTAACTTCCACGCAAACTTATATATGAAATATGTTTTTTCTCGTACTATATACCTTGATTTTCTTCTCACCGTGTATGAATTAGTCGGAACAGAGTCACAAACACGATGTGATGAATTAGTCGTAACATGAAATTTCATAGAATTTATATTAACAAATAATTAAATATAATTATCGAACCAACATGCATACGTGTTTATTTTCTACTTAAACTTGAAAAAACATGCAGAGAAAGAACACACAACTACACACTACAAAATCCCTTCATTTAATTTCTCACAAAATCAAACGTAGGTATTTGGAAATTCATTAGCAATCAAACCCCCCTCTTCCTTGAAATCACTTAGAAATTATTAGCCAAAAGGTTACACATTAGGGTTTATTAACATTTCAAGCTCTATAAATACCTAGCTATTTACCCGGCTTATTTTGAAAGATATATACACAAAAAACACAAAGAATTAAGGGAGAATTAGAATCTTTGATAATTGATCGATCGATCAATATAGTAGTTATTGAAGAATATTTGAAGATGAGTTCGAACAAGGCGGGAAGTACTGTTATTCCGAAAGAAAGACCACATGTTTCGACAATGGTCGGAAAGAAAATCGCAGAGGTTGGTGAGAAAGCAGTGAAGACGGTTGCTAATGCCGTTAAGAATCACAACAACAAAGGAAAAGTAAACCCCTCTAACTAGTTATATAGTTTGATATGGAGGTCGTGAGTTTTTTATGAAGCCCAAACATCAACATAAATTACTTGTATTATGTTACAGTGTACAAGCTAGTTTATGCTAATGGTGGGGTGTATAATAGCTCTGTTTGTTTGACATATGTATTGGTTTGTACGTATATGTTTCTATTGATTCTACTTTACATGATGTAACAGATTATACTAGTGTATAATGTGTATAGGTTGGGCATTCATTTGTTTTGTAACCAATTAATACAGTTTATTCTAATTTGTTCTTTGTAATTACTTTTTTGTACCTATATATATATCTATCTACCGAAAGAAAGAAGGTGCTTGTTGTAACTGTATTGCATCCTCAATAATTTTTATATGTTCACTTTGGACCATTTAAAAGAAAACAAATTTAAAAAAATAGAAGTTCAAGACTCGGAATATTTTCAGGCGATTTATTAATAACTAATAATTAAGGAGTGTGTTTATATATATGCAAATTCTCCCACGGGGTATATAAATACTCTTGAACTTTAATTATCAATTTACTCAATTTATTATTTAATTCAATATTTGTTCAAATTAATTGAAACTAAATTTCAATTGTACAGATGTAATTAATTGTACACAAGTATCACTCACATATATATATATATACACGTTACTCGCGTTTCTTATGCAGCTCCATTTCGGCCTATTTGACTTGTTTTTTTTAGGTAGGGTACAAGTAATTTGTGTCGAGGTTGATTTTAATATTGGTTCCATGTAGTATTATTTTTCAGAAACTAATTCGATCGAGAATCACCAGCCAACCTTACACGAGAGAATTGAAAATTGAGAAGCCTACCTTCAAATTGTGTAGCCTTTATTTTCATATTAATGAAGTAGTTGTAGATTAATTAAAAGAGTCCGCAAATTAAGTAAATGCGGTGGCTCATAGCCTCAAGAAATAATTAACTCGTTTTATAATGTGATTTAATTTTTCTCATACATCCCCCTATATACTAGGAGAGATTTTATTTTGTTGATTCTCTTCTTTTCAATTTTGTACATATTTTTATAAAGTGTATTTAAATGTCATTATGTATGATATTATTTAAGTGTTATTATAATGTTGAATTAATTTTAAATAATTGTGATATATATTTGAATTCATGTAGTGTATCTATACATATATATGCATAGACCGTGGTACAATTTGGGTGTTTTTCTATTTAATTTAATTATATTTAGGACCAGGCTATATACCCCTTTTCATTTATTAATTAAATACATATGTAAAATAATTAATTTATCATTTTATAAAATATCATTGAATAGATACACTCCATCTAAATTCTAAAAATTAGGGTTTTTAGGGCACATTTAATATATACACTTTTGAAAGAAAATGGTATATTAGGTATTTTAGAAGAAGTACATTTAACATAATCGATTTTATGTATTGCATGAATGGGGGTATATTTAACAAGTATGGAGGGGTATATAGCCTAAGAAGGCGTTGGCAATATACCCCTCCAGCTCTGTTAAGTATACTCCCCCATCTAATATATTAATTTAATAATAACATTAAATACCTATTTTGCCCCTCTAGTAATTTTAGGCAGATAGATACACCCCCTATTTCTTATTACATGATTCCTACTGTTTGTAATCTTTTGCATACTACAAAGATTACAAAAAAAAAAAAACACAACTCCCAAATCCTCTCCCAAAAAAAAAATCACTATGGTTATGCTAGTAAACTAGCCAAAAACGGTTTCAAAATACAATCGGTTGTTAAGGAGCATAATGGTTCAAAAACGTGAAGGAAGCTATAAATACGTGAGTTCTTTCTTCTTATGTTTTATTTTTGTTTAAGTTTTGAAATGTGGGCATAAAAATCTAGGGTTTAGGGTTTTTTGTTATTATTTTTAGCTTCTTGCATGGTTTTTGGTATTTTATGACGTAAACTGAGTTAAAAATGGTGTGTGGTTATTTTCGTGCGTTTGGGCATGTCGTTTTTTTCGTTCAGTATTTTCGACCCTGGTTGGTCGACGGAAACAAGTATGGTCGACATGACGATGTTGATGAGGTTATGTTCCGTCGACCAACCTGTGCTGAAAGTTTATTTACACATATAATCATATCGTGCAATTTTCATGAAAGGTTTGTCGACCAAAACGTGTTCCATCGGTACTGTAGTATCGACCATAACGTATTTCATCGATAATGAGGTGTCGACCGTAACCTATTTGGTCAATGACACCCTATCGAAAAAAGTGAGTAACCGTTTCTTTTTTCCAGAATTTGTCGGACGATTCAAACAACGATCCGGAATATGTTGAGGAAACAAATGTATTCAATGATGATACTTTTGTTGAGGAAACCGAGTATCCCATGTATGGTGAAGAAAATCAAGGTGAAGAGGCTCCGGGTAATGAAATTGTGATGGACTATACGGACGTCTTCACAAATGGAAATTATTTTGCAAGTCGGGAGGCCCTTCAAGAGTGGGTACGTGTTGTATCTAGAGAACACAATATGGTGATCATTGTGAAGCGTTCCGATAATGGGTCCGGGAAGAAATAAACACACGTGTTGCTAGCATGTGAACGGGGTGGAGTGTATCGTAAGTTTAAAGGCAGGGGTAGGAGCCAAATAGTTCTCCATAAGGGTACAAATGACGAGGAAGCAGATGAAGAGGAGAAGAATATGAGACGGAATACTGGGTCAAAGAAGTGTGGATGTCCTTTCTTATTAAAGGGCATCAAAATTTCTCCTACGGAATGGAGGTTGTGTTGGTCCCTGAGACGAGTGTAAGATCAGCTGACTTGATGTCTGCTGATTGTGTGGAAAATAAACTAACTCTTCAAAGTAACTAGTCCGCTGATTTCACTAGGGGCCTAGGACTAGTTAGTCGACTGATTAATTACTTATCGGAGTTAAGTGCGGAATTGTAGTGTGCCCATAAATATTATACTCGTCTATTTAATAAATACAGTGTGTAAAACAGTTTATGCACAAATATGTATGAAAAGACTTGAAATGTAAAGTGCAGAAATGTAAATAACACATTAATTTATAGTGGTTCGGATATACGTTCCTACGTCCACTCTCACGTCCTAACGTGATGTTTAATCCCTTTAATTTACCAAAAATTACAAGGGCCTTGTCCTTTATAGTCCCAATGGTAGGACTTTGAGATCTGAGTCGTCCTAACAGCTACGGTCTCCACAAGTGATTGTAAGCACTTGCACTTGCACTCCACAAGTGATTATAGAGCACTTGGATTCTTTACAGTGACGAACACTCAACTTGACTTCTAGGGTTTTATGGTAGAAGGTGGGTTTTGTGTATATGAACTAGGTGAGAATTTCCCTTACAATCTGTTTTAGCCTCATGCTAGGATTGAGAAATTCTCTCTAAGCTATGGATATATATGAGTGGTTAAACTGGCTTAGATGGTATGAGTTCACTCACTGAGGATGAGGTGATGCGTGTTGAATCTTCATGAATGATCTTCTTGAGCTCTTCTTATTTTTTGGACTTTAAGCACTTTGCTCGACCTCTGCATCTCACACCTCTTCACATTCCCAATGATGTATGGACTCATTTATATAGTGTTGATGTTTGAATGTTACCGTTGGATGATAGCAATTCAAATCTCCACTAATTGAGGAATTGACAATCTCTTGATTTGATATGATTGAATATTACCATTGTCATGTAATTTCAATCATATCTTTGACTTTCCTTTCTTGTGCACATATCTTGTCAATCCTTGATTCCAGCTGTGATTGGTCTTCCTTTAATTGTGTAAGAAGACTTCTACTCTGATGGTAAGAAGACTTCACTCTGCTGGTAAGAAGACTTCTACTGTCTTTACACAGCTGCTGTTTCTTCTCAGCTGCTGTCTTTACTCTGCTGTCTTTACTCAGCTGTTTTTACACAGCTGCTGTTTCTTCTCAGCTGCTGTCTTTACTCTGCTGTCTTTACACAGCTGCTGTTTCTTCTCAGCTGCTGTCTTTACTCTGCTGTCTTTACTCAGCTGTTTTTACTCTTCTTATCCTGTAAGATGAGTTCAACTCATCTTATCAGGAGACTTCTGGTCTTGGTCTTCTCTTCTCTTCTAGAGAATTGACATGTCTTCTCTTCTAACCAGAGTCCTATCTATTACAAGATGTATAATAAAGTTGTCTATACAATACAACTTATCCTATTACATGTTTGATTTGGTTTATCAAAACTAAACTAAGGATATTCATATCCCAACAGGTTGGATGTGAAGAATGGATTTCATAATCATCCCGTAGCCTTGTATCTCGAGGGACACTCTTACGTTGGGAGACTAACTCCCGAAGAAGAACAATTAGTAGTGGATATGTCTAAGTGCAACGCTCCCCCAAAGGACGTGTTGATGATGATTAAGAGTATGAACCCCGACAACTACTCTACCCTCCGCACTATCTACAATTGTCGGAACAAGTACAGATTGACCGAGTATGGTGGGCGCAGTCAGTTGCAGCAATTAATGACCTTATTGATTGACCATCAGTATTTCCATAGTCATAGGACTTGTTCTCAGACGAATACCTTACGAGAGCTTTTCTTTGCACATCCTACTGGAATTCAGTTATTTCGGGCTTTTCCTAGTATTTTGATCATGGACTGTACGTACAAAACCAATAGGTATAAGATGCCTTACTTGGAGATGGTTGGGTTCACGTCTACGGGCATGACATTTTCAGTCGCTTCAGTCTATCTTGAGTGTGAGAAAGAGGAGAACTATACATGGGCATTAGGTGTTCTTCGTGAAATATTAGATGGTGCTTGCCTTCCTAGAGTTGTTCTTACGGATCGAGAATTGGCTCTCGTAAATGCCGTGACTTCCATATTTCCAAAAGCAACACATTTCCTATGTTCATGGCATATAGATAGGAATGTGTTGGCCAATTGCAAGGAGAAATTTGATACAAATGAGGCATGGAATAGATTCTTTTACAATTCATGGAAGAATGTACTGGACGCCGAGTCTGTTGAACAATTTGAGCAAGTTCTTCGGTATTTTCATGATGATTACGCTAATGTCCCTACTGAAAGGGAAGCATATGAGTATTGCATGAACTCATGGGTGAATCCGTACAAAGAGAAGTTCGTGGCGGCATGGACGGATGAAATCATGCATTACGAGAACTTGACAACGAATATGTATATTTTAATATTTTATGCCTTTTAAGTTGTTCATATTTTGGTGTATTGTGTAGTTGAAATTTTGTATTTTTGTAGAATTGCAAATCTGTTCCAGTAGATATTTCATCACATACTTGACGACGGAATAGCTTCTGGTCGACATATACGTGTCGACCGAAACCTATCTGATCGACACATACTTGTCGAAAATCCATGTTACAGAAACTTCCATTTTTTTTTAAAATTTGATTTTTATGTTATTTTGATTTTTATGTTATTTCAGGGTTGAGGCTCACCATTCCGCACTAAAGAGATCTCTCGGTAATAGCATGGGCAATTTTGAGACGTGTTGGGCGAGAACCCACATTCTTTACGAAGCAAGCCACAACGCAGTGAAAGCTTCCTTTGAGAAGAGTATCAATGTTGCTCTTCACAAGTTCAAACCTGTCCTTTATAGAGATTTGCGAGGAGTTGTCTCGATTTATGCGCTTGAGAAGATCTACAAAGAAATGTCACAAATTGAAAATGGTTATTCCAATCCTCTCATATGTTAATCATTACCTTAGAAAGGTGTGTGGGTTGCCATGTACCCATGAGCTTGACGAGTACCACCGTCTTGGCAAACCCATACCTCTAGTCGCTATTGATAAGTTTTGGAGGAAACTCGATGTGGAGCCCACGTTGAGAAATGTCAATGATGTGAAAGATGTTGTTGATGATGACTTGGACTCTCGATTTCAAGATCTCATACAAGACATGGTTGTGCGTTATCAAAGCCAGGACACGTCACAAAAAAGGGTGTTGTATCGTCAAGCGTTAGAATGGCACAACCCGACCACCACTTCGTTACTTGAACCCGAGCCAAAGGTCAATACTCGTGGTCGACCGAAGTCGAAGTCCAATTCCAAGTGGTCAAAGAAGAAAGACACTTCGACGAAACGTGATCCTAGTGAGTTTGAGTACAAGGAGAACCTGCCCTTCTCCGCCGATATTTCGAAGCTAAAGAAGAAACAGACAACTCCTGCCCCCTCACGACCGGTAAGGGATTATTTACTTGAATGATGTTTGAATTTATTTATTTTTACTTTTTTTTAAAAAAAATTGTGTGGTATAATATGTGATTTACTTTAATTGTATTTGTTGATAGGTTTATCGCAAGCGTGCCCGTTCTGTGGTAAAGGAAGGATTGATCGATCTTCTGCCAACACGATTCCATCCACATATAATGAAATGCAAAAATGTGGTAGATGATGGCCACTGTGGGTATCGAGCGGTTGCAGATTTTATCTTTGATTTTATCTTCTTTGACTATTTTGAATGATTTTATTAATATTGTCGAACTTGTAATGGGTGTGTCAAATTGCTTTGATGTTTTTATCTTTGAGATATGTTGCAGATTTTATTACTATTATTGACCTTCTTGTAAAAGATTGTTAAAATAAAAACAGATCTATCGTGTTGTAATGCCACCCTGTCGACAACAATTGACCGACCAAATGCCACCCTGTCGCCAACATGTCATCGACCAAATAACTATCGGTCGACAACAAGTGATTGACCAAATGTCACCCGGTCGACAACATGTCATCGACCAAATGACTATCGGTCGACAACAAGTGATTGACCAAATGTCACCCGGTCAACAACATCTAATCGACCAACTGATGCAAGGTCGACAACATCTGATCGAAAAAATTCTTCCCGGTCGACAACATCTGATTGATTTTGGTTTATGCAGTAACTCAGATTTAATCGAACCAATAAATTTGACATTAACTCAACTTTAAAATCTACTCATTGCCAGCATATGTCATCAAAATACCATAAGAAATGTCATCAAAAGTAACCTAGCAAATTCCATAAGAAATGTTATCAAAAGTAACCTAGCAAATTCCATAAGAAGTGCCCGTTCACCTGATACCCGCGTACTTGTGGTTGGGTTCGACAGAAACACATGTGAGTTTTGTGTGAACCAAGTGAGGTAGTCATCGGCACACTCCCATGGTAATCGAGCACGCTCTCCAAGTCTTTCAGCAGTCAAGAGATGCGTATCCCATGCTTGGAAAAAATCAGCCAGATGACCCCAGACGAGTTGTGTCTTTTTGGAAGTTTTGGCACTCCTCTCGGCACGAGCAACAAGAGGCCTCTCCGGTACGGTTTGAACATAGCCGAACTGTCGAAGGACTCGATCGGGCATATACGGCTCTATAATGTCACCGCACACCAAACAACCATGAAACAACGTCACCTCATGAAAAGGGTACTCGTTCCTCATCTTTGAGTACGGATTCCATGTAACCTGTCAATGTATATTCAACAATTTATAATAAGTAAATACCACAATCTAACGAAGTACAAAATTTAAAACATCTTATAATAAGTAAATTTATAATAAGACACAAAAAAGACTAAAATATGATGTTGTTCACCTCATGCGGCTGTAGGGCGTCAATACGCTCCCTGTATGCTTGAACACGTGTTTGCGATGGACCAGAATGGCTGTCAGGTGCCCACCTCGCTGATAAAGGAAACCCATTTTGAAAATCCATGTTGTGGGGAGGTTTGAACAACACGGGAAAATGTTCATAAATCCATGCCTACAAAGAAACGAATGCAACGATTAAACAATTACAATACAAAAAATATGAGTGTTAAATGTAAAAAAAGTAAGTATACCTCCAACAGAGTTAGATAACCAGAGATCTGTGCTGTCGTATATCTTGATGCTGACCCCAATTGTCTATATAGATAAGCTAGCATGGCCGCTCCCCATGCATACTCGTGAACCCCTCTCATATCCTCTAAATACTCAAGCCATGAACAAGATACCCGAGAGCCAGTTTTATCTGCAAATATGGAGCATCCAAAAGTATACAATGCATAAGCCCGGGCAGACTGCAACACCTCAAGGGGGTTCTCTGAAGTAGCCTTATCCATATATGTCTCTCGCAACCATTCCAACTTCACTGAAGCCCCGCATACACCGCTCACAACCTGTTTCACAACGGTTCGGTCTGCACCCAACATAACAATCACATCTTCACTTCCATGGATGTAGTCTACACGAGTAGACTGTACCGGTTTCCCCTCAAACGGTAATCCAGTGATGCAAAACACGTCATCAAGTGTAATGGTTACTTCACCACACGGAAGGTGAAAAGAGTTGGTCTCGGGATGCCATCGCTCGATGAACGCGGATATCAAGTTCTTGTTAGTGGCCCTATAGGAGAAGTTCCTTATTTGAAGAAGTTCGGATTTCTGAAAGTACTCCCTCCAACGTCGATGGTGTTGGGTGTCTTGATCCTCCACCAGTGTCCATGCCAAAAGCTTGGAAATGTGGCTATGACACTTGAGCACACCGCGCTCTTGACCCATCCAAATAAAATTAGCCACGTGACTTTGGAAAGATCCCAACAATGGAGGATTGGCCAACTTCTTTGAACCGTCTCCTTCGACCTCATCGTGCTCCTCATCCTCCTCCTCACTGTCTTCAGGATTAATCTGTGGAGAGGTGGGTGTTTCTTGAGGTAGAGAGGGGGCATCCGGTGGGGGAGTGTGTGTTTCTTGAGGAATAGGGGGTGTCGGTGCTTCTTCAGGAGTAGGAGGAATGAGTGTTTCTTGAAGTAGAGGAGGTGCGGGTGCTTCTTCAGGAGTAGGAGGAATGAGTGTTTCTTGAAGTAGAGGGGGTGCAGGTGCTTCTTCAATAGAAGAAGGGTTTTCTTGTGCGAGAGCCTCCACATTTCTCTTTCGATTAGAGGCCGTAGGCCTTCGCTTATACTCTGCAAAAAAAGAAGACGAAAACATTTCAGAACAAGGAAATTTAACAAAACAGAAATTATGAAGGCAATATTCAAAAATAAAAACATTCAAGGTCTTTAAAGACAACACCAGACAACTAAATCTGTAACAAGTTTAAGGCCAATGTAGCTAATAGTGGATATATATCCTAAGCAGAAGCAGTTGCACCAGCAGAATCTGTAACAAGTTTAAGGCCAATGCAATATATTAATCAAGTGTTGAGATGCTTAGTCTTCAAAGCAACCTAACTGATAATGAATTAATGTGGTAATGGTAATGCAATATATTTCACAGAATTTGACCTGCAGATTGGTTTATTATGAATATAGTCCATATTTGACCTGCAATATAGTCCATGGTAATTGAGATGCTTAGTCTTCAAAGCAACCTAACTACAATAATTATGAATAAAGAAAACTTCAACTTAATCCCATTTTTGTCAACTCTCACACAATTTTTTTCTCCTCCTATATACACATCAAGTGTTGGTAAATCATTTTCACCACTGCTACAAATCTTTGTCGCCACTCCATGAAAATTATGGGTTTTACTGCTAATTCTTCCGACAGAAGTACGTTCTATTTTATTACAGCTTTAATTATATACTTTGAAATTAATCT
Source organism: Galeopsis tetrahit (assembly GCA_963675135.1). Taxonomy (NCBI): domain Eukaryota; kingdom Viridiplantae; phylum Streptophyta; class Magnoliopsida; order Lamiales; family Lamiaceae; genus Galeopsis; species Galeopsis tetrahit. The sequence continues at coordinate 54,001,081 of OY776131.1, read as the reverse complement.
CCAATTTGTTGATGTGTGTTTTTTACAGCAAGCAGAGAAATTGGTAGTGTTTCAACAACCATGAGAGTGATCAAATGCAGCAGCCTCAACGCATCAACAGTTATTACCTTCCTTTTACTACACTACAACTCTCTCTGTAATTTCCTATTATTATGTATGTCATGATTAATTAAAGCATAACACATTATTTTCCAGGATTTTATGCAAAAATTAACACACAAGAAGATGGGACGAAAAGTTGCCGACAGAAGTACGTTCCATCGACGACAAGTTGCCGACAGAAGTACGTTCCATCGACGACAAGTTGCCGACAGAAGTACTTTCCATCGAACACATGTCATCGATGGAATTGGGGTCCATCAACAACCTGTTACCGACAAAGAGACTTTCCATCGACGAACGAGTGTCGATGAACAATTGTTTCGTCGACCCTGGTTCGTCGACAAACACAATTTTTTTTTTCTGGTTCGTCTTCACAGCACAATGTCAAAATCAAAAACGAAAGAATACATGTTTTCCTTTCATACAGTGTCAAAATAAAAAACTAAACCATACATCAATACTAGAAAACCCTACATTCTAATCCCTAACATTAAAACCTTCAAATGCTTCAAACTTAACCCATTCAAACTAAAATAAATACATTAAAACACCTAAATAGAACAATAACTACAACGAAATTCCAAAAAGAAAGAAAATGAAAAACTTACTTTTGTGGTTCGAAGTGGGCAGCTCCATGCGATTCATTACAAAATCGAGGCCGCTGTGCCGCGACCACCGCCGCTGTGCCGTTCCGCCGCGACTGCTGTGCCGTTGTTCCGTTCCGCCGCAGTGAGGTTCCCGACTTGTATCTCAGGCGTGACTGAGAATTTTGGTCTTCATTTTAAAGTTGAGTTTGAAAATTAATTTGGTGGAATATGAAAAGTTGTCTTGAGTGGGGAGTGTACCTATAAGTATGTTTAAGATGTCTAAGGGGTATAGTAGGTATTTTACGGGGAGTATATCTAACATTTTACATTAAGAGGGGGGTACATTAATCGGGGGAGTATACTTAACAGAGCTGGAGGGGTATATAGCCAACGCCGTTTAAGGCCCACTGAAATTTTGGCCCATGAGCAAACTGTAAACACGCTTTCCAACAACACCTAACAAACGGATAAGAGAATTCTACACCAATTCTCTACGGTTTGCACAGAAATCGCACTAAAATAAATCATAATCATAGAAATTCAGACTTAATAATATTCAGTATCACAGAGAACTGCACAAATAAAAACCTCATCGCGAATATATAAAAACAAATTTCCATCAAAGAAATAACTCTAGTAAGAGCTGGTCAGCTATGGAGTTTGAGGTGAGAGTAGTGGGGGGAATTGAAAGCTGCTTCGTCTCTCTTCCCCTCTCTCTCATCCAATCCCTTCAATCCGGTTACCTCCCTCCAGTGCTTGCAATTGAGCTCCGCTCCGACGAACTTCTCTGCCACGTGGCTTGGTGCGGCTCCGCCTCCTCCGCCCCTTCCTCAATTGAGGTATTCTAAACTATTTTCGTTTGTATCCCCTATCTATATATACACGAAATCACACACGTATTCTCAAGTATATGTGCGAATTCATGAGGCACACCATTTAGACAACAGTGCAAAGATTACAGTTATTCAGTTTCTGTTGGTGGAAAAAAATGGTTAATTTCCCTAAGTTGTTTGGGGTTAATTTTTTAGATTGCTCGTCAGTATGCGGATTGCATTGGATTGAGTGATCGGACTGTGGTTAAAGTGCGTGTGGTGAGCAATTTACCCAAGGCTACGCTGGTGACAATTGAGCCGCTTACAGAGGATGATTGGGAGATTTTGGAGCTTAATGCTGAGCTAGCCGAAAGTGCTATCTTGAAGCAGGTGACATGATATGATTCTATGGTTGCTATTTTGTCTGTCTGATTTTTTTATATTGTAGATGCAGCTTTAGCGAGGTTTGAAATGATGATTTAGAATTAGGATATTGGATCCAAGTTTTTGTGAGTTGGTATTCAAGAAAATGAAATGTTTTGGGAGGTTTTTGCATGACCTTTGAGAAGTTGGGAATTCATTTAGGCTGTGAGATGCTATTTTAAGGAAAGTTTGATGGTCGTATTAGGTGTTCGTGTTTTTATAACTCATCTGTACTGCACGCAGGTTGGAATTGTCCACGAACAAATGAGGTTCCCATTGTGGTTGCATGGACAAACTGTTGTTAATTTTCTTGTCATGTCAACCTTTCCCCAGAAACCAGTAGGTAACGGCGTACCGTAGTTTTGAAATCCTTGAAAGTCATATATGCCTAATAGATTATCTATTTTAGCCATGTTACACTTGTTATACTGCCCAACTGTGATGAAAACATTTGTTGTTTCATATGATTATTAATTATATATGTCATCTAATGTGATCTTCCTGCTTAGTTAACTTCTGGTGAGCAGAATATTATTTTCTAATGCCCATTGTTTTGACTTGTCATATTTTTGCCAGTTCAACTTGTGCCTGGAACTGAAGTTGCAGTAGCGCCAAAGCGACGCAAACCTTCATCCACAAAGTCTCTAGAGGAGGGTCAGACAATTGCAAAAGCACAACTCCGTGTTCAAGATTCAGACAATAGATTTATATATAATTTTGAGGAGAATGGCGTTAAAATGGATGTGATCTTCACCTCTGGTGTTTTCATCCATCCCGAAACTGCTAAAAAATATTCATTCAGTTCTCTTCAGTTTGCAGTAATATCTCCGCGATCAATATCTAAAGAGACCAAGGAAAAGGTGCATTCAAAAAGAAAAACGAATGAAAAGGAAGCCAAAAATGGTAATCTCAATGATAAGGGGGGTTGCCATCAAGTCATTGTTCGCATATTATTATCTGATTCAGTGGCAAAAGGACACATTATGCTAGCTCAGTCTCTTCGCCTGTATTTAGGAGCAGATCTACACTCTTGTAAGTTTATTCTTCATAGAGTTGAACAGCATTTATACACTGATGAAAATGGATCTATCATCACGCAAGATCTCTGTTTTCATCCTCATTTTGTTATATTTGTTACTGCAACTCCAAATTCGTGTTTGTTCTTAGCAATATCTATTTGGCTATTCATGTTAAGTTTGTGGAATTCATTTGCCTGTTCTTTTTTCAGGGATACATATAAAAAGTTGTAACATTACTCCAATGAAAGACATTCCTTCAGTTTCAATATCACCTTATCATTTCAAGATGGTTGAGAAGAACGAGTTTACGGAGAACAACAGTCAAGAAGTTGTGAGCAACGAGAACCATAAACAAAGAGATGCACTTGGAAATATTAGCTCGAATGCTGAAATGGGTATTAGTGATTGGTCCATGCATGAAAAGATTGTTGCAGGTCTTTCTTCTGGACCTTCCCATGACGGGGCCGAAAAAACAACCATTAAGAATGGACATAAACATGGTTTATCGTCTCTCTTACACGTGTGGTGTCTAGCTCAGCTCAATACTTTTGTTACAAATTCAGGAGAGGATGTAAGTTCATTGGTTATAGGAAGCAAAATTTTACTTCATTTAAGAGTCAAAATTCACAAATTGCCTAGACATGGAAAGATGCAAACATCTAGCTACAAATTTCCGAGAAACAGAAACCAAGTTGAAGAACCACTTGTTGATGCCTTTTATATGTTGTCACTTTTGGAGGAGTCATTGCATGAATATATTTATGCCTATGAACTTGCATTTGACAAAGACAGCAGTGACAATTATTCTTCAAGAAGTTTAGATGTGTTGCTAGGAAAGCTGCAGTTGGGTGATATTTTATTTTCTCGTGTAGCCTATGAAACAGCCCCTGACAATGTCCTAAGCACTACAATTTCTTCATTGGATTGGATGGGTACAACTCCGCTTGATGTAAATCACAGTAGGTATTCTCTCACCTAGTTTCCATTTTGTTTTGTGACTGGGACTGCTTATTCCTTTATTTAGAAAAGTAATTGCATGTGGAAATAACATATGTCTGATGTGCGGCTATATTTGTATTACCCACCAGAGACAGATTTTTAGCTAATGGCTGGTTTGACAGCCTTAACCATTATTTAAAAAAAAACCTTAAAGAGGTTCGGCATATCCTTGTGCTGAAATCAGTAGTTTCTGTGGGACTCAATAATTAATTATTGGAGGTCAAGGGACTACATAATTACAAAATTTCCCAGTTAGCCAAAGCATATAAATCTCAAAGTAAAGCCTAGACCAGCAGTGGGGTCATATTTGCAGTTCTGTAGCCAGGAATCAGCCAAGACCTGAAATTTAATACAGTATTGTGATAGATATTTAAGCGAGGTTTGTCTTCAAGCCACTAAAAATCCCTTGATATCTCAAAGTTGGTTTCTAGCAGCAGACAACATTAGGCTATATCAACAGAAGGATTATGGCTATTTCATATTTTGAATTTGGCTCAAATAGAACAGAGTCAACTTACAGCTCATGGCTTGGCTAACATTATAATTGTTGGCATTGGTAGTTTCAGTTTATGTATGTACTGAACATTTTATTCTAACTCGGTTATTGACATGTAGGGTTGGAAGCTTTGTTATCTCCTAAATCTGGAATGTTGTTCAGTAGCTATAATCTTCCGTTGCCTGGGCATATTCTAATCTGTGGACCTGCAGTAAGTCTCTCCAGAAGCAGCTCATATGTTTCCCGTGTTGCAATGTGAAAGGCTAATACGATCTTTTTACCTTTATCTTCTTTTAAGAAAGGTTCAATTTATCTATTTGAGGCTGAATAATTATTGTGTACTACGCATTTGTGTTTTGCAGGGTTCTGGAAAAACATTGTTGGCCAAAGTTTCTGCAAAATATGTTGAAGGGTGTAAAGATATTTTGGCACACGTGTAAGATGTTTCTGTTTTGGTTATCCAATATCGATCATAATTTCGTACTTGTAAAGTGGTTGAGATTTTAACAAATTTTATGTTTTGGTTATCCAATACCGACCATAATTTCATACTTGTAATGTGGTTGAGATTTTAAAATTTTTTACTTGTTCTTTACAATTTTTGTAGTATCTCCTCTTCAATTACCACATGAGTTTTATTGATTAGCTAGTCTGAAATGTTCGCTTATACAAGGTTTCCCATTTGTAGAGTTTTTGTATCTTGTTCTAGACTCACTTTGGAGAAGCCTTTCACTATTCGTCAAGTGCTCTCCAGCCACATCTCTGAGGCATTAGATCATGCTCCCTCTGTCGTCATCTTGGATGATCTTGATAACCTCGTTGCATCTTCCTCAGATATGGATGGATCTCAACCTTCATCATCTTCTGCTGCACTCATTGAGTTCATTGCTGATATACTAGATGAATATGAGGCAAGACTTCTGTGTTACCCTATTCTATTTTTTTGCCTGTTGGTTTTTGATGATACTTTCTAATATTTGAGGAGAAAGGCGTCCCATGTCTGTACTCAGACACGAGGGGTTTTCGCTCTGAACTCTGCCAGTTTATTTGATAATCAATTGAAAGTACAACCCTTGCAAATATTTAAATGTAAAGTTTGTTAAACTGAAATGTTGCTATTAATTTCAAGGCATCAGTCTTGCACATATTTCTTTGAGCATAGCAATTCGCATTGATGGATGTACCAGATCTTTCCAGCTGGAACCTTTTTTTTCTTTATCCTGTTTTTCCTGGATAAAAATGATGGTTCTTTCATGTTTTGATGCTTTAGGAAAAACAAAGGAGTTCGTGTGGGATTGGCCCCATAGCATTCATTGCTACTGCACAATCCCTGACTAATTTTCCCCCGAGCTTGAGCTGTTCTGGTTCGTCTCTCTGGATTTAATGGTAAAAGTTCTTTCTTTTGGATGACTTGAGCTTACACCTATACTTAATTGAGTTCAGGACGATTCGATTTTCATGTCAATCTGCCTGCACCTGCTGCTGCTGAACGTTCAGCCATATTGAAACATGAGATCCATAGGCGGTCCTTGCGATGTTCTGAGGATCTCTTGTCAGATATAGCATCAAAATGTGATGGATATGATGCGTATGACCTGGTATGTGATTCACATTGAAACTCAGATAACAACATACTGAAATATGAATGAAGCTCTACTGACATCTATATAGTTTGGGTTTGATTCTTTTTGACATAATTTTCATGAAACTTTTTAATTATGTGCAATCAGGAAATACTGGTTGACAGATCTGTGCATGCTGCAATTGGTCGCCCATTATCTGCTGGTTTGACAGAAAATGAGGAACCTACTTTGGTCAGGGATGACTTTTTGCAAGCAATGCAAAATTTCCTTCCAGTAGCCATGCGTGATATCACTAAACCAGCTACTGAAGGTGGTCGTTCTGGTTGGGAAGATGTTGGAGGTCTTAATGACATCCGTAATTCAATTGAAGAGGTGAAATCTTCTGTACACTGTCTTCAATTATCTATCTCAAATACTGTAACACTAGTTTCTATTGCAACTTATATGTTGTTTCTTCCTCATTGATTTCTATTCTAACACTCAGAAAGTTCAAGAAAGATTAACTGGATTAATGATCTTGAAATCTTAGATTACACAAAAAGCAGAAATTTCCAGTAGTTTAACAAAATACTTATTGTTTGTCTCAAGTAATGTTATCTCAGGGTCAATCTTCATAGGCTCTTCAGGTTGATTGTTTGCTTTTGAAGATCTAGTATACAACAAAACTGAGTGCATTTCTGCAGTTAAAGAGGACTTTCAATTAAAGATAGTAGATTTTGTGTTTGCTTACATTCATGATTTTGGGGTCAGTTTCCATGGCTAGCTTCAGAGTTGAATGTTTGCTTTTGAAGATCTCAAACTTGAGCACTGACTATAAGAAAAATATGATTTTTAGTTAAACTTAGAAGTATAGGAGAAGGTCTTTATGTTTGGAGGAAATCAAAAGTTGTGACCCTTCTGTAATATTTTGAATGTCACCCTGTTGTTATTTGTTGTGCTGCAGAGAACTGATCTTATATCTACCTTTTTTTCATAATATTCTTTCAAGTAAAATGGATCTTCTCAAACATTGATTGCTTCGTTATCTCAGTGAATTCGTATTTCAATTTCCATGCATTATTTTAACTTCGATGATGGATCTGTTTCTGCAAATTTTTAAGATGTTCATATTTTCCATAATAGATGATTGAGCTACCTTCAAAATTTCCCAACATCTTTGCACAAGCTCCACTGAGATTGCGCTCCAATATTCTCTTATATGGACCCCCTGGTTGTGGGAAAACGCATATTGTTGGTGCAGCTGCTGCAGCTTGTTCACTACGCTTCATCTCAGTGAAAGGGCCTGAGTTGCTTAATAAATACATTGGTGCTTCTGAACAAGCTGTAAGATATAGTTTACCTTGCATAGTTTTCATTCTTCTACAGATCATTATGCTTCTTTATTTTGTCTGTCAAATAGTAATATTTTATCCTTTCAATCACCCATGGTAAATTGTGTTTCTTTTTTTGTTGGTCACTTGCATGTTATGAACATGACTGAAGAGATTACAAGAGTTATGTTATTACACTATGATGAGTGAGATGAGAATGAGATTAATTTATCACTTTTTGGGTAGTGGATCGAGCTTGATAATGTGATTGTTATGGAGTCCAAAGAAGTAGAACAAGATTTCAAGAAGAGTTTGACAAGAACACAGCAAAGAGCTGCCCAATTCTAATTTTCAGCAAATGAATTCCTAACTTCCCAAAGTACATTCCCAATCCCTTATATACAACTGACCCTTAATGTGTAAGGTCAAGAATGCCCTTCTAAGTAGTTACATTACTAACTGACTTATTCACACTATCCTCTTTATCATAACTAATTGACTTATTCACACTATCTTCTTTATCATCAGAAATGATGTTGTTTTCCTTAACACTTGTCTTGGTGCCGCCTTTGATATACAACAACTCCCTCCCTCTCAAGAGCAGACTTGTCCTCAAGTCGGAAGTCGGGAAATTGTTGCTGAAAAATATCCGCATCCATCCAAGTCGCATCGTCTGGCGGCAAGCCTGCCCAGGTAACCAAATACTGTTGAACACGATCGTCGCCACGCCAAATTGAACGAATCCGCGTCACAGCTGCAGGTGAGAACTCAGGACCATCCACCATAAAATCATCAGGGATGCCGTGCAAGAAAAGTCCAAGGCCATGAGAAGAATCAAGATTCGGGACCGCGACCATTCTTGCAATGAATTGGTCGACATAATCATCCACTGTCCCTGTTTGTCGAGTAACGGCCAAGGTTTCGAACGGATTGGCGCGGGGGTCATCACCATAATGGAGAAGGAGTTCCATAGTAAACTTCTGCCAGCTGAGAGTGGGATATTGGGTCAGCAGCCATTGAAGCCACTGCAGCGTAGTCCCTTCAATGGCGATAAGCGCGAGTTCGATTCTCATGTCCGGCGGTGTTTTATGAAGACGAAAGAACTGCTCAGCGCGTGAGATCCACGCGTACGGGTGTTCGCCATTAAATTTGGGTAATTCGAGTCTGGTGGTGGCGGTCGTAGGGCCCACCCTAGGGAGGGGAACGGCCGGAACAGGGGGTGCCGGAATCGGTGCAATCCCGGAAGAAGCCGCATCAGCAGGGGGTGCCGGAACTGGAGCGATCCCGGAAGAAGCCTCATCGGTTGGCTTTGGTTGAGTGAATTGGCGCAACATGGCGCACACTTCATCCATACCCGTTCCCTGGTGAGTTATTTGGGTATGGAGGCCGGTGAGCGTAGTACCTATCGTCGCTTCTTCTTTCTCCAAAGTGACGACAGATGTCTGGAGGGCAGCCACCGCTGTTTCCACAGCGTCGAGACGCGATTCCGTGCGTGTCATACTAGACCGGAGGTTGGACCAATTGTTATGGAGTACAAAGAAGTAGAACAAGATTTCAAGAAGAGTTTGACTAGAACAAAGCAAAGAGCTGCCCAATTCCAATTTTCAGTAAATGAATTTCTAACTTCCCAAAGTACATTTCCAATCCCTTATATACAACTGACCCTTAATGAGTAAGGTCAAGAATGCCCTTCTAAGTAGTTACATTACTAACTGACGTATTCACAATATCCTCTTTATCATAACTAACTGACTTATTCACAATATCCTCTTTATCATAACTAATTGACTTATTCACACTATCCTCTTTATCATAAGAAATGATGTTGTTTTCCTTAACACTTGTCTTGGTGCCGCCTTTGATATACAACAGTGATTCAAATTTGCAATTTGACAAACCGAGTTTAATTTTAGTTCCATGCTTATTTGTATAGCAGTTCTCATAAGATTGAAATAAATACATGACATTCCAATTCTAATCATCTAGGTAAGCTATCTCTCAGTGATGTTCAATTGGTTGGTTGTGGAAAATCATGTCAACTGACGGTTTACAATCATGTTAATTATGTAGAAATACCTGGTAAAAAAAATATGCGAAGCTTCTTGGTGCTCCGCGTTATGGCTTTTCCCGATATTGAAAGAATTCATGTTTTTTTTTTTAAATGTAATATGTGAATCCAAATTGCCTATGATTCAAAGCTGAGCCAGTAACATATGGCAAGCCATGGAGTCTTTAAAAAAGAATATCAACGAGCAGCCTATCCTTTTTAGATTTCATGAAGAATGTTCAGTATCAAAATAATGTTCATAAAAGTTGAAAGAGGAAAAAGAAAGAAATTAACTTTTATTAACTAAAAGCTCGAGGGTGATCGAGGATGTGTAGCATATCTGCTGTGATTTTATATTGTGGTTTGATAAATTTCCATAATCACTATACGTGAAGGAGTTTATCTTCTTACAAATAGTGGAGATATATAATCTATGATTTATTGCAGGTTCGGGATATCTTCTCAAAAGCAGCTGCAGCAGCTCCATGCATTCTCTTTTTTGATGAATTTGATTCTATTGCTCCTAAGAGAGGGCATGACAATACTGGAGTAACTGATAGAGTTGTCAATCAGGTTATTTCTTATTCTCCTGCCCAACATAATATTTTCTTTCACCATCCACTCTCCTTTTCTAGTCTTAATTATGTTTACCTTCATCAATTTCATTCCAGTTTCTGACAGAATTAGATGGTGTTGAAGTCTTAACTGGTGTATTTGTTTTTGCTGCAACAAGGTAAGTTCTACTGTCGAGTAGCCTATCTCCAAGTGGCCTTCCTTTTTTTTCATGTTTTCTAACTCTTACTGAAAATCAGTCGACCAGATTTGCTTGATGCTGCACTTCTACGGCCTGGTAGGCTGGACCGACTTTTATTTTGCGATTTTCCTTCACTTCAGGAAAGATTGGATATTCTTAAGGTCCTTTCGAGAAAGGTTTGTACCTATGTCTGCAATGCTAAACAGTTAATTTTTTATTTTGGTGATTTATTCCATTGAGGTGGAAGATTTTAGATAGTTGTAGTGTGCTTGTTCTATCATAGATTCTTCTTCCTTACTCCTGGACTCGTATTTCATTTTTGTCTTACTTTATATGCATTGTTTTATCATCCATTATGAACATTTTAATTGCCCTTCCAATGTATTAAATGATTAAAGGCACTATAATCCATCTGATTCAGTATAAACTTCCTCCAATTGTCTTTTTATATATATATAATCCATGTTGTTTCTTGATTGTTCCGACTGCAGTTACCAATGGAGAGTGATGTTGACTTGGAAATGGTAGCTGAAATGAGTGAAGGCTTTAGTGGGGCCGACCTTCAAGCTCTTCTTTCCGATGCACAACTTGAAGCAGTTCATGAAATTTTGGACAACAACGATGGCTTCTCAACTGGGAAGATGCCTGTAATCACCAATTCTCTTTTGAAATCCATTGCATCCAAAGCTAAATCATCAGTTTCAGAAGCTGAGAAGCGAAAATTATATGATATTTACAGCCAGTTTCTTGATTCAAAACGATCAGTTGCTGCTCAGGTCCCTCTCTTTCCCTCTATATATCTCTCTCTCTCTGCACAAAGCTCTTGTGATTTCTTATATTCTTGTATTTACCTGCAGTCAAGAGATGCGAAAGGCAAACGAGCAACCTTAGCTTAAATCACTGGGCATAACAAGCTGATGCTTAGAGACAAAAATCATATAAGAAGTGGTTTATTTTTTAGTTTTCGGGTGTGGTAAATTTGATGGAGAGGCTTGTTGTGTGAAATAGATGAAAATGTACTAGTAAGAAAATCTGGTATGTTGTCTACCCTCAACCAAGTGGGAAAAAAGTTTTGCCAAATAAATTGTGACATCGAGTTTAAACCTCATATATATATAGGTGGGTGAAGTTAAACTCTTGCTTTGGTTACAACGCATAATATACTACTAAATGATATGGTTCTTTTTAAAGAAAACAATGACTGAAAAGAGTTCAAAAGACTAAAAGCCTTTGCAAGCACCCCCTTAATCCAGAAAACTTGTAACAACTACATAAATAAAATTGTTTAATGTCTTAAAGACGTGCAAATCTAGCCTCACATGAATTCTTTTGAAGCGACAAAAAGTGCATATTCTTTTAAATGAAATTTGATAAAAGCTAATTAATGCCCGCCAAATTTCATTATTCCCACTTTCCTTTTTTGATTGTCCAATTTTATTATGCCCATACATTTTTTTAAACAATACTGTATTATTCATACTACTTTATCCTCACCCTCATACCTAGGGTAAAAAATCAAAAATACCCTTCGTTAAAATATACTAACATACTAGATGCATCCTTCTTATTGAACTTTACTGCCATTTTTTCACCAAAATTTTTTTCGACCAACAGGATCGATCATATACACTCCCGTTGACAACAATTTGTGGAAGTGAATATGGTCGTAAAAGATTGGTCGAAAAAGATAAAAATAAAAATTTAAAAAAAAATCGACCATGTATTGTCAACCAATTACAATCTCGTCGACAAAATATTGTCAACGAGAGTGTATTTGGTCTACTTTGGTGTGTCGAAATTTAAAAAAAAAAAAAGTACAGTGAGAGAAAAACCTAGCCGTGCGATGATTTTTTTTGGGAGAGGGAGGAGAGCGTGAGAGTTCGTGGGGTGAGGTGGGAATTTTTTTGCAGTAAAAAAAAATTAGAAAAGAGAGAGAGAGAGAGAGGGAGGGAAGAAAAGGAATGGAGGGAGAGGGAGAAAAAAAAGTTAAAAAAATAATGCAGGAAGAAGTGGGTTGGAAGAGAGAAGAAAGAAGAAAGAAGAGAGAAAAGAGAAACAGTGTGCGGCGGAGGCAGGCGGTGGCGTCAAGCGGGGGTGGTGGCGGTAGTCGGCGGTAGTGGCCGTGAGTGGTGGTAATTAGGTGAGAAAGGAGAAGAAATGGGGTGGGGAAGGAGAAAAAGAGAAGAAGGAATGAGGAATTGAGAAATTAGGGTTCGGAGGGTGTGGGTAATAATAGAGATTTTATAGAGAGAAGGGTATTTATGACAATTAAGGGGGGTGTTACTCAATTTTGAAGGAGTGTATAAATCGGGGGAGTGCATCTCTCCGAAATAGAGGTGTAAATAGTCAAACCCTTAATACAATCTCAACTAAACTTTGTCCGCAGGCAGGCTTATTCCGCTTAAATTAAAGGGTTTGACTATATACCCCTCCAGCTTTGTTAACTATACTCCCCCGATTGATGTACTCCCATAAAGTAGCAAATGTTAGATGTACTTCCTTTCAAATTACCTATTATATCATTTTCTTCCTAAAATCCAATTTGATACATATACCCCCTTAACCTAATTTCTCTCTTCATATCCTTCTTCTTCTTCCCACCGCCGACGGCTCTATTGCCCACCCCACCACCGTCGACCTCGGCCCCTGTCGCCACACCCCAGCCCAGCCTCGTTGCCCACCCCACTGCTGCCGACCTCGACCCCTTTTTTCTACAATCGTGCAGGCCGCCGTGCCCCTCCATTTCGCGGCCGGAGGTGCGACACCCCCACGTCACACGGTCGGTCTCCCTCTTTTCTTTTTTTTTTTTTTTTAATTTTCTGCTCTCTGCGCACGGCGGCCATGGCCCCCACCTCACAGCTTCCGCCTCATCCCCCGACGCCGACGCCGACGTCGCCTCACCCCTCCCCCATTTTTCCTTGTTTCGTTTCTTCAAAAGGTACAAGTTTCTTTACATTTTTTTTTCGACACAAAATTGTCGACCACAAACATTTTGGTCGACAATTTCGGGTCGATTATTAATTTTTTTAATTTTCTTTCGGTAAAACGTTGTCGACAAGGGTGTTTTTCATCGACAAACTATAGTAAAAAATATACTCTATGGCCGACCAATCAGTGTCGACACTAATTTATCAAAAAAATGTGGAGTATATATATTTTTTAAATTTTTTTTTGGATGGCCGCCCTGGCCCCCACCTCATGGCTTCCACCTCATCCCACGACGCCGACTCACCCCTCCCCCCTCTTTCCTCGTTTTGTTTCTTCAAAAGGTACAAGTTTCTTTAATTATTTTTTTCGACACAAAATTGTCGATCATAAACATTTTGTTCGACAATTTCGGGTCGATTAATTTTATTTTTTTTAATTTTTTTGGATGGCCGCCAAAGGTGGTGGGGCGTCTGCCGGAGGAGATGGAATTGGGCGGGCGGCGGTGACGACAGCTTCTTCTTCCAATAGGGTTAGGGTTCAGGGGGAGTGTATATATCTTAATATATTTTATTTAAATGATAAATTTAGTATTTTAAACTAATATTAAATTAATACTCCGGGAGTATACTCTAACAAAGCTAAGGGGTATATAGTCAAACCCAAATTAAGGGTCTGACTATTTACACCTCCATTTCGATTTAGAACACTCCCCCTTTCAATTTAATAATATAATAATAATGTAAAAAACCAAAAATACCCTTTACGTCATATTACACTACTAAATGCACCCCTATTACTAACTGCACCCCTCCTTCACCTTTAAACCCTAAATCTAATTTTTACCCGCCGTCACCACCACCATCAACAACAACAAAATTTCACCACAAACAACAAACAAAAAAAATTCAGGAACTTAGAAAAATTCCAAAAAAAAAAAAATTCAAATTTTCGACAAACCAGTGTCGACGAGATTGAATATGGTCGATCTACAAAGGTCGAAAAAAATTAAAAAAAAATCGAAACATTTGGTCGACCATATACATATTGTTGTCGACGAGAATGCAAAGGGTCGACCCTGGTGTGTTGAAGAAAAGAAAAAAAAAACTTACCTTTGCAGTAAGGAAACAAAAAAATCAGAGGAGGAAAGGAAACAAAAAAAAAACCAAAGAAAAAAAGATAAAAAATGAAGAAAAGCAAAAAACTCTACACCTAAAATGCAAACCTAAGGGGCGACAACCGACGAATCGGGGTGGGGCGGCCGGAGTCTGGGCATGGGCAGGGGTGATGGGTGGACTGGAGTGAGGAAGTTGATTTTTTATTTTATTTTTTTGCTGCGTACAACAGCTGTTGAGAGAGAGGGGGGTGGGAGGGGGGGAGGGCGGCGACCAAGGAGGGTTGGCGATAGTAGAGGAGGGGCGGCGGCTAGGAGAAAGAGAGGGAGGGGAACAGGGGAAAAAAAAGGAAGAGGAAGAGAAGATTGAAGAGAGAAGCGGGAAAATTAGAGGGTGTGTTTGGTAAATAGATTTTTGAGACAAAAGGGTATTTAGAACAATTCGAGGGGGAGTGCATCCATCCTGACAAATTTTAGGGGGTTGCATCAATCGGAGGAGTGTTCTAAACCGAAATGGAGGTGTAAATAATCAGACCCCAAATTAAACTAGTCAGGCTGCGCTGACGTTGCTTAAAAGGCTTCCATCAATTTGGGCCTCAAACAAAAAATTAAGGGGCGCGGCTAAAGGCACCCAGATTTCCTATGAGTACACCCACCAACCATTTTTTTAATCTTTCAGAACCTGTGAAATGTCCAATATACCCCTAGGTTAAAATTTATGAAAAAAATAAGGATGAGTACACCCACTCATTCTGTTTCACCACCTCCACCTCTCCTCCTCCTCCACCACCACCACCACCACCACCACCATTATTATTCAACAAAAAAAACTCCAAAATTGCAACAAAAATTAATCCAAAACAACAAATGTTCGAAAAAATTTCCAAAACAAACATGTTCGAAATTTTTTCCAAAACAAACTCAACATGTTCGAAAAACATTTCAAAACAAACTCAACATGTTCGAAAAAAATTCCAAAACAACTCAAATTTGTTCGAAAAAAAAGATCGAACTTCTTGTTCGAAATTTTTTCCAAAACAAACTCAAGTTGTTCGAAATTGTTTCCAAAACAAACACAATATGTTCGAAATTTTTTTCAAAACAACTTAAATTTGTCCGGAAAAAAAAATCGAACATCTTGTTCGAAATTTTTTTCAAAACAAACTCAAGTTGTTCGAAAGTTTTTCCAAAACAAACGCCCTATGTTCGAAAATAATTCCCAAACTTTAAAAAAAATCAGAAACCCTAATTTTTTCTAATTTTTCAGACCTAAACTTACCTGTTGGCGGCGAGAGGAGGAGCACTACGGCAGCGCAAGAATATGTGGGTGTCTGAATGGTTGGAGAAAGAGGAAGGAAGGTTTTAATTGAATAGAGGGCATTTTTGAATTTTCCAGGTGGGTGCCCTCATCTGTTTTGTGGGTGTACTCATAGGAATCCAGGGTGCCTTTAGCCGCGCCCAAAATTAAGTCCATAAAAAGGAGAATGGGCTTCAACAAAAAAGATTTAGACTGTCAGACAGCTGCTCGACCGTCCAGGCTAGCCGAGACTAGTCAGGAACGATCATCTACTGCACACACAGGCTCGGAGACCCGAACCAGGCGGCTGTTAATCACGCTCGGATCGAGCAGACATGGGTTCATCCACCAGACTTAGTTTACTGTCTCCTTAGAACTCAAGGATACAGAGGTACGAGCCTATAGAACAGATCCTGTTCAAGTAAGGTCGTGCTCGTTAGTCTCTAGCTTTCCCTTTATATTATTGTCTTTTATTTCTCTCGTTTCCGATGTGGGATAGTTATGCAAAGGATAGGTATACCGTATCTCATTACTAATACACTCAAATACGATACACGGTCTCTTTCACCCATTTCCTGAATCAGATACCTTCCCTACCGAGTGGGTGTACTGTGTACGGTGTCAAATGTTATGCGAATTCAATTTCTAAATCTTGGATACAAAATTTCTTGTATGACCCATTCCACAAATTGTGACGATATTAGCCAAAAAATGGTATAAGTGTAGAATAGACGAGTTAGAATATAAATCTGAATGAATACATACGCTATTTGATTGGTGAACCGTGAATGTTATCATTTATTGTCATAATTTCCTGTCGTTGTTTTTAGATGGTGTTAGGATTGATTTTAGCTTCAATTTCAAGCCGCTTTTGGTTAAAAAGTGTGAAGATGGGATGTTACGTGGAATATGCCAACCAGTTGTTTGATATAATGCCCCAACCAAATCCCATCACCGTAATTTTTATACATTGATTATTTACTTGATCCAGATTTGTAGGTTGATTAATAGTTTAGTATAGTAAAGGCATGAGGCAGCCAGCACATGTGATGATGTAGAGCTCTCAGCTCTCTTCTTGTTTTTCTCCTACACTTGTGTTATGTCATAATTCTTTGGATTAATTTTAGAAATTAGATTGAATTTATGAAGTGACAGATTACAGAAGAAATTCATATTAAGCCATTTTATTTTAAATTTATCTCAAATACTGTAACACTAGTTTCTGTTACAATTACAAATTATATGTTGTTTCCTCCTCAATGATCTTGAAAACTTAGATTACAGAGCCTGTTCACTAATATATTGGTGCTTCTGAACTGAACAAGCTGTAGCCTGTAAGATATAGTTTCCATCTTTCTAGTTTTAGACATCATTTGCTTCTTTATTTTGTCTTCTGATTTTGCTAATTTAACACAAGGTGAGATGGTTATTAATGCACACTCATAAATACTCTCTCCCACTTCCAGAATCTGATACCTTCTCTACAACTACAAAGTGGGAATATGGTGCCAAATATTATGCAAAATCCATTTCTGATACTAGTTTTTTTTTTTAGCCAAAAATTGGTATAAGTGTAGAATACAAAGAGTTTGAATATAAATCTTATTGGTGTGTGTTTTTTTTTTTGAGGGTGCTGTCAACACCGGTGATTGAGTTGTATACAGGTTTATATCTCAGGCGATAGTGCAGGCATCCGAACAAAACTTCTCCTCTGTCTATCATGAGACTCACAAATACATAATTCACACAAAGATATCACACAAAAATATATTTCGAACTCCAAAAAATATTACAACATCACTTTTGATTTGACATAAGCTACATTCACCCTCACTTCTCTCGGTTCTTATCCAAATACAATTACTATTCATTGATTACCCCAATCCATTTTTTCATTCTCAATTTCAATCCAATCTAATTCATTACAATCTCTAACCAAATACCACCTAATTGACTGATATTGTTTAAGAAGGGACATATGATGTATTTTGTAAAGTTAAAACATAAAGTATTTATTTTAAATCACTGAGAATTTACTATCATTGTTTATTGATGGTGTTAGGAGTGATTTTAGCTTAAATTAGAAGCCACTTTTGGTTTAAAAGGTGAGATGGGATGTTCCATGGAATATGCCAACCAGATGCTTCATGTAAATTTAAATCATGTAACCAAATCCTGTCACCGTGAGTTTGGCTCCATCTGATTTTATACATTAAAATTATTTGCTTGATCCAAATCTGTAGGTTAATTAATATAGTACAAGCATGAGGCATCACATGTGATGATGTAAACTAGAGGTGAGTTGTGAACCCGTTGTACAGGAATGTAATCCAACTGAAATTAACTAAACTGTAAAGTGCAACTTGATTTGTATTTTATGGAGTCAAGCTTGAATTTAATCATCGAAAATTCACGATCTTGTATAAATATAATTGAGTATATATGAAACTAAACGAATTTAAATATCAATTCTAAATTTGACTATTTATCAATTAATTACAAAAATAAAATTATACTAACATTTTTTTTGAAAAACATACATTTTATAATTTCATTTAAGTAAAATACATTTTATAATCAATCAATACATCATTTACTTTTTAGTTTCACATCTTTTTTTAACTGAGGGATTTTTTTTTAAAAAATTAATACATTTACAAGGATCAAAATTGGACATATGGTCGCACACCCCAATTTTTTTTAGTCGAGTTTAAAATTAATTGAAATTAGTAAAAAAAAAAAAAAAGGGACTAAATTTGTACATCAAAAACGCATTTTGAAATTTGAAAATTAAAAATAAAAAAAATATATGTCGATAATTTTTCTTTTAAACGTAATGACGTAAGGTCTACGCAGTCTCCTTAAAACCTGTCTAATTTTGTTATACAGATTTACATCTCTCCAATCAAGACAAGAAATATGACGACAAAATTAATCAGATTAACTTGAATCTTCCACCTCTTAAATCCACCACCAACCACCACTCCTCCGCCACGTCACCCCGGGATCATAAATTTAATCTTTTCCCTCTTTCCTTAGTTCGATTTTTACCCCCCAAATAAACCAAAATCTGTTACGATTCGGTATCTGTCGGACCGACCCGGTTTTTAGTAGATTCGGATCGGTCGATAGGCGTCCCATCACTAACTATCTGCCTTCTCTCCTTTGTATATATACGATCCATACAAAAACATTTTTGCTATTTTGCTTCGTACTTGTCGCATAGCTTCTCTCCTCATTCCCGGTGGATCGCGCCGGAAACTGACGTCATGACCGGATCAACTGCCGACGCCCTTTCTAAACTCAACATCGATGATTCGGCTGCAGCCGCTCCCAATCTGCACAAAAATCTCTCGCTCCTCTCTCCTGATCAGGTTCGCATTGTCTAATCGGTTAATTATACTTGTGTATGTGTGGATGCGGTTTATGATGCTCTTTTGGGGATGTGTGTGTAGGTGGAGTTGGCGAAGGTGCTATTGGAACTGAATCAGGCTCACTTGTTCGAGCATTGGCCGGAGCCTGGTGTTGAAGATGACGAAAAGCGTGCTTTTTTCGATCAGGTTATTTCCGGAATGTTCAAGTTTCTTAAGTTACAGTTTTTTGTTTTGTTGATTCGGATTTGTGAGATGAGTCCAATTCTGTTGATTTGTGTGGGTGAAGGAAGCGTTATGGTTGAGATCTGGTTGTAGTTGATTTTCGAATTTCGGGTATAGGTTGTTCTTCAATTTTTATCTTTTTGTTCTTTTTTAAAAGACAGAGACCAGGTTTAATTTCTGTTAATTAAGTTGTTTCATTAGTAGGCTTACTTAGATTCTCTGTTAAAGAGAACCTTGCACTTCGATTCAAACTTATAATTGATGGCTAACCTTTGGTACTAATCATGTTTGATCTCAAATTGGGAGTTATTTTAAGATATATCTCTGCAGAGTTTAGATTATTTTGTAAAGGTTTGTACTAGTATAATTTATTTGTTCTTTTCAAAGATTACAAGACGATTTTTTTCATCTTTTTACTGAGTGTCTTGATATTTTTTTATGTATCATCGGGATTTTCGGTGTTCTATAAAATCTTTGAAAAGTTAAATATGAAAATGATATAAAAAAATCATTAATATTGCAACAGTCCCTTTTTGCTGCCACTTTATCTTTTTGGCCCTTTTCTTTCGTTCTTTCTGCTTGTAGCCAACAAGTTTCTTCAGGAGAGCTGATTATTAACTAGTTCACTTTTTACTGTTCTCCCAGGTTGCTCAGCTTAATGCAAGTTATCCTGGTGGTCTAGCATCTTACGTCAAAACTGCCAAGGAACTTTTGGCACAGTCAAAGGCTGGGAATAACCCCTACGATGGATTTACTCCTTCTGTAAGTGTCACAATGACTCTGTAATTTGCTAAAGAGTTAACAAATGAAAACTCATGATGTCACTGAAAATCTAGTAGAGATTGTTGCTTAACCCTTCACTTGATTGGGTTCAAATATCTTTATCCATACAAATTGCCCGATTCTTTGGAGAAATTTTTTCGTGGCTATATTCATCTAATATTTTCTCATCTCCTACATGTTATGAATGACCGGCAATTTCCCTGAACTGTTATATTATCTGTTTAACAGGTCCCATCTGGTGAGAATTTGACTTTTGGTGAAGACAATTTCATCCAGTATGAAAATGCTGGTGTTCGTGAGGGGAGGAAGGCTGCATTTGTGCTTGTTGCTGGGGGCCTTGGAGAGCGTCTTGGGTATAATGGTATAAAGGTAAGACAATGATGTGTGAGTAGTGTGATATTTTCCATTATTTTATGCAGTAATTAGTCTGAGGTTAATAATCTCTTTCTCTGTTGTTTATGTTCTGTTAAAGAATTTTTTGAAGTGCTTATATGTGGAAAGAATCAACTTCATTTCTTTTGACCAACTGTCCTTGCCCTTGCCTTTGCAGGTGGCGCTGCCATTAGAGACTACTACAGGGACTTGTTTCGTACAGCACTACATTGAATCTATACTTGCCTTGCAAGAGGCCAGCTGTAGGTTAGCTGAAGGTTTGTACAATGTTTTCCTTACCAATGCTACTAACATGTTCACTCCATCAAGGCTGAGAACTTTAGTATTTAATTAGTTATTCTGTTTACTGGTGATAGACTAAAAACACGTTTTCTACATTTAATTATATTTTTACTAGTGGTGTCAACTTGGTTACTAACCTTAGAAGTGATGTCACGTGTAAAATTTGATAACATTCTTCTTGGCTGGGATTAGCTTTGGGTTTGTTAGAAATTGGGTTTTAGTCGTAGTATTTGATTGTCAAGTTTCAGGGCATAGAATTTGTACTTAACGTGAGCCTAGAGGAGTACCAAGCACACTTGTCTTTCGATCACCCATCTATGATATCGCGGATTGAACATTAATCACATCACTGGAACAAATGAATAACTTTAGTTTATCCGTTGGAAACAAATACTTTGATAGTTTCCTTTAGTGTAGCTGATTTTTTTCCAGTTTCTGGGAAGTCTTCGTAATTTATTTCCAAGATACTTTTACCATGATCATCTCATATTTTCTTCATTTCTACCTTCTCCTTAAACGTAGGTGAAGGACCAACAGAGATTCCTCTGGCCATAATGACGTCAGATGACACTCATTTACGCACCATAAAGCTGTTAGAGACGAATAATTATTTTGGGATGAAACCCTCGCAAGTAAAATTGCTGAAGCAGGTAATCTACTGAGCATATCTACAATTCAGGGAATTTAAAACTGCTTCAGAGTTGACTACAATGCTTCCTTTCACTTTCCTAGGAAAAAGTTGCTTGTTTAGATGATAATGATGCTAGGCTGGCTGTCGATCCAACTAATAAGTTCAGAATCCAGGTATTGTTTGCATATTATTCATAATAGACGAACCTGCTGATAAAGATGAGCGAAATAATGTGGTCCGATTTCTTCAGAGCCTTAATTCTTTTTTGTTCTTTTTGTACAACTGTTCTGTAGACAAAACCTCATGGTCATGGTGATGTTCATTCACTTCTGTACTCAAGCGGCCTCCTTAAAGAATGGTATGTTTGACATGTGGATTCATGTCCTTTATGCCAGTAATATTTGTTTTTTTCGTTTTTTCTGAAGCTATTTCTTACTATTCTAAATCAATATCATAATTGTAGGCTTGCTGCTGGTCGGAAATGGGTTTTATTTTTTCAAGATACTAACGGTCTTCTATTCAAGGTTTGGTTGAAGTGTCATATTCTGGCATTGTTTCTTCCTATCATTAAGATTGAAATTTTGTGACTTCCTTTTTATATATATATATTTGGCAACATTATTGTAGGCAATTCCAGCTGCATTGGGTGTGAGTTCCATCAAAGAGTACCATGTTAATTCTCTTGCGGTTCCTCGTAAAGCTAAGGAAGCTATTGGAGGAATTACTAAGCTCACACATAAAGATGGTAGGTTGTATTGATAATAAATTATTATGAAAACTGAAAAGTGACTTTCAAATTTTGTTATTCTTGGGTTCTGAATTAACTTTCAGGTTTCTTTTATTTGACACAATTTCTTCCAGCCAAAAGGGTTGAAATTTTTAATATGAATAATTTTCCTTTAGTTCTTTTGTTTCAGAGGTTGATGTGGAATATGTCAAATGGAGTATTAACTGGTGATTTTTAACATTATCCACTAGCTTTTGCTGGATATGAAGATACACAATTATAATTTAACTTGTATTCGCTCTTGGTTGGTTTTTAAATTTTCTTCTATCGAACTCCAGCTGATTAAAACAAGATTGAGATATGAAATATCATGTATCTGACACTTTAGTTTTGGTAACTGAGTCACCGTCTGAATTCGATATCATATTGATAAAACTTTAGCATTTCATGACAGTATTTGTAGCAACTGTATCATATACAACTGTATGGAGTTATTGAAACATAAATTTTGGTCAGGGAGGACAATGGTGATCAATGTGGAATACAATCAACTTGATCCATTGCTGAGAGCTTCAGGTTATCCCGATGGTGATGTCAACTGTGAAACAGGCTATTCTCCTTTTCCTGGAAACATAAACCAGGTAATATTACTATCTCTGCCCAGACACAAGAACGACTGCATTAAAACTGTCTTCAGAGTTCAGTCTTTGTAGTTGTAGATCTTAACTCATATAGTTATTGCTTTGTTTGACTGTTTGCATCCTATAGACTTCTCTTTCAAACATGTACTCTATAACCTAATCCCCGTAGAAAGGACCCTATTTCATGTATTTAATGAGGTCCGTAGATGATCAGGTATAAAAATGAATTTGATTGCATCAACATGCGATTTCATTGTTGGACAATCTACTTTTGCATATTAAATCATATGGTTTTTGGATTGATTTTTCCAGATTTCTTATGCAGTTGATTTTTGAGATTGGTCCTTATCTGGAGGAACTTACGAAAACAAGTGGTGTCATACAGGAGTTTGTCAATCCCAAGTAAGCCCTCTTTCTCCCCAGCGGTTCTGTTTATGTGTTCAAGCACTTTTAGGAGAGACCCTTTAGTAATTAAGATGACTCATCTCATTTGTTCTCTGTGCTGTAGTCATAGAATTAATTCAGTGGCACACTTGAGTTGTTTCTGTTATATTATTTTCCAGTAATTGCATAATTCATAAAGTGTTATCTTATGAATGACAATTTTTTTGTCGTTATTTTTCATCTTTACTGGTCTCTACTGATTCAGATCCACTATATGTTTCAATCCTGTCTTATAAATTGTCGATGATTTTCTATCTGACTTCAGATACAAAGATTCAACTAAAACTGCATTCAAGTCATCTACTCGGCTTGAATGTATGATGCAAGATTATCCTAAAACTCTACCACCTTCAGCTAGAGTTGGATTTACTGTAAGCAGACAATATTAGGCAATTGTCTTCAAATCTTTTGTTCTTTTGTTGTATCATCATAAAAGATGTATATTTAAACTTCTCAGGTGATGGAGGCTTGGTTTGCTTATGCACCTGTGAAGAACAATCCTGAAGATGCAGCCAAGGTATGATCTATATTTATTTATTATGCAACCATTAAGCATGATTTTTTTCTTCTCATTTTTCAACCCATTCAATCTTCAAGTAATATGAGGGCACCATGATATTCATTATTGAGTTGCATGTCGATTTCTTGTGGAAATTTTGGGCAATTTTGTGACGTTCTCTTTCTTATATTAATGAAAGTAGTGGCTTTACACAAAATTGTTGTCCACAAAAAGTATATTATATGATAAAACCTATTAGAAAAATTAATTCAAGATTAGTTTGCTTTATAATATAAGCTCTAGAGATTTTTCCACGCAACGGGTATCTTATGTCTTACAAAAATATTGTCTTGGGAGGTACTTCAAAATTCAGATACTATTCATAAAATGTTGGTGGGAATTTTTTATTTCATTTTGTATACATCAATGCCTCGTATGTTCCTTGCGTTCTTTTTTGAACAATTTGTTAGTTAAACACTGCACCTTTTCTGCAGTAGTCAATTTCGGTTACTGGAAATGTATTTATATTCCTTGATGCATACTTTTTCTAATGGATCAGTATATTAAAGAAGCATAAGCTATTCAAGACTACACCAAGATGAAATTGTAGGCGTCTGCAATATATGATCCTTTAACATATCTAGTGAAATTCTGTGTGGAATCAATATAATTGCACAAAATTGTAAGGGGGGAAAATACACCACTGTTCAATATCTTTCTGCTGTCTAGAAAAGACAATCAGAGAGCTTAATATTTGAAAATGTTAAATATACGATTTCTTATTCCACATATAAACATCTCAGCAAATGCATGTAGAAAGTAATTCATAATGCAACAATTTATTCTACTTATTCTCATCATCCAAGCATTTTTTTTTAATAATTGAAAACGTTGTTCAAAGTTGTCTCCCTTTGTTGACATGCACAACATATCTTGATATTGATTTTGGATCTTATGCCTACTTGTATTCACATTTGTAAGGTACCAAAAGGTAATCCATATCACAGTGCTACTTCAGGAGAGATGGCCGTATATAGAGCAAACAGCCTTATCTTGAGAAAGGTATATACCGCTGTCAAGATGAAAGTTGATATGAAATATGTATCTCCTCCGAAGTAATAGAGTTTAAGCATGTATTAGTGCAAACTATTTTAACTAACCAGAGATTGGTATTTTTCTGACATTATTACAAATTTAATTTAATATTTCTGGACAGAATTAAAACGAAGCCCGTGGATTGTGCATGTCTTAAGATTTTCTCAAATTTGAAATTGCTCCTTTTTTTCATCACCTATATATCTTTGTCTAAACCATAGAAGTAAAGCTTTTTCGATTTTCAAATGCATTGTTTAGGCATGCTATTAATCTCGTTTGTTTTGTGGCAGGCTGGTGTTAATGTAGGTGATCCCATTCAAGGTGTATTCAATGGACAGGAAATTGATGTATGGCCTCTTATCGTATGGAAACCTAAGTGGGGGCTTACATTTTCAGACATTAAAAGCAAAGTCGGTTCAAATTGCTCCATTACTGGAAAATCTACCCTTGTGTTGAAGGGCCAAAGTCTTAATCTCGACGGTCTTGCCTTGGATGGAGCTCTTGTTGTAGATGCTGTAGATGGGGCAGAGGTATTTTTAAAAGAACAAGACCATACATAAATATATTGCAATACATTTATGACCATACCCTGTCTATGACTATTCAGTTTGATGATAATTTGAAGAAGCTGAATCTGATTATTGACATTTTATTAACAGGTTAAGGTGGGGGGTTCTGTTCAGAACGCGGGATGGATTATTGAAAAAGTTGATTATAAGGACACTTCAGCACCTGAAGAATTGAGAATCAGGGGATTTAAAATAAACAAAGTTGAGCAGTTGGAGAAAATATATGAAGAGCCTGGAAAGTATTCGTTAAATTAATTAATCGCGGAGAGGTATTTCCTTTAATCTTGTTGTATTATTAAACAGTTATCTCCCATTTATATATGATTTTTGTAGCATTGAGAAATAAATCCGTTGGACTTCTCAGAAAGTTTTTCTGACAATTTACTTTTGAGCAATTTATGAAAATAAATCTGTTTTTCTGTCAATGTTGGATCGTTTTTTTGGCATGGTGCGCTCATTTCTACATGTTAGACGGTCTACTTTTGCAGTTGACTTGTGAAATGGTTGTGGTGCTTGCTGTCCTAATAAATAGTGAGGTCGATATCATTTGGAGAGAGTTTACCAAGTGTAGAATATTTAAGGTTTGGGACCAATTTTTTGGGTTGACTGACTGATTTTTTATAAAAATACAACTTGACGGTATTGAAATAAAAAATGAAATACTAGTATCATTTAAAGTCGAGGAATGTGGTGAAGGTTCTTAGGAATGTCCTCCTTGTTAAAATAAATTTACCATGCATGCCTAGGGTTTTCCAATTATGTTATGTGAAAACGTGTTGATCCTTTTTGACATTCCAAACCAGAAAGAAAGAAACTTCATTGTATTGATATGGAACCACACCAAATTGTATCGTTTGCACCGTACAGTTGAGTTACAAGAATTTGTCATTGTCATTGGTTATATATTTTACATAATACGGAGTAGTATTATATTTATGAACCGAAGACGTGGTAGTGTAACTGTCTTTTATAATTAGGGGGTGTATTCAATTGAGATTCTGTTGGATTTTTTTGGACTTTTAAAATCTGGTGTATTCAATCCGGATTTTTAAAAGTCTTTCAAAATTTTGAGGTATTCAATATGGATTTTAAAAAGACTTTAGAAATCTTTAGGTATTTAAATTTTAATACTCTATGGATTTCGTTGGATTCTCCTTAAAAAATATAAATAAATTTCACTATTCAAAATCTCTAATAAAAATTAGAGATTTCAGCGGTTTCTCTCACAAGGCCCTGAGAGAAAAGAAAAAAAAAAAAATTTGTTGTTCTTCTAACAAAATTTCAAAGTCTCCTTCGAAAGCACATACAGACATTCTTGCTGTAATTCGAACCACAAAATCCTACACAGCCCTCTTCTTCAAACGAAATAATATCAAGAAACGTAACTATGTTCTTCAATAAGCATCACAGATTCTTCACCATCATTATTATTGTGAAAAAGATTACATCTCTGTATTTTAAAATTATGTTCTCTCTTTAAAAATGATAGTATATCGTTAAGATCTCAAGAACATTTATTCACGATCTTAAATTAGCACGTGGTATTCAATATCATCTAAAAGATTTTGGTGGTGGTCGTTACCCCAGAAATGCAATTGAGTTATTCAATCTTCGCGATAGATTTTTTGGTATTTTCAAATCGTCATTCACAATTTTCAAAATCCACCTCTGTTTCTATTTCAAACACAAGGAGAGTTAGTATTGGCTGGATTACATAACTTTCTTCGGAAAGAATGTCATGAATTTCCAATCGAATAGGAAGAAGATTCACCACATCTAGACATGAAAGAGAAAATTTGGAATTGTTTTCTCAAAGCCAATTACAACACAACTGAAGCCAAGGTATAACCGTGGAAATGAAGATGAGAATAATAATGATGAATAATTTTTTTTTTTTTGAACTAATATATTTTTGGTATTTTTTCTAAATAATTAGATAATTTTTTTTATATACAAGTGTGTTCGATATACGTTTGCATCCATAGTTTTAGGGGCTTAGTTTATGAAAATTCATGTAAATTAATAAAAAAATGTGTATTTTAGAATCCTGTCAAATATATGAAAATCCATATAAATCAATAAAAAAGTCAGTCAAACTCTGCATAGAGTCTATGAATTTTCTAAATCCACTAACTTTTTAAAGTAAAAAAAAATCCAACAGAATCTCAATTGAATACACCCTCCTTAATTTGAGGTCGTCGTTACCAATGACTTAAAAGATCGGCAGTTTAAATCGTTGGCTGATATGGAATTAAATGGTCCCTTTAGATTAGAACGTTCTCTTGTATTTCTGGAAAAGGTCAAAAGTGTCTTTTGGGCACCTTCAGCAAGTTTCTGTAGATTTTGCAGGTTTTTTTTAATACAAATAAATAAATAAAAAAAAAACAGATTCTACATAAGGTGTGCTGCCCACATTACAAGATTTTTAGTTCTTAAACCTTATTATCTTTTGCTTTAAAAAAAACCTTATTATCATTAGTTATAAATTACTCTCTTGACTCTTCTATTCAAAATAATGTTTTAAACTGGTGTTCTTATTCCAAAATATATTTAATATTTTCGATCATTCTCACCTTTTTTTTTTCTCTCTATTACTTCAATCTTAATCCCAGAAATCTTTCATAATTTAAATTACCATTAATTAATTAATTAATTAATTAAAGTAATTAATGAAAAATAGATGTATCTAAAGTTTTTTTGAGAACCTGTAGCATTGATTCTTCACAATTCACCCATCCTAGCAAATATTTGTGTAAATCGGTTTTATCATGAAACTGATTTGCATTTTGGTGTGCATTTTTTAATGATATTAATTTTATTAAAATATATTAGTTTAATAATATTAATTATTTTATCATTAATATCTAAAACTGGTTAACACAATATTAAAAAAAAAAATCTTCACATATGATATGACATTATTATTGCACACCTATCATATTAATTTTTGCATTTACCGTTCAAAAAAAATATTAATTTTTACATTCGATATGAGAGATTTTCCTCTGCTAAGACAATAACACATGTATCTATTTTCCAATTCCCGATTTTTCTACAAAATGAAGGTGAAGTAATTAATACCATGAAAGAAAATTCCAACCGGCCAACCGATTCTTAAACCTCTCAAGACTTGCGCAAAAAACAAGAACATGTATCACATTCTTCAAAAACAAAACACAAGAAAGAATGTAATTTGTTCCATGACATAACTCTATGATAAAAAAACCACATGAAATTATGCATTTTTTTAAAAAAAATTGTAACATGGGTGAGGAGACTTTGGGAGGTTGAAATTTAGACTCCTCTCAAGTTGAGTAGATGAACGAACCTATACTGAATTGAACATATGTGTGTAAATAAAACACAAAAATTCACATAAAGACAAAATAAATTCATCTCATTTAAAAGTCAAATTTTGTAGAAATGTGTAAAATCAATTCACACATATTCATTCCTTAACAATCAGAAACAATTTTATTACTATTATCTTGAGTTAGATCCGTGGGCTAAGCATTCTGCTCGGTCAAAGTGACCATAAAATGATCATTATGTTCAGCTAAAGTGATCTTACACTAAAATTTGTAGTGTGCTTAGAGAATTTTTTGGGCTCATAATTCTAATCAATTTAGTAATGAGTCTACCGGCCTCATAAGCACCGGTTTTCACGTGCAATTGAACACACATACGGAGTACATGAAATGTAACAACAATTTTAATTAAAACGTGATTAATTTTAACTGAAACATTTAAATGAATATGACTGAATAATATTAATTTATATAAAATAATTACAAGTATACAACATTTGGAATCATTGTAACCCTATCTCTATCGATTGATCGATCTCTCTTCTTCAACTTAGAACTTTTCCTTAAAAACACAATATACTTCTACGTAGTGGACATCCACCTATAATTATTATGCTTTCGACCGTTAAACAACTCGTTTAATTTAGAATTCTTCCACCCACACCCACACCCACACCCACCCTATATATATATAAACTACAATTGCACAATCTTGCAACCATGAATCAAAAAATTTAAATTTCTTACTTGCTTATTTCTCTTTTTTCCTAGCTAGCTAGTTTTCTTGTAATTTCACATGTCTCCAATAAGCCCCGATGATCTACACAATATATTCAAGAACTTGGATAAAAACAACAAAGGCCTAGTTAGCATCAACGAGCTGCACCATGTCCTCAACAAAATTGGAATCCGTACAAAGCTCGATGAGCTCGAAAAGTTCGTGGGACGAAGCAGTTTGGACTCCATCGACTTCCTCTTCTTCTACGAGGCCATGATCAAAGCCCGAATGGCTGAAAAAGAGGACGAAGATGACGTCGAAAACGATCTTTTGAAAACTTTCAAGGTCTTCGATTTGAACGGCGATGGCTACATTTGTTGCGAGGAGTTGCAAAGCGTGTTGTTGAGACTAGGGTTGTGGGAAAAAAGGAACGGTCAGGATTGTAAGGAGATGATCAGTGCGTACGATGAGAACTCCGATGGTGTTCTTGACTTTCAAGAGTTTAAGAATATGATGTCCGTTACTCCTCCCTCGTCCGATTCCGACGGATCAGATTGATTAAATACGCGCATTGCGTAAGATCATTATCTCGTTTATTGACATGTGTGTTTTTGTGACGTAGGAATATTAATTATAGGATAGGATATGTGTTGAGTGATCGGTGTATATTGAGATTGGCTATGTATATGAATGCCAATTAATTAATTTCCTATTTTTTTCGATTTGATGTTTTTTGTTCTGAATTTCGTTTTTGACATTGATGCTACAAGGAGGGCTTTGTGTTTGATTTGTTATGTTTAATTAAACTACTCACCACATGGCAAGTCTCGTTTACTTTTGTAGCTGTTTTTTGTTACTTAGTCAAACATTTTATTTTGTCAACTTTTTCTCTCATGTCTTTGTCACCCGAAATCCTCTATTTTAAACTCTATTCATCATTTTTTTTAATTTCGAATGACATCAAGGAAATGCCTATATAACTTGTATTATTATGAAATTCAATTCAATTCAATTTGCAAACAGGGGAATTCCCTGTTTTTCTCTCGCTAAGTCCTTGCCAACCGTCATTACTCATTAGCCAGGTTTTTCCTTCGCTGGCGGCATTTTTTTTTTAGTGAAAATATTATTATTCTTTTTAACAAAACGAATGTATTTCAGAATGATTGAGATGTGTCATAATATGACTCATATTACAAAATAATTAATATCCTATAATGATTGACACGTGTTAAAAATTAAGTAGAGAGAAATACAAGTGAAACAGGAGAATTAAACCTTTTTAAAGGCTGCATATTTTTTTATGTCAGATTTTCTCCAAAAAAATTTCGATTTTGAAAATGATTTTTTATTTTTTTAAGAGGGAAAAAATGAAAAATATTAACAAACTTAATTAGGTATGATACTATTTGCTTAAAAAATTTGAGTCAGGTATGGTGAATACAATTGCTAGAGAGTCTCGTTACTTTGAGAGTCCGATCCTCCAAATTTTATGAATGAAGTTGTTGACTTTTGTTTACAATAATAAAGCTTTAAAAAAACAAGTATGGCGAATGCATGACAAAATGTGGTGGCCACTGGCCAGCCTTAATTTGTAGATATATTGTATAGTAGGGGATCATATAAAAGAAATTAAGGCAACCATTCAAGCACGCAAAGAGTCTATCTGTAATATATTTATCAGATTTTCGTGTATTTAATTGGATAATAAGAGATCTAGGTGTGTAATCAATACGTATAAACCTACGTACGTAAGAGGTATAGAGTAACGTACGTGTAGAGTGAAATAATTTTCCGTAGAAATTAAGGGTAGTTTTTACAAGAAAGAAATATTGGTAGTTTGATTTGTTGCAAGCTGCTGCATCCTCATCCATACGAAAATTTTCAACTGTATGCATATGTAACTTCCAGGTATTTATTAGAAGCAGCCCTTTTTGAAATACAACCCAATTAATTGTGTAAAATCCCATTTCATTACATAATAAATCAACTTTAATTGTATTTGACTAATACTAATACTACTATTTAAAAAGTCGTTGGAGGAATTTATGGATATGGCTTCTTGATCACCTCTAAGTAGGGGTGTGTAGGGGTGTGCATGGTTCGGTTTGGTTAATCAAACCGCCCGTAAATCGTAAACCAAACTATAAACCGTTCTTTTTTTTCAAAACCGTAAACCAAACCGTATTTATAAAAACCGTTCGGTTTGAAACCATAATATTTCGGGCGGTTCGATCGGTTTTGACCGAACCAAAATTTTGCTTATTTTTTTTCCCTATACACAATAATTAATAAAAATGTAAAACACAATCTCAATAGAATAGACAAAATGAAATCCCAATAATCCAAAATATAATTCGAGTAGACGAAATGCTATTGCAACGTTCACAAACTAGTTGTTAAAAAATAACTAAATAACCACAAAAAGAAACAACAAACTTATGTTTTCTTCGAGATTTCAGATTGAGTGAGACTGTGAGAGGCTGAGAGCGCCATGCACGTAGAGGCACTGTAAATAAAAGAGAATGAGTAGGGTTTCTGGCTTTGGACAATTGGGCTTGCCGGTGTGAAAAATGTCTTGAGTTTACTAATTTCGGGATTATATAATATAAAGACTATAAATCTATAATATATATAATATTTATTTAGATAATATTATATAATATATATATATATATATATATATATATATTTATATATATAAAATAAGTTCAGTTTGGTTCGGTTTTTTGCGGTTTTTCATTAGTGAAAACCGTAAATCAAACCATACTAAAAAAAATTAATTCTAAAAACCGTAAATCGAACTGTAAACCAAAAACCGAACCATATTTAATGGTCTGGTTTGGTTCGATCGGTTTGGTCGGTCTGAACCATATTTTGCACACCCCTACCTCTAAGTGGGTGTTTGCAAGCACTAGTATGTGCTTAAAAACACTTCTTTTTTAAAATATAATCACTTTTGGAGTGTTTGGCAACACAACTAAGTGATTAAATTAAGTAGTTTAAAGTGATTTTGGTGAAGCACCCTTCCACCTACTTTTAATAGCTTTTATGTGCTTCTCATCATTGTAGTAACCAATTTTACATTTTTGCCCTCACAATTTAAATAATATTTTATGTTTACCCATTATTTATTCAAATGTAATAAGGGTATTTTTGTAAAATTATAAAGAAGCTATTTGTTTTGCAAACATCACAACATATACAAAATTGATTAAAAGTGCTTAATTTTAAAACACTATGCACTTTTAAATTTATTACAAAAATCAATTTTAATCACTTTGAATCAATCACACCATTGTTTGCAAACAGACCCTAAATTTTGTCGGGTGATTATAGGTTACAGAGTGTGCTTTTTTTTTTTTTTTGATTACAAGTTAAATACCCATCCCATTTCCCTTACCCATGACTCGAACCCAGGACCTAAGGCCTAGGTAGTGGTGCTCTAACCACTTGAGCTATCCCACTTTGTCGGTTACAGAGTGTGCTGATAATCATAATTGATTCTAACTACGTACAAGCAACCAATTATTGTTAAGGGGCCATAATTAAGAATCATAATTATGGATTTACATATAATTTATTAATAAAAAATAAATTCAATATATTTTAATTTAAATCTTGATTGTTCTAACTCACGTATAAACAATGGTAAAGTCTAGTATGCACTCGAGTGCATGTTGTACACCATAGTCTAAAGAAAAGTGTAAGTTATTAAACTGAAAAGTACAACACGTAACTATAACTAAAAATAGGTAAAGTCTAGTATGCACTCGAGTCCATGTTGTGCAACCTAGTCTAAAGAAAAGTGTATGTTATTAAACTGAAAAGTACAACACAATATTACTAAAAAATGTAAGTCACTATGACTAAAAATATTATTATACAGTTTAATAATTGAAAAGTGCAACACGAGTCCATAGCAGACCAACTCCTAAAAATATTATTATATAGTTTAATAATTGAAAAGTGCAACATGACTAGGACGCACAACATGCACTCAAGTCCATAGCAGACCAACCCATAAACCTCGGCCTCTATTTTTTTTTTTTTTATGGAAGTTAAATACTCATCCCTTTTTTTCCCCTCTCCATGACTCGAACCCGTAGTGGTGCTCTAACCACTTGAGCTATCCCACTTTGTCCCTCGGCCTCTATTCTGATTACTATTAAACTGATGCAAGGCTTATGCTGCAGTCTACCATATGATGTCATCTCTAAACCAAATAAAAAAAAAATAAAAAAATCGTATAATTAAACAAATGGCAAGTCCGATGCAATAATATAGTTATGGGCAAATAAAAATAATTGAAAAAAAGTCCAAATATCAAATGATCCACCTTCCCTGCAGTTTCGAACCAAAAAATAGCATTTGCTCAACAAGATTGAACTTAACTTCCTAATTTAGGAATCTTTATATATTCTTAATATATACTCTCTATATGATTAATAAACTTATGAATCTCCAACAAAATTAAATTTTAGATTTTTTTAAAAAATAAAATTACTAAATTGGAGAGCATAGACTCGTGTCTTGTCACCAAAAATTAGGCCCAAAAGATTCTACCAAAACTCTGTTATTTCTTCATTTATTCCATGAAGCTTCCTGCCACTTTCTTCTATAAATGATCACATCAACAAGAGTTCCATTTTCATTTCTTTCCGTACTTTAAAGTACAACTAGAAACCGTGTTTTTTAATTTTTCTAGAACACGTACAACATTAATCTTCTATATATACTTGTGATCATGTACACATATTTCACACAAACCAATTAACAATCATTTTTAAGAAAAAAGCATACTCCATTCTTTAAAAAATGTATTATCTCAACACACTTCACTTGCAAAAGATTTTCCAAAAGTTAGATAAAAATGGAGATGGTCTTGTAACCATAGACGAACTTCTGTGGCTTCTTCAACGGACCGGTTTACAATCCAGTCGAGACGAGCTCGAGCTACTCGTGGGTGACGACCCCCTCGCCCCTCTCGATTTCATCTTCTTTTACCAAATTTTGACGAATCATGAGGTTGTTCATGAAATACAACAAGTAGAGAGGGAAGATGAAATGTTGGAGAGGGATCTTCGAAGAGCTTTCAGGGTTTTCGATTTGAATAATGATGGATTTATTTGTTGTGAGGAGCTTCAAATTGCATTAACAAGATTAGGGTTATGGGATGAAGGGTGTGGGCAAGATTGTAAGAAGTTGATTGGCGCCTACGATTCAAATTCAGATGGGGTGCTTGATTTTGAGGAGTTTAAGGTCATGATGTTTCTTGATTCCTTGGACGACTCTTAGATAGATTAATGTGTCTCTATTCTTTTTCAATAATAATCATATAGTATATTTTTATTTTATGTATAAAATGTCCAACTTATATATCAATAGAGAATTAATGTCACATGAAATGTTACTCAGCTACCTAGGTATTGATAAAATGCCTAAAAAATTTATCGGTATAAAAACAGATAGTCACTCTGTTTTTCCACCAAGAGTGTTTGCAAACAATTATTTATTTTCTTTTTTAAATGAAAGTAATTTTTGGGTGTTCTCAAACTCTTTTAATCCATTAAATTATTATTATTTTTTTGACAAAAAATGAATTAATCTTTTAGTGAAACTGATTTTATTTTAAAAGAAAAATGATTGCATTAATTAAATTGTGCAATTAATATTAAGAAAGATCTTATAAAAAATATGAGACTTGACCCAAAATAAGGTCTGATAAGCCCCTGTCATTCCTATCAAGATGATGCACTAACATATTGACATCCCGATTAATTTAATTGATCATAAATTGAGGAGAAGAATCCATTGATTGGCCTCCTTTTTTATTACTTAGAAACGATATTACCGAACATTTAATTATATATCATCTAGTGGGCACTTGATGGCGTCATGGGCTAGCTTTAGTAAAATATCCCTACAAATTTCAACTCTTTAATCCATTATTTCATAGGTGACCACCTCCAATCTTTGGAGGGACAATTTTCGGGGCTATTGATTTTGTCGTCCCCCTTGTTGGCACTTTTTTTTGCGTTGTCGTATCCTACTTTGATCGTATCTATATTTGGTTGAATAGAGCGTTTCGACCCTCCATGCTTCCACGACTGACTTGCCTGTTGGCACCTTCTCCACAAGTTCGATGGTTTTCCTAGACCATATGTGTTCGTGTAAGAAGGAAGATTATTTCACAATTTCAATCGATGATGCCACGTACCACGCTGGTGTGAATGAATTTAAAGACACTATGATTGGTCGTTTACTCACTCCTCGTTGCAAAGCTCTGATCTCGTATGTTGATTTGACGAAAAGACTCATCGAGACATGGTCTCTCCAAAGGAGCTTGTCTGCTATTCCAATCAGAGAGGGATTCATTGTTCTCAAATTTCACTCGTTGGAAGAGTGAGATTGAATTTTTAGGAGAAGGGTTTAGCAGTTGGGAGTTGGGACCAGGCTCCTTCGATTGCAGAAATGGTCTCCCGATTTCAATCCGAACTAGATCCTGACTTTGACGGCTCAAGTTTGGGTCTGAATTGTCGGTCTTCCAATTGAACTTTGGCAGCCCACGGTTCTCTCAACAACGGCTTCGGCGGTTGGCACGTTCGTTAAGATGAATGGTCACACCTTGGCTAAGACTATGACACAGTATGCTAGAATCTTGATTGAAATGGACATGAAGCAGTCACTTTTGGAGCGATTGGTCCTTGAATGTGGGGATCGGTCTGTGATTGTGGAAGTATTTTATGAGTAGCTTCCAGAGTATTGCAACCACTGTATGATTGTTGGGCACATGTCTGCACGCTACAATAAGGAGAAGGTCCCGCCTTATTCGGACCCACGACCGCCACCTAGAGACGACCTTCGTGGTAGGACTCGTCATAAGAGACGGTCAAGGCCTTCCCCTTCGAACCACCGACCTCGTGCGCCCACAAGGGATCCTTCCGTAGTTATTGTGATAGATTCGGTCCCAGTAATCACCTTTTTTCCGCCCTCTCCGATGACTGCATAGAAGAGCCCTCAAACAACCCCGGCCCCATGAGCTTGTGGCTGCGATAGTATCGGAGCCACCTACTGCCGACACCCTTGGTCTTGTGATCACTCCTCGTTATGGACACATTAAAAGGGATTGACAATGAAATGAACTTTGTCGCCAAATTTACGGGACGATAGGGAGATGCTTTTAATCCCCCATATGTCATTTTTCCTATTTCAGTCACTTTAATTTTGGTCTTTCCAAATTTTTATTACTTTAGTTGATTGGTCGGTCGGTACAGAGGGGCGTACCATTTTCCCTTATCCCGAGTTTTTCTGGGTAGAGTTTTGATGGCGCTCTAACCTCTATTTCGATTTGTAAACTTTTGGCTTTAAATATTTTTTTTCTTTAATATTGAGTATTATTTATTCGCCATTATTTCATTTTAATTGTATTTTTTTAATTATTTAGAAAATTAATTTAATGATATACTTTTTTTCGCATAAAACTATGATAAATAATTTTTTATTTTTTTTAGAAATATAAAACTAGTACTCCCTCGGTTCCATAGGAATTTGCACACTTTCCATATATGGATGTCCCATACTAATTTGCACACTCAATAAAAGGAAATATTGTTATAACCATCACCCTCAAAATATACACATATTTACCCATATGCCATTACTTTTTCACACTCAACCTACCTTTTACTTTACTTTATTCATAAAATTTTACAAAACTACCCCTCAAAGCATCACTCATTACACTTTTTCTTACACGTTTATTAAAACGTGTGCCATCCCAGAGGTGCAAATTCCTCTGGGACGGAAGGAGTATAATATTAAAATAAATAGTAGGAATAGGTTAGACTATAACTTAAGGGGTATTTGCTAACTCTACAAACTGCTTCCAGAATCACTTTTTTAAAAACTGCCCTTTCACAGCTTTTAATTTTGAGAAGTGTTTTTAAGTTGTTTATAGAGATTGCTAATCTACTAAAATTCGGTTCGAGCATGAGACCTGGCCTGTCCCGACCCATTTCTACCATAGAGGTGAATGAGGTAGGTGTAGAGATGTCTATCGGACTGGTTCTAGTCCTATAGGGCCACGGGTTAAACGGGTCTTAACCGGTTCATACTTAACGGCGGGCCATGGGCTAAATGGGCCATTAACGGGCTACAATAATTTTTTAAATTTTTTTTATTTTAAAATTAAAGGTCTCATTTGACACGTCCAACAAACAAATAAAATAAAAAAAATATATAATTAGTTAATGATTGAAAAAAAAGAAAAAAAAAGTATAATTTAAACACAATTCTAGAACTTATTGATCCTTAATATGGCAAAATAAATATCATAATCTACTAAAAAAATAGTAACAATGACTAATGGATGGTAATGATTGAGATTTGTGTATTTGAATGAATTAGGACACATCCTTCTTATAATCTGCATGGAATGTGTGAGAATATGTATGTGATCACCGTTAATGAGGTGATATGAATGATTCACTATTTATAAAAGTATTTACAATGAGATAATTGAGGTAAATACAACAACCATATTAAGTAGATAAATACAACAACCATATTAAATAGATAAATACAAAAGATATGGACAAAAAATATATTATTCCTATATTATTATTCCCTATTACCCCCCGTCAAGCGATGCTGTGGATGCAATCGAACACAGAGCTTGGAACGTAACAATTCAAAACTAGGGCGAGGAAGACTCTTGGTGAAGATGTCGGCGAGCTGAAGAGTGGATGGGACGAACTTGGTGATGATGCGACCAGAAGAGACCAATTCACGAACAAAATGGCAGTCAATGTCGATGTGTTTTGCTCGTTTATGAGCAACTGGGTTTTGACTCCAAAATAAAGCACTCTTGTTGTCGCAAAGTAGCGTCGGCGCCGAGGAAGGAAGCTGACCAAGCTCCCGAAGAAGTTGAGTGACCCAAATCATTTCCTGGGTTGTGTTCGCGAGTGGCCTATACTCGGATTCACAACTTGAGTGAGCAACAGTGGGTTGTTTCTTAGCGTTCTAGGAGATTAAATTTCCACCCAGAAAAATAGAATAACCATAAGTGGAGCGACGAGTCTCCGTGCAACGTGCCCAATCCGCATCCGAGTAACCAACGAGTGAGTAGTCACTAGTCCGGCCAAAGGAAAGCCCATAGTTGATAGTGCCCTTAACATATCTGAGGATCCTTTTGACCGCGAGGAAGTAGTTGGTGGTCGGCGAGTGTAGAAATTGGCTAACATGATTCACAGCATAAGAGAGATCAGGACGAGTGATCGTCAAATACTTTAGAGCACCGACGAGCGAGCGATATAGAGTGTGATCGGCAAAATATTCCCCTGAGCTGACCAAAGATTCCCCGGCTGCAAGGGGAGTGGATACAGGCTTTGAGTCAAGCAACTGCGCTCGAGAGAGGACATCGCGAGCATACTTCGCTTGGCTGAGAAAGAGACCAATCGACGAGTGAGTGACCTCGAGGCCGAGGAAGTAGCTGAGGCGACCAAGATCTTTGATCGCAAACTCCTTGTTGATACGACGAATAAAATGTAGCATAGCATCCTGGTCGCTCCTTGTAACAATAATGTCATCCACATAAAGCAAAAGATATAGGGTGACTTTACCACGTTTGAAGTAGAAAAGTGAGGGATCTGCTCGGCTGCACAGAAAATCCAAAGTCTTAAGAAAGTCACTGAAGCGAACAAACCAGGCGAGAGGGGCTTGCCGAAGACCATACAATGCCTTCTTGAGGCGACAAACATGGTCGGGAAAGCGAGGATCAACAAAGCCAGGAGGTTGAGCCATGTAAACAATGTTCGTCAACTTTCCATGGAGAAATGCATTGTTTACATCAAGCTGGTGCATGTGCCACTGATTCCGAATAGCCAGACACAGGATGATGCGAACAGTAGCGGCCTTGACGACTGGACTGAAGGTGTGCGAGAAGTCAAGGTCTGGAACCTGCGAGAAGCTCTGGGCGACTAGGCGAGCTTTGTAGCGATCAACTGTTCCATCCGCAAGAAATTTGGTGTGAAAAACCCATTTCGAACCAACAATGTTTGTGGAGGGATGGCGAGGAACGAGCTCCCAGGGTTTGATTAGCATGCAAGGCATCGAGCTCAGATTGCATTGCACCTAGCCAGTGTGGATGCTTAAGGGCCGATTTGAAACCCTTAGGCTCAGCAGAGACCGAGAGGGCGGACAAGAGGCCGGTGGTCGCAATGTCGGCAATGTACCGAGGCTTGAATATCCCAGATCTGGCACGAGTAACCAACGG
Source organism: Galeopsis tetrahit (assembly GCA_963675135.1). NCBI lineage: Eukaryota > Viridiplantae > Streptophyta > Magnoliopsida > Lamiales > Lamiaceae > Galeopsis > Galeopsis tetrahit. The sequence goes on along the minus strand of OY776131.1, from coordinate 53,961,654 downwards.
GTGAGTCGGGACAGGAAGAGGGCGAGCAACAGGTGGATTAGCAGTTGGGCGAGCAGGAGGCTGCTGAACAGCTGGTCGAACGGGAGGTTGCTGAACTGCTGGGCGAGCAGGAGGCATGATCAGGTCTGGTGGGTCAGGGCAAAGACCACAAGGAGACTTTCGAGCAGCGTCAGATGGTTCCACGAATGAGCTGATCTCAAAGGAGTCAACATGCGAGAAAGGAACATGAGCTGCAGAGAACGGGAACACAGATTCATCAAACTGAGCATGACGAGTAGTGTAGAAGCGTGAAGCGATCAGATCGTAACACCGAAACCCCTTATGGGAGGAACTGTAACCCATAAAGATGCATGAAGCACTACGAGGAGCAAACTTGTGGAGAGCATAGTCATGAAGATACGTAAATACTCGACAACCAAAGGTCCTGAAGTTGGCAAAGTTTGGAGTAGAGCCGAACAAAACCTGAAAGGGTGACCTGTCCCCAAGAACAGGCGTGGGAAGACGATTGATAATGTAGACTGCCGTGGAGAAGGCATCAACCTAGAATTGGGCAGACATGCTCGCCTAAAACAATAAAGAGAGTCATGTTTCAGTAACATGACGATGTTTGCGTTCGGCGCGACCATTCTGTTGGGGAGTGTAAGGACAGGAGATGCGATGATGAATGTCATGGTCGGCAAGGAAGCCGCGAACACGACCATTAACCAACTCAGTTCCACCATCACTCTAGAACGCCTTAATGGAACTGGAAAACTGATTGCAAACAAAGGTGTGAAACCGAACAAATACGTCATGAAAATCAGTCTTGGCATGCAGAGGATAAAGCCAAGTAAATTTGGAGAAGTCATCCACAAAAATCACATAATACCAAAAACCGTCATTAGAAGCAGCAGGGGCAGGTCCCCAAAGGTCACAATGAACTAAATCCAAAACATGAGAATCTCGCTTTTCATTTAATGCAAAAGATAAATGTTTACTCTTAGCCAACTAACATGGAGTACAAAGGCCCGGATTGGGCAAAATAGACGTCAGGGACAATAAGCCCAATTTATTCAACAATTTAACGACAGAAAAGGAACATGGCCTAATCTACGGTGCCAACACTCAAAAGAAGCCTTCAACGACGAACTCCGCAAAGCAGCGACCAAGGCTGGAGTGCCCTACTCCAGAGCATAGAGTCCTCGACTATGCCGACCCCTCGCCAAGGGTTGCTTGGTCGTCCGATTCTGAATGATAAATGAGTCATTAGTAAACAAAACATCAATAGGAAATTCCGAAGTAAGCTTACTAATGAATAACAATTTCTTAGTGAGATGTGGTACGACGAGCACATCTAACATACGAACATCCTTATTAACCGAACACTACCCAACATGAGTGATTGGAATAGTAGAGCCATTAGCAACAATAACATTGTCGTTACCAGAATACGAGTGAGGATTGTCTAGGTCAGCCGAGCGAGGAGTCATGTGTGCAGAGGCACCACTGTCGAGGAACCAATCCGAAGCAGGAGGATGCGAGACATGACACTGAAAGTCAAGGGCATGAGCAAGGTTGGCCGCAGAAGGGGCAGGGCGAGCATAACGGTCAGGGCATCGATTTGCATAATAACCATGTTGGCGACAGATCTGGCAAGTGGGAGGGCGGCGAGCAGGGGACGAGCCACTAATCGAGGATCCAGTGGGCGCCTGGCGACCAGAATTTCGAGGAGAGAAGTTACGGGATTTGGTGCCAGGGCGAGCAGGCTTACCCGAGCGAGCAGAGGCAGAGAATGCTGGAACGGGCGAGGACGAGGAGTCCATCGAGCGAGTAAACTGCTCATAGTTTAAGGCATGATGGATCAGATCCCGAAAGGCAGGCATGGGCGACATAACCATGCGGGTGTCAGAGAAACCAGCGAACTGGGGGTCGAGACCGGTAAGAAACCAATGACACTTGTCGTCATCATCATTAGGCTTACCGATGGAGGCGAGTTGATCGCAGAGAGCACGAAACTTCTTACTGGATTCGTCGACGAAGGTGGATCCACGACGAAGGGAGAGGAGTTGATTCCGCAGTTGAGTGATGCGGGAGACTGAGGTGTGACTGTAGGCTGCCTCGAGTGCGACCTAGATGGAGCGCGAGGTGTCACAACCGATGACCTCAACCATGGCGTCTTCAGAGAGGGAGGAAAGAAGAAGACTAAGGATCTTCTGATCCTTCTCAAACCAAGCGGTGTAGGCTGGGTTTGGAGCCGATTCACCAGATGTGGTGATCGACTTCACCGGAGCGGGTGTCGTGCCATAAACGTGAGAGATGAGATCATGGTTTGACAGGACCGGGACTACCTAATTTCGCCATAACAGATAGTTGGAGGATGACAACTTGATTGTCAAGAGATGAACCAAAACATTGAGGGGATGGTGGGGGGAGGGGTAGCCGCCGCCGCCATGAGGAGGGAATAAATTTAGCGTGAGGCTTTAGAGAGAAAATTAGGCTTTCGATGAGTCAAACTGATACCATGTGAGAATAAGTATGTGATCACCGTTAATGAGATGATAGGAATGATTCACTATTTATAAGAGTATTTACAATGACATAATTAAGGTAAATACAATAACCATATTAAAGAAATAAATATAAAAAATATGGACAAAAAATATATTATTCCTATATTATTATTCCCTATTAGAATGACTCAAATAACTTTTTGTGTGATAATTGTAGTCTCCATATTTTCATTTCCTTTCAAATCTTGTATCCAATAATAAAATAAAATAGTCTTTTAATTTTTAATTGATTGTATTTTAATCATTTTAACATGGCGAAAAATGTTTGATTAATATTGGTCTCATGTGCTTTGCCATGTTTTGTCTCGTAACAAATAAATAAATAAATGACGAGATTTCCAATGCATTTATTAAAACCGCAACAATACCGTACCGTAAACGTTCAACCGCCAAAGAACCCCTCCCCTCCAGTATTCCAACTCTCAATTCTTCCTTTCTACACTAAAGTCGTTCAACTTCAGAAACCTCCAGGCGCTGGTGGTTTGAATCACTAGAAGAACAAATTGGAGAGAACCGGAGCGCTCCAACCAGGTCAAACATCCCGTGCACAAATCTCACCGATTATTATAACATGTCCTATTCAACAGGAGATTTTGCATTTTCATTTTTATTTTAAAATAATACTTAGTCCATTGACTCCATTCTAGTAGTCCCATATTTTTTTTTAATCCTAAAATACAGTCACAATTCCTTTTGTGTTTGTATAATGTTAAAATTATTCTAATTAATAAATATTTAAATTATTGTAATGTGTGAGAAAAAAATAAAATTTTCAATTTCAAGATCACATTAATAAAGATATATTTAAAAAATTGTAAGTAAAATTCAAAATTTTATACACAATAAATAATATTTTATTGATCTTGGTGAAAAATGAAATGAGACCATAACTAATAATACTGTCTTGTACACCTAAAAAAAAAAAATCATCTACAAACTCTACTTTTATGACATTCACAAAAATACTATTACTTTTATACTTAATCTAATCAATTTTTTTTATTTTATTCATAAAATTTATAAAATTATTATTCAATACTTCATTTATTACCCTATTTTTTTAGTTTATGTACAAAAAAAAAAATGGTGCAAATAATTGTGAAATGTAGTAGTACAACAACATTATCATCACCTTCCAAAAAAAAAAAAAAAACATTATCATCAATAATGAATTAAAGGAAGAACTCGTATTTGTACAACATTGTTTGTTATTCCATCTCTCGAATTTTCAGCCGTCAGGATCTCTATTTCAATGCCCTTTTTTTTTATCTGTTATAATCTTTAATTTAGATTATATATTAAATAAAAATCTAAATAAAAGATAAAGTATTAAGTTAAAATAAAGAAACACCTTTTTTAGATGATGACTATATATATTTTCAGAGGTTTTTCAGTGACTTACTAGGAGTATAATTCAGCAAAGAATCTGCAAATCTTCCCTTTAATTCTGTAACAAGAATCAAATCACACGCCGAAAGCCATGTTTACGAGCTCATCATCAACCCCTACATTCATAAAGATCCTAGCTTTCTCTCTCCTCTCTTTCACCATCTTCTCTCTCATCAAACATGTCCCTGTCTTCCCCACAACCGCACCACAAAATCAACCCCTTTCTTTCTTCAATTCCACCGCGGAAAACCCCCCTTCTCCTCCTCCGCCGCAGCCGGTGGCGATTTTGGAGAGAACAGGGATCATAAATGAGTTCGGAGTGATGACGGATACTTTCGTAGTTGGGGAATTTGATGAAGCGCTGATACAGACTGTGGTCGTGAATTTCAATAGCAGTGATGAGAGGGAAAAAGGGGAGAGTGGTGAAAGAAAGGTGATTAAGGTTGAGAAATTCAGAGTGTGTGATGAGAGTATGGTTGATTATATTCCTTGTTTGGACAATGTTGATGGTGTTTCTAGGTTTAATTCATCTGAAAAGTATGAGAGGCATTGCCCTGAGAATGGCAGAGGATTGGATTGTGTGGTGCCTAGGCCTAAAGGGTACAAGATTCATACTCCATGGCCTAATAGCCGTGATGAGGTACAAATTTCTTGATTTGAAATGTTTATTGCTGCAATTTTTAGTTAGTGATATGTAATGTCACCAACAATGTTGCTAATGAGAGATGAAGTTCATAATTAGATAATATTACCTAGATTGGATCTATTTAAAATGGATTAGACATGTGTCAGTTTAGACTCTGGATTCTTGAAATTGTTTTACAAATTGTGGAATTTGTGATAGTATTCTGTTCAGAAATCTAGGAGTGTTAGCAATAGCTAGTTTGTAATCATTTGAGAAGTAGTGTTTAATTTCTTCCTAATTAGTTGAATGTTGCTCTTTCCTTTTATACGAATGGACACTGTAAAAATGCAGGTTTGGTTCGACAATGTACCTCATACGCACTTGCTCGAAGATAAAGGAGGCCAAAATGGGGTATCAAGAAAAGATGACAAAATTATATTTTCACGAGAGGGAATCAACCAATACTTGGATCAGATATCCAAGGTTTGTTTAATCTTTTATCCTCTCTTGATTTAATTTCTCCACTTATCTCAACCTGATATCTCGAGCAAAATGAATATAGATGGTTCCTGAGATTACATTTGGCCAGCGTATACGGGTTGCTTTAGATATTGGTTCTGGAATAGCAAATTTTGGTGCCTACTTGATGGAAAGAAACGTGACGACTCTGTCAATAGCTTCGAAAGATTTTCATCAGAAGCAGATTCAACTTGCTCTGGAGCGAGGTGTGCCTGCAATGGTGGCGGCATTTGGGACCCACCGTTTGCCTTGCCCAAGTCAAGCATTCGATTTGATTCATTGTTCTCGATGTGGGGTTAATTGGACTCTTAATGGTATGCTACGAGATTATTAAACAAAATCTTGAGTTCTATTGAAGCAAAATAAAGTTTTCATTTCACAGGGCTCTCCCTTTCCTAGATTATCTTCTTGATCTGCATTGTCATCGTTTAAGTTTTATACTATTAATCTGAATTTCGATCATTATTTTGTTGTGGTGAAGACGGGATTTTGCTTCTTGAGGCAAATAGGTTACTTAGAGCTGGAGGATACTTTATCTGGGAAGCACAGCCTGTTGTAGAACAATGGAGAGGTAGCGCTTTCAGTTTCTTCCTTTTACTTTTCATTTTTCGATCAAACTTTTTCAAACTACTATATTTGTCACACTTTCTCAATCTTAACTTTTTACAGAAATGGAGGATCTTACCAGCAACCTGTGTTGGAAAGTAATAAATAAGGAAGGATACATTACAATTTGGCAGAAGCCTCTGAATAATAGCTGCTATCTCAACCGTAATAGTGGCGTAAAACCGTCACTATGTGACACCAATGATGATCCAGATGATATATGGTATGTCCTGTTCCATTGCTGCTGAGGAAAAAAATATCAGCTGATATTTCTCTTGTTCTAGCTTGAATTATGTTACATGCCGTGGAGTTTTGCATTGAGAGTGATATTCATACTGTGCTTAAAAGAATAAAATGCATTAAAACATTCCACTTTTCTAAGGCACACTTACATAATAACAACTACTAGTATCAATTGTTTTCAGTAGTTGTTTTAATTGAAAAGTATTAGTTGTGTACAGTTCCACTGTACAACTGGTGTATGAGAGAGTTACTCTTTCATCTTTTGCAGGAATGTGAATGTGAAGGCATGCATCACGCGTTTACCTGAGAACGGATATGGATCTAACGTTACGAGCTGGCCTGCCCGCCTCCAAACTCCACCTGACAGGCTTTTTAGCATACAAATGGATGCTTATAATTCGAGGAGAGAACTATACAGGGCAGATTCGAAATATCATAATGATATGGTCAGCGGATACATCGGTGCTTTTCATGTGAATGACATTAGCATACGAAACGTGATGGACATGAAAGCAGGATATGGAGGGTAATTATATTCTTCTTCTTCAATCATAGCTTTTCTTGTCACCTTGATTTTGACTTTTTTTGTAACGGCAGATTTGCAGCAGCTTTTGTTGATTTCAACGTTAATAATTGGGTTATGAATGTTGTTCCCGTTAGTGGTTCAAATACGCTGCCTGTGATATATGATCGTGGTCTTATAGGAGTAATGCACGATTGGTATGTACGAGTAAATACCTTTTTGTTTTTTCGTCTCGTTTTTCATAGATAGCATCATCACATGGACTATCTCATCTCACAGGTGTGAGCCATTTGATACTCATCCAAGAACATATGATCTGCTGAATGCAGCAGGTCTTTTCTCAGTAGAACAGAAAAGGTACAAATTTGTGATTATCCTAATATTTATTGATGCAAGTCTGGATTTTAATCCTCGTCTTCATCCAGATGTAATATAACGAACATCATGCTGGAGATGGATCGGATTCTTAGACCAGGCGGGCATGTTTACATACGCGACACTACTGCTGTGATTAATGATATCCAAGAAATTGCAAACGCGATGGGATGGGTAACTCTCATGTTTGATTCTGGAGAAGGCCCCCATTCTAACTGGAAACTTTTAAATTGTGAGAAGCGATTGTAACTTTTTTTTTTTGGCATTATTCTAACAAGGGAAAAGGAACAGTAATTAGCCTTCACTTTTTTTTTCATATGTATACACTTGACTTACCTGATTGTAGGAGGGTATCACAGAATAGGAATGAGACAGTTGTGTGGAATAGGGCATTCCAATTTTTTTTGTTTTTTAAACAATTTGAATCCATCAATAATTCTCATATATTGCTTCCATCTTTTATTCGTTTGTCCCTTTTGACTTTGACACATGTTTTAACGCGAGTTGTTTATTAGTATTATGATAGATAAAATAACTTTTCGTTGAAGGGTGTATAAGTCAAATTGAGGAGAATAAGACTTTGATGTTATTTTAAAATATTTGGAGGGGATAGTTGGAAATGATAGAGTAACTTTATTTCCATTTTGAAAAGGGACAATCGGTAGATTATTCTTTAAAATCAAGTTTAGATATTACCCTAATAAATTAAATAGTCTTTCCTATCAAATATGACATAAGTAAACAAGCAAACTTGTAGCCAAGAATAAAACATTATAAAGAACTTCACCAGATAACATCTTAAGAAGCTGCTATGCAAGATATTTCATCTACATCAAATCAAATACTCACCATGCTAAAACAAGAAAGCCCTCGTAATCTATTTTAGCCAACAGATTCTCCAGCCTAGCCTAGTCTGCTGCCTTTGTCGTGGTATCTTTACTTGCAGCAGCAGTATTCACTTGCTTGGAGAGATAAGCTTCATAGATTTCCACTACCACACGGGGATCCTTCTCCACAAGCTCCAAGTACTCTTCTCGTTTGCTCAGCTTGTTCATGTTGTCCAGGATCAACGACAGGGCTGCATCGAGCAAACTCTTAGCACCGTGCTGGTGAGCAAAAGCATAATAGGGAAGCGAACTCTCCCAGTTAAGTCTAGACATCAGATACTTCTCACAGTAAGTCTTGAGATGCTTCACTTGATATTTTTCAGCCAACACTAAGAGATCACAGGCCATGTGCTCATCAAGACATGCTTCTGCTGTGTACAAATAATTGATAAATGCTCGAAGGGCATCATATGATACGTCGCTTATCTTGATTGTTCCACTCAGGCTTTCCTCCATTTCATTTTCGAGCATTGCTCTGAAAACTGGAGATCGGCTTGTCTAACAAGAATCACACGAATAGTCCATGAATAAGTAGACATCAATGCTCCACAGTAATCAGATATAATTTCAAGAAATATTGTGCTGGTTTTAGTAGATTATTCAGAACACACAAACACATACATATAAGCAAATAATACTGCTCCTATTATATTCAATCAAATGTAGCCACTAAGTGTATAATAATGTATATAAATAGGCAGTAAAAACAGTACCTAGTGTCTGTTACTGATTAATTGTAACATCTACAAACTACAGCACCGTATATTCAAACAGGTTACCTAAACTCTAAAATGCAACCTTCAAATCAAGAGCTTCAGTAACTGCCCAGCCTAATTTTAATCGCAGTAAATTATAAAAGGGGGAAAGCCCGAAAACGGTGAAAAGAGACGGTACCAGTACAGCCCGATGGGCAGGAATAGAAGGCGAATTGCACGGCAAATCATCTGAATCCGGTGAACCAGTGGCGACCAAAACGACGTCGGAGAAGCTCGGAGTATTGGCCCTAGTTACGGAATTGGGGCCGATACAAAGTAGGCGAAGAAAGTTGACCTTTGATTTGAGGTCATCGATCTCACGTTTCAGTTCCTCCTCCGTCTCTCCGGCCTCCTCATAGCACTCACGGCAAGTGCCGGCATCGCGATCGCCGTAATCCTCCTTGCACGACAAGCACTTCATCCTCCGGGCCGCCGACGATTCCTCCTCCACGTCATCTTCTTCTTCATCGTCGTCTTCGTCAAAGTCGACGTCGGAATCCGAGGAGAACCGCCGCCTTCGTTGCTGGCTCCGCCGCATTTTCTATTCTAAAAACTACTAATTAGTATTCCGTATTATTTTCAACTCTCCGGTACTTTTTGATGCCTTTCGTGCGTTTTCCTTTTCGGAGATTCCGCTTGATCGAGATTTTTGCCTACGGATTCGTTTGCCAATTGCCATATATATATATAGTGAACTTTAACGCATATGAAACTATAAAAGCGTCTTTAGGTTGAAACTCGAAAGTCACACGCGACTTTGACTGAAGTTGAGAGAATTACCAACTTTTGCTAATCGAATGAGAGAAAATAAATAAATATGTATATATATGTTTAATTGTTTATAATATTTGTAAAAAATAAAAATAACTATAAAAAAATAATATCCATAAAATATAAAAAAATGAAATAAATTTATGTATTAAAAATTTGTTAGTACTTCTAAATTTTTATAATTATAATATCCATCCATATTTTCACAAATTTAAAATATCAATATTTCTACCAATCTTGTTAGTTAATTACAGATGACATTTTTTTTAATGCTTAAAGGGATTAGGACCTACCCAGACACTAAATCGAGTTTTGGTGGGTGTAATTACAAATAGATAGTAGTAAATTTAGAAGTGAAATAAATGAACGTCTTTCAGCTACATAAGAGTCAAAATTGAAATGATAAACTATGACCACAGTTCAAAAAAAGCAAGTGTAATAAAACTTAATAAGAGCCAAAATTAGACCTTCAAAAAAAAAAAAAGAGCCAAAATTAGACCTTCAAAAAAAAAATAAGAGCCAAAATTAGTCCAAAGATTATGTGAATGTCGTCAAAATAGCTATAAAAAAACCCCAGAATTTGAACTTTGTTGAATGTAGTTCTAACTGAACAAAAGAACACTGCTTTTGGCACCCAAAGACAGGGTATACAACACCTGGATTTTTACTAAATGCAACCGTATGGAACAACATTTCTAGAACCATGTACCATCACATACCGCTGTAAAGTGAGAGTATTGAGCAAATATCCGGGTATCAATAGCTGAACCCACACAATATAATCCTAGAAAACATTGCTCGGTATATAGCGGAGCGAATTAACATTTGTTCATATGTACATCAAAGTCGGGGGGAGGATGTTTGACATAACTCAAAAGTCAGTCCTGATTTCCAACAAGAAAACGGTTTTCATTTGAGCTCAAACCTGTTGTATGAAGCTGTTTTCTCCTCTTCACTAGATGTGATGCTGCTTGCCTATCACCTCGTGCCTCCACAGAATCAGGCTGCACATCACAATGTCTCAGAAAATATACATACACATATATAATTAAATACATAACAGAATAGGGTTCGCAGAAAAAAAGATCCTGCAAGAGACAATTTTGGGTTTAGCATCCTAATTTTATAGGCAATTTTTCATTATAATTGCCATTGTTGCCATAAAACATGAGAGGATGGACCGTACACATGTTTTTTTAAATATACCTTAATAGCCAATGCTTTGTCAAAAGATTCAATGGCACAATCGGGTTCTCCAAAGTTTAACTGGGCCCTTCCAAGAGTGATCCATGCCTATCCAGAGCGACAAAGAAATCAAGTAAATTTCAACAGTATGTAAAATTTATGTGCACACACGTAACTCTTCTCCACCGCTAAATCATTTTAGTATAGTAATTGATCGAAGTAAGTGAGTCACTAATAAGCTAAAAGCTCGTGCATAATTAATCTGCATAAAGATGTATTAAAGGCTACATAACATTGTAACATCTCAACAGTAACATATATCACAATTTTACCCTTTTCACTCAAATTAATAGCAATATGTACCGAATTATATTTGTCTACTTCAAGTCTTCAATTGCAACTATGATCTACTAATATATGATGGTGTTTTCTTCTGCTACAATTTCATAATTTACAAGCTCAAACTTTCTTCACACATAATTAGGTATCATTTGAACTGAAATTATATCAAGAGAGTATTTCTCATTCCCACTAACTTCATCAACAATGAAGAAATAGGTCACCTGACATGAATCCCGAACAAATTGTTATAATATCATCCCTATATATAGTACCTTAATATGTTGGTGAGACCAATCACAGCATAATACACGCAAAGGCAGTTCCAGAGACCAAAAACTTTACCTCAGCCCAACTTGGTTCCAATTCCGCAGCACCTTTAACAGAGGACAAAACACAAGTTATGAAATGGATTTATTTCAAGATGCTACCCAGATGCTGTATGACTTATGAAGGAAACAAGCAAAAGACATGTAAATGAGACGGGGAAAAGAGGACAAACGAGTTGCAGCCTTCAAAGCATTCCAAGATTCTTCAAGCTCAAGTAAAACCTGAGCTTTTTGTTCGTGCAAAACAGCTTTATCAGGCATTAAACTTATTGCAGTCTCCCACTTCCCAAGTGCTTCACGGTATTTTCCCTCCTTCAGAAACAAAAGTAAATGAAATGGGAGACTTAGCCAAGCTGATGCATGATACATATAACCTTATTGCAACAAAAATATCTGCATTGATTTTAAATGCTTTGCTTCAAGTAAATAAATAATTAGACTTTACTAAACTTTTCCACCTATACACAAGGAGGCCATTAACCATTCCGAGTGCGAAAATATCGAATCCAAAATTCCAAATACTGAACTAATTCAGAAGAATAACAACAACTCCAGGAAACCTCACAAACCTCATTTGTTACCGCAAGTTTTTAGATTAATCCTTCAATTTAATCAATTAGTCGTTTGATTTATGACTTTCATACATCAATTATTTGATTTCATCATCATCATCAGTAAATTACGCATCTAAAAAATAATCAGCACCTTGAATTAGCCCCAAATATAATTCTTACTTCATTCTACACGCTGATCAACTCAATTTGAGAACCCTAGCAACCCTAAAATCATAGAAGCATCATAATATGTATAATCAAAACCATTTACTACAGAAAACAAAAACAAAAAAGCATTTGATAACCGCAAAGAAACGACAAGTACCTCAGCAAGTTTGTTTCCCTGAGCTTCAAACTCCCGAGCAATATTTCTACTTTTTTCAGCTGCGTCATCGGTGTTGTTGATACTTCCGCCGTCTTTCCCAAGTGATTCACCTTCCTTCAACGGCTCTGCTGCTGAATTAACATCGGAACTGGTATTAACATCTTCAAATGGAAGATTAGGATTAAACGCGATGGGTCGTTTCTTGCTTTTGCCATCGCTAACGTTTTTCTTCCATGTCATTTTCATCTTCGACTGATTTCTATGAACTTTTCTTCTGGGTCTCGATTCTACTAACTATAATTACACAAATATTAATTCATCAGTTCTTGAATCCGGCCTCGCCGCTTCTTGTGGTTTTTTTTTTTTTATATGTATCCCTTTATACTCAATTTTATTTTTTTTATTTTTGTTGAAAAAAACTACTCACGTGTTTACAAAAGTTTTTTTAAAGTAATTTTCAGATTTTAAATTTAAACTAGCAAAACTCAATTCATTACTCCCTCCGTCATAAAGTACTTATGAGTATGTGAAGCTTATAGGGCGACGGATCAAAATGATAAAATAAAAAATTTATAGACAGACATAAAAAGTATTATATTTTTTTAATATACATGTTCATCGAAAAATAATTTAGGAAAAGAGAGTAATATTTATTAAAATTTATATTTAAAGAGCATAATTAAGACGGAGGAATATTAATTATTGATGATAATTAAGAAAATAGAATTGAGATCATTTTAGATCACGTGAACTTAAAAGTAAAAATCGAACAAAAAAAAAACCCGACACTACTTTTCTAAAAAAATAGAAAAGTAACCGAACCTTCAAAAAAAAAAAAAAAAAAGGAAGAAAAGTAACCGAACCTTTTTAGATAGTGTGTATGCTCGATTTTTTTTCCTCGCCCCTACCCAAAATACGGTTAATTTTCTTTCTTCACTCGCACACACACAGTTACTCGGCGGCTTTGGCCAGAAACTGATGGCAAGGGCGGAGGCTAGGGTTTGACAGAGAAGAAATGCATTATCCTAAAAGGTAAGGAAAAATCACCTTCATTTTTGGGTGTGAAGTTGTGGTTCCTTGGATTTAGGTGTTAATAGTAGTAGGAAAATTGAATTTGACTTAAACCCAATGCCTGATTTTCTGCCCTCTATTTTTCCACCGTGAATGTATGGCTTTGGCTTTGGAGTACTATTTTATTTTCTGGGTCTCTTTGATTTGTATGTGCATGTTAAATTATGTTTAAATTTTTCAATAAATATTGTTCATGATCCTCTCCAAAATTGTGCACAGTGTGTTGAAGTTGTTAAATTTTAGGATTGGATAAGTCCAGACTAGTTGTGGAGGCGAAAGGTATATAGATTGAATACCAACATTTCTTGCGCCGTGTCTTGGACCAGGCTAAAATAAATGTGAGCCATAAACTAAAAAGGGGAAATGTCTACATTGTTGAAGTGGAGGATTGTGATGGCGTGAATGATCCTCTGTATGTGGTTAGCCATAAGGCTGATGCTCAGGAATTGATCCAAATGGACAAAGGGCATTTGTATCAGATACCTGGTAGAAGGTGTAATCGGGTGACAGGAAATCTCAGTGGGCAGCATTGTGATCAAGTTCGTTCTCGTGAGAAAGAAAAGATATACTTACAGCAACTGCGCAAGGGAAATAATGTGATTGGTGAAGATGATGGGGCCAACAGAAAGACAGTAGCCCGATCTCACGTTGAGCGATTACATCAGAAAGCCAGACAAATGAACAATAGTCCGATACAATATCAGCATGTTGATCGAGCTTGGTCAGCTGAGAAACACAAGGAAAAAATGGGTTCAAAAGTCAAGGGGAGGAATATGGTCAAAGTAGAACACAAGCCAAATAAGAAAGTAGTGGTTCTGGCAGACAATGTGAATCTCCATCAGGGACGAAGGAATAATGATCGACAACCAGGCAAGAAAGTATCCGTACATGGCCAGAGAGAATTGATAAAAGTAGGTCAAGGAAAGCATCAAATGACTGCTTTTGAGAAGTATTCTGTGAAGAATGAGCCTGATGATGGTGTCAAAACTCAATTACGTACAAAGGAAGTCCATAACAGAACTAGGAGTGTCGAGGCTGCTTTTAGGAAAGATGTGGTCAATGGCCCGAGAAAAATGATGAAAGTAGGTCAAGCAAGTCGTGGGCTTTCACATCAGCCGGTTGCTTTTGGTAATTATTCTGTGAAAAATGAGCCTGATGAAAGTAGGAGTGTCAAGGCTGCTTTTGGGAAAGATGTGGTCAATCACCCGAGAGAATTGATGAAAGTAGGTCAACAAAATCGTGGGCTTTCACATCAGCCGGTTGCTTTTGGTAATTATTCTGTGAAAAATGAGCCTGATGAAAGTAGGAGTGTCAAGGCTGCTTTTGGGAAAGATGTGGTCAATGGCCCGAGAAAATTGATGAAAGTAGGTCAACGAAATCGTGTGCTTTCACATCAGCCGGTTGCTTTTGGTAATAATTCTGTGAAAAATGAGCCTGATGAAAGTAGGAGTGTCAAGACTGCTTTTGGGAAAGATGTGGTTAATTGCCGGAGAAAATTGATGAAGGTTGGTCAAGGAGATCGTGGATTTTCACATCAGCAGGCTGCTTTTGGAAATTATTATGTGAAAAATGAGCCTGATGAAGGTGTCAAAACTCGACTACGTACGAAAGAAGTCCAAAGCAAAATTAGGAGTGTCAAGACTAGGAAATGCGTAGTGACATATAAGAAGGGTTTAGAGTTGATTAAAGAAGACAATGATCCTGAAGTGAAAATTCTGGACAGCGCTGCGATTATTAGGGGAATGTTAACCCCTTTTGAGCCTTCAAAGACATATGTACGCATTTTCTTTATAAAACTTTAAACCCTTTGTGGATTGACTTCTGGTTTTACTTGTTCTCTCTAATCTTGATAAAGTTGGTATTATTAATGGTAACTTATGTTTCCATGATGTCTAAACAGAATGAACTCCCGGAGCGTGGCTGTACAAGTACGCTCGATGAGTTCAGAAAGGAACTTTTGGAGGTTCTTAACAAACCATACGACGAAGACGAGTGCAAGCAGCATAGGGAGACAATTCAAATTGGATCCTATTATAAGTATTACCCAGGTTAGTTAAGCATATCTATGATGTTCTGTTGTCAACTTTTGTGTCTGTTTGGGAATATAACTCATTTGTTCTAGTATTTGTTAATGTCCCTTGTCGGTTTGCCCATTTGGGATCCAATTATACCACCAAACATATGTTCTTGAGCTAGCCTTATGTGTTTCCATATTTTTATTTGCCATTATTTTTAAAATGAATCTTATTGGATGTAGATCTTGAGAAGAAACTCTCAGTACACAGATATAACCGGAAAAAATGCTTGACCATTTTACGTGGATTTGTCTTTTGGCTTCAGGTTAGTTAATATATTTCTTTTGTATGCTTTCTTTGTTTGTTCAAATTACTCGAGTAAAGCATGTATTTAATTGAAGTCCTATGCAAGTTCTGTTACACACAAGTACGGATACAACACGAAAATACAACCCAGTAATATATTCTTTGATCTTGTGTGTCCTAAACATGTAGTATTTATTCTGTTGTAGTTAAATTTTTAAACAACCTTCTGAATTTGAGTTGTACATGGTGATCAGAATGTGGCCCGAGAAGGAGCATTTAAACCTTGGAAGGACCGGGAATGCCTTGCAGTCGAGCCAGCATCTCCCCAAAACTTTCCCCCTGGTATGAATGATAAAATCAGATGTTATGATAATACATTAGATTATAATGGAGTACTATTTTTATTTGTCTTTTGGAGTTGTATCTTGGTTCACTATTTCTCATCTTACTCATTTGTCTTAATCTGTTTACAGCAGCTTCCTGTGTAGAACTTAGTGGCAGTGGGCGAATCTTGAATTCTTCCAAGAGCTCCTTCACTAAATAGGCTTTTAATTTTTCTAAACAACTTCTATTTATTTATTTTGTCTAATTTAGGATGTATATTAAACTTTTAGTTTTCCTTTATTTATCTTCTGCACAGATGCAAATCTTGAATATGAATGGAGAGTTTGAAAATGCTTTAAAGTATTACTATCTCATGCAAGTTTTTGTGATGCATTATTGATACTAAAACACCTGAAATTGAGTTTCCGGAAACATAATCTCTCTCTTTTTAGAAAGGCAATGTGAATATTTTGATACAAGGGTAAATGTGAAAATCATCATTTTTGAAGTATCTAATAAATCAAACCAAACAAAATATTGAAATAAAAAATATTAAAATACTTCATCAATCAATTCAAATTCAAACACAACATTAAACAATCATGATCATGAACAAGGTAATAATAATCCTAACAATCATATCAATATTGGGTCACTCTACTCCATTACGATTTGTATGCAAGAGTGTAAAAGTTGGAACCATCTAAACGCCATCTAGTCGACTGCTAGGCAACTCAATTTTTATACATAAATGATAATATTTGGGGGCCAATTAAATACACTCCCAAATTTGCTGTACACACCCAAATTGCTATTTACACCTCATTTATTTTTTGGTGGCTAACTAAATAAACTCTCAAATTTGTTGTATACACCCAATTACTATTTATACCCCATTAAAATTACAAAAAAAAAAAAAAAAAAAACTATACACACCCAATTATCTCTTTATGTCTAAAAAAAAATAAAAAAATTATATTACTATACACACCTTAAATAAAAAAAGATAAAAAAAATTCACACAGTATTGACGAAAAAAAAGAAAGAAAAAGGAGACAGTTTTTTTTTTTTTAATCTATCGGAGAAGTGATCAAATCACTTGAAAATTCCAATAATTGAGTTTTGATTCAATTTCTTTTTCTCTTACTCTCTGGTTTTATTATGGTGTATGGTCATTTGTCGAAATTGAATTCAGTACCTTCACGTCTTCAGTTTCTTTTGACAAGTTTCAGTTTCAGTTCAAGCTCCATGTTATATAGCTAGTTCTTACGACAATTTATGTTTTTATGATAATTGAGATATATTTATGAATAATATAGATATTTAATTTATGAATATTTTTTATTTAAAGATTATGGGGGTATATATAGTAAATTCGAAAGTTTGTTTAGCCATGTTCTAATATTTTTGAGTATTATTATCATTTTATACCCATATCTAATTTTTTTTTTTTTTTTATTATAAAAAAGATTGATTTAAATTAGGTGGACAGTGAATCCCCCTTCGTCAAGAATACTGCCACTGCAACTGCAACTGCAACACCATCACGACATCACCCCAAATCCAATTTCGACCTCAATTCATCTCTTTAAACCCTAAATCTCCAGTATGATCCCTTCGCCATCTCCATCAACATCAATTTCATTAAAATCTGTACCCAGAAAGAAGATTTCTCCTCACCACCGCCGATTCGGTACTCCGGAGAAGGTATATATATTTACATATAAGTTTTCGGGTGTTGTTGAAGCAGATACTAGTTTGGTGAAACAGGGGAACTCTTAATGATCCTGCGCATTGTTCATTTTTTGTTATAGTATTCCAAATGCCGAGGTTTTCTTGGAAGTTTCCAGCTTCCTGTCCTTATTGTTCTTTATTACCTTTCAAAGCTGTAATTTTCCGAGATTAGATACAAAAAATGATCAGGTTGTTGTGAGTGCACATAATACAAATATGATTCATTTTTACATAATTATTCCATTTGGTTACTATATTGAGGATTTTTTAGGAACTTATGTAAACTGATATTCATTACCATTTGTGATACCTCATTCAGCATCAGATGTTATCTTTCTAAACTATTTTGTAGGCCTAAAATTCCATACCTGAGTTTTATTTACAATTGCTTGTTTGATCATCATAAAGGAGGGTTTAAACCATGGAGTGCATGTCTTGCAGTGGAGCCTTTATCTCCTCGAGACCTCCCCAACCAGGACAACAGCCCGAAACTTAAGCTTTGGAGACGAGTTTGAACTTTTTTGTTAAAACAATGGGTATAGCAAATTTCTGGTTTCATGATGCACAGTTTTTTCACTTCATTGTCACAATTTAAATGTAAAGTTTATGATTATAGAGTTGTGGTGGCCTCTCCTATATGAAATGAAGTGAAAATAAGAGGGCCAGATGCACAAATACAAATTATATACTGATCATGTGAAGTACTTAGATACTAATGCATTAATGCTTGGATAAAGTTCATTTGCAGAACTAATTTTAATTTAATCAAGTGTGTATTTAGAAGGCCTTGATTATACCAGAATCAATCTAAAAAATATCTTATTCGATTGCTATAAATGATTGTGATATGTCTCTTACATCCATGCAGATCATAATGATGCTTAAAATGCATTGATACAATATCAGAGAACTCTTGATCATCCCTCTCTTCCGGCTTCAGGTTAGTTTACACACTTCTATTGCATGCTCTCACATCCTCCTTCATATATACACCTGGAAATTTATTTTCTGGTTTTGCAGGACAGTATTTAGTTAACTGAGTTCCATTCATAAAGAATTGCATTATTGCTTCAGGTGTCACTTAAAATACTGAAATTAGAGGTTCATGTTTATCAAATCAGCCCATCTGGCTCTATGGTTAGATCAAGACCCTATTAAAATGCACACAACTAAGGGTATATTACTGCAACAATGGCAACTTGTAATGTTGAAAGACAAATTTATCTCTTGACACGTCAATTAACATTAAAAAATACAACATATTGTTTTCTGGTTTTGAAATTACTTCACTCTTGCACTTATTATTTAGTTTGTTAATGGAGCACTTGATGATGGAAAAGACTAGGAAATAGGCTGAATTATTATAGGTCCTCCATATTCATAACAATTTCAGTATATATTCTGGCTGATTTTTAGAACAATGGTAGGTCTGTGTGTCGGACTAATCGTTATGGGTTGTTATATAGATACTGTACACTTAAAAGTTTTCATGTATATATGCGACTGTATTAGTATGGCTACACTATGCACTAAGATCTATTAAATTTAACAAAACATCCTTTTTCGGCTGTTTTTTTAAAATCATCTCCTTAAATTTAAACTTATTTAATTTGTTTTGGAATGGAAGATATGGAAAAAAAGATTGTTGACCTCAACTGGAATTCATTGATCCATTTTCTTGATTTCACATTATGATTATGGGTGGCAATTTGGAAATAAATGTATGCTTTAGATTTCTACTATATGGATAGGGATTGTCTGATTTTTGTTTTATCAAACTAAACAGACTCTAATGAAAGTTCATTTATGAATTTGAAAATTTATACTAAACGCAATGTATTTATAGGTTCAATTGATTTGAATTTATATATTCGTTACATATATAACTCCTCTGTCCCAAAAAAGGGTAATGTTCACCAAATTACAACCTTTCGTTTTTGGTTGAAAGTAAATCAATTCTTATTAATGCTCCTCTATTTAGTTGTTAGTTTAATATCTTGCTTAGCCCAATGTTCCGGTTGTCTGACACCTAGTGCCTTCTAGAACATTGATGTTATTGAAATCAAATTAATATTTTAGGCGCAAAAAAATAATGTAAGTGCAGGGGCAATATATGCAAATTTACTTTATAGAAGTACTCTTAACAAATAAATACTAACATATTTCTTTTGTCAAAAAAACATTCCGAAACTCCCTGCCGCCGCCTCATTCGACCATTTCAAGCACGAAAACCCTAGCCTCCCTTAAATTGACTCAACTTTCTGCAGAATTGGCGAAACCTTCGTTCTCTGGTGATTTTCTTTTATCTGCTTTTGATTAGTAAAAAAGGCATGCATATGTCATTGAATTTTCTTTTTTAACCATGTTTATGACTTACATTGAATTAGAGGATATTTTTCTTGCAGATCTATATATGTATGCGTGCTTTTTTCCTTGCAGATCTACATGTGTGTGTTGGGGGGGAAGGTTAGCCTTTTCAACCTTGTACTTCAATTATTTCAAATGTTAACAAGGTAAAGTTAAGGATCTTTTATCATTGTATTCATAGGCACCTTTCAGTGAATACTTTATATCTTTCAAGGTTTGGTTTTTCCTTCTAATACTTTATATCTTTCAATGTTTGGTTTTTCCTTCTATATATGTTGCAGGGGTTTATTATTTTCTCAAAGAAGAAAAATGAAAATCCGAAAGGGTGGTTTGCTTAATTATGTTGAAAAAATGAGGACAGAAGTCAAAACTCATTCTCTGAAAATTTTCTTCAGCCATTTTCTTTCAGTTTATTACTCGTTTTCTCGTTTCACTGCTCTTGTAGTTGTATCCCGGAGGATTACATCCTCTAGGACAGTGCACTTTTCTCGCCTCAACGGTTTTCCATCTTCACTTGTTATGTTTACCTTTCATCTCTTGCTACAATTTCTTAGCCAGGAACTTATACAATTTATTATATTTCTACTGCAGGACATACAATTAATTTTGCGATTGAGAAAGTGATAGAAGTAGGCTATTTAGCACATAGGAATGGAGTATGTTGATGCTTTGTATGAGTTAAAAAGATCAAAAAGAAAGTGTAATGAGGTAAACAATGGGTTGGAGGATTTCAAAAGACTTCTGAATGACAAAGATGATCGAGACTCTCACTACGAAGAATTTCTGGGTTTTATCTGGGACAATGCTGAAAGGGAAAGTGATGATAAAAGGAAGAGGGATGATTATGATGAAGAGAGCGATCCTACGCACGAAGATCAACCGGTTAAGAGGAACAAGAGACTGGAGATTAAAATAAAAGTAGAAGGTCAGAAGGCTGGTACGAGTAATCCTGTTGAGATGTCTGAACAGGAGTCTGGCGGGAGTAATTCAGTGTCAGAAAATATGTCTGAAGGATCTCGTCCAACTCAACAGGATCTGAAAGCCAAGAGAAAGAAGCCAAATAAATTTAAGGGAGTGAAAGAAGATCAACCTGTTGAGAAGAATAAGACACTGGAGATTCAAATAAAAGTTGAAGGCTCGAAGGCTGGTACGAGTAATCCTGTGTCAAAACTAGGTGTGAAAGCCAAGACGCAGCAGAAAATAAAATTTGCGCAAGTGACTCAGATAGACGATGGTGATGAGGATTCAAATATTCCTTCAGATCAACCACGTCCAAAAGACAAGGGTGGGAGTGTCATCTCTGAGAATCCTGAAGTGGAAATCCTAGATGATTATCCCTACGATGGTGATGAGGATTCAAATATTCCTTCAGATCAACCACGTCCAAAAGACAAGGGTGGGAGTGTCATCTCTGAGAATCCTGAAGTGGAAATCCTAGATGATTATATCTTTCTTAAGCAAGGGATTGTGAGCCCTTTTGTGCCTTCAAAGAAATATCACAAAAGCGTATGTCTACTTTTCCTTCTGCCACTTTGTTCCTTTTGATATTTTCTAGCATTGGTACTTATTGTTATTTCGGTTGCATTATTAACAGGTGCTTGATGATGATGCCGAGAATGCTGTCTTTAGAAATGATGTCTTAAAGGATCTTAGAAAACCATTTGACATGGAGGAGTACGACAGGCTTAAGGAGGCAATGAAAGCTGGATCTTACCTTGATCGCCATGAAGGTTGGTCAAAGACAGTATTTGTTCCCCCCCACTCCCCCCAGGGGTGTGATTGTTGTAACATCCCACCTAAATTCATGTTTGTCGCGTATTATTATCATTATCTGAAATCTGCCTAAACGTATTATGCATAATCTAAATAGTGAAATATAAAATGGAACACTACATCGTCCTTGTGTGTTCGCTAAATAGTCTGGAGCCTTGGGGATTTTAATAAAGTATTCTTGGGCACGCTAGCTAACATATCCTTCACTGAATGCAGATCTTAATACAGTACTGCAATCCCGATGTAAACCAGAAAAACAATTGGCCATTCTCCGTGGTTTTTTCTTTTGGCTCCAGGTTGGTAAATATATATCTATTTTCCTTCTGAATTTGATACGCATCATATAAACTATTTAGCAAATCATGATAATGATCAATTTGTTAAGTCAAGCTTTATCTATTTTAAGAAATCAAATGTGCATTGTTATTGCAAACTTTTTTCATTTCTGATTGATCAAGCTGTGGTGCATATATCATTTTAGGTTTTATATAATTAAATTGGTGAGTTTATTAGTTATATATCCTTGCAAATCACAGCGTATGAATTTTTTGAATTTGACTCGTGATGTTGTTCAGAACTTGACTCGCAAAGGAGCATTTCGTCCATGGATCGATCGTGTTTGCCTTGAAGTTGTTCCTGCTCATGAGGATGAGAATTAATTTCTTGGAAGTACTGATGCTTTAATGTTGAAATTAAACTGCATATTTATGGTGAACAAACTCTGCAATGTTTTTATTTCAGTTATTTAACTTGATATTTCTCATTCAATTTATGCACACTACAGTATTTGAATATTATTAATTTTATCTCCAGCTGCCATGATTACATGTGAAATTTAAATTTATTTAAGTATAATGTTAAATGAAATGATAAAAGAATTATTTTGCAATATTTTGTGTGTAAAATTGGGTGCAGGTGATTCATTTGGAAACAAAACCGAAAGTGGTGACATCCTCAGGCAATCATGGCTTGATCAATTAAATTAGGTGTGGGATATATCAAATATGACAGGGTTATTAGACTAATATTTTTTTTTAGTTATCAACTTGTTTCATTAGTTTTATGTGCAGCTCAAAACTAGTGCAGTTCGATCAACAACAAAAATATAAATATAACAAACTTATTACAGTAAACGGGCTTTCCCCACCCAAAATCCGCATTGTAAAATTGTAGCCGCACCCAGCTGGTGATCTCCAGATTCGGGTCCACAGTAAACGTGCAAGGGCGCTAACATCCCCCTGCAGCTCCAAGTAATCAATAGCCGACCTCAAGTACTCGTCATCCAGTCGGGCTATCGCCTCGTGAACTTTACCAACAGCAAACCTCAACGGACTCGAGGTCAGTTCTCCACACAACGCAATTGGAGTAGCTGAGAATAGCGCATTGCCAAAGAATCCCAACGGAAATATGCACCTTGGTTTCTTGATCTGCAGGCAAGCCACGTGCTGGCCTGTAACCACCTCGTACATACTATAATCACCATTACATTCGGCTTTGAGCTAGGGCATTCAGTTGATCGCGTGTTAGCTTGAATGTCGAAAATGTTGTCTTGGGGGAGTTGTTGTAATTATCCAAAGGAGTTTTCAATGGTGGTGGGGATTGGTACTCGACGTGGGGGAAGTGAGGGTGAGGAGGATCGCGTGCAGCAAGGACACTCCGGTCGAACAAAGGAAGGGTGCCGATGGTCTGGCCCCGAGCTATGTCTGACCGTGAGTTGATAAAATGGACAGCAGAAGATTCATCTGATTTGCAATACCTAAACTAACTCCACCACATTTGAAACGAGTTATCTGTATGCAAAATATAGTATTACTAAGGGTAGAGCCAGGAAAAAAAATTAGGACGGTCTGGAAGTCTAAAATGAATATAGTACAAAAAAAAAAAAAAAAAAAAGGGTAAAAAAAAAAAATGATTACATAGCCTCTTACAATTTTTTATTCAATATAATTCATTGATAAGGTGATCTTTACTTTGAGTTTTGGTAGATTTTGAAAATCATCAAAATAAAATTTATCGACGAGATCATAAATAAAATCTTCATTAAACCACGCAAAATTCAAGACATTGTTAAAAACATAATTTGAATTTACTATTGAAGTGAGTATACATCACATTGTTAAAGACATCAACTAGGTCGGTATGAAAGTCACTAGTTGGAATTTAATATGCATTTTTACATTAGAGGTTTGAAATTGAGGGTTTAATTTAAATTTTTTTATCTAATTGAAATTTAAATTATGTAAAAAATTAACATGTACTATATTTTATCATTAGTTAAACTAAAATAAATATGAATTAGTGGTGAAATCTCTCATCTACGTGGAAGTTGCTGTTTCGAATTGATTGAGTTGGAAGTTTTTTTTTTTTTTAATATAATATATATTTTTTTTAAATCATGGTGGGCTACAGCCACCCCATCGTCCATGCATAGCTCCGCCCTTGAATTAAACTAAATTAATTATTTTCGATAATTTAGATAGTGAAATAAAAATAAATGTTACAAGAAATTTCATTCCAATTATAACTGTTTTCTTCATTAGTTTTAGAATAAGAGTAACACATTTGCACAAACTGCAATCGGTTGTTATTAGAAACAACTAATAATGATAAAAAAAAAAAAAAAAAGTTTAATAATGTTCTATGAAAATCAATTAATAAAATTTCACGGAAAACATCTTTATTAATAAATTGAAAACAAAAAAGGTGCAATTGGTGTAAACAAAATTGTGTGTAATATTAAATATAAAGACTTACCTGAGACGATTTCATAATAGATCGGTCACAAATTTTTTTAAATTAACAGCCATCTCTTTTGAAGGTGTTCAAGCTTCGTGTTTAAATTAGCTTAGACTTAATTAAAGACCTGAAGTTTCTGCCATCGGTTTTTCCATTGTCGAGTTATTCACATTCATCTTCATGCTTTTGAGAGAGAGACAGAGACCGTTAATTGCAAATAGCACAACTGTTTTTTGTTAATGTGTTCTCAACTAATGCCTATAGTATATAATAATCTTTCCCTTTTTTTTTTATGTACTTAGTCTCGATGAGTCGCTATTATTATATATTTTTTGTGATCTAATGGACGATTATATAAGATTTTTTTTTTTTTTTAAAATTACGATTATATAAGATTTGAATTAGTGTGTTTTTTCGATGACAAAGTGGAATAGCTCAAGTGGTTAGAGCACCACTACACTACCTAGGCCTTAGGTCCTTTATGGCTTTAAATTACTTTTTGTTACTTCATTTTTTATTTTATTCAAGTAAAAAGAGAGCATGTTGTGAGAAGAAATTAACCCCGCATGTTGTGGACTCCAAAGGGTACGGCTATTTGCACCTCCAGTTATGTTATTCACAAACTCTCTCCTTCTATTTATTAATTTAAGTAAAGTAGCACTACTAAATGCACACCCCTCTACTACATATACTCCCCATTCAAAATTTACATTATAACCATACTTGCAGCCGTCGTCACCACCACTTCTGGCCGCCGTCGTCACCACCCACCACTCTACACCGTCAACTTCATCCAAACAGTGTAAAAATTTCGTAAAAAGTCTCCGAAATTAAAAAGGAAAACTCTTAAAAATCTCAGATTTTTTTTTAATGATTTTCGACAAAGTATTGTCGTACATATACACTTTCGTAAACAAATTGTTGTCGACGAGAGTGAATATTTTTTATCAACTATTGTTGAATTTTTTAAAAAAAATCGACAAACTATTAATGTTTTTTTAATAAAATATTAAGGATTGAAAAATAATTTAATTCGGATGTTTTGTGGAGATTTAATAGGATAAAGGAGAGCGTCATTAAAAAGGCAAAAGGAAAATAATATATATAATATATCGATACTATTTTTTAAGAAAAAGAGATAATTATAGTTTTTTTAAGAAAAAGATAATTAATGCAATATTGTGAATTGAGTACATTTTTTATACAGTGAACTTATTGGTTTTATTAATAGATTATTAATATTTAGTAAATATATAATTTAACACAACTTATATAGGTGTTTAACAAAATAAAGTTCGTGTCTATCTCCCACGCCAATTCGATCTAATGTAATGTTCATATATGATTATCTTTTATATATTTTATTAGTGGTATAAAATTAATTAATTTCACTATTGTACAAACTAAAGATTTGTAGTGAATTAATTTTCATGGATAGCCACCGACAATTTCATAATTTGGTGGCGGACAACCCATTTGTTAAACAAAGGCCACGGATAAATGCCCCCCTCCCCTCCCCAACCCAATTATTATGTTCACCTCTTAAATGTCTCACTCCTCACATATTATTCATATCCATTCTTTATTTTTTAAAATTACCCTCCTTAAACTCTAATTTTCCTTCTACCTCACTCCCATTTTTTGATTTCTCTTCACCAGAGTTTCATTTTGCACTTACTACTCACTACTCACTACTCAATATATATATGTGTTTAATTTAATTTTTTAAATAGATTTCAATTAAGTATTTTATTTGATTTTAAGTATTTGAAGATTTGAAGAGGTAATACATTTCCTTTATTTCAATATTATTTGGTAATTTCAATTTCATTAATAATTTGTAGTTTAATTTACATGAATTTTATTCTAATTGTTAATTTAGATATGGGGTAATCTCTTATTGTTTTGTGTGTTGGAATTATATGGATAATTAGTGAGTTTATGAATTAATTGCATAATTTATCTATGCGTTGGTGATAAATGTTTCTAATTTTGTAATTTATGTGATTCAATGTCCTGAATGAAAAAACGAACAAGTTAGTGACTATATAATCGTTTCTCTGATGGATATAATCTTCCTTATTTTATTTTATCAGATTAAGACTAGCGAACGTTCATGATTAAGACTAGCGTTTCTGATCTTATTTCCCTTTTTTCAGCAACCAAAGATATACTCCAGGTGTTCGAAGAAATGCACAAACAAAGAATGAAGAACTTGAATGATGAACACCGAGATTTTATGTTGTTCGACTGTAAGACCTACATCCACAATTTCCTCTATATTGAAACAGATTACATATTACAATCACTCCAAGAATTAAAGGTATGCCCTACTAATTTTGTGATACAAAAAATTAGCTTTCAACTGTAACTTTTTCAGCTCAATACAATGAATAACTGTTTAGAATGATAGTTTGACTAGGCTTTCTCCACGGTGTTTGATCATATCCCCTTCTTTAAGGAACATCCCAGCTTGTTAGTTTCACCAATTTAGCACAATGAGTAAATGTACTATCCTTAGTAAATATATCAGCTGGATTGTCTTCAGTGCAATCTTTTTACTGTAAAAATGCCCATTTCAATCATCTCTATCACAAAATGAAGCTTAACATCAAACACTTGATGTTTGGTGAGATGTATAGTGCTTTGATTATCATAATGCACCACCACAGACTTGTGATTTAATTTATGCAGAAATCACTGATTCACTGCTTTTGTACGAAAAACATTGAAGTACACCCTTTAAATTCAAGAAAGTGGAATCAGAAACTAAAGTGCCACTGGATTTTGCTGGGACTGTAAGAAACACTTATTTCTCTTCCATGTAGAACATTTCTTCACATTTACACTAACTCAGTGTGTGTGTCTGAATACTTGAGATTTTAACTTGGCGAGGAATCAAAAGGTGAGAAAGAGTAGGGAAAAAGGGTACTCTGTTTTCTTGATTTGTTTTGGCAAGATTACATGATTTTGTTTTATTTTGTTTAAGAGAATGTAGGAATCCATTGGATCTGAATGTTTTATTGCAGGGGATTTTTTTTTTTGAACAGTAAAAGTGTGTATCATTAACCGCGAGCACTAGGGGTACTCAACCCATGAATATACAAGTAAGATTTCTATTACATGCTGGGGATTATTATCTGTGTGTGTAATTATAGATTGTTCCTATCATTCATATTATGTCTTGTCACTTTCATTCTGTACTAAGCTTCTCTAATGGAGTCACCGAACACCTACTTCTTTGTTTCATTTGCCAATAATTAGAATCATTTTTGTTCCTTATATTTTCCAAGTATAGAGAGAGACCCCTGCACTGCACGTACTGCATATAAATATGCATTAATATTGTACCTTTTCTGCCTCATTTCATTATTGCATATAGATAACAAGTATTATAAAGCACTTTTACACTAAGTGATATCACAACTATGGGAAATTCTTAAATGCACACTGTGCACCAATCATATTTTGGTGCACACTATTTTAACCCTGACCCGCCTCTAACCCACATCCGACCCACATATCTCAATTCAAGTTTAGTATATATTTATCTTGCCCCTCTCTGCGAAACCCTAATTTATTTCTCTAGCCTCTTATCCATTTTATTTTCTTTTATCTCAACTCGTTATTAGACATACTATCTGATTCGTCTCCGGCAAAAGGATTGTGGATGGAGGCGGAGGACGCATGATGTACAGAGGCGACAGAAGACTTTGCTGTGGTGGACTTGGTGGAGCAGCCGCCGCTCCTCCAACCCACAGTTGCTGCACGACGTCGCCACCGGCATGGTGGATGATGAATTATTGGTGGTAGGGTCCGGATTTAGAAGCATCTTCACCGATTCAAAAGCTTGACACAATCCATTCTGACCCTGAGATCGACGATTCTGAGCTGCTTCCTCTTCTTCTTTCTAGTGCTGCTTAGAAGATCAGATATGTAATCAAATGTTCCTTCTACTCCCATCTTCAACTAATTTCTGTCAAACTAGTTATTTTCTGTGATGAATATATATAGAGAGGGTTGCGAATATACATATGTGGCTTTATATAGAATTTCAGAAGCCACTTGCTTATTGATGACTGGGTTGGTTGGTATACACTAAGTTGTTGTAATGATTTGGGGGACTTGATTCTGATGATATGATTAATCAAACGAGTTTTCAGCGGTGGGATTTTAGTTCTTGATTTTCAAATTAAAGTGTATTTCTTTATTGTTACTAAGTAATTTTTTTTTTAAAAGTGGTAATTTTATTATTGAAAAGTGTAAATAACTATTATTATTGAAAAATGGCAAATCATTTAATTTGGTTACAAGGTTTCGAACTTATACTGTACCCACTTAGATAATAGTCACTTTGTTGCATATTTTCGCTATTTTTAATATATAGTGATTGACATGTGCATTAGTGTGCCAACTCCACAACTATATACTTGAATTTGATTTGCATGTAGGATACAATGATCAAAGGTATGAATGGTGTCCAATCTAAAAGCAATGATGTGCTAAATCCTTCTAAGAGGTTTAAAAAAGGAAAGCAAATGCTACATACTAAAAGTATTGCAATTGACACGACTATCGAATCTACTACTACTGCAACTCGTAGTAGAAGTGCTGCACCTATTGGTAAAGTAGCTAATAACTTTTTTTTTTTTTTTTAACTAATTAGCATATTTTTCTTCAACAATTGTAGAAGTATTTATTACTGTTCATGGTGCAGAGAATGAGGTTGTTATAAAGAAGTACGTTGCTAGAGGACCGAACAAGTGTGCTAACTTGCAAGGTGACACTATGGTAATAGTGAAGGTAAATGTTGAAAGCTGAAATTTTGTAAGTAAGTGTATATATTGTATTTATTCTTCTTCATGGTTTATGGCCATCTTTGAGGAACCTATTAGTATTTGGTGTGTATTTGTATATGGTGATGTGAATTCAAAGTTGTATACAAAATTAGACCTGGAAGTTTACTCGTTTCTTGATTGCTTTCTTTTGGAGTCTTGGCCTTTGGAATATATTGTTATATGATACTAGTATAATTCACATAATTTTATTGTTGTTAGGTACAAGCTAACTTTTTTTAATGCATATATCATAGTCAATGTGTAATTAATTATTATATGAATTTGTGCTTTAAGATTTGATCCATTTGTGAAAAATATATGATAGATCTGAAAGTGGCTCAATTTTAGGAGATTATGACAACTACAAGACTTCCCACAATTTGCATGTTCGGAAATGCTCCACAGAATCAACCTAATATA
This sequence comes from Galeopsis tetrahit, assembly GCA_963675135.1. Lineage (NCBI taxonomy): Eukaryota > Viridiplantae > Streptophyta > Magnoliopsida > Lamiales > Lamiaceae > Galeopsis > Galeopsis tetrahit. Next base: position 53,932,096 of record OY776131.1, on the reverse strand, counting down.
CTAGTGTTTGTATATGAAACTAATATACTTGTGGTTCATTGTTGATAAATGTTATTTTGATATTTGAATTAGTACTATGGAGGACAAATAAAGTTACATTTGAATCATGTTGAATATGCCAAATACTTGTATACATCCGCGTGCATGGTGCCCCCTTCCTTTTGAAGTGATTTTTAAATTTTAATTCTAACCGGGTTATTTGACCCGTTTTCGTTTGGGTCATTTGCAAAAAAGGTTTCTCTCACAAAATAAACCCCTCCCACTCCTGCGATTTCAGAGTTTTCTTCTACAGCGTTGAGGCTGACGGCGGGCGGCGCTGAGGCGGCCGACGGACGATGTGATTTAATCATTTTTTCCGAAATAAAAGTCAAATTTTAGGGCTACGGCGGGCGGCGGCGATTGACCATTCATTTTGGATGCTTACAAATATAAAGAACGTCGATTATTAGGTAAAAATCAACATTTGAATTGTTTCTTGATGATAGGTTTGATTTGGTTTGTTAATCTGTTTTCTTTCTTCCTCTCATGTATGGACAAGGAAGTGCAAGTTGTAGTAATGGACTTTTCATGACTTTCTGTAGCAGAATCCAAGTGCTAGATGATATTGCTTTTTCAAGGGCTTCTATCTATATGACAAAATGAAGGAATGAATGGTTCTCTCTATTCTCGAATTCTCAAGTGTTAGTTTTGTAGAAAAATTGCAAAAGCAAATAGCTTAAATTTAGGAGTTATTTATATTTTGAAGAATGTGTAACTTTTTGTTAAATTGCTGAAGGAAGAAGCAAATGATGAAAGAAGAATTGATAAAGTTTTTGTTACCCAATGTGGAGGGACTGCTTGAAACTCCTCGTTCTGTTGTAGAAATCAATTTCACAATTTATTTTACTCTAGGTACAAAAATTATAATGCATGGTTTCTTACAGAAAAGAATAAATTAATTTGAAGTATGTGTTTATGGATTTCATTTTCTCTTTTCTTAAATTTCCTGAATTAATGAAGCTTGGACATGATCAATATGTTCATCGTCATGCTAATGAGTATTTTAATGATTCTTTTATTTAATTAATACCCTTATTGATATCTTTGCAATATGTGTAATTATTCGTGAGGAATTGATGATAGGTTGTGTGTTGTTGATTTGGCTCCTCATCATCTGGCGTTTAAGGACAAAGGGGGAATAGTTTCAGTCGATTTTAATGTAGGGAAATCTGATCGGAGTGAAAATTAAAGTGTCTGGGAAGTGTAAAAAAGTGAATTTATGTTTCTTTTTCCAATTTTGCAAATATTTTTGCTCTGATATGTATTATGTGATTGAGTGTTAATCTTTTTCTTATGTAAGTACTATAAAGCAAAAGTTTTCTTTGGACTCTTTTGATCTTTTAAAAGATACGCCTACAGCTGAGGGGTTATATCATCCAAGAGATTTACAATTTTTATATGAGGAAGCCGACCATAGTTCAAAGAATTGTTGAAGAGAAGAAACAAAATGCTTTGAAAGCTCAAGAGAAGAAGATGAAAGATGAGAATTTGAAGAAGATGGGTGGTGATTTGGGAAGAAGAAAAAGGAAACTTTGATCATGTTATTTGGTTGTAAAGAATTGATTTTTTTTCCACATTGCTTTTGTTTAGGGATAATGCTATCAAAATCAATATCAAGTAACGTCATATGCCTAATGCAGTTTTTAATGTCAAATTTTGGTGTTAATTATAGTATTTAATACTTGTGTTAATAAAGAAACAAGTAATATAAATGTCAATATCCACTAATACCACAAAGTTTATTCACTAATACCACATGTAATAACCAGTAATACCAGTTAATGTTTTCGCTACCAAAATCAATATCCAGTAACATCATATGCCTAATGCAGTTTTTAATGTCAAATTATTGTTTTAATTACAATATTTAATATTTGTGTTAATAAAGAAACAAGTAATATAAATATCAATATTCAATAATACCACACAGTGAATAATCCTCATTTCGAACATAACCCTCATTTCACTTAAAATCAAGTATCGTTACTCGCGCCATGTAAGGGTAACTGACCCATGTCCCACGCCACAATCTACGCAGAAACGCCCTCACCGGCGGCCACCCATTGTTGCTCTGGCCACCACCATTATCCCGCCTAATGCCGGTGTCTACTATTCCCGATAGTAAGTACTTCCCACGATTCTACACTGGACTGGTTTAGATGCTTTTCTTCCCTTCGTTGGAAGCCATTGTTTTCTCTCCTTATGTGAGAGCTATTGATTTTCTCCCTTGCTTGTGTGTGGTTTATATTGTCCTCCATCTTTGTGGTTGGTGTTGGAGCCGGTTGGAACCTATGAGAGTATTAAGTTGGAACTGTAGGGGTTTGGGACAATCTACTACAGTTTTAGCTCTCTGCGAGTTGTCGCGTTCTCGTCGGCCTGATGTTATCTTTTTATTTGAAACTCTCTCGAATTCGGTTAGATTAGAAGATATTCGTATCAAGCTTAATTTCCAATCTTGCCTCGCTGTTGACTGTATTGGCCATAGCGGCGGTGTAGCGATTTTATGGAAGAATATGGATGTATGTAGTATATTGAGTTACTCGCTTCACCATCTTGATGTTATTGTTAATGATGCGTTGGGTAAATGGAGACTCACAAGTTACTATGGTTATCCGAATAGAAGCTATCGTAATCGTTCGTGGAATCTTCTTCGTCATCTTGCCAACTGCAATGATTTACCGTGGGTTTGTATTGGAGACTTCAACGATTTATTATCTGAAGATGACAAATTTGGGAGGGTTGAGCACCCGAACTGGCTGTTTAGGGGTTTCCGAGAGGCTATTGCGGATTGTTGTTTATCTGATGTCCCTCTTCTGGGGAATAAGTACACCTTGTCTCGGGGAAAGGGCTCCTCTAACGTTGTCGAGGAGCGCCTTGACAGAGCTATGGGGACGCCGACTTGGCATGACCGATTCCCGAATGCACAATTGCTTAATCTAGTTGCTCCGGTGAGCGACCACAATTCGATTCTTCTGATCACTGATTCCCCTACGACATTCCAATCTCGACATCGATTCCGATTCGAGAATAAATGGTTGGGTGAACCTAATCTCCGGTCAGTTGTTCATCGTGCCTGGTCGGGATTCCAGGATTTCAACATCTTGCGGCGCTTGAATGCAACCGCTGATACGCTAGGAATGTGGGGCGATCACCTCGCCAAGGCGGCGACGAGAAATAAAAAGGAGCTAGAGACTGAAATTCAAACATTGCAAAGACGAAATGATGCTAGGTCTGTTGCTAAATATGCAGAATGTAGAGCAAAGCTCTCCCGTATTCTGTTGGAGGAAGAGATTTTCTGGAAACAAAGGGCCAAGATCTTTTGGCTTAAGGAGGGGGATATGAACACTCGTTTTTTCCACCGGACCGCAACGGCTAGGAAAAAAGCAAATAAAATTCTCAAATTAAGGGATGCAGATGGGGTGGAGTTCTCTGATCAGGCGGGTATGTGTAGAGTTGTTTGGGATTACTTTGAGAATATTTTTGAGGCAAATGTGAACAATTTAAATGTGGATAATATGCTCCAGATCCTGAATCCAATTATTTCAATTTCTCAAAATGAGGAGCTTATAGCCCCGTTTACGTTGGTCGAATTCAAACAAGCTCTTATGCAAATGCATCCAGACAAGTCGCCGGGGCCAGATGGCTTCAACCCAGCTTTCTTTCAGAATTTCTGGGACACGGTGGGCCCATCTATTTTCTCGGCTGCAATTTACTGGTTGCAACAGAACCGATTCCCAAACACGTTGAATGATACACATGTTGTGCTCATACCCAAGTGTGATTCACCCAACACCATGAAGGACCTTCGTCCGATCTCCCTTTGTAACGTTATATATAAGATCATCGCGAAGGTCTTATGCAATAGACTTAAATAGGTGTTGCCAATGATAGTGGACAAAGCCCAATCTGCTTTCATTAGTGGTCGCAGCATTCAAGACAATATATTAATTGCATTCGAAGCTATTCATGCAATGAGAAACAAACGAACATGTCGGGTGGGAGACGTGGCTTTGAAGATTGATATCTCCAAAGCTTACGACAGAGTGGATTGGCGATATCTGGAGGGTGTTTTGAGGAGATTAGGCTTTTCTGATACTTGGGTGGGATGGATGATGCTTTGTGTTAGGACTGTGAAGTACTCCTTCCAAGTTAATGGAGATATGGTAGGCCCGGTGAGTCCAGGTAGGGGGTTGCGTCAAGGTGATCCTCTTTCACCTTATCTTTTTATTTTGTGTGCTGAGGGACTATCATCGATGATTCGACAGGCTAACAATTCAGGCCAGTTGCACGGGCACAGAGTGTGTAGGGGGGCACCTTTGATCTCTCATCTCTTATTCGCTGACAATAGTTTGTTGTTCTGTCGGGCTACAAGTGAAGAGGCAATTAATCTAAAGAGACTGCTTAATGATTATGAGAATGCTTCGGGGCAAGGGGTGAATTATGGAAAATCAGGCACTTTCTTTTCCAGTAATGCCAGTGCCACTCAAAGGGAGGCAGTCGGAAATATACTTGGTGTGCACCAACCCCTTAATACTGGAAGATACCTTGGTCTTCCGTCGTTAATTGGGAGAAAAAAGAAAGATATTTTTCGATACTTAAAGGAGAGATTATGGAACAAAATTCAAGGTTGGAGGAAGAATAAAATATCTAAAGCAGGTAAGGAGGTATTGATTAAGTCGGCCGCTCAAGCCATTCCGGCGTATTGTATGGGGGTTTTCTTATTGCCTCCATCCCTTCTTGATGAGCTCCAGAAAATGCTAAATGCTTATTGGTGGGGTTCAGGCGGTAGCTCAACGGGGATCAAGTGGTCAACGTGGGGTGATATTTGTACTCACAAGAGGAAGGGTGGCATGGGCTTTCGAGACTTATATTTATTTAATGTTGCCATGTTAGGCAAAATTGGGTGGAGACTCCTCACTAAACCTGAGGATCTTGTTTGCCAAATCCTACGTGCTAAGTACTTTCCCAATGGGGACTTCCTAAGTGCTCCAATTGGGCATAATCCCAGTTATACTTGGCGGAGTATCCGCGAATCCCAGGATTTAATCCGTCGGGGGACGAGATGGTTAATAGGCAATGGAGTTCATATTAGAACCTGGGGGCAGCCGTGGGTGCGTGATGATCAGGATTTCTGGGTCCATTCGCCGATCGTGGAGGAGCTATGGGATCTACGAGTTTCAGATCTTTTTATCCCTGGCCAGCGGCGATGGGATGTGGAACTTTTGGAACAATTATTTAATCACGAGGATGTGCAACGGATTCTACAGACGGCTATACCACCGATGGGTTTTAATGATAGGTTGTGCTGGCATTTCTCTAAGGATGGAAAGTACAGCGTGAAGTCGGCGTAATAATTGGCTAACAACCTCGTGAGAGGTGATCGGTTATCTTCTGGTGGGGAATGGGGAGATTTATGGAAAATTCGTGTACCTCCCAAAGTTCTGAATTTTTTGTGGAGACTATGTAAAGGTTTTCTCCCTACGAGACAAAGACTACTACGTCGTAGAATGATTGACGACGGGGTCTGTCCACACTGCAGTGCTATCGATGAATCAGAATGGCATGTGTTTGTGGCATGCCCGTATGCTGTGGAGTCATGGAGATCAGTACAATTTTGCGGTCAGCTGAGTCGAACAATTGTCGCAGTCGAATCAATAAAGGATCTTTTCTTTGAGCTACTCAGGGAATTAAATGGAGAGAACATCGCAACCGCATCAATGATTTTTTGGCGACTATGGAAAGAAAGGAATGACAAAGTTTGGAGAGACAAATGTAGCACAGCTGGAATGGTAGTCCAGCTAGCGAGAGCCTATCTTGCTGAATGGTTGAGTGTTCGGCCGACTACTGTACGAGACAGACCTTCGCCGACCTGTTTGGCATGGCATCGTCCGGCTAGACATTCGATTAAAGTCAACACGGATGCTGCTTTCTTTGAAGACTCTGGTGAGATGGGCTTTGCAGCGATTATACACAATGATGAGGGAGAATTCTTATCTTGTCGTACTAATGCAATACCGGGGCTCTATCATGTGGATGAAGGAGAGGCTTTGAGTCTCTTGGAAGCATTGTCTTGGGTTAAAGAGCTGGGTTTTGAGAGAGTAGAGATTGAAGTGGATGCACAGATGGTATCTAATGCTATTAACTCAACTTCTTCTGCTAATTCAATATTTGGGCATATGATATCAGCTTGTAGAGGTATTATGGCAACTATTCCTTTTTGCAAGGTAGAGTATGTGTGTCGAGATGCCAATGCTAAGGCGCATAGGCTTGCGAGATTAGCTAAGACGTTTTTACGCCCTCAAATTTGGATTGACCTCCCGGAGTTTGTGGGTGACATTCCTAATTCTATTTGCAACTGTTGAATAATATATCGACATTGTTTTGCTAAAAAAAAAAAAATAATATCACACAGTGTATTCACTAATACCACATGTAATAATCAGTAATACCATGTGTCTAATATGATGTTTAAAACTTTAAATTAATTTATTTAATGTTTACGCTACCAAATCAATATCCAGTAAAATCAAAATTACATTGTGAATAAATAAACAAGTAATACAAATATCGATGTCCAATAATACCACAAAGTGTATTCACTAATACCACGTGTAATAGCGAGTAATACTAGATATCTGATATGATGTTTTCATGTTTTTGCTACAAAAAAAACAATGTACAATAATACCATATGCAATACACAAAACAATCATCAACTTAATTAACTAGGGATTCGGTGTTTTAGAACCAAACTCATTCATTTGTGATGATTTTGATGTATTTGCCTTCTTTTTGTTTTTGTGGAGACTACTCTTGACCCTTTTACTTCTTCCTTTGATAATTGAGCGCATTGAAACCGTGTTGAATGATTTTAGATGAGGCACTTCCTGTTCCATTGCATCCACTACACTACAGTAATAGTTTTCAAATCTCTTTCATTCCCTTCTTCAATAATCTTCCTCTTAGTCTCATTTCCTTCACTCATCAATACAATGTTATGACGTATTCTGTTCATGGTAACGATACAAATCATACATTTCCTCCACTGTTCCTTTCTCCACACCAAGTAGAGAACCACGAATACCATTAGCATCGTCATCGTTTTCTGATTTATATGTAAAAAAAATATCAATACAATAATAATTCATTATTCTATTGTAAGTATGTTTTACATTTTAGAGTTTCTGTACCTGTGTTTGATATCACAACATTCTATTCCACGTTTTGTTCTTGTATCTCACTACATTGTTCATTACGATCATATACTTCTTCATCTTGAAGAGAAACATCTTGAATTTCATATATATTCTCACCTATAAATGAAACTGAATTCAGTAATACCACAAATAATATCCAGTAATATCAGAGCTTATATCCAGTAATACCACATGTCTAATAATACAAAAAAATATAACAATTCTAATAACTCCAATTAAACACTGTCAAATTGTGAAAAAATTACCTTTTTCTTGGCTGTGAGTATTTTTTCCTATTGAAATTATCACAATCTTCATTGTTATGCATATTTCAATGATATTTCCCTAACACCAATAGAATAATTTTATAAAAATTAGAGTAAGAAGAAAAACTAATTAAAATTGGGGATTAAAACACAGATTGTGTATATTTGTTCTTAACTGTGTATTGTGAAATTAGGTTTAAACACACAACCGCCGACGCAATAGCAGGAATGGCGGCGGCGACGAGAAACCGTCTGCGGTGGGGCCAGAAATCGGCGGCGATGGGGCGGCAGTAATCGACGGCGATGTGCGACAGAAAGCAACGACGATGGTGGACTTCACATTTTCATTTTCACACTTTTTTTTTTAAATTTAATTTTTTATTATTTGGGCCTTGACCCGGTTCTGATCCAGCCTGACCCATATTCCATTTTGGTGATGTATGCATGGTACACCCGAGGGCACCCAAGTGTGACCCATTGAATATTAGTGTCTTATGCGTGTAATAAAACTAGTGTGGTTTTTGTTATTCGAAAATTAATATTATAATTTTTTTATAATACCATTAATTTTAGAATTAGTCGATACTGTTTTAAATACAATAAATATAATATTGTATCAAAAAATTAATATAATTATCCGATGATAAATGCCTTTTTTAATACTTCAGAAAATATTTATTGACATTATATATTTAGTATGTTAAAATTAATTGATACTAAAAATACAATGTAGTATCAATAATAACATGTCATCTAGGGGTATAAATCAGGCGAGTCGAGTAGTGTTGCGTTCGAAACTCGACTCAATTGTTATACTTGAAGCTCGACTCGATCGAACCTAACATATGAAATGATTCTTTGTTCTAATCTACTCTTGTAATCTTATTTTAAATACATCAAATATTAATTAATAATCCATCATTTGATAAATTAAACATATTTTAAGTTTACTAAATCTAAAATCCAAAAAACAAATCTTCCCTATATACTAATTCTGAATCCTTATTTGCTGACGCTCATATTCTAAAATTCTGTATTAATTCTATATTTTCTTTTCTTCTCTCTCTTCTTCTCCAACCGTTTCTAATTTAAATTTTATATCAATTCTATATTTTATATTTTAATTATTCTGTCTTTAATTTTTTATTCAAATTTCTGCGAAGTTGTGTATAAAAAAATATAAATTTAAATTCACGAATCGAACCACATAAAATTTATATACGAATCGAACCACATAAAATTTATATATATTATATTAAATTTTATTATATATAATAATATTTTTTTTCACAATCCCGCGGGTGAAACCTAAATCTTAAATATTCAAGAATATTGTCAATAAATTTTTTTAACTTTGTCAAAAAAATTTTGTAGTCCCAACTGAATCCTTATTTTGCTGACGCCGGCTTCTCCAAATATCTCCATTCTCATATTTCTAAAAGCCAATTACTTATATACACGCGCGTGTACATACCCCCTACCCATTTTGAGAAAACCTCACATACCTCCTACCCATTTGAGAAAACTGCATTATCCTTACCCCGCTTCTCTCACTCCACTATTGCGATTTTCGATTTCTCTTCTACGGCGACGGCGGACGGCGGACGACGCTGACACGGTCGACGGACGGCGCTGAAGCGATTTGGGCGATTTTATTGCTCCGATTTGACTTTCCTTTCCTCTTGCCTTTTACGATTTTAGTGTTGCGATTTCACATCGATTTGGGTAGACGGTGGCGTCTGCGATTTCAATTTCTCCGGCAGCGGCGACGATTTATAGGGCTCCCATTTTCAATTTCTAGGGCTCCCATTTTTTATTTCACGCTGTTTAAAGGTAAATAAAGTTCTTCCAAATCTCTGCATTTTGTTATATTTGATGGATTATGCCCAAATAGTTGATCTCCTACAGATTTATGAGTATTGATTATGATGTGTTTGTTATATTTGATTTTATCTTGTAGTATGATTACTTTGTAGTTTTTTTAGTTGGGAAAAGATGGTTTTATTACTAAAAAATGTGATGTTGAGATACATGGTTCTAGGTGTACCTTAGCACTCATTCCTGGATACAAGCGTACGGTCAAACAGATTAACTTGAAAATAAAATAAAGTTGTCTTAGGTTAGCAGATTTGATGGTACAATCATTATGCTGCTCCTCGACTCTGTTTTGAAGACGGTTTATTCATTACTGTTATTATGTTATTACAGTTGAAGTATTTACGTTATTGCTGTGATGCTTACTTTGCTTGCTTCTAATTATAATTATAGTTCAAAAAATTGTTGCAGAGAAGAAATAGAATGCTTTGAAAGCTAAAGAGAAGAAGTAGAAAGATGCAGACATGCCGCTGAGAATTTGAAGAAGATGGGTGATGATTTGGAAAGAAGAAAAATGAAACTTTGATCATGTTATTTGGTTGTAAAGATTTTTTTTTTCTTACATTGTTTTTGTTTAGAGATTATTGCTACCAAAATCAATATCAAGTAACATCATATGTCTAATGCAGTTTTTAATGTCAAATTATGGTGTTAATTACAGTATTTAATATTTGTGTTAATAAAGAAACAAGTAATACAAATGTCAATATTCAGTAATACCACATAGTGTATTCACTAATACCACATACAATAACCAATAATACAAGATGTCTAATATGATGTTTAAAACTTTAAATTTAGGTGTTCAATGTTTCCACTACAAAATCAATATCCAGTAATACCACACAGTGTATTGACTATTACCACATGTAATAACCAGTAATACAAGTTGTCTAATATGATGTTTAAAACTTTAAATTAAATTGTTTAATGTTTCCGCTACAAAATCAATATCTAGTAAAATCAAAATTACCGTGTGAATAAATAAACAAGTAATACAATATTGATGTCCAGTAATACCACAAAGTGTATTCAGTAATACCACGTATAATAACCAGTAATACTAGATATCTGATATGATGTTTCATGTTTTTGCTACAAAATAACAATGTCCAATAATACCATATGCAATACGCAAAACAATTATCAACTAAATTAACTGGGGATTCAGTGTTTTAGAACCAAACTTGTTCATTTGTGATGATTTTGATGTATTTGCCTTTTTTTTTTTGTGGAGACTACTCTTGACCCTTCATATCACAACATTCTCTTCCATGTTCTATTCTTGTATCTCATTGCATTGTTCATTACAATCATATACTTCTTCATCTTGAATTTCATATATCTCCCCACCTATAAATGAAACTTAATTCAATAATATCACAAAAAATATTCAATAATACCGGAGTTTATATCCAGTAATACCACATATCTAATAATACAAAAAAAATAACAATTCTAGTAACTCTAATTAAACAGTGTCAAATTGTGAAAAAATTACCTTCTTCGTTGTGAGTATTTTTTCTATTGAAATCATCACAATTTTCAATGTTATTCATATTTCAATGTCCCTAAAACCAATAGAATAATTTCATAAAAATTAGAATAAGAAGAAAAAACTTATGGAAATTAGGGATTAAAAATAAAAATATTGGACATATTTGTTCTTATGTGTGTATTCTTGAATTTAAAGACGAAATAGAGATTTAAACTTAGCAACCACCGATGCAACAACAGAACCGGCGGCGACGGCGAGAAATCGACAGCGATGGGGTTCACTTCACGGCTTCACACTCAGTATATATATTTTTTTAATTTATTTTTTTATTAATAGGGCCTTTGACCCAGTTTTGATTCACCCCTGATCCATATTCTATTAATGGGATGGTAGGCACGGTGGGGCGGTATGTACCTAAGTGTGACCCAATTATAAATATACAAATTATGGTTGATTTAATTATATTTTGTGTAAATTAATAAAAGGATAATATAGTCTTCTAAATGTAATTATTTTTTAAAAAATATTTTGGGTGAATTTATAAAGTGAGTGGGTGCAGATAATTGTGGTAAAAAATTGGGTTGAACTTAAAAAAATAACGGGTGCAGATAATCCCATGGCCCATATTGTATTAATGTGATTGGGCTGAACTTAAAAAAAGAACGGGTGCAGATAATCCCCTGGCCCATATTCTATTAATGTGATGTAGGCATGTGCGGCGGTATGCATGCAAGTGTGACCCCTTTCTAAAATTCTGTATTTTTTTTTCGCCTCTCTCCTCTGCAACCATTTCTAATTCAAATTTTATATTAATTCTATATTTTTTTTTGTTCTTTCTCTTCTTCTCCAACCGTTTCTAATTTAAATTTTATATCAATTCTATATTTTATATTTTAATTATTCAGTCTTTAATTTTTTATTCAAATTTCTACGAAGTTGTGTATAAAAAAATTTAAATTTAAATTCACGAATCGAACCACATAAAATTTATATATATTATATGAAATTTTATTATATATAATACGGAGTAATATTTTTTTTTTTCACAATCTCGCGTATTACGCGGGTCTTCACTAGTATTAATAAGGATAGTATTAATAAGATTGGTGTTATATAGACTTATAAGAAATTGAGTTGACTTGGTCAACCCTAAATCTTAAATATTTTGTCAATAAATTTTTTAACTTTTGTCAAAAAAAATTTGTAGTCCCAATAGCAAGACATTGTAAAATCAAAACAGTAATTCTGTTTAATTTAAAATCAAAACAGTAATTTTGTGTAAAAAAAACCCGCTTTATTCAAGTATACAATGTCACTTATGGGAAAGTTGCCAAGCTATTCCCTCGCTAAACTTTCTATTAATTTTTTACACAATATTAAAATAAAGCCAAATACTTATGTACACGCGAGTGTACGTACCCCTTAATTTGAAATTCAATTTCCTCTTTCTCTCCCCTCTTTCCCATCATTCTTCTTCTTCACTAAATAAAACCCTTTCCCCTTTTCCTCTCTCATTGTCCTTCTTTAATACCACCTCCAACGACGGTTGGCCGGATGATTCCTTCTCCGCCACACAGCATCGTCTTTGTCCTTGTCGTCGTGTTGCAAAATCGCCTGAGTGTCATTTGCGCCGCTCGTCCTTTCAGTTGCAGAGCCGCCGCCGTTGGAGCTCCTCCACTTGAAGCCCCCTCCGTCGTCACTCACAACCTACAGCAGCATCGCCGCGTCGCGCATTCCATCGCGCCACCCCTGCACGCGACCAGAAGCCTCCGCCTGCTGCGTTCGCGCCGCCCCTCGGATCATTTGAAGAAGCGTAGTCGTGGGTAGGTTTGGTGAGGGAGGTAAATTTTTTCTTCCTTTCCCTATTTTTGTTGCCGCCGCTCAGAAGGTAAGAGATGCTCAATGAATGACTAACCCGAAAAAAAAAATCATTTTGCAGCCCCAGAGTGTCGGTTTGCATCCTTCTGATGCTCGAGTGAACATAAGAGTGCAGACAATTTGTAAACCCTGCCAACCATTTCTTTGGTGCAATGTTGACATCAACTAGGCTATTCATACCTTGTAGAGGCAAATAAAAGATACTTGTACATTTTTATCGTCTTCCTTCTATCAAGAATTTATGGTGAACTTTGCTACTGGAAATTTAATTAGGATTTTGAAGTTACAAGATGATCATTTGGTGAATTTTAATTTAATTTAAATAAAGTTGCTCTTTTCATACAGTTGTCTGTGTGGATGTATGTGCAGTAATTAAACGATTAGAGGAAACCCTATGGTGACTTGTTTTGGTGAAACTGCTATTGCTTGTGATAATTTTTTTTTTGGTATTACTGACTATTGTTTATGGTATTACTGATATGATTAATGTTTATGGTATTATTGATGACTATTTATGGTATTACTGGTAATTATTTTTAGTATTACTGAATAGTATAATTAGATGTATGAAATTATTTGTTATTGTATAAGATATTACTGATCAATGTTCATGATATTACTGATAATTGTTCACGGTATTACTGATTATTGTTCATGGTATTAATGATTACTATTCATGGTATTACTAATAATTATTTTTTATATTACTGAATATAATTTGATGTGTGAAATTATTTGTTATTGTATAAATGTTTCCGATTAATGTTCATGGTATTATTGATTACTATTCGTGGTATTACTGAATATAATTAGATTTTTTTAAATTATGTTTTTACGATTTTTTTCTAAAAATATGGGTGACTTGGTGGTGAATCGACGGTAACTCGACAATGATCCGGCTGCAAATTATAAATATACAAATTATGGTTGATTTGATTATATTTTGTGTAAATTAATAAAAGAATAATATAGTCTTTTAAATTTAATTATTTAAAAAAAAAAATTTTTGGGTGAATTGGTAAAAAAAAATTGGGGTGAAGTTAAAAAAAGAATGGGTGCAGATAATTCCCTGGCCCATATTCTATTAATGTGATGGTAGGCACGGTGCGGCGGTATGTACACAAGTGTGACCCTAAAATAAATTATTACATAATGATATAAAGAGAGAGAAAAAAAAAAGACATAAATATTAAAATTAATTTATATATTTAAATTTAATGAATGAATTATTTAATTTCAATTTAAGTTTAGTACATTAGGTAATATTCATGTTCAATTTAGGGTTTAAAACCTTATGTGTATTCAATTTATATGTTTAAATTTAATAAATCGATTACAATTTCACTCTAAGTTTAATATTTTATATGTAATATCCAAAATTTCAATTGGCGCCGCTGCCGGGGAATGGTTGTATATTTGATTGAATTTTTTGTGTTTTTAATTTCTGTCAAAAAATTCTGAAATTTTTTCAAAAAAATATAAAAAAATTCAGAAAAATCCAAAAAAGAAATTAATTCACGTTGTTGCTTCTGTTTTGTGCTATTCTGCAATTAGTACTAACACTGACCCCTTCAGTGTCTTCTTGTTCAGATTCTAAAAAATTTCTACAGGTTTATTCTCTCTATTCTTTCTACTATGTATGATTTCAGGTATGAAGACTATCAAAGCACGTACTCGGTTCATGAGTCAAAGGATGATGCATTGGAGAAAATTGCAAGTATAATGCAAATGATGATGAAGGGAAAGACTCCAGAAATCCGACCATGCCGAATTTGCTCCACCACAGTTCACACCACTGATGACTGTCAGATTTTAAATGATGCAATAGGACAGCAATACCATGATTATAGGCCTCGACTATTTTGAAATTATGAGAGGACTTATGATAATGGTGGATGGATTGACTCTGAGCAAAAGTCTGAACGCGCATTGAAAAATATGGTGAAATCTTTGGCTTCGAGCATATTGAGTTATCAGGAGACTCTCCAGTTAAAATTTAAGATCATGGCTGATGAACAAAAGAGTATGGAGTCTAGGCAAAAGAGTATGGAAGTGCAACTGAGCCAAATGACGAATGTCATAAGCCAATTGCAATCACAATTGGGTGAAAATCTAGTGGAAGATGTTGTTGAGCTTACCCAAATCGACATAGAGGAAAGTCTCGAGGAACTTAGTGAGCAGATTGAGACACAAGACGAGCATGTTGTTATTGAAAAATCAGTAGAGAAAAATCTGGACGCAAAAGCAGACACTGATCCCCTCAGTGTCAGCGTACCAGAACAAAAAAGTAAGGCAAAATCTTGTGCATCAATTCCTGTTATTACTAATGTAGTTCCCTTTCCCTCCAGGCTCAAAAAGGTCGAGAAAGATGCAAAGGAGCAGCAACTAGTCGATGTCTTTCGAAGGGTTGAGAACAACATACCACTAATTGAGCCGATAGAGCAAAATCCTAGATATGGCAAATTATTGAACGAGCTTTACCCTAACAAGCAAAGGATATTTTGGAATGAGAACTTGATTGGAGAGAACATTGTTTCGCAATGTAAAATGCCACTACATAGAGAGGATTATTTTACTCCGATTACGTGAAAGAGAAGTTGATTGTCGAGCCAACGACGTTAAGAAAATGCGCTTATTGGGAGGCAACCCAATGTTTACTTAGTTTTTATTTTGCTATTTTTGCTTTTAATTTCGTTTTTATGTGTTTGTGTTTCAGGAGATGATTTTAGATAAGGCGTGGGCACACTTAAGGAAAGACTTCTCCTGTAATTTTTCTTTCATTATTCTTTTGCTTGATTAGTTTTTTTTTTATTTAGTTATATATTTATTTTATTTCATTTTCTATATTTTTTTTTCTTGCTAGCAGGCATTGTGTAGAAGCCCATCACACAGAAACCCTACCCCAAACGCTCAACCGCCTCCCACGTCTCTATCACTCCCGCCGTTCCACTCTCTCTCGCCGGAATCGCGACGGCCACCGCATGGACACATACCGCGCGACCACATGGGCACAGAGGACCGACGCCACGCCATCTCGCCGGAAAGAACAGCGGCCGCGATTCCACAGCGCCACAACCCTCAAAATTTTCCGCCAGAATTGCAGCGGCGAGCCCTAACCTGCGTCGCCCACTGATAGACGGCCACTGCTCGTCCGCGACCATTCCACCGGCGACCTGAGCCGCCGCCTGCGCACAAAACACCAGCGCCGCACCACCGCGTCTACTGCCCAGCAACGCCGCAGCTTCGATGTTTAACGATTCTATCTCACCGGAATCGTAGCGGCCAGACCTGACCTCGATTTCGCCGCCCACTGATCGCTGGAACACAACGACCGAACCACCCCAGCTAGTGGCCCGACTCCACCGGCGTTCATCTCTGCCACATCGCAACACCGCCTGCACCCTTCTGATTGCAGCGCCGCACCCACCTGCACTTTGACCGCCGCGTAGCACTCATACCAGGCCCGTTTGCCACCGCGTCCCTCACAATCACTCCACCGCCCACTCTGATTCTCACATCTCCGATGTCTTTCCGTTCAAAAAAAAGTCAGTAGCGGCTCAACACTCGCCACCACCTTAGAATCTGGTACCCCCGTTCCACCCTATTTTTTATTTCTATATGGTGTTTGCTATTTGTACATCTTACTTCAGTGCTAAGGGACTAGCACCTATTTAAGTGTGGGGATGATTAATTGTTAGAGTATTTTACACGGAGATTGGAATTATGTGATAAAATGTGTTTGTTGTTTGAAGTATGTTTAATTGGTTGCTTTGCCTATATTCTTAATTGTTGGATTTTTGTTAAATTGCTAAAATCATGAGTTGTGAGTCTTGATTAATAGCCCGGTTGATATACATATCTTATGCCTTGAAATTTGGTTCCGTTGTCGGGAATTTGGTGTGCTGTCGCCGGCACCCAAAAATAAATACCTTAAATACCCACTATGTAGTAGGGAAGTAAGGGTCGATCCCACAGGAACGGTGTAATTCAATTGAATAAATTGTGTATGAAAGTAGTAAAAATGGGGGAGTTGGATTGGTGGTTTCTAACTAACTAATAGAAAGCATGAAAAATAAAAGTAAGCCATAAAAATAAATAGGAATCAAATATAAAGAATGATCTAGCCCTCGGATTGCTTCCCCTTGAATAATTTAACCAATTTAATTAGTGAACACTGTAATCTCAATCTAATCTCAAATCTTATCCCTAAGCCAGCGGTACGACCAAACTAACTCGAATTGTTTCTTATGTTTAATTAACTAGAAGGTACGACCCCCAATTAATCTATTCCTACGAATAACCCCAAAACATGTATTCAAAGTTCAACTCGAGGAACGCATTAAAGAACTAAAACAATAGAATAAACTAGACTATGAATACGAGACACTCGTTTCATACAACCTAGACGTTATTATCCCCTAAGGTGTTCTGCCTTAGTTGCTACGATATCCACAATAATATAACAATTACAGATTATATATCGTGAATTAACTAGAATTGATAACAAATAAACTCGGATGGCCAGTCCTAATAAATCTATTAATCAAAACATGCTTCGCATAAAATCAAATAATAACGAAATCAAAATATGAATTGAAATAAACTGTGAATCACAAAATAAAAAAAGGCATAATTAAATCCAGGCTTCACATCCTCGAGCTAGAAAAACAATCTACCTACTAAACATAATTATAAGAATAATCCACAGTAATAAAATCAAAATCATTCTGCTTCCCCTTTCTTGATGTTCACGGCCGATCACCCCCTTCATATCAATTTTGCCGCTGCTATATTGCCTACCGCGGTCCAAAATCCATCAATTGGTTAATGGGCCTTTAGCCCATAGCTCATAGACCCTCAACCTAGTTGTTTGCTGCTCACGTTTACTGCCTCAAGTAGAATTAGGTATGGGTCTGACTATATGCACCTCCATTTCAGTTTGATGCACTCCCCCATCACTCCCCCGATTTATACACTCCCCGAATTTTAGGTCACACCTCCCCTCAAATGTCATAAATACCCCTCCTTCATTAAAATCCTTTTACTACCCACACCCCCCAAATCCTCCATCTTTCTTCCTCCTCCATTTCTTCTTTCATCTTCTCCCCCACCCCTCACCACCACCGCCGGCGACCTGCCCCTCCACCACCCGTCGCCGGCGACGCCAGCCCCTCCCTCCCTCGCCGAGCCCGTCGCCCCCCCCTCCCTCCCTCGCCGAGCCCGTCGCCCCCCCCTCCCTCCCTCGCCGAGCCCGTCGCCCCCCCACCCCCTGTAAAAAAAAAAAAAAAAAGAGATCTTGGCCGCGCGCGGCCGCCGCGGCCGCCCCCTCCCTCGCCGAGCCCGTCGCCCCCCCCCCCCCTCCCTCCCTCGCTCGCCAAGCCCGTCGCCTTCTCCCAACCCCCACCGCCTGTAAAAAAAAAAAAAAAAGAACAGATCTTAGCCGCGTGCGGCCGCCGCGGCCGTCCCCTCCCTCCCCCCTCGTCCCCTCCCCCTCTCTCCCTCGTCGACGAGCCCGTCGCCCCGTACCCCACCCCCACCAGGTTTTCCCCCTTTCCCAATGTTAGGGTTTTCTGCAAAAATGCAGAAAACCCTAGTTTTTTTCTTCTTTTTTTTTTCAATTTTCGACCGTATAAGGTCGATTACATACTCCTTCGTCGACAAATTGTTGTCGACGAGAGTGTATTTGATCGACCTTACATAATCGAATTTAAAAAAAAATTGTTTTTTTTTTCAACTTTCGACCAACCAGTGTCGACCATATACATTCCCGTCGACAACGATTTGTCGACGAGAGTGTATATGGTCGACATTGGTTGGTCGAAAGTTGAAAAAAAATTGTGATTTTTTGGAGTATATGGTTGACCATTTCTGTTTTTTTTTTGAGTTGATGGTCGCCGGAAATGGTGTCGCCGGCGACCGGAAGTTGTGTGTTAAGGGAAGGTGAAAGAAATGAGGTGGGGTGCATCTAGTATGGTCTATATTTAATGAAGGGTATTTTAAGTTTTTTTACCTATTATTTATTAATAAAACTGAGAGGGGGAGTGCATCAAACCGAAATGGAGGTGCATATAGTCAGACCCTTAGGTATCCAACAAGTTTAGCCCATGGATTCCATCAATTGGGCTTCAATTAATTTATGGGCTGAAATTCTTTTAGACCTCCAAAATTATTTTGGGTTTGACTATATGCACCTCCATTTAGGAGAGATGCACGCCCCCACCACCCAAAATTGGTTTAAAATAATACACCCTTCCTTCGAAATGTCGAAAATACCCTTCTCTCATTAAATTCAATTTACTATCCACACCCCAAATCACTCCATCTTCTTCTCCCCAAATCACTCCATCTTTTTCTCCCCAAAATCACTCCACCACCTGCCGCCGCCGCCGGCAACACCCTCTCTCGCCCACACCATCCGCCTCTGCCGCCCTCGCAGCGCCGCCCTCCTCTGTTTCTTCAAAAAAAAGAAGAAAAAAATTGTGCCGCCGCCGGCGGAATCGCCCCACCACCCCGATCTCTTCTCTCCCCTCCATTTCCCCTCCGCCGCCATCGCAGCCTCCGCCTCCGCCGCCCTCCTCCGTTTCTGCAAAAAAAAAGAAGAAAAAAAATTATGCCGCCGCCGGAGTCGCCCCACCACCCCGATCTCTTCTCTCCCCTCCATTTCCCCCGCCCCACCACCCCGATCTGTAAAAAAAAAAATTTACATCGGCCGCCGCGACCGCCCTCTCTTCTCTCCCCTCCATTTCCCCCCCCCCACCCTCTGCCATGGCGCCCCCGCCCCACCAGCACGATCTGTAAAAAAAAAAAAGCTTTCACGGCCGCGCGGCCGCCCCTACCTCTCACTTCTCTCCCTCTCTTCACCGGAGTTGGCCCCACGTCGCTCCGTCCACGACGTTAGCCCACCCCGATTCGCCGTCCATGGCGTTAGCACAACAGGTTTTTTTTTTTAATTTCGACACTGTAATGTCGACCATGTACAATTTCGTCGACAAAATGTTGTCGACCAGAGTGTATATGGTCGACATTACAGTGTCGATCGACCTTTGTTGGTCGACCATATATCCTCCCGTCGATAAAATGTGGTCGACGGAAGGATACACGGTCGGCACTGATTTGACGAATTGTTTAAAAAAAATTGTTAGTTTTCTAAGTTTTGATAATGATGTTTGTTAATGGGTTTGATATTGTTAATGGGTTTGATAATGGTGATTTGTGGATGAATATGGTTAATTTGTTGAAATTTTGGATTTTTTTTTTATTTCTTGTTACCGGAAAAATGGTGACGGTGGTCGGAAGATTTAGGGATAAGGGGAAAAAAATGGTAGTAGGGGTGCGTTTAGTAAGGGGAGTGCATCTAGTACGCTGTATTTTAATGAAGGGTATTTTTGGTTTTTTACCCTATTATTTTATTAATAAACTGAAAAGGGGAGTGCATCTCTCCGAAATGGAGGTGCATATAATCAGACCCAATTATTTTCCATAGTCATGTTTAACATTGAACCCCTCAATGGGCTTCTTTCTTGCATTCCAACCCATTCGACTCATGCCCCTCGTATCTGTTCACTTGGCTTGTCTCAAACTTAATCAAAAAGATCATAAATATCCTGAAATTACACAAAAATCCACATCACAGTATTTAAAGCCAAATAAATAATAAGTCGGGAAAATGCAATAAAATCTCAAATCAATTCTAAAATAATATTCAATTAAAGCACAAAAATATACAATAATCCCGACTCATCATCAATTTAGGGTTTAGTACGTATTCAATTTATATGTTTAAATTTATGAATGATTCAACTTTAATCTAAGTTTAGTACTTTTGTGTAATATTCAAATTTAATGAATGATTCAAATGAGTGAAAATAAATAAAAGAAAAAAAATCGATTGAACTTGTAGTTCAGAACCGTAGTCGGCTCGGTTTCGATTTCAAAACCGGAACCGACCTGTTGAACATGCTGCGAGATCCACTGCAAGATCGATGCATGATTTCCTATAACTGCATTCTAGTTTAATTTCTCATTTAGGGTTAAACAAAAAAAGAAAAGTAAGGGATATTTTCTTATTAACCTAATTTAGCTTGATATTTCAGTTATGAATGATTCATTTAAAAATTCAGTTTAGTTTTAATATTTAAATTTTCAATTAGGGTTAAGTTTATGTTTAGCATTTTACTCTCTTACAACTTTTTAAAACAAGATTTAGAAGCATTTAAATTTAAGTTTAGAATCTTAATGTAATATTTAAATTCAACTTAAGGTTTAGAGTTTAATATTTAAATTCAACTTAGGGTTTAGAAACTTTACATTCCAATTTAAATGTAACGAGTGAATGATTCAATATCAACATTCAAATGAGTGAAAGAACAAAAAATACGAAAAAGATTTTTTTTGGAACCTAGGGTTTAAATTAAACCGATTCAACAAGTCTAATCCCTATTATACAAAATGGCGTACCATAAACGGTTACATTCAATGCATAACTGCACTCTATTTTAATTTAATTTGGGATAATTAAAATACAGTTCTTAAAAAGGAAATTAAGGGCTCATAAACCCAGTTTTACAGATATGGAAAAAAATATATGCAACAAACAGTGTCTCTCATTTCGATCAGAGGAATCCTCTCTCTTTATAAAATTAGATGGTGACAATACTCGTGTGAATAAGGAACTTGATCGTGCAAAAATTGAAATGAAAAGTTTCAGAATGATTTCAAAAAGTTTGGGGTGAGGCATTGCTCAAGGAACGTGAAATTAAAGCAATAAGGCCAATTTCCATCTTTAAAGACACTTCAAAGAAACCTCCTAAGTGGATGCATGGTAAATCTATGGGATCTTCTTTAAGAGCATATAGTCCCATATGTTATGGCACTTCAAAACCAATAGGCATGTGCTCCATATTTTCATCCTCAAGCTTGTGAATATTTTTCTTGATAAACCTAGGACTATATGTTATGGCACTTCGAAACCAATAGGCATGTGCTCCATATTTTCATCCTCAAGCTTGTGAATATTCTTCTTGATAAACCTAATT
The DNA here is from genome assembly GCA_963675135.1 of Galeopsis tetrahit. Taxonomy (NCBI): domain Eukaryota; kingdom Viridiplantae; phylum Streptophyta; class Magnoliopsida; order Lamiales; family Lamiaceae; genus Galeopsis; species Galeopsis tetrahit. The sequence goes on along the minus strand of OY776131.1, from coordinate 53,910,309 downwards.
CCTGAAAGAGTGATCACGATCTCTTTAAATATCAAGACAATTAAGTGAAGAGATCTCTTTAAATATCAAGACAATTAAGTGAAGAGAAAACTTCACAATCAATTAAGACAATTAAGTGAAGAGATCTCTTTAAATATCAAGACAATTAAGTGAAGAGAAAACTTCACAACGCTTTAAAAGAACAAACAGTTCCCTGCAGGGTAATATAGGAGTATTCAGAATTACCAATCAGTATTCTCGGACTGAAGTCGCATGACTTACGCTCCCGAACGATGCCTCACTCCCCAAGCTTTTTGAAATCGTTCTGAAACCTTCCATTTTTGCACGATCAAGTTTCTTATTCACATAAGTACTGCCACCACCTCCCTTCGTTGTTGATTTCCTGCTTGCCGGATTCCAATGAGCCCTCCAAATAGACTGGTAAGATGCTGCCGTTCGTCTACTCCTCTCAATGCTATCATTAATCGATCCGAATCCACGTTTAGACATTACCTAGTCAACAAATAAACATAAGAAGATAAGCTTCAGCAAATATTTCATATTCCCCAACCATTCACAAGTACAAAAATCAGAAAAAATAAAAAAAAATGCACGTGCTCTGTATTCATTAAAATTAAGTTTTACAAACAAGTAAAATTAGAATAAAACTGAAATATCCCCCAAATGCATAAAACTGAAATATCCCCCAAACCAATTGGGATGCATAAAACTGAAATACAGAAATTACTTTGTTGAGCTAACAATTACACATAAACAAGTACAAAAATCTGAAAAAAAATTAAAAAAATGCACGTACTCTGTATTGATTAAAATGAAATTTAGCAAACAAGCAAAATTAGTAGTATAACATTTCCAGATTTCATTTCCACTAAAAACTGAAATACACCCAAACCAATTGCATAAAACTGAAATACATACAGAAACAACTAAATCTGCGATTCTACAAATCAAATACTAGATCGAAGCTATATTCACAAAAACAGAAGAACATCAAGCAATTTTTATACAAAAAGTGTATACTGAACTCACCTCTTTCATCGCTTAAACCTCGAGATTTTCCCCCAAAACACGAAACTGATGGAATTGTTGAGAGCTAGCGGATCGAACTCGAACAAATTGCTGATAATAGAAAGGATGAACGATTATATGCTTCCGTACGCAGTTGTGTGGATATGAAGCTTGGTGAAAATACATACAACTTTGTGTATTGTGTGTAGAATGTAGAGAGAGAGAGTTCTTCTGCCTTTTACAGAGAGATGGAGTAGAATGGAGAGAGAGTTGTTGTGCCTTTTATAGAGAGAGATGAAGGCAATGGCCCACCACCGTACAACTTTTTTTTTTTGGTTACATTTTTTCTTTGATTCTAATGTTTCATTTAAATCTCTTTTTGTATATTTTGAATTACTCCCTCTCCGTCCCCGAAAAGTTTGCGGGAAATCTTGGGCACATGGTTTAAGAAAAAAGTGTAATGATGAGAGTGTTGAGGGATAATTTTGTAAACTTTTATATATAAAGTAAATAAAGTACGTGGATTGAGTGTATGGTGGGTCCCAAAAGTAATGGCATAAATGGTAAATATGTGTATATTGTGAGGGTGGAGATTGTGATGATTATTTCTATTTTGGGGTATGCAAACTTTTCGGGGACAAACAAAAAAGGAAAGTATGAAAACTTTTCAGGGACGGAGGGAGTACAATTTATGATATCGCGGTAAAATAAAAAATTCGACTTTTTTTGGTTTGGGCCGATATCTTCTAGTTAAATCTAAAAATAATTTTTAAATAGGTAATTAGACCGTATCAGTGACCGATTCTCGATTCTCCAACTTCGAAACGATGATTCAATGGGTACACGAGATGGAATGCTCATGGGACGTTGCTCATGAATACAAGATAGAAATTAAAAGATTTTCTGAGGCTGAAGGGAGGGTATAATTGAAATAAAGGTGTAAAAAATTCTAAAACATTATTTAATTGTGTACAAAAGAAAGAAAAAAAAGATTAAAACATCATTTATTAAAAAACGGAGAAAGTATAATTCGATAATGCATTTCTTATTCAACGAAAAAACGATTCAGTGTTGCATAAATACTTACAAACGTGATGCACACTCAAACAAACAAACATACATCAATGCATGTTGAAGAGGTACAAACGAACATTGTTTCATAATTAAGGCTTGATTTTCCAAAAGGTGATACTGCCCTTAGTTTCGGTCTCGTAAATTTTTTCCATAGTTCTCCCTAATATAGTCATAGCCGCAATGCTTATGTTGGGGGAACTTATCCGGAGGCTCAAACGACTTCTTCTTTTGGGCGTCGTTCATGTTCTAACTTTGTGGCCCAAACGACTTCTTTTGGGTGTAGTCCATTTTTGAATTTACTAGCTGCTTTTGGGTGTCGTCCATTTTTGAACTTTGTGCCTCAAACGACTTCTTTTGGGCAACATCCATTTTTGAACTTTGTGACTCAAACGACTTATTTTGGGCGTTGACCATTTTTTAATTATGTGGCTCAAATAACTTCTTCTTTTGTGCGTCGTCGTCCATTTTCAAATTTTGTGGCTCACAAACTTCAAGTTTCATTTCGTAAATTTGTGATCCATTAGGTAACCATCTTTTCCTCCAAACTAACTCCTTACCTTGCTCTGGTATCTTTAACAACATTCTTGGGGTTGGCTCCGAGGATGAGCTAGTGATGTTACTATTGAGCATTCTTCTGAGTAATGCTAATTCTTTATCATAGTTTTCAGACACGTCAGAGATCTTTATTTCTTGACCATTAGAGTCTGAAGTCTCCTTGAGACGTTTGACCTATCTGGTAGTTGGGTCTGGGTGATGTGTGTTTGACGAGCTAGGATCTAGTGCTGATGGGTCGAGAGGAGTAATGCTAGTTCTTTATAATAGTTTTCAGACACGTCAAAGATCTTTATATCTTGACCATTAGAGTCTGAAGTCTCCTTGAGACGTTTGACCTATCTGGTAGTTGGGTCTGGGTGATGTGTGTTTGACGAGCTAGGATCTAGTGCTGGTGGGTCGAGAGGAGTAATGCTAGTTTTTTATCATAGTTTTCAGACACGTTAGAGATCTTTATATCTTGACCATTAGAGTCTGAAGTCTCATTGAGACGTTTGACCATCTGGTAGTTGGGTCTGGGTGATGTGTGTTTGACGAGTTAGGATCTAGTGCTGGTGGGTCGAGAGGAGTCTTTAAGTTGATATCCCACTAAGGTAATAATTTTGTGCCTTTTTCCTGAGGTTAGTTGTTATTAGAAGGTTAAAAATATCGAGACATTAAATTTGTAAAAATATCGACGATTATATCGATAAATTTAAAAAATTATAAAACAAACATTTAGTATATAAAATTAATAAATTAATTTGAATATATTTTACACCCGTGATAAATTTATATAATATATAACATACTGTTATTTCATATGATATTTTTCGACATTTTTTCGATATTAAGCTCGATATTGTTATTATCTACATATATTTTTTTACAAATATGGTGGAAAAACTTGATTAAAGAATATTATGTAGCAATAAAAATGCAAATTCTACTAAAATTATAAGCACGTACCTTGTTCGGTCAGGTAAAATTTACAACTACATTAAAAACATCATTTTTTGTCAGACTATGAGTAATTCCATGTCATGAACACTATCCAAAAACATGGCACTAGGTCGTAGAACTGACTTCTTTAGAGGTGTATTTGAAGTGCCACAGATGGGACTATATCCAGAAGATTCCATAGATTTAGTTTCATGGTCCAAGAAAATTGGCGTTATTGCTTTAATTTCACGCTCCCTAAACGATGCATCACTCTCCAAGCTTTTTGAAATTATTCTAATGGCCTCCAATGAGACTGATAAGATTTTGCAGTTTATTTACCCTTCCCAGTGCTATCCTTAGTTGATTCAATTACACCTTAGATATAATCTGATCAAATCTACTTTCAAAATTTCATTAATCACACACATAGACAATTATGATGAATACACATAAATATTCAAGTAAAAAAAATAAAAAATATACAAAACAATCAAAACACCTGATCTTCTGATCTGTATTCAACCAAACTTCTTCTATGCTCTGTATTCAAGACACCTTATTCAACCAAACTTCTTCTATGCTCTGTATTCAAGACACCTTGATGATGAGCTTACCTTCAAAATTTTGCTCTTCTGATCTGTATTCAACCAAACACTTCTCTGCTCTGTATTCAAGACACCTTGATGAAGCTTACCTTCAAAATTTTATTAGTCACATAAATATTCAAGTACAAAAAAAAAATACAGAATTATCAAAACACCTGCTCTGTTCTGTATTCAACAAAACACTTTCACTGCTCTGTATTCAATACATCTTCTCTGTATCCTTTAAAATTCCTACAAAAGTTTAAAAAACAAGTATCATTAGTAACATTTTTTCATGTTTTCATTCCCACTCAAAATTAAACACCTCCAATTAATGAAGTAAACAAAAATCTCAAAATATATATCAAACAAACAATTTCATCTTGAAAAATTTCCCAAAAACACAAAAAAACCTAACACAACTAAAAACGCAGCATATACAAAATTCACAAAGAAAAAAAAAAAAAAAAGAAAACTGCGCCTTAAAAAGACACAACAACTTTCTCAAAAATAGTTTTATAAAGAACCCTAGAAAAACAAATCCTTCAGTGAATCGCAAAAAAAATAAAATAAAATGGAAAACCATAAAATGAAGAACAACTGCATTTTATAGAGAAATGAAGATAGGGACATGTCCACCGCCGTACACTTCTTGCATTCTGCAAATCTCTTTTTCTATATATATATATTTTTTTTTTTTTTTTGATTACAAGTTAAATACCCCATCCCTTTTTTCCCCTTCCCATGACTCGAACCAGAACCTGTGGCCTAGGGTGCTCTAACCACTTGAGCTATCTCATCTCTTTTTCTATATTGAATTTCATTTTTTTCATATCGGTAATATCCTGCAAATGAGGGTTTATGAGCCTTAATTTCCTTTCTAAGAAATAGAGTGCAGTTATGCATTGAATGTAACTGCATATGGTTGCAAAGTGTAAACGGATACGTCATTTTGTATAATAAGGATTAGACATATTGTTGAATCGGTTTAATTTAAACTCTAGGTCATTTTTTGTCTTTTTTTTATTCGTTTCCGCTCATTTGTATATTGATATTGAATCATTCACTCATTACATTTAAATTGGAATGTTAGGGTTCTAAACCATGAACCCTAAGTTGAATTTAAATATTAAACCCTAAGTTAAATTTAAATATTACATTAAGATAAACTTAAATTGAAATTGAATCATTCATTCATTAAATTTGAATATTACATCTCCGTTTCAAAAAAAATGTCTTTTAAAAAGTTGTAAAGGAGTAAAGTACTAAACATAAACTTAACCCGTCCCGTCAAAAAAAAAAAAAAAACATAAACTTAACCCTAATTGAAAATTTAAATATAAAATAATGTATTAAATCTAAATTGAAATTTTAAATGAATCATTCATAACTGAAATATCTAGCTAAACCAGGTTAACAAGAAAATATCACTTACTTTCCTTTTTTTTTTTCAACCCTAAATGAGAAATTAAACTAGAATGCGGTTATGGGTAATCATGCATCTGTCTTGCAGTGAGACTTGGCTTGCCCTAGAGGATGCCTTCAGTCACGCATCACTCAACTTCGTGAGGAGCTCCTTCTCCTCAAGCGTGACTCTCTCCCTGTTGCCGACTATGGTCGATGTTTTAAGGTCTTATGCGACCAGCTTGCGGCGATCGGTAAACCCGTGGACAAATTAGACATGTGGCACTGGTTTCTGCGGGGTCTCGACCCTAAATTCAGCGGTTTTGCAGACACTCGAATGACCCTCTCGCCAGTTCTCCCCTTTCGAGACTTACTGCATCAGGCTGTTGCTTTTAAAATTATGAACAAACCTGATTCGGTGGAACCTTCTTCGACTGCCTTTTATGCTCGAGGCCAGCCTTCTACTCGCCATCAGCCTCGCGATCATGCTGGTGGTCGCCCATCTGAATCTTCTCGAAGTGTCCAGAATACCTTTTCTCGGGGGGGGGGGGGCGGAAGTCCTATGTCCCTCGCTGTCAAATTTGTTCGCGGTCCGGATCCTCGCCAGCCTGCTCGCTCCCCTGCCCGCCTGTCCGAGGACCCATCCGCCAATCTTGCTCAGGCTTTTCACTCGGCCTGCACCATCTCCTCGCCATCCTCCTCGGATTGGTATATTGATTCAGGAGCTTCAGCCCATATGACCTCTAGTACCTCGCATCTGGACTCCTCGGCCCCTTATTCCGGTAATGGTCAAGTCGTTGTTGGTAACGGTAATTCCTTACAGATCTCTCATGTTGGGTTACATTATATCTCTAAGGATATTAGTCTTCTAGATATTCTCGTTGTTCCTCATATCACCAAGAATCTCTTATTTATTAGCAAGCTAACATCTGATTTTCCAATTGATGTTTACTTCTCTAACAAATCACTTGTCATTCAAAATCGAGCTACCAAGAGGGTGGTGGCCCAAGGTCATTGTGAACAGGGGTTGTACGTGTTGGAAAGGGCACTCCCAGCTTTGGTCGCTGCTTTGAAGCCGCCTGATTTTGCTCGTGCTTCCTTTGATTTATGACATTCTCGTTGGGGCATGTCCCTTTTAATATTATCAAGGATTTGAATAGATTAGGGCATCTATCTGTTAGTTCACATTTGCCAAATCCCACTGTTTGCACCTCTTGCCGGTAGGGGTGTGCATGGTTCGGTTTGGTTAACCAAACCGCGCGTAAATCATAAACCAAACTATAAACCGTTTTTTTTAAACCGTATTTATAAAAACCGTTCGGTTTGAAACCACAATATTTCGGGCGGTTCAGTCGGTTTTGACCGAACCGTAGTTTTGCTCATTTTTTCCCTATACACAATAATTAATAAAAAAATGTGAAACACAAATCTCAATAGAATAGACAAAATGAAATCCCAATAATCCAAAATATAATTCGAATAGACAAAATGCTAGTACAACGTTCACAAATTAGTTGTTAAAAAATAACTAAATAACCACAAAAAGAAACAACAAACTTCTGTCTTCTTCGAGATTTCAGATTATCAGATTGAGTGAGACTGTGAGAGGTTGAGAGCGTTATGCACGTAGAGGCACTAAATACTAAATATAAGAGAATGAGTAAGGTTTCTAGCTTTGAGCAATTGGGCTTGTCGGCTTGAAAAGTGTCTTGAGTTTACTAGTTTAGGGATTATATAATATAGAGACTATAAATCTAATTAATATATAATATTTATTTAGATAATATTATATAATACATATATTTTTTATATATATAAAACAAGTTCGGTTTGGTTCGGTTTTTTGCGGTTTTTCATTAGTGAAAATCGTAAACCAAACCATACTAAAAAATAAAATCAATTCTAAAAACCGTAAATCGAACCGTAAACCAAAAACCGAACCATATTTAATGGTTTGGTTTGGTTCGGTCGGTTTGGTCGGTCTGAACCATACTTTGCACACCCCTACTTGCTAGTTGGCTAAGAGTGAACGATTGTCTTTCAATATTAATGAAAAACGTGCTTCTGCAATTCTTGAGTTGGTTCATTGCGATCTCTGGGGCCCTGCCCCAGTTAATGACTATTCACGTTTTCGTTATTATGTTTTGTTTGTCGATGACCACTCTCGCTTCTCATGGTTGTATCCTCTCCATGCTAAGTCAGATTTCTTCGCCACCTTGGTCGCCTTTCACAAGTTTGTATGCAACCAGTTCTCCTCGACCATAATTTTTTTTCAGAGTGATGGTGGTACGGAGTTCGTCAACAAAGCTGTTCGCAGTTTTATGGCCGAGCATGGCATATTGCATCGTGTGTCATGCCCATACACACCTCAACAAATTGGTCGCGTTGAGCGAAAACATCGACACATCACTGAAACTGGACTCTCTATGCTCTTTCATGCTCGTGCCCCATCAGAATTTTAGCTTGATGCTTTTGCCACTGCTGTTCATCTTATTAACCGAATCCCATCCTCGTTCTTGGGCGGCTTATCTCCATTTCAGGTCTTGTTCGGTACTGTGCCCCTTTATGGAAATCTCAAGACCTTTGGTTGTCGGGTGTTCCCTTACATCCGAGACTATGCCTTGAACAAGCTATCTCCTCGCAGCCGACCATATATCTTCTTGGGATACAGTAGCCAACATAAGGGTTTTCGGTGTCTCGATCCTAGTTCATCCAAAACTTTTATTACTCGCCATGTTATATTTGATGAAGAGTGCTTTCCCTTTTCAAGTTTTGCTCGGCCCATGCCGACCAGTGCAGTAGTCTCATCCTTTTTGGATGCCGATCTTGATTCTTCGCTAGGCTCCCCTGGCCTGGTTTTAGTGGTTCAGCTCCTTTCTGCTCGACATTGACTTCAAGGAGTGCAAGTCTGATTCCTCGTTGTTTTATCTATTTCAAGGTTCCTCGGTCATCTATCTGCTTTTGTATGTGGATGATATCATTGTTATTGGAAACAACCCTGCTTCACTTGCTCGCTTCATTGCTCGAGCGAACAAGAAGTTCGCACTCAAAGACCTTGGTCGCCTAAACTACTTTCTGGGTTTGGAAATCTCTTACACATCCTCTATATTGTTTGTCGGGCAGTCCAAATATGCTCGCAGAATTCTTGAGCGAGCAGATCTTCAAGACTCCAAGCCTATTGTCACTCCCTTGGTCGCGGGCGAGACCCTTGCCAGCACTGGTGACCCATTTTCGGATCCGACTATTTACAAATCATTGGTGGGCGCCCTCCATTATCTCACCATTACTCGGCCTGATCTATCCTTCTCGGTGAACCATGTCAACCAATTTCTCCAGGCGCCGACCATCGCCCACTTCTCGGTAGTGAAGAGGATTCTTCGCTATGTCAAACACACTGTCAACTACGGCCTTTCCTTCACTCGCCGACCAGACTCCTCCGTGATCGCCTATTCTGATGCTGACTGGACTCGATGTGTGGAAACTTGCCGCTCCACCTATGGTTACTCGGTCTTCTTGGGTGGAAATCTGGTATCTTGGAGTGCCAAGAAACAACCCACCGTTGCTCGTTCCAGTTGTGAATCGGAATATCGTGCCCTGGCCAGCGCAGCTGCCGAGGTCGTCTGGCTGACCTCTCTGCTCCGCGAGCTCCGCATTCCGATGCCTGCTCGCCCTATTCTCCTTTCCGACAACAACAACGCCCTTTTTCTCAGCCAAAATCCGGTGGCTCACAAACGGGCAAAGCACATTGACATCGACTGCCACTTTGTTCGCGAGCTCGTCATCTCTGGCAAGCTATCTACACAGTTTGTCCCCACACATCTTCAACTAGCCGACATCTTCACGAAGAGCCTTCCTCGCCCGATGTTCGAGTTCCTTCGTTCCAAGCTCTGCGTTTTTCCTCATCCCACGCATCGCTTGACGGGGGATATTAAGGAGTGATTGACACATTCCTTGTGAATTGTATTTATTGTATATTTAATGTATATCCCTACAATCATGTAATCGGTTACTTTGTAACTCCTCACTATATATACAAGTTGTACCACCTCACCAAAGTTAACGGTAATCATATCTCATTGTTCACAGTTTTAAACCACAAACCCTAAATTGAACATGAATATTACCTAATGTACTAAACTTAAATTAAAATTAAATAATTCTTTAATTAAATTTAAATATATAAATTGAAAGTTGTTAGTTTAACCGGAACCGAATAATCGGCATTTTTACGGAACCAAAATTGAACTCCATTTTACTGGTTGCGGATCGATTTTTGAACCGTAAACAGTGGGTTTTTAATTCGATTTTACACTTTGACAAATACTAGTATTACTTAAATTTATTTATTTACATATAGTAACACTCAATTTTAATTTTAATTTTTATGTCTTATTTTTGTTTTTCTCTCTTTAAATCATTATTTAGTAATTTATTTTAATCTTTGTGTAAAAAATTAATAGAAAGTTTAGTGAGGGAATAACAAGTATGGCAGCTTCCCATAAGAGACATTGTAAAACGGGTTTTTTTTTTTTTTACACAAAATTACTGTTTTGATTTTAACTTATACAAATTGGATAATTTTATAATTATTTAAAATATTGTTCTAGTGCGCTAATTTTACACAATGTCAGACTTTCGAAGAGGCAAAGACGCGGAGGTACATGCATGTGGGTGGGGTGTGGGGGTGAATGGGCTATAAGGTTTTTTAATTATTATTAAAATATATATATATATATATATTTTTTTTTTTTTTTTTGGATTTGAGATTTAGTAGGGGTGTATTCAATTGAGATTCGGTTGGATTTTTATGGACTTTTAAAATCTGGGAGTATTCAATTCAGATTTTTAAAAGTCTTTCAAAATTTTGAGTATTCAATACGGATTTTAAAAAGTCTTTAGAAATCTTTAGGTATTCAACAATCTATGGATTTTAATACTCTATGGATTTCGTTGGATTCTCTTTCAAAAATATAAATAAATTTCACTAATCAAAATATCTTCTAAAAAGTAGAGATTTCAACGGATTCTCTTAGAAGACTCTAAAAGAGAAGAAAAAAAAAACTGTGTTAACTATGTTCTTTGATAAGCATCACACACCATTATTATCGTGAAAAAAATTACATCTCTGTATTTTAAAATTCATTCTTTAAAAATTATGTATTTTAAAATTATGTTGTTTCTTTAAAAATTATAGTATATGGGACACCGTCAATAATATCCAATCGACGTCAATTCCCATTATGTGGTGTTTGATATCATCTAAAAGATTTTGGTGGTCAAGGTCGTCACCCCAAAAATGCAAGTATTCAATCGAATTTTTGGTAGTTCGCTGGATTAAATAACTTTCTTCAGAAAGAAGGTTGCTCTGATAAATTTCCAGTCGAATATAAAGAAGATCAAGATTCACCCATCTCGACATGAAAGAGTAAAATTTGGAATTGTTTCTTAAAGACAACTACAACAAAGAACTTAAGCTAATGCATGAAGTTGATAACTATGTGAAAATGAGGCTCGAGGTATAACTGTGATGAAAATTAAGATGAGAATAATAATGATAAATAATAATTTTTTTTTGAACTAGATTTTTAGGGGCGTAGTTTATGAAAATCCATGTAAATCAATAAAAAAATGTGTACTTCAGATTAATCCTGTCAAATCTATAAAAATTCATATAAATCAATAAAAAAGTCAGGCAAACTCTGCATAGAGACTATGGATTTTCTAAATCCACTGATTTTTAAAAGTCCAACAAAATCTCAATTGAATACACCCCTAGTAAATTTAATTTAAAATATGTTTAATTTATCAAATGATGGATTGTTAATTAATTTTTGATGTATTTAAAATAAGATTATACAAGACTAAATTAGAACAAAAAAAATAATTTCAGATTTTTTGTGATGTTTATGAGTTAATTTTATAAATTGAACATAATTAGTCATCTTACAATTTTTTTTTATTTTACTTTTATTGGAGATTCAATTTAACTTGTTTTCTTCTTTTTTTCTAGATATATAAATATAAAGTGATAGAAAATAAATAAAAATAATATATTATCTTGTTTTATTTAATGTCCAGATTCATTGAACCTTGGTTAAAACTTAAAACTGAAACATTCCAATTTCCAATCTCCTTGCGCGCGGTGGCTTCCGCAAACCCCCAAATTCTTCAATCACGGTGGCACTATAATTTATGGTATGTTTTTTACTCATTTTTAATTTAACTTTTTACTTTTTACTTTTGAGATGATGATATATTTGTAGGGATAGTTTTGGGAGACAGAAAACCGTGTAGAGTGGAATCAAATAATTTTGATCGATTTAGTATTCATATTTAAATTTTGATCGATATTCGTATTCGATATTTTATTATTCGAATTCGTATATAATATTTTTTTTATTCGATTAGTAAACAAATACAAAATTTTTAATATTCGATTATATTTATAATTTTTTAAAATATACTCCAATAATCGATTAGGTTCATTGTCTAATGTCTTATATTATTTAAAATATTATTTTATATATTTTTTTTCATAAAATTCGAATCTGAATAATATCGAATACGAATTATTTTCAAATTGAATACTCCAAAAATATTGTTTAGAGAGTTGGTCTCTGATGCACAGTGCACATTATGCAACCAATCAACCCTTATTATATATAAAGGCATAAACTTCTAACAAATTAATAGCTGTTGAAATGGTTATGACATGTGAAAGTGGATACAAGGTCCCAGTTCGAAACCTTGAGATTTAAATGTTTTATTTTTTTAATTAATATAATTTTAACACTACAATTATTGCCACTTTTTAATTTTTTTAATTAATATAATTTTAACAGTACAATTATTACCACTTTTCACAATTTTTACTTATACAATTATTACCACTTTTCACAATTTTTACTTATACAATTATTACCACTTTTCACAATTTTTATTACCACTTTTTAATTAATACTTATAATTTTAACACTACAATTACCACTTTTCAATTTTTAGTTTTTTTAATTAATAGGAGTATAATTTTAACACTACAATTATTACCACTGATGTGCCAAAATTTGCACGAGGGGATTAAATATCCTCTCAATTGGATATCCGACTTTCTTGAACACGTACAAATAATCCAAATATGTTGCCTTCAATGAAATCTCCAAGAACCTGCAAAGAACACGCCGGAGGGGAGTCCGGCGCGGACACTCCGATGCCTAAGTCAGTATAGGGCTTATCAATATCTCATAAGGATCTCGAGATCCTCAATTTATCAAGAGCAGGCTCTTTTAGAATATCAGAAATGTGTATTATATTCAGTATATTAAGTTTTGTCAAGTCAGAATGTCTAACCCGGAAATCTCCTTCGGTTTACCTTTTTATAGAGCCTTCCCCGTGGGGAGAAGTTAGAGCCTCCCCTTATCTCGGAGCTGCCTCTAAGACTCAGCCCTGCTGAGTGGACGAAGTCTTCCCTTTTCTCCACTCCCTGAAGATTCGGCAATACTTCTTCTTAGTAGACTTTGTCCCCTAAGATAAAGGAGGATAAGGTCTTTCTTCTATCAAGTCTGGACCGAAAATGGTGGGATTCCCCTATACTTACGGCCCATAAATTCATATCAAGACTGGTTCTTCTCCCTGCTTCTCTTCAGACGAAGCTCCCTCTAGAGAGACCTCTAGAGGGGATTCCTTATTCAGAGAATACTATATAATCCAATCCTTCCATTTCGATCTCATCTTTTATACACGTGTCGACTCCTTATTAGGTGACATTTTTAGGCCGCATCATCTACTCCCCCCTACTCTCGTAAAAGGGAGATATCTTTTGTGAGAGTAGAAACATTTTCAAGAACCTAGTATAAGGGTCCTTCTGGAGAGACGTGTATCGTTCCTGTTTCGGAGAGGAAATTTCAAAAAATGCCCTTCTCCGAAGGCTTTTCCCGCCTCCAGCTTGGGAGACGTTTCGGCTTCCGCGCGTGGGCCCCACGCGGTCGCTTTTCTCTCTCTCTTGTTATTCTCCCGAGGAAAATCCTCGATTCTACCCCATATCTTCTCTCATTTACTCCACGCAACCGCCTCTTTTCCTCTCTTCCTTTTTGAATTTCATTTCTTCCCCAAAAATCTTTCGTTATCTCCATCTATTTTTCAGGCGTTCTTCATCCCGGGTTTCATCGTCGCCGGTCGCCCCGACTGATTTCATAGTCCTCCTAACCAAGGTAACCTAGCTATCCCTCTTTTCTTCTTTTATTAACACTTGTTAGTCAATGTCGAGCCCTCTTTCTCCACCGAAAGCCATTAGCCAAAACTCCTCTGAATCGACTCCCTTTCTGATGGGGAGTCCAGAGAATAAGATTTCCACTTCTTCCCAAATCGACCATACTCATCTAGTTAGCCTTACTCAAGCCTATGGTTTTCCGTCGGAGTATACCTTTCGCGTTCCTCGCTCAAATGAACGCCCAGATCTCTCCGAACCCCGAACTCTTGCTTTTTTCGAAGCTCAACTTAGGGCAGGACTTCGATTTCCGATTCATCCTTATTTGGCTGCCATATCCACCCGCATGCAGATCCCCCTTAATCAGTTCACTTCGAATGCTATCCGTACCATGATAGGATTTTTCGTTTTGGTGAAAGGAAATAGTGGTGAACCCTCTGCCGAACTGTTTCTGAGCCAACACTCTTGCAAAGTGAACGATGGCTTCTTTTATGTTAGTGGGAGGAGATCTCGTGTTTGTAAATTTATGAAAAAACTCCATGAAGAAGACTCATCCTGGCTAGATTATTATTTTTTTGTTACTAGCCCCACTGATTGGCCGTTTCCTCATGGGGATTGGATATTCCACAATCCAGGAGTACTTCCTCCTCCTCTGAAAGCTTACTCCGTTTCCAATCACACTGTTATGACCAATCTCAATACTCATATCCGTCTGCACGATTATTTTGATATTCTTGGCATTTGCAAAAATCCTCGCATCCTCTCCCACTTTGGCTTTTGCCCTCAAGATTTCCCTTTAGATTCTCGAGATGGTAAAAAATCTTTTATTCTTGTATTTTACTTCTCGTATGTGGCTATTTTTCTACATTCTGAGCATCTTCTTGGTTGTCTACAGCAATAAGTTGGCTAACTCACATCTCACGGGATGCCCCTGCTCTCAACATATATAGTGAAGACCCCTGTATTATCCGCTCCAGAAGATCCTCCAAAAGCTCCTCAGTCTCTTGCTCTCGAGAGCTCAGCAAAGACTCTGGCTCCAGAGAGTCCTTCGAAAGTTCCTCCTCTCCCCAGTTCATCTACTCAAGTCCCTGGTTCAGTTGCCAGGAGAACCCGTTCAGCTGCCAACGCCTTCTTCTCTGACTGTGGCACCTCTAAGAAGAAGAAGGGAAAAGCTACACGTGCTCTCGCTGAGAAGGAAGCTCCCCCTTCTACTGTGTACGAGCCTCTCCATCGTCTCATCGACCGATGTCCTGCTCCTTCTAACGCTGAGTTATCCGACACGCCTCTTCCTGAGGATCAACTGCTCCAGGGTGCTCATCTTTTTTCCGAGGTACTTTCTATTATTTTCACGATCTTTGCCTTTTTCACATCCTAAACATTGTTTCTTTTCATTTTGTAGTTTGGTCTTGTCTATGCTAAGATACTCGACCAAGGTGTTGAGATGGTGACTGAGCTCGAACTTCTCCGGGCTGAAGCGTCTTCTTTCCAGTCAACCCTCAAGGGGATCACCACGGAGAAGGACAAAGCTCATAAACGAGCTCAAGCTCTAGCTGAGGAGTTGTCTCTTCTACGAACTCAAAGCAAGCAGGATGCAGCCAGGATTAAATATCTGGTGCAGGAGGTGGGACGGATGGAACGCGAGCTGCCAGATGTCGGAGTGCAGGCTTGCATTAAGTCTCTATTCACTTCCTCCTTGGGTCAAGAGTTCTTGGGGACTCTTCATACTCAGTGGCTGTCCAGCTTCCTAAAGAGCTCAAGCTTTTTATGCGCCATGGGGCCACATATCCCTCACTTCATCGACCACGGCTTCAGCAATGCCGTGGCTGAGCACTCAGCCCCGGGGTTCAATGGGACCTACTCCCGTGAGTTCTGCCTGGATCAACTCGCTACTCCTCCAAAATTCTTGGGGGATCCTAAGGAGAGCCCCGACAGTCCTTGGTGGTTACCCGGAATGGGTCAGGCCATCGCCAAGTTGCAGGTTGCCAAGGTGGGTATGGCTGAGCTAAAGCCTCTGGAGCATCTGGTTTATCCTTATGTCTCCGCTCCAAAAGTGGCAACAGGGGTAGATGGAGGGACAGGCGTTGAGGATACCGTGAGAGGTACAGAGGGTCCAGAGGAGGGCGGAGAATCTAGCAATCATGTTGCTGAGGAGGAGGGTGCTGCTGGAGGAGCTGAGGTCGAGGGGGCTGTTGCTGAGGAAGCTACTATTGAAAAAGCAGTTTAAATTTCATATCTCCATGGTCACAACGAACAATTTACTTTTCTTTTGTTTTGCTACACTCTTTACTTTCTGCTCATAATACTTGCTCTTCATACTTTGTAGGGGACCCCACACTCCTGGATATGTGGGGGCTTTTTGTAGTGATCGTATTAGCTTGATATTGCTTGTTTGTTGGCGTGCCTTTTTCTTTTCTGCTTGCATGAGTAACGTACGAGACCAATAAAGAGTATGCACTACAGAAAATTTGAGAAATCGCGACGACAACAATTCGTCATAAAAGCATCATTTTTCGTCACAAAATGTGATTGACGACGATTTTTCCCTGTCACAAAGAAGGTCACCGTAGGTGCGTCACATTAGGTAAATGTGACTTTATTTGAATTCGTCATCAAAAGTCATCTTTTGGCGACGCTAAAGTTCATCGTCGCTATATTATTCATCTATGGTGACGAATAAAGTGTCACATTTGACACTGAATTTTGTCGCTAAATATGATATTTCGTCACTAAAAGTTCAACTTTAAATGACGTTTTGATTTATTGTCACTAAAATATTAATTTTTAGCGACGATTATCCATTTCATACCAACCTTTTAAAATTGTAATGACGAAATATCTGTCACAAATAGATTAATTATTTCGTCGTAATTTATAAAGTTCGTCACCAAATAGATCGATCTTACATGACAATTTGATTTATTGTCACTAAAATATTAATTTTAAGTGACGATTTTTTTCATATTCTACCCCATTTGTCAAATTTTAGTGACAACATTATCGTCACAATTAAATGAATAATTTCGTCACCTTTTATATAGTTTGTCACCAAAGAATAACACTTTAGTGACAAAATTTTAATCGTTGTTATATATATGTATGTATAATGACGACACAATGCGTCACGAAAGGGTGATATTCAGTGACAAAATATTTTTGATCACTAAATAGTGTATAAATGGTGACGAAACATTTTTGTCATAAGAAATATTATTTAGTGACGAATATGATAATTGTCACTAAATTTCTAGATATAATGACAACATATATTTCATCATCATTTAAATATTTCATCACAAAAGAGTTACGCTATTGTTACGAATTTTTTATTGCCATTATATGTGCATATATATAATGACAACACAATTTGTCATTAAATAATAATATTTTAGTGACAAAATAGCAATCGTCATAAAAATATATATATATATAGTGACAACGTCTATTGTCATTACTTATTAGTATATAGTGACAATTTTTTTTTGTCATTAATTGCATTCTTTCCGTGAATAATAAATTATCATAAAATAATTTTTTTATTGAGATTTTGATTGAATTGTATATATCCATATTAATTAAATATATTTATAATAGACTAAAAGTATTATTGTAATGAACTAATTTAATTAATTAATTATAATACATAAATATTATAAGATAAACATGGAACACTAAATTAAAGATGGTAAATAAATTTAAATTGTATTATAAGATAAAAAAATACAATGAACTTAATTGTTTCAAAAGTCAAAAGCAATAAACATAAGAACAAATATAAATATAAGGAAGGTTCTCCTAAATCTTAAAGACTTATCCCTTTCTCGGCCAATAAATTCATAAGTTTGTTCATGGTGCCTTTTATATCACTCACTTCTTCATGGAGTGCACATACGCGAGTTTCATATGCTTCCAACTTTTTTTTTGTCTCAAGTAACTCCCTTTCCAATTGGTTAGAAGCATCATCTGAAACACTACATCTACTCGGAGGCTTTAGACCATAACCAAGCCCTTTTATATAGCCAGTCCCATGGCCTAGGACCTCGTGAACAATTTCAACTGAACTTTTATCAACTCCTTGCTCAACATATTCTTCTCATTTCTTTAATTATGAAAATAAAATAAAATTAATTAGCATCAACTTTAGTAATAAAGTGAAATCTCAGACTTACCAATTTTCTTTAGCTTCATTGAATATTCAACCATCTTTTAGTAAAGAATGTGTACTTACACGCAATTCGCCTCTATCACACTCTTCTCCGTTGGAGAAATATTTAGACTGCAAAAAAAACAACATATTTAATTAGCTCAAAGATATACTCGTATATTATAAAATCAGTAACCCATAATTGCTCACAAGGTAAGCACATGATGCTAAAGAAACAAAATATAGTTTAAAGTCCTCTAAATATTTATACAAACATGAATTGCGTGCATGCAAAATTAATCCAACAAGTTAAAAGTTTCTATAGATCTCAATTTTCAAAATGTTTGATCTTACCCAATAATGTCTATTAACTGAGAATTAAATCAGCTAAAATCACTTCTAAAATAATTTAAAAAGAGAGTGATGGATTTACTACAAATTAGTTATTTAAGTAAAATTCAACCATTAACCAGTAATTAAACATAGTATGCATAAAGCATAAGTTAAACTTAAATATTAAACTATTGACAGCAAACAATTTGTAATACTCACAATTTCATGCCTCCTAATTATTCACCTTACATACACATGTAGTTATCTGATGAAAAAATATTCAAAACTGTCACTCCCTATAAAAAAAATGTTTGTATGTCCCCAATATACCTTTTAAATTCAATTTACTTGTAATAATTCTCTATATGTTGATAAATCTATGAATACAAGTGGCCATCTCAGTAGCAACCTTGGATGTTTTAAATCAAACACCAAGCATCAGAATAAAAAATGAACTCATCTGTCGTGGGAAAGAGCTTAGAATAAAAAATCACAACCTCAGCAACATTATTAACTCAATCATGTTTAACTAAGAATTTTGTCCATCTTCACCTGTTGACAATACAAGACAATCATATACTTGTTCTTCACATTGAACCCCGACAAGTGTTCGTACCTTATTCATTCCAAATGTGAATGATACAAAATCTGCAATAGATGGATGAATTAGGCGAAAATAACGCTAAGAAAAGAGAGAAATTGGGGAAAAGGGATTCTGAAAACTGAATGCTACTTCTTTTATATCTAAAACTGCAGTTGAAGTATCCACCTCAATTGACAAAAAACGTGCACTTACAACTAAAAAAAAAATCAACTCTTCTTAGATGATTCAATACATAACCTGAAGAGAAGTGCCCACGCATATTGAACAAACTGACTCCTTCGTCCTTCATGTTCATGGCAGCGAATCTGCCATTAATTGGTACCGTGTTTCTGAATTGATGTCTTTGTTCATGGTATTGAATGAGAAATTGTGCACGTACAGAGGCCAGATCCCTCCGGCGAGAGTCAAGTGTTTTCTTTGCGGAGGCTGATTGCTGCCCTTGCTCAGATTCGTAGAGTTCCTGAATTAGGATTCTAGGGTAAAAAATGAGCATGAGGGCTGCATAAAAAATGAGAGAAAGATTTTCCTTGAATAATGTTTAATTTTCCTTTTGAGGATTTTCCCACTTAAATTGAAAATTTGAAATACGGCCACTAATTTAGGTTTGAGATTTTTCCTAAAACAAAAATTTAAAATTTCTAGGGATCCCTAAATTGAAAATTTGAAATACCGCAAAAAATTTTGGCTCCAAAATCTGTTAAAATGAATATTTTTTAGTAGAATAATACTTTTCGATCAATTGACTTTGTTAAAAAAAATATATATCAATTGACATGAATAAAATACGGTTACTATTAATACAACTTTTTCTATAGGGTAGCAATGTATGTTACACAAAATTTGAATAATAAGAATAAAAAAATGGATACCTTGAAATAATTTAGCTGTGAAATTATTAATAATAAAAAAAACTAATGAGTATATTTAAAATAGATAAATTTTCATTCTCTCTTTAAGATTACAATCAATCAATTATGAATAATATATTAATTGTATGCATTATTATAAAATTATAAAAGGTACTTATAAATTATACTTCATCAATTTCACTATAATTTTTTATCATTTTTCTTTTTTGAACATTTCATGATAAGATTTTCATTCTATTTTTTAAATATTACTATGTTATATTTTTCAATAACACCACTTCTATCATATCTATTATCATACTTTATGTCATACATATATTATTCTCTTTATTTTATCATATACATTGATTATTTTCTCTCTTACAATCACATCATTTATACTATATATATTATTTTATCATATTTTCCGTAATCAAAACACAAGGGAAAAAAATTAGTGAGAGTAATATAGTACAATACATATTTATTATCTAACACAAATTTAGAATTTTGCTTTAAATTAGAATTTTCTTTCTTTTTGCATTTTATATCCAAGAGGCAAAAATTTATGTAAACTAATTGCATTTTGTGGGTATGTTTAACAATTATTGATTATTTCGTTAAAAATATACTCCTTCCATCTAAATTCATTTTGTTCATTTATTTGGGCATGAGTTTTTAATAAATATTGATTAGTTTATGTATAAAATAGATAAGTTGGGGGTATGATAAGGTATTATAGAGTTCACTTATAAATTAAGTGATTATTTTGAATAAAGTATATGACAATTTAGCACAGAATGAGTATTAATCGAGTCAAACACGAGTCGATCATATAAGGTTGTTTGATTTATTTACTTCAGCTTTTGGCTCTAGCCCTTTAAATAAATTATCTACACTTTTGAGTAGCATACTTTGATATTATATACTATTATTCAAGAAAATAAATTTTCACTCTTGTACGAAAAACGTTTGTCTTCTACGATTATTGTCCCATGTCAGACGATGTCTATGTATGAGATTCGGGTCCCAAATTCTATTTTTAGGCCTATTTTTGGACCTTGTAAGTTTTCAGAATTTGATCCAATTTTATTTGAGAATTTTAGGTTTTGACGTTAATATGTTTATGTCATGACACAATGTATATTTGTCATGGCACTCATACTTTTAACTTGATAAATTAGATCATGAAAGTTCATAGCACAATAAAAAGCTTATACGACCAAAATTTCAACTTACTATTAGCCATTTCAATGTACCGGTCATCAATATAATGACTAGATTTCTTTAAAAAATTAAAACTACATTAAATAAAATGGTTGGTCTGTTATGGACTTGAGTGCATGTTATGCACCATAGTCCATGTTGCACTTTTCAGTTTTACTGACTTACACTTTTTGGTAAATGGTGTTGCATTTTTCAATTATTAAACTGTATAATAATATTTTTAGTAATAATTGAAAAGTGCAACACCATTTACAAAAAAGTGTAAGTCAGTAAAACTGAAAAGTGCAACATGGACTAGAGTGCATACTAGACTTTACCTAAATAAAATGGTATCTTACTTCCAAACATACAAAATCATATATAGGACACCAAACATCTTTATATAAAGTGAACAACTTATAAACCACTTTTTTTGCACCAAAATAAATACTAATGTGGCCTTTTTCGTGTTATCATAAATTATGGGACAATAAAAGGGTTTTGGATTATAAGAAAAAAAGATAAAGACCATAAGTTTACAAGTCGAATCAGAGGTTCGGGTGCCATCGAAAAATGGTACACCCCTAAATATGACCTAGCAATAAAAGCGATTAAAAATTCCGAAAAAACTGATCAAGACAAGAAATCTGAAATCGAGTAAAGGACTATGGAGGGTCAAATGCATCGCCCCAACTGCCCTTGAACTTGGAGACAGCGGCGTAATCATTTCAACGTTTTACTATTCTTAATTTATATTAAACTTTTGTTCGGATGTTTATCACCAAGTGATTAATGTGCTAGATAGCCACTTCTCTAATGTTCGATATTGTAAATTAGTACTCTAATTAAGATATTATATTATTAGAGGAAATTTTAATTTATATATTATCATTAAATTGAAAAATAAAAATAAATTTATTACACTATATTAATTTTCTTTAAAAAACCGTGTCTGATACATATAAATCTCATTTTATCATAAGAAATGATCTAAAAATATATATTTTTTAAAACAAAATTATATATAATTATGTATTTCAGTATTTTAAATACGTATAAATAATTTGAATGTGGTATAAGGGAAAATAATTAAAGATAAATATAATTTTTACTATTAAAAAATTGGCCGGGAAAAAATTGGCGCTTTAAGGAAAAAATTGGCGCCCATAAGAATTATTCGAGAGCATACCTATAGGATAAAAATTGGGGTTTAAGAGAAAAATTGGCGCTCCAATTCGATTCTAAATCAGTGGGGGAAGTAAGGTAGAAGCACAAATCTGGACGACGACTACTTAGGAGTGGTTCTTCGGTTAGAGTTGTCGCTTCAGCGTATACTTCTGACCACCTCAACCAGTCGATCCTGATGCTGGACGTTTCTGCGGGCTGCTTTCCAGGTACTTTTTATTCTTTTATTTCTTCTGAATTTCGATTACCTAACGTATTTATTCTCTATGTTAACGTACCAGGTGCTGGTAGGATTGATTGAATTTAAACATGTTATTTATTTTTTAAATCAATAAGAAAATGGTTATGTTGGATTGATTGAATTTGTACTCGTTGTTATCTGTTTAATTGAAAATGGTCTTGTTTCGTGCTTTTAGGTTTTTAATTGTTTTTCACTTGTTCCCTAGTTGCAACTTTATTTCTAAGCATCTCTTTTACCTTATACCCGTAAATTGCAGTAATTCTAAGTTTTCATCTTCTTGAGAATCAAGTTCCTACAATAATTACACATGTTAATCTTCTGTTGAATTAAGATCAAAACTGTAGTTTGATTCAATCAATGCCCTGATGGAGTGGGTAGAAGTAGGAATTCCAAGTGACTCAAGTGAAGTATTTCAATGCCTTTAATATTTAAATATATGTAACTGCAATATGCTTAGAATCTGAATATCCTTTGTGAAAACAGAAACTTGAGTGCGATATTTTCTTTCTATCCATCTGCGTATTTCTATTTTACACATTTTTTTTTTCACATTTGTCATGATTCTGCGCCATTCAACTATGTTGAGAATACTTAAACTAGTTCTTAAGGATATTGGTGATAGCTTATCTTCCGTGAATTGAGTGATAGATGATAGTTGACAAGTCTTAGTGTCATACCCCATTACCTTGCATTATTCCTGAGGATATTGTGAATGAAACATCATTACGTTCAAATAATAGTTCAGTCACTCCCAACTCATGTTTCTTTCTTTCTTCGGCGGCACTCAGCAATGACTGTGTGTAGGAGTGTGACTGGAGATTATGAAACTGTCAGTTATTGCTCTGAAAATTGTAGCTCCTATCTGAACCCAAATATACAAAATCATCATCTTTCTATGTGTTCAAAAGCATTTATGCGTGGCTTGTTTGCATAAAATATGATTAGTGGACTTTGTATGTATAAGACTCTCAAACCCTCTTCAATTCGAGCCCAAAAAACAGAGCATTAGTAGCTAAAGTTCCATTCCCATTTGAAAAAAAAAATAGAGCATAGTGGCTAATGTTCCAGTCACATTTTTTTCCTACGGGAGAGGCAATTTTTTTATTGTAGTTTGATCTTAAATGCCATCAGGATATAATAAAATTGTTAATTGTGTCGATGTGTCATATTTTAACAGAAAACGTTAAACTGAATCAACAATTTTTTTTGGTATTGTTGTTTTTAGGAACCCTGTGAAATATGATTTATACAGTTTGGCTAGTTCATTATTCATAATTTTTTTATGCTGCAATTTTATTTTTATGATTAACAATTAGAATGTTGTAATTTGAGCATTCAGCATGAATCAGAATCATTGACCTGATTCAAAACTCTTAAGGACATAAAAATTGCTAATAATTATAAGTACATCCATTAATTTATCTAAGAGGTTGTAAAAATTGTTTGATCTTTACTAAATAATAATAGTAGTTTTTGTTTCTTGTCTTTCTCTATGAAGGAGTAACTATTTTATTAATCATACATCTACATTATATATTCAGGAACCATGATCAAGCTATTCTAAGTAAAGACAGTAAAGAAAAATTGCTGAAGAGCTAATGTGAAGCAACTGCGAAAAGAGATATGGGTTAGAGAACAATGTCTTCAAAAAGGTTCTTATTGCTCTTTTCTAATTATTAAATTACGAAAATTAAATTTGTCACCTTTAACTGACAAGTTGTGATTTCTTGTAGTGAATAAATAGAAATTTAGTAAATAAAGTTTATCACTGATGAACTTGGAGTACAAAAAAGCAGCTGGAAAACAATATTTTCCATCTAAAATTGAGAGTTAGTTGTTTGTGCTACATCTTTCAGTTAACTGAATTAAGAAATAGTCTCAGTAAAAGAAGAGTCATTATATGAATTTATTGAATACTTCCATGGATGATTCCATTACTCTCACTCTTAACATAACAAAAGAGTCATTATCCTGCAGATTTTGTGCAAGAATATTTTCCAGAAAGCTTGAGGTTAGGCACTGGGCCTAGACTTAAGTTTCTTATATTAAATAACTTGGGCATGAGTATTACCCCAAAATATACAAAGAAGTCCACTAATTCCACATATCACAGCATCAATACCCCCTTCTATTTAAACTAGTGGCTTAAGGCAGTAACAGGATTTCTGATCCACTCTGAAAAATTGTATCTATAATCTCTCATTCCTTTGATCCCCAACCAACTCCATAACCGAGTTTGTCTCCATTATTATACTTTCTGACGTCACTTGTTCGCTCCGGAAGATTATCGAGTTTCTCGCTTTCTACAATAACCAAATAATGCACTTCCAAAAGCAACTGCAATCTGTCTTTCTTTTTTTCCTTTCAATATCTTACTGCAGTGAAGTAGATTTGAGATAGGATTAGAGCACAATATTGTTGATAATCCCAGCCAGTTAAAGCAGCCCATGCACACCTTATATGCAAGGTTTCACTCGAATTTAACATGACACACTGTTTCAGTCTTTTCGCTGCAAAACAAACGTTTTGAGTTTGCTCTTCTGGCAAGACTTTTCTTCTATGCAGATTCAACATTGTAGGAATTCTTTCACACAGGACTCTCCAGGCGTGCAGTCTAACTTTCAATGGAGCAGGGCCTTTCCAAATTAGTCTAAAACCCTTACTTTCTTTCTCATTCATCTCTCTTTTTTGTTGTCGTAATTTCTCGTACGCTTCTCTTGTTGTGCATTTTCCTTCCTTAGCATATCTCCATCTCCATGTGTCTCCTGCATCCGAACTGGTAGTGTACCTGTTAATCACCGAAATCAACCCGTCAAGCATAAACAAGTTCAAAGATTTAATCCATAATTTATAACTCTTATAACTATTTACCTGCAACTTGACTAATTTATATAAGCTCAATCATGACTTTCACAGATATTGCAAAGTGAGAACTAAAAAAACAGAGTTATGGAGTAAAAGCAAGAATAATTAGAAATTTCGGTAAATAAAAGTTTCTCACTGATGAACACGGAGTACAAAGAAAGCAGTTGGATAACAATATTTTTCATCTAAGATTGAGATTTAGTTGTTTATACTTATCTGCATCATTCAGTAAACTAAATTAAGAAATAATTTCAGAAAAAAGAAGAGTCATTATATGTATTTTTTTAATACTTCCATGGATGATTCCATTGCTCTCACTCTTAACATAACAAAAGAATCATTACCCTGCAGATTTTGGGCTGGTTGAGGCCAATTAGTTGTTTAGATTTTTTGTTTTTTTTTTTGCTGTTGAGGGGAGTTTTCTTTTTCTGCTCCTTGTTGCCTTTTATGTTTTGAGGCTTCTCTAAACACATGCTTGTTGGCAATTCTGTAATCTTACTGTAATTATGTACTGGCGGCGTTGTGTTTTATCTAAGGGGATGATTAGCGAGAGCTAATTGAATAGCTTTATTATATGGGTTTTTATCTAAAGGGATGAATTTATAGGATTTTTCCTCCTCACTCTATATACTTGTGTGGGAGTTTATACATATCTGTTATTTGCCCTGGGTGATTACCCAACAATACATCTAAATTCTCATTGATTATTGATATTGTCTATTATGTTCTTGGTAAATTATAGTATTGCCCTTTTTCAATTGTTTAATATGTTTTTTTCTAACTTTTTAGGAGCGGTCCATTGATTATTCTTGGCCAGGTATATTTTTCATTCATCCAAATTTATTGTTTGACCAAAAACTGGTGAAATAATAAGTGATAATAGTGTGTTATTATTGAAAACACTCTTGCCCCGTTGGCTAAATATACATATTTACTGTTATATTTCATCATATATTAAATATATAACTTGTACGTGTGTTGTCCCTTCTTGTCTTGATGATATTGTAATAAACTGAGTATATATATTGAAGCTATTGGACTACATTAGAGTGTTCACAATATTATGTGAAAAAACTTTTAAAGTTGGCTAATGAATTTAGTTTTTTCTGGATTTTTAAATACAGTGGAGTTCATAATTTATTTTTTGCATAGTCGTGGTGTTTTGCATACTAGCAATCATTTTTTTAAAATAGGGATGACAATGGGGCGGGTTCAAACCCGAACCCGCGTTGAACTTGACTCGTATGAGCTGGGTATGGACTCGGTTAAGCGAGTATGGGACGGGTCGTGGTTTTTGACAAACCTGCCTCACCTACTCGTACTCGCTATATATAAATATAGTAATATATATATATTACTATAGTTATAAAACGTATATGTATATTAATGTATATATGTTTGTAAAAATATTTGTTATTTAGTTTTTTAGTATTAAATGAATAGGAAATGTTATTTTAGACAATTATATACTCCCGTCGTCATAGGATTTTTTTGCATAGTTTGACCGGCACATTTTTTAAGAAAATGAGATTTAGTGGTTGATGGTGTAAGATAAATGAGGGGTATTTTGAGTTATTTGATGAGGTGTAAAGTGGATTTGATGAGGTGTAAAGTGAAATGTATGAAAAAAATGAGTGACAATTTTGAAAATAAAATGATGTTGTGAGGTTATTAATTTTGTGGGGGTATTTTCATATTAAGAGTGTGCAAATAATTTTGGGATGTCCCAATAAAGAAAGTGTGCAAATAATCACAGGACGGAGGGAGTATTTAATTTGAATTATGTAATATCAAAATAAATATATTGTATACATTAAAATTAATTTTTAAAAATATGTGGGACAGGACAGGTAAAATCCGGTGGGTTTTCAAGCGGGGCGGGTCCGGGTATGACAATTTTCTAGCAGGGCGGGTCCTGGGACAGTTCATCCCTATTTAAGAACTTGTATGTGAAATTAAAGACCATTATGTATTTTTTTACGTCAAATAACATTTTATTTTCATGAAAATATATCTTTTATGACGTCGAATAGTTGCCAACTATTGTCACCAATAATTGTTAAAATCACACCAATTATTATAGCGACGAAAAAAATTTTTAACTAAATATTTTAAATAATTAATGTCTAAAAATATTATCGTCATGAAAATATATATTTTATGACATTGAATATCGTCATCAATTATTATTAAAATCGTAACTATTTATTTTCGGGACGAAAAAAGTTTGTCACTAATTATTTCAAATAATTATGACGTAAAATACTATCATCATGAATATATATATATATATTTTGACGTTGAATATCGGCATCAATTATTATTAGAATCGTCACTACTTATTTTTGTGACGAAATAATTTTATCACTAAATATGTTGAATAATTAATGATGAAAAATAATATTGTCATGAAAATATATTTTTCATAACGTCGAATGTCGTCATCATTTATTATGAAAATCGTCACCAATTATTAGTGTGACGAAAATCTTTTGTCACTAAACATCTCAAAAAATTAATGACGAAAAATAACATTGTCATAAAAATATGTTTTTCATGACGTCGAATATCGTCATCAATTATTATTAAAATCGTCACCATTTATTTTTGTGACGAAAACATTTTGTCCCTAAATATTTCGAATAATTAATGATGAAAAATAATATCGTCATGAAAATATATTTTTCATAACGGCGAATATTGTCATCTATTACAATATTAAAATCGTCACCAATCATTATTGTGACGAAACTATTTTGTCTCCAAATATTTCGAATAATTAATGACGAAAAATAGTATCGTCGTGAAAATATACTTTTTATGACATTGAAATATCGTCATCTATTACAATTTAAATCGTCATCAATTATTATTGTGGCGATAGTTTATCATTGTCAAGAAAAACTATTTCCTTGACGTCGAATTTTGTCACCATTTATTATTAAAATCGTCACATAGTATTATCGTGACATACTTATTACCATCGTCACGAAATATATAAATCCGTGACAAAAAAAATTGTAATTGGTGACGAATTTAAATTTCGTCACAATTTCTAGCACTTTAATGACAGAAAATAAAAATCGTCACGTTTAAGTAATTAATTATGACGATTTTTGTGTCGTCACAAAAAAATTCGTCACAAAATGTGTGATTTCCTGTAGTGATGTTGGTGGTGTGCTCTTTTTCCCCCCCTTTTTTGTTGGTCTTGTAGGTATTATTGGAATCGTCTCTTGGCTGTACAATCCTTTGATATCAGGTGACTTGGTTATGGGGAGACATCCTCCCTCTTCTCTTGACTTCTGTACTTCTATTTGTCTCTCTCTTTTAGAAGGTCTAGAATCACAAAACTTGTCCTTTCATTATCTTGTCTTTGTAGTTCTCAAGCATGGTGATGGCTCTCTGGAGCACCTCGGCCTCTAGGCCTCTGAGTGTTTCTCACTCTAATACTTAAAAGATTTTGATTCACAAAAATCCTCTCATTTCATTAATTAACCCTCTTGGGTCTCAAGTATGGTGAGGGCTCTCTGGAGCACCCCGGCCTCTAGGCCTCTGAGTGTTTCTCACTCTTATACTTAAAAGATTTTGATTTCACAAAAATCTTCTCATTTCATTAATTAACCCTCTTGGGTCTCAAGTATGGTGAGGGCTCTCTGGAGCACCTCGGCCTTTAGGCCTCTGAGTGTTTCTCACTCTAATACTTAAAAGATTTTGATTCAAAAAAATCCTCTCATTTCATTAATTAACCCTCTTGGGTCTCAAGTATGGTGAGGGCTCTCTGGAGCACCTCGGCCTCTAGGCCTCTGAGTGTTTCTCACTCTTATACTTAAAAGATTTTGATTCACAAAAATCTTCTCATTTCATTAATTAACCCTCTTGGGTCTCAAGTATGGTGAGGGCTCTCTGGAGCACCTCGGCCTCTAGGCCTCTCAGTGTTTCTCGCACTCGCAGTTTTAATATTCATGCATCGCATACTCAGATATGAGAAAAATAATCAAAGCGGGATAATTCTGTATAAAATCTCTTTTCAAAAAGGAATAAAGCTTCATTGATTTATTGTCAGTTTTCAACATAAGGCCATAGATAACCTACGCCGGTCTCATTAAACACCTCTTTACGGAAAAACCCCAAAGGGGAAACCCGTAAAGAGGGAAAAAGAGCTCCGGTGAAGCCACGAAATACATTAAGAAAAACACGAATTAATGCAAAAAATCACAAAGCAAAAGTCGTAAATGGTCTCAAGACCTTACACTTTCTTCAAATAAAGAATCTCTTCAAATGGCAAACGTTCCAGGGTCTAGCTATGTCAACTCCCTCCATGCTCTGCAGTCTATAGGCTCCTCCCTTCAGTACCTGTGTGATTTTATAAGGCCCCTCCCAGTTGGGCTCTAATTTTCCCGTATTCTTTAGGGCATCAGCTCTTCTTAGCACCAGGTCCCCCACTCTGAAGGACCTCGGGATCACTCTTCGGTCATATGCAGCTTTAATCCTGCTCTTATATCTTTCCGCACGTACTCTAACCATCTCTCTTTCTTCTTCCATTAAATCTAGTGCCTCTCTCATCAACCTCTCATTTTGATGTTCTTCAAATTGGGCAATTCGGTGAGACTGCAACACGGCCTCTGGAGGTATCACCGCCGCAGCTCCGTAGACCAGCTGAAAGGGGGACTCTCCAGTTGCTGTCTTTGGACTAGTTCTGTATGACCACAATACATTATCTAACTCATTCACCCATCCTCCTCCTATTTTTGTCAGCCTTGTTCGAATACCATCTACTATCGTTCGATTAGTAACCTCCACTTGTCCATTAGCTTGAGGATGAGCTACAGAGGTGAATCTCTGTATTATGTTTAGTCTTGCACACCATCCTCGTACATTTTCTCCGTTAAACTGTGTCCCATTATCAGAGACCAATATTCTGGGTACTCCGAATCTGCAACAAATCTGTTTTCTCAAGAATTTAATCACATTTTCTTCATCTATCGTAGCCAGAGGAGCAGCTTCCACCCATTTGCTAAAATAATCCACTGCTACTATCAGAAATTTCCTTCCTCCAGAAGCTGGAGGGAAAGGGCCCACCAAAT
This sequence comes from Galeopsis tetrahit, assembly GCA_963675135.1. NCBI lineage: Eukaryota > Viridiplantae > Streptophyta > Magnoliopsida > Lamiales > Lamiaceae > Galeopsis > Galeopsis tetrahit. The sequence goes on along the minus strand of OY776131.1, from coordinate 53,880,056 downwards.
CGATCCCCCACTTAGCAAAGGGATATGGAGAATGCATAGCCCCCATCTCTTCCGCAGGGACTCTTATCAAAGGACCATTTTTTTTGACACTTGACGCATTTTTTCACGAACTCCTTGGCATCTTTCGTCATGGAGGGCCAATATAACCCGGCTCTTAAGGCTTTCTTCACCACTGTCTTATATCCCTCATGACTAGCCGCATCTCCTTCATGAATCTCTTTGAGTGTGTACATCGCTTCTCGGGTTGATATGCACCTCAAATATGGTTGTGTGAACGATTTCTTGTATAAGTGCCCTCCGATAATACAATATTTGATCCGAAGGGCTCGGGTCTCTCTGGTGGTAGGGGCGGCTGCTCCCTTGGTGAGTTCCACCCATATAGCTCTTCTCCAATCGTCTTCCTCCTCAATGGAACCAATGGGGTTCTCCATGGTCTCTCTTATTAGGTGACATTTTTAGGTGACATTTTTAGGCCGCATCAACCACTTTTCACCATTTTTATTACCACTTTTTACAGATTAAAAAAGACAATTTTCATTAATTAATATATTACCACTTTTTACAGATTAAAAAAGACAATTTTCATTAATTAATATTACCACTTTTTACAGTTTATAACATTTTAAAATAATACTAATTCAATAATATATTCCACTTTTCGAAATTAAAGATTATCACTTTTCAATAATAATAGTTACAACTTTTCGATATTAAATACTACCACTTTTTTATAATAATAGTTACCACTTTTCACTAATAATAGTTACTATTTTTAATATTACAATTTTTCAGTATTATAAAAACAACACTTTTCAATATTAAAGAGTACCACTTTTCACTAATAATAGTTACACTTTTCAGTATTATAGTATTAAAGATTACCACTCTTCGATCATTATAGTTACTATTTTTCACTAATAATAGTTACCATTTTTCAATAAAAATAATTACCACTTTTCATTATTTAATGGTAAAGTCTAGTATGCACTCGAGTGCATGTTGTGCACCCTAGTCCATGTTGCACTTTTCAGTTTACTGACTTATACTTTTTGATAGATGGTGTTGCACTTTTCAATTATTAAACTGTATAATAATATTTTTAGTAATAATTGAAAAGTGCAACACCATTTACCAAAAAGTGTAAGTCAGTAAACTGAAAAGTGCAACATGGACTAGGATGCACAATATGCATTCGAGTCCATAGCAGACCAACCCTTATTTAATATTACAACTTTTCGCTAATAACAATTACCACTTTTTCACTAATAACAATTACCACTTTTTCACTAATAACAATTACCGCTTTTCAATAATACTAGTAACAACTTTTCAGTGTTTTGAATCAATATTTTTTAGTATTATGAAACAACACTTTTTAGTATTATGAAACAACATTTTTCACTAATAAATTACCAATTTATAATGAAAAATACTGATTTATGAAAGATTACCACTTTTCAACAATGTAAAAACAACACTTTTCAGTATTATAAGAAAAAAAAACACTTTTCAGCATAAAAATTACCATTTTTTAGTAATAAAGATTACCACTTTTCAATAATAAAGATTACCACTTTTAAAAAATAGAATAAGAAAATCTTGTACTTCAACTAAAGAAAAAAACTGAATAACAACTTGTCCAAAATCAACCTAAAAACATTAGAACAAATATTCATCTTAAAAGTATAACACACATAATAATAAAATCTTCTTCAAATCACACAAATTCATCACCACCATCTCTTTTCTAAAGTTTTCCTTTTTCTTTGACCAACTGAGATTTCATCTCATAAAACACCTTCAAATTTTTAATGCCATCAAATCTATAATGATTCATGTCAAAAGAATGTTAGAACATAATTATGCCCTTAAAAATCTTCCTAGACTTGTCTATATTTAAAGGAAAAACAAAATATTAAACACTAAAATGAAAAAAGAACAACATATTTAAATAATCATTTAAAAAAAAATACATTTTTTAAAGAAGTGGAATTGTAAGGTACACCGTTGAAATTATTCAAGTGATCCATCAAAAACACTCATCTCATCTGCTTTGTAATGCATCCTTAACTTTAGAAAGGAAGACATTAAAAAATACTCCGTATTAATCTTTAAGTATAGTGATATCATAATTTAAAACAAATTAAACAAAAAATAATAGTGAGATCATAACTTACAAGCAAATTAACACAATTAGTAAAAAAATATCAGAATCGCTGCATCTTTAGAGACCATATTTTCTAAAAACTGGATTTTTTTATCTGTAAAATTTATTACTACAGCAGCAAAGTGACCAATTTTCAGTAATAACAGTTACCACTTTTCAGCAATTAAAAATACTACTTTTCAGTAATAAATATTACTCCCTCCGTCCCAGAGGAATTTGCACCTCTGGGATGGCACACATTTTAATAAATGTGTATGAAAAAATGTAATGAGTGATGTTTTGAGGGGTAGTTTTGTAAACTTTTATAAATAAAGTAAAGTAAAAGGTAGGTTGAGTGTGAAAAAGTAATGACATAAGAGTAAATATATGTATATTTTGAGGGTGAGGGTTATGACAATATTTCCTTTTATGGAGTGTGCAAATTGGTATGAGACATCCATATATGGAAAATGTGCAAATTCCTATGGGACAGAGGGAGTATCACCTTTCAGTAATAACATAACAGATACCACTTTTCAATAATAAATATTACCACTTCTCAGTAATAACAGTTACCACTTTTCAAGAGAATGAAACAACATTTTTCAATAACAATGTGCACTAGCCTCCACCACCTGTTTCATAACAAAATGTGAAACCAATATATCCATGTTACTTACATCCAGGTCAATATTGCTTTAAATGTAAAACTCAATAGCTCAGATAATAGAGAAACGAGTTCCCTTTATTAATTGAGCTGTAACAAACAATCTAACGATTAAAATCTTGTCATCAGTTGAATATCACACAGTATTGCATATGATAAACTGAAAAGGGTGTAATAATATGCTTTTCAATGCCACAACTACCAAAACAGTCCATAAGACTTCTTTTGTTTCTGGCAAAGGAGAATGGTGCATGGGAGTAATTACGGCCTTTAGAATAACAATTATAAAAGCAAAACTAGTACTAACACCGCTTTCTCTCCAACTTCGTGTAATCCATCAAACTGCAAACGAGCAAGTTCTCTTTTTTCTTTCCTACTCAACTTGTATACCCTTCCAGTCTTCCACACAATTATTGAAGAAGCTTCCTTCTTTAATACTCCCTCTGTCCCTTGGTAAGGTTTACACTTTCTGTTTTGGCCCGTCCCAACTAAAAATTCACATTTTCTTATTTGACAAAATCCATAATATATCTATACCTTTTTTTTCATTCCTATCTTTCTCTAGTCTCTACCCACCAACCATTTAATACTATACACATTCCTTTTAAACTCTGTAAATCTTTAACATGGGACTAATGGAGTATTATTTTTTTCCATAATTCAAAATTGCCTCAGCAATCAAGTTCTTAAATAGTCTAGCTCGATTAGCATACTATAAGAACGAAATTGTTACATGTGAATCAACATCAAACAATTATCTAATTATCACCACACAAATTTCTACTTCCCAATTTAAACCAGTAACTCATCAAAATAATAGATTCTCACCCATTTGTCCACCCAATTCTTAGCAAAATCATAGCAGAGTAGTTATATTAATAAGAACAAAAGGAATATAAGAGCTTCGATTTCACTTTCCATTAACAAAAATGTAAGGAAAAAGATAAATGCACTAATAAAATAAAGTACCGGCTGCGACTTTCACCACATTGGCACTATAGGGTTTGAGTTGTTCACAAGCCTTGTTAAACATATCACGCGCCTCCGCCTCCGTTAAGCTAATAGCTCCGACGACCGTCGTGTGCGGCTCGAATTGAGGCCCTCCGAACTTCGATCTGAGAGCCTCCATCAACTTCTTCAGCCGCGGCGTCAATTCCGCCGTAAATCCTCTGTATAACCGCCATAAAACCACCGAGAAAAACCAGGAAAACAATCGAAAAAGAGAAACCATTGAAATTAAACGTGAAGAGAGAAGTTGGAATGCTAAAAATCTGAAAAGAATAGAAAATAAAATTGCAAAAGTAAAAAATTGGCTTTAGATACTAAGTGCCAGGTTCGGATGCGGGTCAAAAGCTGATAAGGGTCAGAGTGCACCAAAATTAAATTGGTGTGTACCATGTAAAATATGTTTAATTTATCAAATGATGGATTATTAATTAATATTTGATGTATTTAAAATAAGATTATACAAAACTAAAATACCAATCCGTACTAAATTAGAACAAAGAGTCATTTCATATTTTTTGTGATGTTTAGTTATTTGTATTCAGGTCCAACTTAATTTTTATTCTTCTTTCTAAATATAGATATACAGTGATAGAAAACAAATGTGAATAGTATATTATCATATTTTATTTTAGGTTCGATTGAGTCGAGCTTTGAATATAACAATTGAGTCGAGTTTCGAACGCAACACTACTCGACTCGACTGATTTACACTCTTAAATGACATGTTATTATTGATATTTATCCTGAGTATTTGACGATATACATCAAGCTGTGTCTTAATATAATTATTTAAAGTCTATGTTAATTGAATTAAATTTAGTGTGAAACGTCAACAGATGTAAGTGAGTTGAGCCAACTCGCGAACTACTTGTGCTAGCTTGACTTGAAAAAAGATCGAAATCGAAGTAATCGAGTTGAGCTCGAGTTTAATTTAGAAAAAAATAATGTGTTTTACAGTTAATTTTGAAAACTATATAGGTAATCGAGTCGAGTTCAATCTTTAAAATTTTAGGCTCGATCAAGTTGAGTTTCAAGCTTTAAGTATTGATTAGTGCTTGAAATTCATGGATTTAATTTGTTAATTTGATAGGATTTCTTGCATTATTTACACTAAATTGATTAATTGCACTTGATTTGAAGAAAGAGTGGTGTTTGCTATTTTTATAGGAAAAATAGCACATTTGAAGCAAAACACGCCTCGATTATTTTACGACGTCAATTGAAGAAATGAAACGAGAATAAAGTCGAAAAAAAAAGAAAGATGGAAGCCCAAATAAAAAAGGGGAAAGGCCACTCATTCCTTATATATTTTGGAGCATGCGTGAGCTTCCGGAGGAGAGTGCCTCATTAGGGGGCAGCTGTGAGTAGCTGAATTTATATTGGGTCCAATATAATATTGATTCGGCCCACTTGCAATACTTAATTATTTGGCCCATTTCACCAATTTGCATAGGGCGCGGTTATACACACCCACCAACCTATTGAGGACACCCACCAGATGAGTACACACCGTAACGATGAGGACACCCACGTAAAAAGTTCCAAAATACCCTCATTCATTCCTAAACCCTAATTAACTACCTTTCTCCTTCATTTTCCACCATTTTAGAAGGGACACCCCCTTCCTCCCACCAAGCGGCGGCGCCGCCCACCTAATCAGCCACCGCCGCCCACCAATCGGCCACCGCCCTCCAATCGGCCACCGCCCCGCCCACCTCCTCCCTCACCACGTCGCGGTCGCCACCGTCTAATATCTCCCACCCCACGTCGCGGCCGCCGTCGCCCAATTTCCCCCCCCCCACGTCGCGACCGTCGTCGCTCACTTTCTCCCTCCCCACGTCGCGGCCGCCGTCGCCCTCGCCCTCATCCCAGCGTTCGGATCTCCCCCACCCACGCCGTCCGCGTCCGCCCGTCACTTGCTTCTCCTCCCTTGCAGCGGCCGCCGCCTCCCACCTCTTCTCCATGAAAGTCGTCGCCCACCCTTCCTATGCCGTCGCCGCCGTCATCTGAAGGTAAGTATTTTACAGATTGATTTTGGGTTTTGAAATTTGTAAAAAAAATTGAATTTTTTGTATTAGAGTTTTTAGTTTTTTACAGATCTAAGAGTTGGTTTTTTTGAGTTCGTTCATTGATTTTTTTCGATTTTTTTTTACGGACAATTGGAATTTGTTTGGGAATTATTTTCGTACAATTTGTGTTTGTTCGAAAATAAATTCCGGACAATTTGTGGTTGTTCGAAAAAAACTTGGTGTTCGAAAAAAACTTCAAGACAATATGTGTTTGTTCGAAAAAAAATCATGTTCGAAAAAAACTTCAACACAATATATATTTGTTCGAAAAAGAATTTCGGGCAATTTGAGTTTGTTGTGTAAAAATTTTCGAACATGTTCAGAAATTTTTTGTTTTTAGGAGTTTTTTTTTTTTTTTGTTGAAGTAGGGTGTTTGTTTGGTTAGTGGTGATGGTGGAGACTATTCTGTCTAGAAATGTAATGGGTGGGTGTACTCATCTTTGTTTTTTTATAAATTTTACATGGAGGGTATATTGGACATTTTACAAGTCCTGAAAGATGAAAAAAATGTTTGGTGGGTGTACTCAATAGGTTGGTGGGTGTGTATAACCGCTCCCATTTGCATATGAAGTGAGCCCACCACGCCATTACTATAAATTTTAATTTAGTGTTTCATGATGTACGTTATGGTTAGTTTTGGAGAATTAGAAAGATAAATGAGGTGATATATTTCTTTAATCTATGTTTTATTACTTATTTTTCACGTGTTTTCTTGTCTTTATTGTTTTAGTTATGGGTTAAGCTTTGATTATTTTGGATGTTGAAATTATGTGGATAATTAGTGGATTTAACGTAGTAATTGCATAATTGACATATGTCTTGTTGGTTAATTGTTTCTAATGTTGTGATTTGTTTGATTTAATTGGTTGGTCAATCATATTAACTAGCATTTTCGATTATGTTAATTGTAACGAGAGTTGGGTTTGCATGATTGGAGTGTGGGTGTGAGCCTTAATTAATTAATTGAAGTTAAATAGTAATTAGCTTAACCGAGAGAGGGTTGATTGCTTAGATCGACAATATTATATTAGACATTAATCAAATAGAAGCCGTCTAGGAGATTAGTGAGAGGGCGAGTTGTAAACATTAGTAACCGTGTTGAAAGTGTTTACGGGTCACTAAAGTAGGGGTTTATGGTACTAATTAGATCCCATAATTGCTAATTAGTGCACGTGTTCACCCAAGCCTCACGAGGGATTGGTCTACACATATATATATATGTGATAGCCTTAAGCATAATTCAAGACATTAGGTCTAATTATTGTGATTAGTTCGTTAATTCATTAGTGATCCCACATAAGGAAGACACCTGAAACAATTCTTCCACTTGCACTTTCATCGTGAGAGTTAGTATTTTTGCTTAATCCTCTCGTTTAGTTTCTATAACACCATTTCGACTTAGTTTTGGGGCTTCACATTCATTCAACTAGGTTTTTGGACGATAACTATTAGGTCGTATACGAACCAAGTCAAGTATAACTTTTAGACTCCAAAAAAAAATGACATGTAGTAGTACACTTTTTTATCTTATAGTGGTGACATTATTGGTCAAGTAGTAAACAACCTGCTTGTGACCCGCGAATTTTTTGAGCGACCCAAAATTAGGTCTATGACCCACAATTTTTTTAAATTTTTTTTAATTAGATATATTTTACATAAGTGTTGCTCTTAATTCTTAACTTAATAGATGACTTGTTATACAAGTGATAACCTCAATATATTCTATCCTTATGATATCTACGTAAACTATAGTCCAGCAACATTGAATATTATCCTATTATACATAAAATTGTGTGATAAATATTTAAAGTTTATATATTCTGAACTTGTGATATATACGTAAACTAGTCTAGTAGCATTGAATGTTATCCTATTATACATAAAGTTGTGTGATAATTATTTAATGTATATATATTCTGAACTTGTGATATACAGTATGATAGCATTGAATGTTATCTTATAAATATACAAAAAAATTGGGTGTTATTTATTTAAAGTTTTTCAAGTAAATTTATTAGTATATTAATTGGAATCTAATTTAGTGCAAAGCAGCCACCGTAGTACATATGTTTGGAATATGTATGTCAATGGGCCGGGTCGGGCCAGCCCATTTGGATCACGGGGGCGGGGGCGATCCATTATAATTTTTTTTTATTTTAAATAAATTGAAAAATAATAATTTTTTTAAAAAAAACATATAACATAAAATTTAGATTTGAATTGAAAAATAAATAAAATAGTCTTTGAAGCATGTTTATAAATTTATTTCACATTTATGAAGGTGAATTATTGTTATATATATTAATAAACATCAAAATATTGAAGATATATTATATTTATATGTATAATATATATAAAAAAAAATTAAAAACGAGTCGCGGATCGAGGGTGATACCTAGACCCGCCCCATTTCATTACGGGTCCGGGGCGGGGCGGGTTGAAATTGCCATCCCTAATTTGGAAATAGTGTTTCGAATATTATGTCTAAAACGTCTTTTTAACACTCTACTAGTGAGAGAGTGGGGAGAGCTTCTCCCTCTGGAGAGTAGCTTCTCCCCCACTCCACCGGTGTCCCCCGTTCGTCGTCGCAGATCCTACGTTCCCGTCGCAGATCTTCCGTTTAGTCGTTGTCTTACTGTTTTCGTCACCACCGATCTGCCGTCGGCGTCATCTGCTCTCATCTCTTTCGGTTTTTGGCCAGATCTGATCTGTAGATCTTTAGATCTACTGTATTTTATCTGGGTAGCTCTCATCGCCGTCACCGTCGCTGCTGCTGCCTCCGCCGCTCGACTCTGTTTTTTCTTTTCTATTTTTTATGTAGTTTTTCTTCATTTGTTGGTTGGGATCAACATAGAAACTACTCCTAACGGAGCCACGGTGACCGTTGGGGTATTTCTTTGTTGATCCTGTTTACTGTTTTTCAAGGTAGTATTTGGTGCTTGTCTAGTTTAGTTTTTTTTGATGCTGTTTATTTGGTTTCGTGTGCGCCTTGTGTGTCTGTGGACTCTTTTTTTGTGGTTGGGCTCCTTGAGTTGGACTCGGGAGCCCTGGTGCTCTGGTACTATTGAATCGGGTACTCGGTGGAACTTTGTCTGATTATTTTGTTTTCTATCCTTGATATGAGAACACGTTAGTGTGGAGTTGACTCGTTTAAAGATTGGAGATCTAGGACACCTGTTAATTAAAGGCAAAGGAAAACTCGCCTTTTCTCTTCACACGATTGGAGTGGACGACGATATCCGTTTGGTTTGAAGATCAAGATCTTAGGCTCGTGATTTGTAACTTTATTTTATGATCTTAAAAATTCCCCATAAAAAAAAAAGAATATTATGTCTAAAACTAGCAACATTCCATATAAGAGAACATACCTCTAGATTTCCCCAAAATCATCAATCAACACTAAAATTTATGATCTATTTTAAAACATTTACTTCATCTATACGTTTATTATTCGAGTCGAGCTAAGTACTTGAAGTTGAGCTCGACTCGATAATATTGACGAGCTAAAAAAATTTGACTCAACTCTTAATGAATCTAACGAAGCTATCAAATTTATGTGGAACGAAAATAGTATGTTTGTAAATTGTGGGAAAGTTTTGAATGATAAAATCTCATACGTAAAACTGAACTGCACTTTGTTAGAGTAAAATGCACTTTTGGTCCCACCATCCACGGGCACTCATGATTTTGGTCCCAACATTCTGAATTTTGGTCCTGAAAGAGAAAAATTTGACACATTGGGTCCCAAAATCGAAAAAGCTAACACATTTGGTCCCATCCACGTTAAATGTTGACGGAACGACTGACGTGCGTGTCACGTGGTTATACACACACACGACTTTATTGAGGACACCCACCAAGAATTTTTTTGAACATTAAAATGCCAGTTCTACCCCTCAACTAAAATTAAATAAAATTTTCGTGATTAATACACCCACCACCCATTTCATTACAGAATCGTCTCCATCGTCACCACCATTTCTCGTAGCCACATTTACGCCCGAAATATAACAGAAATTCATACAATCTGTCCAGATTATGAAACTTGGAAATATACACTACTACAAAATTGGACTTGGAGAGCTGCACTTGGAGAGCTCTTTTTTCAATCAGCTCTCCAAGTGAACACTTGGAGAGCGGTTTTATAAAAAAAAAAAAAAATTTAACATAGAGAGCGGTTCAAAACCGCTCTCCAAGAGTTTCTCTTGGAGAGCGGTTGAGAACCGCACTGCAAGTAAGCTTAGATAGCGGTTTAGAACCGCTCTCCAAGTATACACTTGGAGAGCGGTTCATAACCGTTCTCCAAGCCGCAATTATTGTTCAAATACCCTAAATCCCCTAAGTCAATTAATCCTACGCGTTTTCTCCCCCAAACCAACATTTCTCCCCCAAATCAACAGTACGTCGCCGTTGCCTCCTTCCCCGCGGCGTCGCCGTCGCCGCACTCCCTCCCTCCTCGCGGCGTCGCCGTCGCCTCACTCCCTCCCTCCTCGCGCCGTCGCCGTCGCCTCACTCCCTCCCTCCTCGCGCCGTCGCCGTCGCCTCACTCCCTCCCTCCTCGCGCCGTCGCCTCACTCCCTCCCTCCTCGCGCCGTCGCCTCACTCCCTCCCTCCTCGCGCCGTCGCCGTCGATTTCCTCTCCAGCCGTTGCCGTCGCATCGCTCCCTCTCCTGCGTTCCGTCGCCGTCGCCCAGCTCCGTAGCTCCCACTCCGACCCGCTGCTGTTGTAGGTACGTATATATATATATATATATATATATATATATAGTTTCTTTGGTTAAATGCTCTCAATCCCCCACATTAATTCACGATGCGTTTTATTTTCTCCCACAAATCGAATTGAAGCTGGGTGTTCTCCCCAAATCCCACAAACACATTTTTAACCTAAAATTCAAAAAAAAAAAGGAGTACATTGTGAAGCCAAATCCAAAAGGAGTGGCGCGCTGTTCTAAGGCAGAAGGGCACCATTCACGTAAGTTTCATTTATTGCACTTTTTTCTGCCAATTTCTAATTTCATTTGAGGGTTTATTTATATTTAGTGATTTTTCAACTACTGGGTTAGAATATGATCAGATAATTCAGATCGATATTTCGTTTGAAGAGGTCAATTTCACCTCGAATTAGCATAGTTGCTGTAAATTTAAATTATGTGTGTCGTCTATATAATTCAACTATACTTGTTGGAGTATGCGTGAATTTTTGTTTCGTGGTCTTGTTTATTGATGATTAGCTACTGATAGGTTTATTTGAATTCATATCTATAAACCATCTTCAAAAGGAAGGGAAAACGAAAAAGGTTTAAAAAAAATGAAAAGTGTGAAATAGTTTTCCAATTTCTGGAAAATACTAAGTCTAGTTAATGAAGACTTTGAAGCGTGCAAATTGTATAAAGTAGTAGGCGAATAAAAGGGGACGGTGTGAGTATATTGTGTATATATTTGTTTTAAGATTTTATATATAAGTTATGATGGCCGGTGAAAAAGTAGATTGATGTTATATTATCATCCGTGCACGTGTTTAAAAGAATAAAAAGGGAGATGATATAAATAAGAATATTGGGGGAATAAAAAAAAGAAAGAAAAAAGGTAGTGGTAGGTGATTAAGTAGAGTTGAATTGATAATATTTAAAATTTCCACCACCCGCTGTCAATTTAATTAATTAATCTACCTAGCTATATAGTTCGCATCACATCCACATATCTATCTTTTAAAGCCAAGTTGATGCATGAAATCGAAAGTGGCATTTACTTTATCTCTTATTAAAAAAATAGGCATCTATAGTTTTATATGGATCGAAAGTGGGTTCGAGCCGATCGATTATCAGAGGAGTATAGGAATGGGGTGGAAGAGTTTTGTAATCATGCAATTAGACACTGCACCGACGATCAGTACATTCCATGTCCTTGTTGGAAATGTATGAATGGAAAAACTGTTAGAGGTCGAAGAAATTTGTTCGCCCACTTGATGATTCACGGTATTGATAAAGCATATACCGTTTGGACATTTCATGGTGAGACAAGAGATGGATGTAGCTCAAGCAACCTAAAAACTGACTTTAGGTTTGAAAATACAGTGGATACGGATAGTTTAGAAGATGTACCTACTGTTGATACATCGAGTAGGGATGACGATGAGCTGCAAGATCACCCGTACATGTCAGAGAAGTTAAGGGATTCAGCTGGATTACCCCTTTGGCCCGGGTGTATGAAGGCAACAAAACTGTCAGCTGTGTTGATATTGTTGAACTTAAAAGCAATTCACGAGTTATCTGATGCGTGCTTGACAAGTATGCTGGAAGCAATTAGTGGTTTATTGCCTGATGGAAATGTACTGCCTAAGAAAGCATATGATGCTAAACAAATGCTCAAGTCCATCGGGTTAACACATCAGAAAATTCATGCTTGTCCGGATGATTGTATCTTATTTCGGAAGGAGTATGCAGACCTCGATGAATGTCCCAAGTGTGGGAAGAAGCGATATAAAAAAAATAAATCTCCCGCGAAGGTGATGTGGTACTTTCCAATAATACCAAGATTCAGGAGAATGTATAGTAGCGCTGTGGATGCTAGAAATTTAACTTGGCATCATGATGATAGGATCAAAGATGGAATGCTAAGACACCCTGCTGATTCACCCCAGTGGAAGACATTCGATGTCAAACATCCAGAATTTGGCAACGAGCCACGACACTTGCGTCTTGCACTCTCAACTGACGGAATGAATCCGTTCGGTATTCAAAGTACCAACCACAGTACATGGCCAATGATTCTGTTAATTTATAACCTTTCACCCGAGTTGTGCATGAAGCGCACTTACATGATGTTGTCTATGTTGATATCGGGACCCAAACAACCTGGTAACGACATAGATGTATATCTGGCTCCTTTGATAGAAGACTTGAAGCTCTTGTGGGATGAGGGTGTCGATGTGTATGATGCTTGTAGAAAGGAGAATTTCAAGTTGAAGGCAATGCTGTTTGGAACTATCAATGACTTTCCCGCTTACGGGAATCTATCTGGATATAGTGTGAAGGGGGCCGATGCATGTCCTTGTTGTACCAAGAAGACACATCACATTCGATTGAGTCATTCTAGGAAGACCGTTTATATGGGACATAGGAGGTGGTTGGAACCAACGCATAAGTACAGAAGAATGGCCGATGCATTCGATGGCACAATCGAGACAGATGGAGCACCACGTTTATTGTCAGGTTCGGATGTATTGGATGAGATGAAGAATATCAACACACAGTACGGAAAGAGCTTCAAAAAATGTATCCCCACTAGCGGTTGGAAGAGGGAACCAATTTTCTTTGAATTGCCCTATTGGAAAGAGCTGTATGTTAGACACTTCATTGATCTAATGCACGTTGAGAAGAACGTTTGTGCCAGCTTGCTCAATACTCTGCTAGCTGATAAGAAGTCCAAGGATGGTTACAATGCAAGAATGGATATGATTGATATGGGACTAAGATTAGAACTAACACCTGTGCCTAGAGAAAAGGGCAAACCGTTCTTACCTCCTGCTGCACACACCTTGTCCAACAATGAGAGGAAAGAGTTACTTCAGACACTGAAGGATGTGAAAGTACCAGAGGGTTATTCATCCAACATACAAAGACTTGTATCAGATGATGGCATGAGACTGATGAATATGAAATCGCATGACTATCATGTCATCATGGAGACTTTCTTGCCCATTACAATACGTTCTATCTTGCCTGAAAATGTGCGCATAACCATAACAAAGTTATGTTGGTTCTTCAAGGCAATGAGTAGCAAGGTCATAGATCCTAGAAAATTGGTTGGTTTTCAGAGACAGATTGTGGGGACGCTCTGTGAGCTTGAGATGTATTTTCCTCCATCATTTTTTGATATAATGGTTCATCTAACCGTTCATTTGGTACACGAGACAAGGATGTGTGGTCCTGCTCGTATGCGATGGATGTATGGTGTAGAGAGATATATGAAAGTGCTCAAAGGATATGTGATGAATATGTCCAGGCCGGAGGGATGCATTGCAGAACGCTATTTAGTAGAAGAAGCAGTTGAGTACTGGTCTGAATTTATTCCGAATGTCGATACAATTGGACTTTCAATTACCCGGTACACCAATATAATGGATGGTGAAGGCATTACTGGTGGTCAACATGTAAGTGTTAGTATGGAGGAACTAACACGAATGCACTTGTGTGTACTTCATAACACGGTCGACGTGCTTCCTTTTATTGACTTGCACATGCAAGCACTTACTGAGACATTTCCCACCAGAGATAGATCATGGATTGAAGCTGAGCACAACCGAACGTTTGTTGACTGGTTCAATGGTCATGTAACAAGTATGTTGTCACAGGATAAAGATTCAGTGACAGAAAGAGTTAAGTGGTTATCCAGAATGCCTGATAGTCATGTGTATTCATACAAGTGTTATCTTATTAACGGATACACATTTTATACCAGAGATCATGATGCCACAAGTACAATGCAGAATAGTGGGGTGTCCATTACTGCAACTGCAGGGGATCAATCGACTACTTACTTTGGACAGATTGTCAACATTTGGGAACTCGACTATGTTGTTCACCGCCAACCAATCTTCGAGTGTAGTTGGGTGAGGATCCCTAACGGGTTCCAAGTTGAAAGTTCTGGGTTTGTACGCGTTGATTTGAAGAATGTGGGATACAGAGATGACCCTTACATAATGGCCAGTCAAGCTCAACAAATTTTCTATGTCCCCGACCCAGTTAATAAGAAATGGTCCATTGTGGTTCTGTCAAACAAATTGAACAATAGTTACCAGAATAGCGACCACGTCGATGAAGATGATCCTTTTCAGAACTTCACTCATCCTGTACTCTCTTTCGATGATCCTGCAAATCCACGCCCGTACCAGAGAATAATTAGAGATGAGGATGAATATAGCAATCCGGATCTTGTTAACATTCATGGTCATGAACGAGAAAAGTCAACCAAAAAAAGAAAAAGAAAAACAAGTGCTAAAAAGAAATGTACGAATTCATTGAATGTTGTTTCTCCTGCTTTATTGAATATTGTGTCTTCTGCTTTATTGAATGTTATTTCTTCTGCTTTATTGATTATTGTTTATTTTTTGTTCATTAAATGTTGTTTCTTCTACTTTACAGGATCATGTCTTTTTTGCAACATCCCGGAGATTCTGATGAAGAGTATGATGATTTGAGAGAGGGTGTCACTGATGCTCCCACCAGTAGCAGCTCTGGGGAGAAACGCGCCAGAGGCATAGTGACGATGTCTTCTATTAAGAGGGCTCGTAGCCTAGGGAAAATGCCTAAGGTAATTTTATTACAATTGAACAGTTGAAATTGTAATTACATTGTTTGATCGTTGAACCTAATTAAATACTATGTTATTGCAGGTGACGTTCAATGAGTATGGACAACCCATAGGAAAAGAGAGTGAGAAGTTCTCCTTCTTCCTTGGAGCTACAGTCAGGAGCGTGATCCCTATCGTGCTGCCATCCAAGGACTGGCGCAGCGACAAAATGGCTCCTTTGAAGGAAAGATTATGGGACGAATTGTCGGTATGTTAATTATATGCTTATTGAAAGTTGTTGTATAATTAACAAATTTACTAAATTGTCATGTTATATGCGTATAGACTACATTCGTCGGTCTTGACCATTCGAACAAGAAGTTTATACTGTTGCAAGCTGGAATACTGGCCAAGAAATTTCGGGCTTGGTTGAGAAGTAGCGCACTAGATCCGGAAACTGGACTTTACTCGGCTACTCCGCCTAAGCAGTATCGGAATAGCCCTATGGTGGCCCCGTACTGGGAGGAGTTTGTTCGTAGAGCTATGGATGATGATTTTCAGGTAAAATTGATCAATGTCATTTTCCTCAATTCCTAATGCCCTATGCTTTTCAGTGTTTATCGTATTTATATTACACTGTAGAGGCAAAGTCATCAAAATCGCGAACAAGCCAAGAAGATGGAGGCTCGATATCGTGGATCGAACAAAGGATATGCACGCATAAGCGAAAATATTGTGAGATCAGAATTCTAACTTTTAATTTTTTTTATATGTTCACTTTTAATATATCTAATAAAGTGACACTTTCATCACTATTGTAGAAAGAATAAAGAAGGAAATCGGGAGAGAGTGCGCCGATTGTTACCCGTTTCGACTTATTTCAGGCTACAAGAAAGACTCGAGATGGGCGTATTCCCGATTCCAGTGCACAGCTGATTATCGAAGAAGCGGTAATCTATCCATTAATTTATCTTTCAAATACAAACTATTATTTCTAAACAAATAATTAAATGATATTTTTTTGTGATTTAGGAGCGCATATCTCAGACCATGACACCCGACGACATCCGCACTATCGGCACTGATGATTTGTATGGACGGGTTGTAGGTCGTCAGGAGCATCCCGGCCGCTTTCGGAGCTTGGGATTTGGCGTGACGAAGACCTCGTTAGCGATGGCACCTGCCCTTCAAGCAATGAATATGGTGGGTATACTTTCAGAACAGGTTGCCAAGTTGACTAGAGAAATGGAGACTATAAGGTCCGAGAGAAGATCTAGTCACGGATTGTCGTCGAGTGGAGCAAGCTGTGAGAATAGTGTCGCTGATGCTAGGTTTTCGGCTGATGGTAGAGACGACTTTATTGAGGCACTTCAAAACATCTCTCAGGTATCAAAATGTGCATGTCTCGCCTTTGTTTTAATTAAAGAGTAGTGTATTAAAATTTTCTAACTAATATCTTATTCGAACAGCCACCGACCTTTTGCTACCTTTATTTGGAGGATCCTCTTCGGTTGGTGGCCACGGGATCGTTGCACAACAACTCTCATCAAATGATTCATGGTTGTCCACTCACTCCTGGTTTCGTGAGGGTCACACTAGAAGTACCCATGGACGAAGAAGTAGATTCACCCTTGCCGAAACCAGTAGATGATGCTGTCACAGTCGGAACAGCGGTCGGACACTTCATCGAATGGCCGAGCAACTTGGTCTCTCACACCGCGAAGGTAAAATATATGTTATTAAAATTTATTATCTTATATGTCGTTCTAAATAATGTTGCAAATTGATTGTAGACACTGCCTCCACGACAAAAGCCTAAAATGAAATCAAGAGATGTCGTAGATAGTCGGATGGAGAGAACGAGGGACGTGGGTATTCGGGCACGCGTACTTGGTTATCCATTGTCTGGACACTTAGATCACGGCACCGCCGTACAAAATATGGTGAGCACGTTAGTGCAGTCCGGTGCTTTCAATACCCTCACAGTTCCGATGACTTCTTACTTTCATGAGCATTATATTGAGGAATTCATCGGTGTGGAAAATGTCCTTGAAGTCTTGAACGACCAGTGGTTGAGTGCAACCACCATAGCCTTCTACCTCAAGTATGTGTTTATTAATTATCAGTATTTACTTTCTATACAGTTTAATTTTCTTTCTAAATTTTAATTAGCGTATATATGTTGGTTAAAGATATTTGGGTGAGGTATATCTCTCTAGAGATAACCGAGCATGTGGATTATATACCTTCATCTCCCCCCAAGTGTCTTGCGTACTGGGTGATAGGACAGAGGGCATGGAAGGGATAGTCGAACATATGCTGAGGTATAATGGGAGAGACCATCTCATTTTTTGGCCAACAAATGTGGGGTGAGTACAA
This sequence comes from Galeopsis tetrahit, assembly GCA_963675135.1. NCBI lineage: Eukaryota > Viridiplantae > Streptophyta > Magnoliopsida > Lamiales > Lamiaceae > Galeopsis > Galeopsis tetrahit. Next base: position 53,862,496 of record OY776131.1, on the reverse strand, counting down.
TAAACATTTCGTTAAAATTTGTATGCATAATATGTTATTTGCACATTTGCAGTTAATTTAAATATATATTCTTAATATAATATAGGAGCCATTGGGTGTTGGTCGCCATAAATATGAAGACATTAAGTGTCTTTTTTATGGACCCAGCTTTGGATGGGGTGGTTGCAAATCGTCCCGATCTCATGTCATACATGGAAGGGTAAGTTCATTTTTAATATTCTAATATAATGATTTGTTTTAATTACTTTTTAAATTATACATATTTAATCTATTTTTTTCTTATTATAATAATAATAGTGTGATGACGATGTATCGGAGTCGCCTTCACAATCTAGTCTCAAGATCTACTTTCAATAGAGTGAGCTGGATAGATGTTAAGGTAATTTAATTTAGTAAGTTATCAAATTAATAGAAAATAATCATAATAGTACTATTAATGCATACTTATAATTGCTAATTATATATAACAGGTTCCGAGCCAACGTGATAGTGATCATTGTGGACATTTTGTATGTTGTTATATTGAGGATATAATCATGACTTATCAAACGACGATTCCTAACATGGTAAGTCAATTCATCGGTTTATTTAAATTATTTTTGATTGAATAAAAATTCATATACTATATATATATCTAACTATATTGATTGATCGTTGTTTGCAGTTTATCTATAACCGTCCGCTCAAAACTTACAACAACAAAAGAATGGACAAATGGAAAAAAGATTGGACAGGGTACCTTTACAATCGATTTTTGTAAACGTATAATTAAATTAGTACTCCCTCCGTCCCACAGGAATTTGCACACTTTCCATATATGGATGTCCCATACCAATTTGCACACTCCATAAAAGGAAATATCTTCACAACCCTCACCCTTGAAATATACTCATATTTACCCATATGCCATTACTTTTCCACACTCAATCTACTTTTTACTTTACTTTATTCATAAAAGTTTACTAAACTACCCTTTAAAACATCAATCATTACACCTTTTCTTACACATTTCTTAAAATGTGTGCCGGTCAAAGGGTGCAAGTTCCTCCGGGACGGAGGGAGTATAACTTTTGGTAGAATGTAATGTATTAACTTGTATATTTGTGATGATATGTTTGTGTGCGTTTATTTATTTGATTTTTTTCGTATTTGACGTATATATATATTGTAGTGGTATAATTAAGTTTTGATTTTGTATAAATAGGATTTTTAAAATATAAATAATTATTAAAAAAATAATATAAAAAAAAAAATACTTAGAGAGCGGTTTTGAACTGCTCTCCAAGTGAAATTAATAAAAAATAAAATTAACATAGAGAGCGGTTTCTAACCGCTCTCCAAGGTCTTTTACTTAGAGAGCGGTTCTTAACCGCTATTTAAGGTCTACACTTGCAGAGCGGTTCAAAACCGCTCTCCAAGTCCTTTTACTTAGAGAGTGGTTTTTAACAGCTCTCTTAGCTTGGAGAGCTGTCGCTTGGAGAGCTGTTTTAAAAGCTCTCCAAGCCCCCTTTTCAAAGCTCTCCAAGCCCAATTTTGTAGTAGTGATAACAGACATATAACACATTCACATCCACATTTCTAATTGAAAAAATAACAAAAAATCATGAAACTTTTTTGAAGAAGAGCTATCCAGATCGAAAACTTTTTTTAAAACAACATTTCAAGATCTTGATTGGAAATACAATCTCTTTTTTCCCTTTATTGTCCAGATCTTGACTAGAAAAAAACAACCAAAAAAATTGAAAGGGGTAATACCTTTTTTGCAACGAGGCAAATGGAACGACAAAAGAGATCGATGGCGGAGGATGAGATTTACTGCGGGTGAAGGCTGAGAAGATCGACGGCGGAGGGCGGCGTGGTGAACGACAAAAATAGGGAGAAGCGGCGGCGAGGCTTGGGGGAGGAGTGGTACCAACAATAAATTAATTTTCTTTCGTAAATTAAATTTATAACATATTTGAAACGAACAAAATATTTTTTATTTTTGTAACAATCCGGCGTAATACGCCAATTTTGCACTAGTATGTATATATGGATTATATTTTTTTTAGTCCATTAAGTTACCACGATTTTGAATTTAGTCCATCAGATTACCACTTTTTGAATTTAGTCCATTAAGTTTCGATTTATTTTGATTTTGGTCCAGTTACCTGCTATAGCAGATTTAACAGGTCATTTTTTAAAACACACCCCATAAAATGTTATACACACCCCAAATGCTAAACACACCACACTAAAATTTAAAAATAATTTTTTATTACTATACACATCCCAATTCTTTCCTATTTAATAAATTGCCAAGAATAATTAAATTAAAAAAAAAAAAGAATAAATTGCCAATTCTTTCCTATGTATATATGGATTATATTTTTTTTAGTCCATTAAGTTACCACGATTTTGAATTTAGTCCATCAGATTACCACTTTTTGAATTTAGTCCATTAAGTTTCGATTTATTTTGATTTTGGTCCAGTTACCTCACAGCAAGATGTTCATCAACACAGTATTATTTATTTAGAATTACATAAAGATTAATTTCTTGATGGAATTTAATTAATTAATTTGATGATGATACACTACAAAAAAAGGGCGTTTTAGAGACGGATTTACCGACGGATTTTCCGTCGGCCGCCGATGTTACTGACGGATTTGCCGACGGAAAGTCGGTCGTCCGCTTTTTCGTCGTCAGTATTTTTTACCGACGGATTTTTGAATTCCGTCGGCATTTCTGACGGATTTGCTGACGGATATTCCGTCGGAATTGCCGACGGAATTACCGAGGGATATTCCGTCGGTATTTCGGACAACCCGTTTAACAAACCGGGTCAACATTCCGTCGGTAAATCCGTCGGAAAGAATGGATTAAAATAATTATAAAATAAATTAGACTGAATTAAAATAATTATAAAAGAAATTAATTTTTGAAAAAATATTGATTTCGAAATTCACATGCCGACGGATTTTCCGTCGGCATTTGACCGACGGAATATCCGTCGGCAATTTACCGAGGGCATATCCGTCAGTAAAACAAAAAAATGAATAAAAAAAATATGATTTCGAAATTCACATATCGACGGAATATCCGTCGGCATTTGACCGACGGAATATCCGTTGGCATTTTACCGACGGAATATCCGTCAATAAAACAAAATATTTATAAAAAAAATATGGGTGGCCGGGGAGGCCCCGACCAGAATTTCATTTTCCGACCAAAATTTCATTTTCCGACCACAATTAATTGGCATTGGTTTGTCGAAATACTTTTTAAAATTACATGTACAACTACTTCCGAATTAAAACTACAACAAAAGTATACATTATTTTGAAAGAAAAATCTACTTGGACATAATCATCATTCACTAATCAGAATCAAGACCACCAAAAACTAAACCTATACTGAAATATATCATTAACACAACTATAACAAATATTTCTCACAATGATGAATACATAAAACACCAATATCAGTCCAACAATATCTTCTCCCTAATTCCCAATAAGTAGCAAGAATTAATCAATGTAACTTGAAATTGAAAACTGTGTTAATCTAATATGAATAGATATCATTAAAATAAGATATTATGGGAGCTGTGGAAAAATAAAAATAACCAAACTAAGAATGAAACGACCTTCACCATGGAAACATCGAATTAGATGGATGACATTCACTTGGAAAATAAACTCCAATTTGGCGGAAGAAGCACCACCACGAATCGTATTCCGCCTCGCCGTACGCGGCAATCGCGACTCCCACGGAAATCGCGAGCATATTGGACATGGTGGAGGTTTTGTAACCGTCCTTTTTTAGCAGAATTCCGATTGAGTAAACGGCGACGGGCATTAGGGCTTTGAGCATTTGGATGAAGGAGACGGAGAGGGAGAGGGAGTAGAGGGCGCCGATTGGGACGACGGAGGAGAGGTCAGGGCGGCGGGCTCCACGAGTTTGAAGATGCGGACGGCAGCGAAGGCGAGGGAGGAGCAGAAGGCCAGTTGTGGAGGGAGGCGAGGTGGGAGAGAGGCGAGTTCGGGAGAGAGTAAAATTTCGGAAATAAAACCCTAGGTTGAGGTTTTATATAAGGGTAAATACCGACGGATTATCCGTCGGTATTTTTCAAAAAGTAAATACCGACGGAAGGTGAATTCCGTCAGCATTTTGGCGATTTTTTTTTTTTTTTTTTAATAATTCAATTTTTTCTATATATACTTACTAAATTACCAAAATATTTTTTAAAAAAATCACGAAATTCATTTCTTCCACATATATTAATAAATATATTGGTTGTGGCTTATATTTATAGTAAATTTAATTTTTATAATTTGTACCTAAATGATAAATAATTAATTAACTTTTATAAAATAAGAAATAAATACATTACATTAATTGAATTAATTTTCATCTTCATCGTCTTCATCCTCCTCTTCGTCCTTATCCTCCTCCTCCTCATCATCATCTTCCTCATCCTCATCCTCCTCCTCATCCTCATCTTCTTCATTCTCCTCTTCATCCTCATCTTCATTCTCCTCTTCATCCTCTTCTTCATCCCCCTCCTCTTCACCTTCAATTTCGATTAATTGGGGATTTGCAGCCGTCAAGGGTACAGAAAGATTGAAATTTCCCGTAAAGACTTCAGTTGGAGTCTCTATTTGTTCTGTTTGAAATGGAGATTCATCTTCAGTATTTCTGTCCTTTTTAGGGACTTCTACCATTGACCTTGCCTTTACTTTGCAAACAGCGTGCCATTCATAACCACGTGGAGCTCCCGGATATGTGCAGTAGTATACTTGAGATACTTGATGGGAAAATACAAATGGATCATCCGCAACATACGTCCTTTTCGAACTAACATCAACGAGCTTGTACTCCGGGTGAATTCTTGTTCCTAGATGGCCTGAATCAAACCAATGACACTTGAACAACACTACAGTCTTTGCTGGATATCCTGGATATTCTACTTCGACGACTTCCCGTAACACCCCAAAGTAATCACTTGCATCTGCATTGTAATTCGCACTGCTAACGCAGACGCCACTGTTGGTAGTCCCCTTTGTCGATGCATACCCAGACGTATGAAATCTGTAGCCCTTCACAATATAACCGTTGTAAGTCTTTACACGACGTAGTGGTCCCTTGCTGAGATCTCGTAAGAATGGACTGTCTAGAGCGTTATCCCGTCCCTATACGGCTCAATTTAAAATTAATTAAAATAAATATTAATTTATTTACGTAAAACATAATTAATTAAATGGTACTCACATAACGTTCGAACCATCGGGAAAATTCACGTTGAATACGAGCATCTATATATGCATCTGAGATGTTTGGTTCTGCTCGTCGTAGTTCTTGAGTGTACATCCTAATTCACAACATTCAAAAACTTGGTTAATATTAAATGACATAAATGAAGTGGTATTTAAATAGACGATTTATATATGAAATACTTACTCAATGTATGGCTGAACTTCATCACAATTCAATAACACATACATTTGTGCTATTTCCGCCTCCGAGTTTGTCTCCCAATATCGTTCAGTGGGTTTTCCTATTGGCCGTCCCTTAGACTTGAATATGGAGAGCATTCCATCGACCTCTTCACTGATATCGTCAGCGGATGTACCACCGAAGTTACGTGGAGCACTTCTTAACTTTGTGTTGACGTGGTCTTCAAAGTAATAAGAACAAAACATGCCAACCTCTTCATTCAAATAAGCATTCACAATCGATGCTTCAACGTTTGCCTTTTGTTTAGCATTACGTTTCAAGTTGTGGAGATACCTGATATACACACACACACATATATATATATAAAACTTATAAGAATGCATGTGTAATTGTAATGAAATAAAAAAAAGTAAGATTTTACCTTTCAAATGGGTACATCCACCTGTATTGCACCGGACCACAAATTCTCGCTTCATACGCTAAGTGAACGGGTAAGTGTTCCATCGAGTTAAAGAAGCTAGGTGGAAAAATTTGTTCCAACTTACACAAAATCACTGGAATGTCTTCATCTAAACGAATCATATCATCGATCGTGATCGTTGTAGCCGTTAAATCTCTAAAAAATAGACTTAATTCAGTGATAGCCCTCCACACATTGTTAGGAAGAAGTTCCTTGAACGCAATCGGTATCAAGCGTTGCATAAATACATGACAATCATGACTCTTCATCCTTGCAACCTTACCCGTTGTTGTGTCTACACATCGACTCAAGTTCGACACGTAGCCGTCCGGAAAGTTAAACTCCTTTATCCACCTACACAATCTTTGTTTTTGTGGCTTATCCAGTGTGTAGCTAGCCTTTGGAAATTTACCTGTACGCTCATCCTTTTTCAACTCTGGACGGCGACAAAGAGTGTCCAAATCCTCCCGAGACTTTGGAGTGTCTTTCGTCTTGCCTTCGGTGTTCATGATTGTGTGGAACACATTGTCAAACACATTCTTTTCAATGTGCATCACATCCAAATTGTGTCGTATCAATAGTGAACTCCAGTATGGTAAGTCCCAAAAAATACTCCTTTTGTTCCAACCACCCTCAATTCCTCTGTTGTGTTCCGCTGCATTTTCCTCAGTACTTTTTTTCAACCCCGTCCACTGAATCTCATATAACAACCTACGTCCTGTACGGAGAGTAAATTATAAGTGACACTGAAAGCAATAGATAAATATACGTTAAATACTCATTAAATAAATGTATAAAATACCATCTCGAAGTGGAGGTCGATTGTTTGTGACTGCTCTGTTCTTTACGAAGTTCTTCTTATTTCTTCGAAACGGGTGACCTTGAGGTAAGAACCTACGGTGATTATCGAACCATGAAACTTTTCTACTCACCGGGAGACTGAAAGCTTCAGAATTCTCCATACAATACGGACATGCTTTCTTTCCGGCCGTACTCCACCCGGACAACATACCATATGCAGGAAAGTCGCTAATGGTCCATAAAAGAGCAGCACGCACTACTACAAAAACGGGCTTTAGAGACGCTCAAAAGTGTCATTAAAAGTAGCTTTTAATGATGCTTTTGCTATAGTGACGCTTTGTTCAAGCGCCACCTGATTTGGCGTTTCTATAGATTGTTATTGTGACGCTTTAAAGCATCACCGTAGATGGTCGTTATGACGCTTTTACGCATCATAGTAATGCTATTTAGTGACGCTAACCGACGTCAAAGCAGTTTGTTATTGTGATGCTTTCTCGCGTCACAAAAAATTATAACCAACTTAACCACCTCCTTTAATAATGCTTTTATGCGTTATTTTAACACTATTTCGCGACGCTAACCAACATCACGATGGTGTGCTTTAGAGACGGTTTCTTACTTCACTAAAGATTTATAACTAACTTAACCACCTCATTTAGTGATGCTTTTAGTAACTAATATATGTAATACTAGTAACAATATATATACTTCTGAGTGAGAATATACCTATATGCTTCCGCCCTAACTTGCTCAAAAATATATAAAAAACATCATAATAATAAAATATTGTCATTCGCTTGTAAACCAGAAACAACCATGTATATTCCAATTAATTGCAACAACCAGTGGAAAAGATATGTTAAATATAGAACAAATTCTCTCTTCAAGTATCCAATCTTTGATCTAAAGAAATGATGGATAAAACCTAGCTAGCTAAAACAATTTTATATAGATCGCATCTCAAACAACACTATTTTGCATGATAATTATGCACAAACTATAAGTTTCGATCAATGAAGAATTTGTTATGTGGAATGAAAACAACCATTGCAGTTCCGTAAACAAATGTCATCATTGTAGATTGAGGAGATCGTCGATGGCATCTTCAAACTGCTATCTCCTATGCTTATCAACCTACACAATAGAATCTTAGTACAAAAAATAAAGTATTATGAGTTGGAAACAAAGGAGAATGAAAAAGGTTTAGATATGCAAAGTGCTGCTAAGCTATCAAATTAGCAAATATAATTAGAAAAATGCAGATTCAAATGAATATACACAATATGTATATTTCCTCTGTAATATAACATGAGCCAGATATAGAACACATCGAAATAAAAGGACACAACCCCAACTACATGGTTGATAATTCTTAAGAGAACAAAAAATGTGCAGCTTATAATTACAATTTCCTTTCATTCTCAATATCTCTCAAGAAGAAAAGCAGAGACAAAAACACTCTACTAAAAATTTTGGTAGCTAAGTGAGTAAACAAGGAACAACATATACGGTATAAATTTATAGAACTTGGTGCAAGTCCCACATTTTCAATTCACCTCATATTCCTAAAAGGATTATATTGAACCACCGAAGTGAGTGGTAAGCTCAAAGACATTTATTCATAGATACTGATTTAATCAGACATCAATGTCATAAACTACTTGCAATAGAACCGAAAAAAATTCAAAATGAGGTTATTTGTTAAAGCAAAAGCAAAATAAAAGAATAAAAATACATAAAGGAGTTTCAATATACCTTACGTGCACTTTTATGAATGTTCATAAACAGTGCTTTGTAGTAATTTGTTGCATATCACGGAACATGTATAATTGACCACCAGATCGTCATCAATGCCAACGCTCAGCAATGCAGTTAACATATAAAACCCAAAAGTTATTTGATGCTAGCAAAAGACTATCAACTATCTAAGAAAAGGTTGTATATTGCACTAAGAGTTGCAAAATCACCCAGATTGTATCAATCCAGTAGAAGTTTGATCACTTGAACAACCTATATCATGGCATATATATCAAAGAGTATAATTGGCAACAATGTTTTAAGACATGTACCTGAGAATTAAAAAAAAGTACAGGCAGCCTCCATAGCAACCTCAAGAGCTCTAAACTCAATGGGCATGTAATCTGCAAATGTTTTTGTTTAGATATTGTCAAAATTGCTCCTCCTTTCCTTATGCTTAATTTCGGACCTTTATATTGCAAAACTTCACTGACTACTACAACAAGAATCATCTTTGCAGTTCCACCACATACTGTAGAACATAGCTATCAAGAGAGTTTAAGAGAAAAGCCCTCAAATTATAGCAGATATAGTAATCAGACATACATTGTATCTAATTCTGCAAAAATGTAGCATAAAGTTGACATTTGAAAGGCTTTATGGTTAATACATGTATGATTACTGTTTGGTATTAACAACAAAAAAAAAGATAAATTGAATTTACATTATTTGTGGGCTTAGGTTTCTCAAACTACAAAACAGAGTGAAATGTACAAGCAGCCTCAAAAGGAGTAACATACCCCAAAATAAAGAGTAGCCAAAGTAAACACCAACCTATTTGACAAGTAAATAGTGAGATAAAAGATAATTATAGTTAAAATAAATCACAATGGTGCAAATGAATATCAGTTGAAATAATACGTAATCCCTCAAATGGAGAGTCCAAAAGTATTCTCATGGAGTGTCTTCATGGAAAATGGAGTTATAATTATTCAAAGGTTAGTGCCAGAAATATATGTGGCATCACAATTGTAATAAATATGAACTTCATCAGTTTTCAGAGTAATGATAAAAGTCCATATATTGTATAGGAGGCCAAGAAGGTTTCTTTGATAATGATTTATTAAAGCAGATCTTAATAGAATATAAAAGAGGATCATATATGCATATGCCAAATACATCATACCAAAGGATCATATGCATATGCCAAGAAAAGAATCCATATTCTGTAGTAATAACCTTCATCTCAGAATCTTATGTAGTTACTCCAGGAATATAATACCTTAATTCATTAAACCAGAGAAAATAAAAATTAAGAAAATAAGCCTAAATAAATAAATAATAGTATACTCTGAAGTATATAACAGTCATCAGCTTTAGATAGTTCAAAACATCTGGCACAAGAAATTTAGATGCAAAAAATTGATAAACAATGTTATTTTTTTAATCAAATTAAAGTTTAAAGTACCAAGTCATGCTAGTGTCAATTATGATCTAGTGTTCAAGTAAGTGTAATCTCATGCGACACCCTACTCCTCTGTATAAGATATGAAGCTACTGAAATAAAAACAATAACGCATGTGAAAAACAGTAATCAGTTCAACTAATATCAAATGAGATGGTACCTGAAGAGAAAGTACGACTTGATATTTACTTTAGAGACAACACCCTCAAGAGTTGGTACTTTGAAGTCTTCCACGAGGGCTTGAAGGCCACGGATTGGATCGATTTGAGTCACGAACATAGGATCACTAGCTTGTTCCAATGTAGCAGCATAACCCTTTCCGACGTCTCCATAATTACACAAAACACCAACCTTTCCAGTAGTAATCACATCAGTGGCTCTCAGTTTTAATTTGCAAGACAAAGTGCACAGGACAATAAGGAAGATAAGTAATCAAACTACCCTGATTTACTTGACTAAGAGAGGGGTTTTCAAAACCACGTCGAATACATTATATTATTTAATAAGGTTTAGACATTTAGTTTTATCATCTAAAAACCAGAAGGCCACAACATTATTTCCTCGAATTCTATTATACATAAATACTGGAATAACTGTAATTTGATAATAATCAATTAATATATAGACACACCCATCTCTAGCATATTAACCCAAATAGAAAAACCAATGAGAAATCTAATAGGTGTACAAGAAGCTAGTTCTTTATTTCATACGTGTAAAATATTTCTCTCTCATTTCTTCTATCCTATATACCAAACCATAAGTGTAGTGGCACAAACCCAACACACAGTTTCAGTTTAACAAAACAAACCACGATTAAATATACACAAACAGTAATGAAAATACTCAACCATAATCACAAGAACACATATTTCTTCAAAAGTATTAAATAATACACAAGAAGATAACTAACCAAAAATTCAAATTAGGGATTTTTGAATTAGGGTTCAATCCAACTTGTTACTCCAAAATTAAGGCTTCAAAGAAGATAACTAACCTTCTCTATAATAGGAGGCGCGAATACACGATGTAAAACTTGAACCCACATTTCTACAATGGAGATTGAATCCACGTTTTTTATTTCATGACCGCGATCGAGCAATCTAATTTAGGCTCATATGCGAAGATTGGACACCAATCACCGGGAATCAGTCTTCGAGCGCTGCTACAATCGGTTGTCGGACATCGAAAAAGTGGATGAAGAGGTCAGAAGGCGTGTGGAATGATTCTAGGGCTCCCACGGTGAAAGTGTGTAAAATTGGTATGGGGAGAGAGAATAAAAGGGAAGTTTAGGGGAGAGATCTTAATTTTTGGAGCGGGAGAAAAAAATTAGCGAAAATTTAGGAGCGGGAGTTAAAATTAGAAGCGGGACTAAAATGTTAGCGTCACCATATTTAATTAAAAAATCAAGGCGTCATTATGTATATAATTTTGTCACGGTTACTTAAAAGCATTAATAAACAGGCGTCACCATAGTGGGTATTTTTTTGCAGTGACGCATCGTGAAGTTCTGCTTTCTAAAAACATCGTACGTTTGGACTCCATTCTCCCATAAGAAGATCAAGTCTTTTATAAGAGGTTGGAGATAAACATCCAGTTTGTCCTTTGGATTCGTTGGTCCAGGCACCAATACAGTCAGAAACATTGTTTGAGGTTTCATGCACATCCACGGAGGAAGATTATACGGAGTCAGTATCACCGGCCACAAAGAATACTGCTTCCCATGCATCCCAAACGGTGCAAAACCATCAGTACACAAACCTAATCTCACATTCCTCGGTTCACAAGCAAAATCTGGAAACACGTTGTCAAGATGTTTCCAGGCCTTTGAGTCTGCCGGATGTCGCATCTCCCTCGACTCAGCCGAAGAGGAATCTGTAGCATGCCACGTCATGTGTTGTGCAGTGGCACTTGATTGATATAATCTCATCAAACGAGGAATGATAGGAAGGTAGTACATCTTCTTATATGGCACTTTCTTCTTTGTCTTCTTCGATTGACCACCAGGTCCCTTTCGACGTGCCTCTTTGTACCGGGGATGGCCACACAATCTACACATGTTCAGACTGCTATCTTCGTCACCCCAATATAACATGCAACCCTTCACACAACAATCAATCTTCTCAACCGGCAAACCAACATTCTTCAACATTTGTTTGCTTTGATGAAACGTCGTAGGCACCTTATTATTTTGAGGACAAATTTCACTGCATAACTGTGTCACTTGCTCATATGCCCTGTTAGAAAGCTTGTTCTCGGTCTTAATGTTCATGAGTCGTGCATTAAATGACAACTGTGAGTGAGATTCACAACCCGGATATAAATCTTCTTCGACTAATTTGAGCATCTCATAAAATCGAAATGCCTCATTCGTCGGCTCCTCTTCCATGTTTGAAAAACCAGCTTCCCTGATCATTGTTTGATACATATTCGGTTCTTCGTCCCCAAACTGTTGTTCTTCGTCCCCAAACTGTTGTTCTTCGTCCCCAAAATGTTGTTCTTCGTCCCCAAACTGTTGTTCTTCGTCCCCAAAATGTTGTTCTTCGTCCCCAAACTGTTGTTCTTCGTCCCCAAAATGTTGTTCTTCGTCCCCAAACTGTTGTTCTACCTCGTTACTAGTGCCAACATGATCGAAATTTGCTTCTTGTTGATAGATTTCAACAGTGTAATAGTAAAACACTTCATCAAATCTATAAGGCCAACGTGTTTCGCCATGACTAGTCCAATTATAATAATTATCAACGAAACCATTCTTCACAATATGCACTAGGACCTCATCAATCTCTTTATATTGCTTATTCTGACATTTCTTAGCATTACACGGACACCTAATGCAATTTCCACTCATGTAATGTGGCTGGCTTTTTGCAAATTCAACAAATAACACGAGTTCATTATAAAATTCCACATTCACATTTCCTCTAATCATTCTAGGAGTACAATACATCCAACGACGGTCAGGCAAATCCATCTGCTAAACATTTAAGTGGAGCAACACATTACTAAACTAAACTTAGGGAAAATTTCAAAATAAGTCATGTAACTTAGATTGATTCCATTTTAAATCCTTTAAGTTTTCACTTTTTCAAAATACATCCTAAAGTGTCCAATTTACATCCTTTTGTTCAATTTACGTCCTATAACTTAGGTTGATTTCATTTTAAATCCTTTAAGTTTTCACTTTTTCAAAATACGTCCTAAGGTGTCCAATAACCAAATTTGTCGGAAGCCCCAATTTTAAACAAAAGTTCGAGCCGCGCGTGACAGCTTCTAGAAAAAAATTAATTTCGATAAAAAAATGATGTAAATTGGACATCTTAGGACGTATTTTGAAAAAAGTGAAAACCTAAAGGATTTAAAATGAAATTGTCCTAAGTTACAGGACGTAAATTGAACACCTTAGGACGTATTTTGAAAAAGTGAAAACATAAAGGATTTAAAATGGAATCGACCTAAGTTACCGGATGTATTTTGAAATTTTCCCGTAAACTTATAATAAATTCAAACAAAACTTATGATATATATAAAACATGTAATTACATTATATTGAATTTTATATATAGAGTAAATTAAAAATGGTAGAAAATGTACCGTAATTTGATGTTTCTGAATACCCGAGCATGAGCATAAAAAAATTAGGCAGTTGAAAGTTTTGGTGTAAATTTGCAATACGAAAGTGAAGTGGAAAAAAAGAAAGTTTTAGGGAAACATTTCCCGACGGAAATGCCGACGGACTTATCTTTCCGTCGGCATTTCACCGCCCAAATTTTCCGTCAGTCAAGATAAATGCCGACGGAATATCCGTCGGCATTTATGAAATGGTGAATTCCGACGGAAACTTAATTCCGTCGGCATTTCACCGCCCAAAATTTCCGTCAGTCAAGATAAATGCCGACGGAATATCCGTCGGCATTTATCAAATGATGAATTCCGACGGAAACTTAATTCCGTCGGCATTTGGCGTGTTATTTTTTTTTTTATTAATTAATTCAATTTTTTGTATATATAGCAACAACACAAAGCTCACACACACCATATTCGATTTTTTCTATTTTGCAAAGAAATATCATGTCTTCTTCATCTTCTATTCGATTTCAGCAAGGCCTTGTTTGTTATTGTGGAAAGGCATGTCGTACATATGCTTCTAAACAACCTAGAAGTAAAGGGAGGATATTTCATAATTGTCCTGACTCCCTAAGTGATGGTTGTGGTGGTGGATGTGGTTTCTTTGTATGGGCTGATACTCTAGAAAACTGTGGTGTTGACAAGAATCAAGGATCTAATCAAAGTGACCAAGAAACTGAAGACATGGAGAAAATGACTCAAGAGATGAAGAAATTGGTTACAGAAATCAAGAATTTGGCTGAAGAAATCAAGGATTTAATCAAAGTGAACAAAATCATTTTGATTGTGCTAGTTCTCATGGTTGCATCTACCACCTTCAAGTGGTTTGGTTAAATATATGTATAATGCACTCTATATGAGACTATTTTAATTTGTACTAAAATGCACTCTTCAAGTGGTTTAAATCTATATCTAGAATGCACTCTAAATGAGATTATTTTGTACTCAATGAAACAAATGAATGCACCCTATTTTCATCTATACACCAATAAACTACACAAATAAACTGCAATATATAGTTCAACATATTTTTCAACATAAACATAAATATATACATAAAGATAAATAAGTTCAACAGAAAATTAAATAAGTTCAACAGAAAATTAAATAAGTTCAACAAAAAAATAAATTAGTTCAACACAAAATTAAATTGTTCAAATTGTTCAACCAGGATAGTTGCCAGGATAGTTGCCAGGATAGTTGCTAGTGCCCGGAAAGTTAAAATATTGTTCCATATCATCATTCAAGTTGACGTTGCCACCGTCGGCCTGACCTGCATCTTGACCTGCAGCTTGATCTGGAGCTGGACCTGGAGCTGGACCTGGCGGTGGTTGCCCCATCGTCTGTTGATAGATGGCCTCGATCTGCTCAGCAGACATCCCCAACGTCCGACCCGCATTGGTACTCCATGTGCGGAAGTAGTTCTCGAACGTTGCCATTAAGTTCGGATCCGGGACGGCAGTGGAGGATACGGACGGCTGCGATGCACTCTGGGCCGACCGACCACTTGGTGTCCTCACGGCGCTGCTCATCCCACCAAGGCCAAGGACCCTTCCCTTGGAGGTCGGGGCAACGTCAAGGTAACACTGGTCCACGTCAACAGCCGGAGGGGTACCGCTGCTTCCGGATTCAGCAGTAGTCGTGGCGGTGGCTTGCGTCTCGGCCTCTTCAATCCTCTGTCGGACGCTCAACTACATAATTAAAAAATTAAAATTAATTTAATTATCTATATATATATAATGTAATTAATACATAAATTTAATTAAACTTACGTGGAGGTCAGTAGTGCGCCCGTAGGTGGACGTCTGTGTATCGGTATTAAACGGATGAAGAAGACTCAGCCGATCCAAGTGGGTGTGTGGACGTCCAGTCTCCCGCTCCTATTACGTATCAAATAAACATATACAAATTAATTTAGATAACTAATATAAAATAATTAACTATAATTATTTAATTTTTAAAAATTAATGAAAACTTACGATAGCAAGTGATTGCTCGAGGACGGACCGAGCTCCCCCCCGATGCACTGCCATCCCGCCTCCAACGTCGGTTCTGCGGTTGGCCCGAGCTTTGTCACACTTCTCTTGGTAAGCCTGGTTCATCCACTTCTCAACCAACGACTCCCACAGGTCAACACCATCCTCGTCTTTCCCCAGAACACGATTCACGTCACGATCACGCCAGGCCGTTCTCCAGTCGTACATCATGTTCGTGTACCGAGTAGAACAAAGATTGTACCACTTCTCGTAAATAGCGGCGTCCGAGTAGATCGTCGTATCCCAACGGGCCTTTTTCTATACAAATAAATATTCAACATATTTATCAAATAATATGAATAATTAGTTATTTAATAAACTTTAAATATTGTAATTATATACCTGGAACTCCTCGAAATAAACATCCTTTTTAGATTGTGGCACCTTCGACCAAGTGATAGCACCCTTAGAAATCTTGCAATCCTTAAAGGATTTTGTGCACATCCTGGACACCTCATTACCGGGCACCAACCTGTAAAATTATTAATATGGAGTATAAACTAACACATTATAAATAAATAAATAAAGTTAATCGTTATTGAATCTCATCAAACATTAGAATTATTGACTTACGCTCCTGAAACGATTTCAATGGGTTTCCTTTTGTCTCGAACAGGATGCTGACGAGAAGAGGATGACGAACCAACCGACATCGTAGTCGTCGGCGGCGGCGGCGACACTGCCACAGGAGGAGGAGGAGGAGCCGTCACAGGAACTGATTCATCCCGAGACCTCCTTGAACGTGACCACAATGACGACCTACGACGTGAACCCGAACCCTGATTCGGTACTTGTTCACTCATCTGTTTCAATCAATAAAAAATACATAATTTTACTAATTATCAATTTAATGAACATATTGCTAATTTAAAATTTTTACTAATATAGCATATTCCTAATTTAATCAACATATTCCTAATTTAAATCAAAACAATATATATATAACCTAATTACAACGTGATACCACCGTCGAACCATCTAATTAACTAATAATTTAAACAATTGATTGAAACATGCATCACCTACATTAAAAATATTTCTAAATTAACATATTCCTAAATTAATAAATCTAAACATAATTAAAATAATACTTTTCTAATTGGAGTTTTCTAATTATCAATTTAATGAACATATTCCTAATTTAATTTTTTTACTAATATAGCATATTACTAATTTAATTAATCAACATATTCCTAATTTAATCAACAATAACCTAATTTAATTATTATTTTTCTACCTAACTTAATCAATAATAAAAAATTGAACATATATATTCCTAAATTAACAAACCTAAAACTAATTAAAATAATAATTTTCTAATTGGGTCAATAATTATCAATTTAATGAACATATTCCTAATTTAAATTTTTTACTAATATAACGTATTCCTAATTTAATCAACATATTCCTAATTACAACGTGATCCAACGGTCGAACCACTATATCTAAACTAATTTAAACAATTGATTGAAACATTCACTACCTACATTAAAAATATTCTATATCAAAATTACACCATTAAATTAAACTAGCTAGTAATTAACTATATAACAATTAATTAATGTATACATATAACAATTAATTAATTAATTAACCTTAAAAAACTACTCGATCTATCAAAATTATTCTTAATCAACAAATTAAATTAACTAACGTACATACTAACATGATCATAATATTTTAACAACTAACTAAATCAATATAACATGCAAATCAACATTAAATTATTCATATTTACATATATCCATGCATAAACATATATAAGTATTAAAATTAAGTAATAGAACTAATTAAGAAAACGTACCGTATCAATGTAATCGAAGAAATTTGCTTCAATAGCCTCGTCCTCGTCTTCGTCTTCCCCACCGAATCCTCACTCACGCACGCCCCTTTTTTTTTTCTAAAACGAACTGATCTGATTGATTTGAGGCCCTTATATATTAAAAAAAAAAATATTGCCGACGGATATTCCGTCGGCATTTCCCTCGGTAACCGCCGACTTTAATCCCTCGTTTTCCAATAAGGTAACCGTTGGCATTAAAGTCGGCGGTTACCGAGGGAAATGCCGACGGAATATCCGTCGGCAATATTTTTTTTTTTAATATATAAGGGCCTCAAATCAATCAGATCAGTTCGTTTTAGAAAAAAAAAAGGGGCGTGCGTGAGTGAGGATTCGGTGGGGAAGACGAGGACGAGGCTATTGAAGCAAATTTCTTCGATTACATTGATACGGTACGTTTTCTTAATTAGTTCTATTACTTAATTTTAATACTTATATATGTTTATGCATGGATATATGTAAATATGAATAATTTAATGTTGATTTGCATGTTATATTGATTTAGTTAGTTGTTAAAATATTATGATCATGTTAGTATGTACGTTAGTTAATTTAATTTGTTGATTAAGAATAATTTTGATAGATCGAGTAGTTTTTTAAGGTTAATTAATTAATTAATTGTTATATGTATACATTAATTAATTGTTATATAGTTAATTACTAGCTAGTTTAATTTAATGGTGTAATTTTGATATAGAATATTTTTAATGTAGGTAGTGAATGTTTCAATCAATTGTTTAAATTAGTTTAGATATAGTGGTTCGACCGTTGGATCACGTTGTAATTAGGAATATGTTGATTAAATTAGGAATACGTTATATTAGTAAAAAATTTAAATTAGGAATATGTTCATTAAATTGATAATTATTGACCCAATTAGAAAATTATTATTTTAATTAGTTTTAGGTTTGTTAATTTAGGAATATATATGTTCAATTTTTTATTATTGATTAAGTTAGGTAGAAAAATAATAATTAAATTAGGTTATTGTTGATTAAATTAGGAATATGTTGATTAATTAAATTAGTAATATGCTATATTAGTAAAAAAATTAAATTAGGAATATGTTCATTAAATTGATAATTAGAAAACTCCAATTAGAAAAGTATTATTTTAATTATGTTTAGATTTATTAATTTAGGAATATGTTAATTTAGAAATATTTTTAATGTAGGTGATGCATGTTTCAATCAATTGTTTAAATTATTAGTTAATTAGATGGTTCGACGGTGGTATCACGTTGTAATTAGGTTATATATATATTGTTTTGATTTAAATTAGGAATATGTTGATTAAATTAGGAATATGCTATATTAGTAAAAATTTTAAATTAGCAATATGTTCATTAAATTGATAATTAGTAAAATTATGTATTTTTTATTGATTGAAACAGATGAGTGAACAAGTACCGAATCAGGGTTCGGGTTCACGTCGTAGGTCGTCATTGTGGTCACGTTCAAGGAGGTCTCGGGATGAATCAGTTCCTGTGACGGCTCCTCCTCCTCCTCCTGTGGCAGTGTCGCCGCCGCCGCCGACGACTACGATGTCGGTTGGTTCGTCATCCTCTTCTCGTCAGCATCCTGTTCGAGACAAAAGGAAACCCATTGAAATCGTTTCAGGAGCGTAAGTCAATAATTCTAATGTTTGATGAGATTCAATAACGATTAACTTTATTTATTTATTTATAATGTGTTAGTTTATACTCCATATTAATAATTTTACAGGTTGGTGCCCGGTAATGAGGTGTCCAGGATGTGCACAAAATCCTTTAAGGATTGCAAAATTTCTAAGGGTGCTATCACTTGGTCGAAGGTGCCACAATCTAAAAAGGATGATTATTTCGAGGAGTTCCAGGTATATAATTACAATATTTAAAGTTTATTAAATAACTAATTATTCATATTATTTGATAAATATGTTGAATATTTATTTGTATAGAAAAAGGCCCGTTGGGATACGACGATCTACTCGGACGCCGCTATTTACGAGAAGTGGTACAATCTTTGTTCTACTCGGTACACGAACATGATGTACGACTGGAGAACGGCCTGGCGTGATCGTGACGTGAATCGTGTTCTGGGGAAAGACGAGGATGGTGTTGACCTGTGGGAGTCGTTGGTTGAGAAGTGGATGAACCAGGCTTACCAAGAGAAGTGTGACAAAGCTCGGGCCAACCGCAGAACCGACGTTGGAGGCGGGATGGCAGTGCATCGGGGGGGAGCTCGGTCCGTCCTCGAGCAATCACTTGCTATCGTAAGTTTTCATTAATTTTTAAAAATTAAATAATTATAGTTAATTATTTTATATTAGTTATCTAAATTAATTTGTATATGTTTATTTGATACGTAATAGGAGCGGGAGACTGGACGTCCACACACCCACTTGGATCGGCTGAGTCTTCTTCATCCGTTTAATACCGATACACAAACGTCCACCTACGGGCGCACTACTGACCTCCACGTAAGTTTAATTAAATTTATGTATTAATTACATTACATATATATAGATAATTAAATTAATTTTAATTTTTTAATTATGTAGTTGAGCGTCCGACAGAGGATTGAAGAGGCCGAGACGCAAGCCACCGCCACGACTACTGCTGAATCCGGAAGCAGCGGTACCCCTCCGGCTGTTGACGTGGACCAGTGTTACCTTGACGTTGCCCCGACCTCCAAGGGAAGGGTCCTTGGCCTTGGTGGGATGAGCAGCGCCGTGAGGACACCAAGTGGTCGGTCGGCCCAGAGTGCATCGCAGCCGTCCGTATCCTCCACTGCCGTCCCGGATCCGAACTTAATGGCAACGTTCGAGAACTACTTCCGCACATGGAGTACCAATGCGGGTCGGACGTTGGGGATGTCTGCTGAGCAGATCGAGGCCATCTATCAACAGACGATGGGGCAACCACCGCCAGCTCCAGCTCCAGGTCCAGCTCCAGATCAAGCTGCAGGTCAAGATGCAGGTCAGGCCGACGGTGGCAACGTCAACTTGAATGATGATATGGAACAATATTTTAACTTTCCGGGCACTAGCAACTATCCTGGCAACTATCCTGGCAACTATCCTGGTTGAACAATTTGAACAATTTAATTTTGTGTTGAACTAATTTATTTTTTTGTTGAACTTATTTAATTTTCTGTTGAACTTATTTAATTTTCTGTTGAACTTATTTATCTTTATGTATATATTTATGTTTATGTTGAAAAATATGTTGAACTATATATTGCAGTTTATTTGTGTAGTTTATTGGTGTATAGATGAAAATAGGGTGCATTCATTTGTTTCATTGAGTACAAAATAATCTCATTTAGAGTGCATTCTAGATATAGATTTAAACCACTTGAAGAGTGCATTTTAGTACAAATTAAAATAGTCTCATATAGAGTGCATTATACATATATTTAACCAAACCACTTGAAGGTGGTAGATGCAACCATGAGAACTAGCACAATCAAAATGATTTTGTTCACTTTGATTAAATCCTTGATTTCTTCAGCCAAATTCTTGATTTCTGTAACCAATTTCTTCATCTCTTGAGTCATTTTCTCCATGTCTTCAGTTTCTTGGTCACTTTGATTAGATCCTTGATTCTTGTCAACACCACAGTTTTCTAGAGTATCAGCCCATACAAAGAAACCACATCCACCACCACAACCATCACTTAGGGAGTCAGGACAATTATGAAATATCCTCCCTTTACTTCTAGGTTGTTTAGAAGCATATGTACGACATGCCTTTCCACAATAACAAACAAGGCCTTGCTGAAATCGAATAGAAGATGAAGAAGACATGATATTTCTTTGAAAAATAGAAAAAATCGAATATGGTGTGTGTGAGCTTTGTGTTGTTGCTATATATACAAAAAATTGAATTAATTAATAAAAAAAAAAATAACACGCCAAATGCCGACGGAATTAAGTTTCCGTCGGAATTCACCATTTGATAAATGCCGACGGATATTCCGTCGGCATTTATCTTGACTGACGGAAATTTTGGGCGGTGAAATGCCGACGGAATTAAGTTTCCGTCGGAATTCACCATTTCATAAATGCCGACGGATATTCCGTCGGCATTTATCTTGACTGACGGAAAATTTGGGCGGTGAAATGCCGACGGAAAGATAAGTCCGTCGGCATTTCCGTCGGGAAATGTTTCCCTAAAACTTTCTTTTTTTCCACTTCACTTTCGTATTGCAAATTTACACCAAAACTTTCAACTGCCTAATTTTTTTATGCTCATGCTCGGGTATTCAGAAACATCAAATTACGGTACATTTTCTACCATTTTTAATTTACTCCATATATAAAATTCAATATAATGTAATTACATGTTTTATATATATCATAAGTTTTGTTTGAATTTATTATAAGTTTAGTTTAGTAATGTGTTGCTCCACTTAAATGTTTAGCAGATGGATTTGCCTGACCGTCGTTGGATGTATTGTACTCCTAGAATGATTAGAGGAAATGTGAATGTGGAATTTTATAATGAACTCGTGTTATTTGTTGAATTTGCAAAAAGCCAGCCACATTACATGAGTGGAAATTGCATTAGGTGTCCGTGTAATGCTAAGAAATGTCAGAATAAGCAATATAAAGAGATTGATGAGGTCCTAGTGCATATTGTGAAGAATGGTTTCGTTGATAATTATTATAATTGGACTAGTCATGGCGAAACACGTTGGCCTTATAGATTTGATGAAGTGTTTTACTATTACACTGTTGAAATCTATCAACAAGAAGCAAATTTCGATCATGTTGGCACTAGTAACGAGGTAGAACAACAGTTTGGGGACGAAGAACAACATTTTGGGGACGAAGAACAACAGTTTGGGGACGAAGAACAACATTTTGGGGACGAAGAACAACAGTTTGGGGACGAAGAACAACAGTTTGGGGACGAAGAACCGAATATGTATCAAACAATGATCAGGGAAGCTGGTTTTTCAAACATGGAAGAGGAGCCGACGAATGAGGCATTTCGGTTTTATGAGATGCTCAAATTAGTCGAAGAAGATTTATATCCGGGTTGTGAATCTCACTCACAGTTGTCATTTAATGCACGACTCATGAACATTAAGACCGAGAACAAGCTTTCTAACAGGGCATATGAGCAAGTGACACAGTTATGCAGTGAAATTTGTCCTCAAAATAATAAGGTGCCTACGACGTTTCATCAAAGCAAACAAATGTTGAAGAATGTTAGTTTGCCGGTTGAGAAGATTGATTGTTGTGTGAAGGGTTGCATGTTATATTGGGGTGACGAAGATAGCAGTCTGAACATGTGTAGATTGTGTGGCCATCCCCGGTACAAAGAGGCACGTCGAAAGGGACCTGGTGGTCAATCGAAGAAGACAAAGAAGAAAGTGCCATATAAGAAGATGTACTACCTTCCTATCATTCCTCGTTTGATGAGATTATATCAATCAAGTGCCACTGCACAACACATGACGTGGCATGCTACAGATTCCTCTTCGGCTGAGTCGAGGGAGATGCGACATCCGGCAGACTCAGAGGCCTGGAAACATCTTGACAACGTGTTTCCAGATTTTGCTTGTGAACCGAGGAATGTGAGATTAGGTTTGTGTACTGATGGTTTTGCACCGTTTGGGATGCATGGGAAGCAGTATTCTTTGTGGCCGGTGATACTGACTCCGTATAATCTTCCTCCGTGGATGTGCATGAAACCTCAAACAATGTTTCTGACTGTATTGGTGTCTGGACCAACGAATCCAAAGGACAAACTGGATGTTTATCTCCAACCTCTTATAAAAGACTTGATCTTCTTATGGGAGAATGGAGTCCAAACGTACGATGTTTTTAGAAAGCAGAACTTCACGATGCGTGCTGCTCTTTTATGGACCATTAGCGACTTTCCTGCATATGGTATGTTGTCCGGGTGGAGTACGGCCGGAAAGAAAGCATGTTCGTATTGTATGGAGAATTCTGAAGCTTTCAGTCTCCCGGTGAGTAGAAAAGTTTCATGGTTCGATAATCACCGTAGGTTCTTACCTCAAGGTCACCCGTTTCGAAGAAATAAGAAGAACTTCGTAAAGAACAGAGCAGTCACAAACAATCGACCTCCACTTCGAGATGGTATTTTATACATTTATTTAATGAGTATTTAACGTATATTTATCTATTGCTTTCAGTGTCACTTATAATTTACTCTCCGTACAGGACGTAGGTTGTTATATGAGATTCAGTGGACGGGGTTGAAAAAAAGTACTGAGGAAAATGCAGCGGAACACAACAGAGGAATTGAGGGTGGTTGGAACAAAAGGAGTATTTTTTGGGACTTACCATACTGGAGTTCACTATTGATACGACACAATTTGGATGTGATGCACATTGAAAAGAATGTGTTTGACAATGTGTTCCACACAATCATGAACACCGAAGGCAAGACGAAAGACACTCCAAAGTCTCGGGAGGATTTGGACACTCTTTGTCGCCGTCCAGAGTTGAAAAAGGATGAGCGTACAGGTAAATTTCCAAAGGCTAGCTACACACTGGATAAGCCACAAAAACAAAGATTGTGTAAGTGGATAAAGGAGTTGAACTTTCCGGACGGCTACGTGTCGAACTTGAGTCGATGCGTAGACACAACAACGGGTAAGGTTGCAAGGATGAAGAGTCATGATTGTCATGTATTTATGCAACGCTTGATACCGATTGCGTTCAAGGAACTTCTTCCTAACAATGTGTGGAGGGCTATCACTGAATTAAGTCTATTTTTTAGAGATTTAACGGCTACAACGATCACGATCGATGATATGATTCGTTTAGATGAAGACATTCCAGTGATTTTGTGTAAGTTGGAACAAATTTTTCCACCTAGCTTCTTTAACTCGATGGAACACTTACCCGTTCACTTAGCGTATGAAGCGAGAATTTGTGGTCCGGTGCAATACAGGTGGATGTACCCATTTGAAAGGTAAAATCTTACTTTTTTTTTATTTCATTACAATTACACATGCATTCTTATAAGTTTTATATATATATATATGTGTGTGTGTATATCAGGTATCTCCACAACTTGAAACGTAATGCTAAACAAAAGGCAAACGTTGAAGCATCGATTGTGAATGCTTATTTGAATGAAGAGGTTGGCATGTTTTGTTCTTATTACTTTGAAGACCACGTCAACACAAAGTTAAGAAGTGCTCCACGTAACTTCGGTGGTACATCCGCTGACGATATCAGTGAAGAGGTCGATGGAATGCTCTCCATATTCAAGTCTAAGGGACGGCCAATAGGAAAACCCACTGAACAATATTGGGAGACAAACTCGGAGGCGGAAATAGCACAAACGTATGTGTTATTGAATTGTGATGAAGTTCAGCCATACATTGAGTAAGTATTTCATATATAAATCGTCTATTTAAATACCACTTCATTTATGTCATTTAATATTAACCAAGTTTTTGAATGTTGTGAATTAGGATGTACACTCAAGAACTACGACGAGCAGAACCAAACATCTCAAATGCATATATAGATGCTCGTATTCAACGTGAATTTTCCCGATGGTTCGAACGTTATGTGAGTACCATTTAATTAATTATGTTTTACGTAAATAAATTAATATTTATTTTAATTAATTTTAAATTGAGCCGTATAGGGACGGGATAACGCTCTAGACAGTCCATTCTTACGAGATCTCAGCAAGGGACCACTACGTCGTGTAAAGACTTACAACGGTTATATTGTGAAGGGCTACAGATTTCATACGTCTGGGTATGCATCGACAAAGGGGACTACCAACAGTGGCGTCTGCGTTAGCAGTGCGAATTACAATGCAGATGCAAGTGATTACTTTGGGGTGTTACGGGAAGTCGTCGAAGTAGAATATCCAGGATATCCATCAAAGACTGTAGTGTTGTTCAAGTGTCATTGGTTTGATTCAGGCCATCTAGGAACAATAATTCACCCGGAGTACAAGCTCGTTGATGTTAGTTCGAAAAGGACGTATGTTGCGGATGATCCATTTGTATTTGCCCATCAAGTATCTCAAGTATACTACTGCACATATCCGGGAGCTCCACGTGGTTATGAATGGCACGCTGTTTGCAAAGTAAAGGCAAGGTCAATGGTAGAAGTCCCTAAAAAGGACAGAAATACTGAAGATGAATCTCCATTTCAAACAGAACAAATAGAGACTCCAACTGAAGTCTTTACGGGAAATTTTAAAAAAAAAAAAAAAAATCGCCAAAATGCTGACGGAATTCACCTTCCGTCGGTATTTACTTTTTGAAAAATACCGACGGATAATCCGTCGGTATTTACCCTTATATAAAACCTCAACCTAGGGTTTTATTTCCGAAATTTTACTCTCTCCCGAACTCGCCTCTCTCCCACCTCGCCTCCCTCCACAACTGGCCTTCTGCTCCTCCCTCGCCTTCGCCGCCGTCCGCATCTTCAAACTCGTGGAGCCCGCCGCCCTGACCTCTCCTCCGTCGTCCCAATCGGCGCCCTCTACTCCCTCTCTCTCTCCGTCTCCTTCATCCAAATGCTCAAAGCCCTAATGCCCGTCGCCGTTTACTCAATCAGAATTCTGCTAAAAAAGGACGGTTACAAAACCTCCACCATGTCCAATATGCTCGCGATTTCCGTGGGAGTCGCGATTGCCGCGTACGGCGAGGCGGAATACGATTTGTGGTGGTGCTTCTTCCGCCAAATTGGAGTTTGTTTTCCAAGTGAATGTCATCCATCTAATTCGATGTTTCCATGGTGAAGGTCGTTTCATTCTTAGTTTGGTTATTTTTATTTTTCCACAGCTCCCATAATATCTTATTTTAATGATATCTATTCATATTAGATTAACACAGTTTTCAATTTCAAGTTACATTGATTAATTCTTGC
Organism: Galeopsis tetrahit; assembly: GCA_963675135.1. NCBI lineage: Eukaryota > Viridiplantae > Streptophyta > Magnoliopsida > Lamiales > Lamiaceae > Galeopsis > Galeopsis tetrahit. Next base: position 53,836,233 of record OY776131.1, on the reverse strand, counting down.
TACTTATTGGGAATTAGGGAGAAGATATTGTTGGACTGATATTGGTGTTTTATGTATTCATCATTGTGAGAAATATTTGTTATAGTTGTGTTAATGATATATTTCAGTATAGGTTTAGTTTTTGGTGGTCTTGATTCTGATTAGTGAATGATGATTATGTCCAAGTAGATTTTTCTTTCAAAATAATGTATACTTTTGTTGTAGTTTTAATTCGGAAGTAGTTGTACATGTAATTTTAAAAAGTATTTCGACAAACCAATGCCAATTAATTGTGGTCGGAAAATGAAATTCTGGTCGGAAAATGAAATTCTGGTCGGGGCCTCCCCGGCCACCCATATTTTTTTTATAAATATTTTGTTTTACTGACGGATATTCCGTCGGTAAAATGCCAACGGATATTCCGTCGGTCAAATGCCGACGGATATTCCGTCGATATGTGAATTTCGAAATCATATTTTTTTTATTCATTTTTTTGTTTTACTGACGGATATGCCCTCGGTAAATTGCCGACGGATATTCCGTCGGTCAAATGCCGACAGAAAATCCGTCGGCATGTGAATTTCGAAATCAATATTTTTTCAAAAATTAATTTCTTTTATAATTATTTTAATTCAGTCTAATTTATTTTATAATTATTTTAATCCATTCTTTCCGACGGATTTACCGACGGAATGTTGACCCGGTTTGTTAAACGGGTTGTCCGAAATACCGACGGAATATCCCTCGGTAATTCCGTCGGCAATTCCGACGGAATATCCGTCAGCAAATCCGTCAGAAATGCCGACGGAATTCAAAAATCCGTCGGTAAAAAATACTGACGACGAAAAAGCGGACGGCCGACTTTCCGTCGGCAAATCCGTCAGTAACATCGGCGGCCGACGGAAAATCCGTCGGTAAATCCGTCTCTAAAACGCCCTTTTTTTGTAGTGACACCACACTAAAATTTAAAAATAATTTTTTATTACTATACACATCCCAATTCTTTCCTATTTAATAAATTGCCAAGAATAATTAAATTCAAAAAGTGGTAATCTGATGGACTAAATTCAAAATCGTGGTAACTTAATGGACTAAAAAAAATATAATCCCGTGCAATTATATATTTTCAGACATGAGCAAATTACTTGGGGAAGAAAGAGAAAAGAAAATTACCATGAGAAAGAAGGAATTAATCTTGAAGGAGAGACCGCTAGAGTAGAGAGATAGAGTGTAAAAAGGGAAACAGATTGGAGATGTGTCACCGCGATGTGATTTCGACCAGCAGACGAAGCCCTATGAGTTATAAATAGCAACGGGAAAGGGGGTCCCTAAAATTATTCTCTTTTCTGTATGAATTTGATGATTTTTGAATGTTGAGTAGTGATTTTTTTCTTCATTGATAAACCTTTTTAATCCAGATCAGTACTGGTTGCAAGTTAATTTTTGGTAAATATGGCCAATTATTTCCCTAGCCTAAAATAGTTTCAAACTTTGATTTTGCTATTCTTAATTTTTTGTTTTCTCTAGCTACTTCCAATAGATATCTGTGCCACAGGGTTTTGCTTAATTTTTATCTGTCAAAATATTAGTGATAAAGTGTATGTTTTACTTTGTTTGATATTAAAAGAAGAATTGAGTTTGCCCTGGCCTTCATAAATATCTTGACAAATTTTTCGATTTTTGCAGAAATTGACAAGTGCATACATATATTGGAAAGGAAGTCATGATCCCAATTGAATAATGAAGCATGCACACCAGACTCTGAATCTTTTTTTTTTCTTTTTTTTGTATTTTCCACGAAATACAAATATTGCATACGCACGCACGCAGTGTAATACCGTCTCAAATAACGTACATGTTTCGTGACATAACTCCATAATTGGTCCATTTAAAACCTAGACATGTTCATCCGATTAAAACCGGCGGTTCAGGCGTTTTTTTTTTTCTCATTTTGGTCTCAAAGTCAACGGAATTTGAATTATGACATCATTTTGAGGCACGTGTTTTTTGGCACATGAGGTGTAAAATCGAGGGAAACGGGTGAGTTGCGACCAAAATTGGACAAAGGAATTAAATAGACATGGTTAAAATCCATTTTAGTCCTATAACTTTTACTTTTTCCGCGGAAGGTTATAAAAATGTTAAGTTTTTCAAAGTAATCCATAACTCCATAATTGGTCCATTTAAAACCTAGACATGTTCATCCGATTAAAACCGGCGGTTACGGATTCGAACCGCAGGTTCAGGCGTTTTTTTTTCTCATTTTGGTCTCAAAGTCAACGGAATTTGAATTACGACATCATTTTGAGGCACGTGTTTTTTGGCACATGAGGTGTAAAATCGAGGGAAACGGGTGAGTTGCGACCAAAATTGGACCAATTAAGAAAATATATATGAGATTAAATTTGAATAAACTTAACTTTTTTGGGACCCTTCCCGAAAATTATAAGACCAAAATGAATTTCAACTGGCCATAGACAAAACGCTGAAAATGACATGACATGTGCGATAGATATATCCTGAAAATGACACATCATCGAGATTAACCAGCTTTCGACTCATCAGCAGACAAAACTTCCAATTATACAGTACGGTATTTTAGATAAAAAAATTAATCATAGAAATTGTAAACAAGTTAAACGGAAATGGCATAGACGGTGGTATTTTGGATACTACTACACAAATTGCAAAATTTGAATATCAATGAGCAAGAGATTTCTGTTACAACTTAAATTATTAAATTGTTAAAATAAAACATGAGTTAAGAAGATATATGTAGTTTTCCATTTTTCTCATTTACTAAGCTGAACCCAAAAGAAAAAACAACGGAGAATGGCTAATCTTTTTTCCCATTTACCAATGGGACTGTTTTGGATCAGACAATTCAATATCAATCCTCATCCTCATCGTCATCCTGAATCATAATCACTTCCGGAAATTTCTGTGTCTTGGTTAGTTGAGATGGAGCAGCCCGTTTTGACACGGGATTATAATTGATACCTGCAGCCTTCTGGCCTTCTATTTTTATCCGAATCTCCAGTGTCTTATTCTTCTCACTGGTACTATCCTCCTCTATTTGAATCTCGGGTGTCTTTTTCTTCTGATCTTTATTATTACATTTCCTTGGCTTCTCTGTCTTGGATTTCAGATCTGGACGAGTTCGTTTTGGCACCGGATTACTCCCACCAGCCTCCTCCTGTTAATCATATACCAATGTTAGAAAAACCAAAAGGAAGGAGTCAGACACGTACAAGGAATATTAGTAGACATACGTCGTGAAATCTTATTAAAGGCACTTTCGGACAAGGTAGATCAGCGTCGTCATCATCATCATCTATCAGAATTACTTGTGGGGATTTCTTTTGGCCATTTTGAGCTCCTGCAGCAGCCTTCTGGCCTTGTGGATGATCAGATTGTTCAGCATTGTCTAATATAAGACGCAGAATATTACCGTAACTTCCACCTAACTCGTTCTCATTCATAAATTGTTTCATTTCATCTATTTCCATTTGCAACGATTCCCTCTTACTTCCATTTCTTTTTAAATCAGACACAGCATCCCATTCTGCCATACCTATATAGATGATCTGCAACAAAAATATTCAATGCAAGACATAAAGGGGTTAGAATCAATTATGTTGGTGCCAATTCCTTTTCAAGATTAGTCTCTTCAATGCTCCTTTTTTTTTTTTTTTTTTTATGAACAGCAAGGGATACTGCCTCCGAATACAAGAGACACAAACTGAGTGATTACGAACCAGGCCCAAACGAGCACATGCAGAATATAATCTCTCCAACAACGCGTACAAACCAGCAGACCAGCTAACAACTCAAGCAGGAACAAGGAAAAAAAATACAGCAAGGCCAGAACAACGAAATCACTAACAGCAAAACAGCGCTGGATGCGTTCCTTACACACTCCCGGATTCGCAATCCAAAAATTGCAACTCTTTGCCCAAAACCACGATCTTATACATATGCCATGACTTTATTAGCCATGACTTTCCTAAACTCACAAGCAGACCATCTTATATTTAGGGGGTTGGATTGATCTTTCCCATCTCAAATTCGACCGCATAAATTAAAAAAAAAACTTTTGTTGGAAGGTCGAGTCAACATGTGACACAAGAAATGCGCACTTGAGAATCAAAGTAACATGAATCTACATCACCACAGTGAGATGTACATGGAGGTGATTTGTCCGGCTTCGTATCATAAATTGGAAGGGATTCGTCCTATTCTAGTCATAAATTGGAAGCAATTCATCTCACTCTGAAACTTTTTTTTTTTTGTATTTTCCGCAAAAAAAATAGAAATACTAATATTTCATACGCACGCACGCACTAAGTGTAATTCCGTCTCAAATAACATGTTTCATGCGGCGATTAACAAAATCATTTTTCAACCAAAACTAAATCCCAAATTTAGATTGTTTCTTATTGTCATGATTTATATAAATTACATATTTTAGGGAAAACTAATAGTTTGCATCTCTTTCCTAAAATTAATTACATCATAAAAAGAACAAGATTAATGATTGTATCTGCAGATAAAATTCTCTTCTATAACTTAATGCAAGCCATGAGATATAAAATTATAAAAAAACAGCAAAAGGAAAACAAAAAACAAAAACAAGCATAATTAAAAAAAATCACCTAAAGAAAGGCCGCAATTCAAGATTAATGCCTGAAGGGACTGTGAATTTGAAATTGTTTCAGCTGTGAATTTGTTCGGGAACAAACATAAACAATATGTAAAGCAATATGTACCAGAGTACTCAGAGAAAAAAGAATTACAGTCAAAACAATTACAAAAAACCCTAAGCCCTAAACTATAAACCCTAAAATCTAAACCCTAAGTGAAGCTTAATGAATAACATATATATCGTCTATTACAGACAGACCTATTCATAATCTTTTAATAATTAACAATCAACAGATAATTGAATTTCTTAATTCCTAAAACATATCTGTGATTACAGCAACTGATAATCGACTAGCTAGATTTTTGTTTCCAAAAAATATTAATTGGTAAAAGTAGGGTTATTTCAACAGATCTAGATGAAAAAGCAGCCATAAATTAATAGTCAAATCATTTTCAGCATAATTCAAAGCTGATGTATGTGTGTCGTAGACTATTGAACACAATGAAGCTTGATTTTCATTGTTGTGCAATTATTTTCGGACATGAGCAATTACTTGGGGAAGAAAGAGACAAGAAAATTACGTGAGAAAGAAACACAATGAAGCTTGAATCTTGAAAGAGAGACCCTAGAGTAGAGAGATAGAAGAGTGTAGTGTCCGTATATACCCTTAATTTCTATTTCTAAATCCTTCCTCTCATAGTGGGCGTCTTATTTTCTGTTTCTAATGTTCTTAAAATTTACAATTATTTACCGTTTTCTTTTACAGTTTTTTAAATTGTTTTTTTAGTTCTTTACCATTTTTCTCTCTCTTATTCTTTTCTTATTTTCTCTCCTACTCTCTAATTTTAAAATTTTAAATTATATATTTTCAGACATGAGCAAATTACTTGGGGAAGAAAGTGAAAAGAAAATTACCATGAGAAAGAAGGAATTAATCTTGAAGGAGAGATCGCTAGAGTAGGGAGATAGAGTGTAAAAAGGGAAACAGATTGGAGATGTGTCACCGCGATGTGATTTCGACCAGCAGACGAAGCCCTATGAGTTATAAATAGCAACGGGAAAGGGGGTCCCTAAAATTATTCTCTTTTCTGTATGAATTTGATGATTTTTGAATGTTGAGTAGTGATTTTTTTCTTCATTGATAAACCTTTTTAATCCAGATCAGTACTGTTTGCAAGTTAATTTTTGGTAAATATGGCCAATTATTTCCCTAGCCTAAAATAGTTTCAAACTTTGATTTTGCTATTCTTAATTTATTTGTTTTCTCTAGCTACTTCCAATAGATATCTGTGCCACAGGGTTTTGCTTTTTATCTGTCAAAATATTAGTGATAAAGTGTGTAGAAAAAATAAAGATGATTCATTACTTGAAAAGGAAACAAAAAGATTACATATATCTCCTCACCTAAAGTGTAAGTATAAATGCCCTATTTATAGAAGATAAAAGCTGTAGCTAAGAAAGGAATCTGCCAGCTAATGGGAAAACTAAACAGAATAACCGTAGAGCCTTCTAGAGTAGTCTAGGGTGTGGGTGAATAATCAAGTCCATACGGGAGCACGGTAAATGCGTGTGTACGTGATATTTCTACATCCCCTCCTCAAGTTGGAAGTGGTGGTATGAGAACCATCGTCAACTTGCTGCAGAAATAATGAAGCAAAGGTCGTGGGAGTGCCTTGGTGAATAGATCAGCCAGCTGGTGTGAAGTGGTGACATGATGTAAGGCAAGAAATCCTTCTTTGTAAAGATTGCGCACAAGATGACAATCTATCTCGATGTGCTTCGTACGCTCATGGAAAACGGGATTTTCTGTAATATGGATAGCTGCAGTATTATCACAGGAAAGCTGAAGTGGGAGGTTCACTGGTAATTGTAAGTCTGTAGCAATGTAAGATATCCACTTAAGTTCCATAGCTGTAGTAGCCAATGCACGATACTCTGCTTCCGCCGATGAGCGCAACACTGTAGTTTGCTTCTTCGTTTTCCAAAATATTAAGGCATCACCAAGAAAAACATAAAAACCCGTGGTAGACTTCCGAGTATCTACACAGCTGCCCCAATCAGCATCCGAAAAGGCTCGAATAGTATGGTCAGATGAAGATGGGTAAAATAAGCCAAGAGAAGACGTGCCATGTAAATATCGAAGTACATGAAGAGCTACATCCCAGTGTGTCGATCTTGGCGAATTAACAAATTGACTAAGCTGCTGAACTGGAAAGGTAATATCAGGCCTAGAAAAGCCAAGATAGAGCAACCTACCAATGATGCGTCTGTACATGTCTGGATTAGGAAGTATAGTACCCTCTGTAGCTGAAAGTTTGACCCCAGGCGGAAAAGGTGTATGAGTGGGCTTACAATCTGTGAGTTTAGAATCCCGTATAAGATCAAGAATGTATTTCCGTTGGGTGAGTATAGTCCCCTCCTTACTTCTGGCAATCTCAAATCTTTAATAGTGAAAACAGCATGGAGATGAGCCTTTAAAGCATCAATGTGAGAAAGATGAACGCCGGTAATGAGCACATCATCAACATAAACAAGAAGAGCAACGAAAGAATCACCCGTCCCCATGGTAAACAAACAATGATCAGAAGCAGACTGAGTGAAACCATAGCGAATAAGAGTAGCACAAAACTCAGAATTCTATTCACGTGAAGCCTGCTTCAACCCGTATAAACTTCGCTTCAAGCGACAAACCTGTCCAGGAAAAGCAGTAGAGTACCCCGGAGGAGGCTCCATATTAACCTCCTCGGTCAAAACCCCATGGAGAAAGGCATTGTTAATGTCAAGTTGACATAGTGGCCATTCCTTAAGAGTTGCCAAAGCAATGAGCATGCGAACAATAAATGTTTTGGCAACAGGGGAAAAACTATCTTCATAATCCACTCCATGAACCTAATGATATCCCTTCGCAACTAAACGGGCCTTATAATGATCAATAGACCCATCAGGATGGAGTTTTACCTTGTACACCCACTTACAACCAATAGGAGTCTTGTGTGAGGGGCGTGGGACCAAATCCCAGGTGTTATTACTTTCCAACGCCTGAAGCTCTTTCAACATAGCCTTCTCCCAACAAGGAATACCTGTTGCTTGACTATATGTCTTTGGTTCAAAGATATGAGAAACAGTAGCAGTAAAAGCAACATAATTATGATCAAAGGAGACAAGTGGGTAAGGCAGTAGCTTACTAGAAGAAGAGGTAGGACCAAGAGTAGAGCTAGCAGCCACAAGTTGCGAGTCGGAAGCTTCACAGTGGAAAACAAAATCAGAGAGCCATGCTGGCGGACGAGTGATGCGATGAGGACGAGAATGGACAGGAGTGGAAGGGGTGATGAGAGGAGCAGAGGGAGATTTAGGTGGAGAAATGGGTGTTGTTGAAGATGGGGTGGTTGGAGAATCTGGAACGAGAGGAAGGATAGGAGATGACGGTGTTTCAGAAGAATTAAAAGGAAAGATATGCTCATAAAACCGAACATCTCGAGAACTAAAAATCTCATGAGTAGACAGATTATACAAACGGTAACTCTTTTGCCCGGTGACATACCCTATCATGACACACTTTAGAGCACGGGGAACAAATTTTGATTTATGAGGAAGGTTATTTGTGGCAAAGCATAGACAACTAAAAGTCCGAAGGAGGTTATAATCAGGGTTTTTATGATAGAGTATGGAGTATGGTGTTTTCCATGACAGCGTTGCACTTGGTATGATGTTTATAAGATGAGCAACTGTAAGGATAGAGTAAGGCCAAAGGTCAGATGGCAAACGAGACTCAAACATTAGAGCTCGGGCTGTATTAAGCAAGTGGCGATGTTTACGCTCAACTACCCCATTCTGTTGAGGAGTGTAAGGACAACTTTTCTGATGAAGTATGCCAAGAGAAGAAAGTAACACTTGTGTAGGTTTCCCAAGAAATTCAGCTCCATTATCAGTCCGTAGGATTTGTACTTTTGAATCAAATTGAGTACGGACCATGGCAAAGAAAGTTTGAAGGATGTGAACAATTTGGCTTTTATGAGTAAGAAGGTAGACCCAAGTAGCACGGCTGAAATCATCTACCAAGGTCAGAAAGTATGGTGTGTTTGTGATCGAAGCATGATTATATGGCCCCCAAATATCTGCATGAATTAACTCAAAAGTTCGAGTAGTTTTAATGGTACTAAGAGGGAAAGGCAGCCGTGTTTGCTTAGATTCGTGACAAATTGAACAAGGAATATCAGAATTAAACTCAGCTTTATTTGATAGAGATTGATAAAAGCATAAATGCTTGAGTACAGCTGAGGGAATATGTCCTAATCTCTTGTGCCAGACAGCAAGAGAAGAACTATTCTTCGGAATAACAGAAATCGAAGAATTACAAAGAACAGGAAATGAATGCAATATGTAAAGCTTCCCAACCAAGCAACCAACAGCCACCACCTCTTTACTCTGCTGGTCCTGCAATTCACAAGAGGTTTGAGAAAAGATGCACTTAAAGGTTAGTGTTCCGAAGAAGATATGAGATGGAAAGAAGGTTATAATGGAAACTGGGTATATATAGAACATCAAGTAGGATCAAAGATGGTTTAAGTACTATTGAACCCGAGTGAGTCACTGTTATTTTCTTCCCATCAGGAAGATATACAAATATGGGCTGAGGTAAGGGGATCAAACCAGAGGTAAACAATCTTTGATCATGACTCATGTGCCTACTTGCTCCTGTGTCTAATATCCAAACATTCTTAGGCATATAATCAAACATAGATAGACATTGATGAGAAGAAAGGTTAGTGCTCATACCTGCGTATCCAACAAAATGAGCAAAATCCTCAGCAGGAGTGTTCATGTTACTAGTTCCAATACTACCCTCACCATGTGATTTGCCAAAATATTTAGCAAGCTCCAACTGAATCATTCTAGAAAAGTCTGGCCTCGTCTGAGAAGCATCACCACCATCCATCACAGATTCTTCATATGTGCAGTTAGCTGTGGCCTTCTTAGCATCCTTCAATTTGTAGTACCAATCTGGATATCCATGTATCTTAAAACACTCACTAGCTTCATGCTTCTTTCCTCCACAATAGGAACAAACAAGTTTTTCCTTCTCTTCCTTACTTCGAAAATTGGAATTTCCCCCTTTCAACCAACTCGACTGCTGTTTTCCGGATCCTCTAAAATTATTTCCTGATTTGACAAAGAATGCAGGAATCTCCGGTGTTGCCTCTGATGTATCATTTTGTTGTTCAACACGTTGAAAAATTGAATAAGCTTTGTTCACGGTAGGTAAAGGATCTAAAATCAAAATCTGATTACGTACAGCCTCATACTCATCATTTAATCCCATCAAAAATTGAATAAGTCTAGCACTCATCTGCTTTTCTTCGAATTGCTTCTCAACATTGCAATCGCAACCCCCACATACACAACCACGTATGACAACAAATTCCTCTAATTCATCCCAATATTTCATCATTTTTCCATAAAAAACTGCTACACTATCATGCCCTTGTTTCATGTGGTAAACAGATTTGCTTAATTGAAAAAGCTTTGTGCCATTACTCACGTCATACCTTTCACAAATGTTAGTCCATAACATTTTAGCTGACTTTGCAGAGATGAAACTTTCTACCAGATCTTTTGATATAGCGCTCAAAATCCATGAAATCACCATGCAATCTGCTCGCTTCCAGTTGGTATATTCTTCTGTAGTCTTATCTGTTGGTGGCTCTACCGATCCATCGATAAAACCTAGCTTCGCTTTGGCTCCTAAGGCGATGTAAATCGCCTTGCTCCACGGTACAAAATTCTTTCCATTGAGAGGAACTGTAACAAGACGCATACCAGGATGTTCTGATCCATGAAGTGTAGTTGGATCATCAATCGAAGTATGTAATGTTGGTATTACACTCTTTTCACTCATTTTATAATGTTTTCAAAAAACTCTGGCTCTAGATACCATATAGAAAAAGTAAAGATGATTCATTACTTGAAAAGGAAACAGAAAGATTACATATATCTCCTCACCGAAAGTGTGAGTATAAATGCCCTATTTATAGAAGATAAAAGCTGTAGCTAAGAAAGGAATCTGCCAGCTAATGGGAAAACTAAACAGAATAACCGTAGAGCCTTCTAGAGTAGTCTAGGGTGTGGGTGAATAATCCAGTCCATACGGGAGCACGGTAAATGCGTGTGTACGTGATATTTCTACAAAGTGTATGTTTTACTTTGTTTGATATTAAAAGAAGAATTGAGTTTGCCCTGCCCTTCATAAATATCTTGACAAATTTTTTCGATTTTTGCAGAAATTGACAAGTGCATATATTGGAAAGGAAGTCATGATCCCAATTGAATAATGAAGCATGCACACCAGACTCTGAATCTTTTTTTTTTTTTTCTTTTTTTTGTATTTTCCACGAAATACAAATATTGCATACGCACGCACACACAGTGTAATACCGTCTCAAATAACGTACATGTTTCGTGCGAGGATAAACAAAATCTTATTTCAACCAAAACGCGCCACTGTTCCGAAAAGTCGCCTTTTGATCCAAATCTCGAGCTGTAGTTCCAATGTGTATCGCAGAGCTCTCCCTCTGTTCAGGGATATCAACTTCATCAATGGCGAAGGCCGTTGGTGGAGGAATTTGCACCTGTCTCCATACGGACACTCTTCACGTACCATTGTTAAACTTCCTGCAAATTTTCATCCTATTAACACTCTTTGACCATCACTGGAACTGTCCTCCCTTTCCTTATCTATAATGAGGTCTTGCCAATTTTGAGGCGGCTCGCGTAAATCGTCTTCCCCATGAGCAAATGTACAGTGCTCCCCATTCCAACATTTTCCTTCGTTGAATTTTGCACACATTCGAGTTTTGTAGAATATGTGGCTCGTTCCCAGCTTGTTGCTTGCTGTATTATTCATTCTTGACAAATTTGGTGTTGTGTCGGATGTTCTTACTTTCTTGAAAGGATGCTGCTGCTGATCTTATTCAGTGAATAATCACCTTGTGGAGATTTCTTTTGGCCATTTTGAGCTCCTGCAGTGAATCTATAGTACATCACCACAGTGAGATGTACCAATGGAGCGATTTGTCCGGCTTCGTATCATCAATTTGATAGGGATTCGTTCTATTCCAGTCATAAATTGGAAGCAATTCATCTTCGTACATCACCACTTTTTTTTTTTTTTTTGTATTTTCCACGGAAAAATCAAAATACAAATATTTCATACGCACGCACGCACAAAGTGTAATACCGTCTCAAATAACGTACATGTTTCGTGCGACGATTAACAAAATCTTATTTCAACCAAAACGCGCCACTATATGTATTACATATTCAGTAAATGTTATCCTATTGTACATAAAGTTGTGTAATAATTATTTAAAGTATATATATTCTGAACTTGTGATATTTATTTAAAGTTTTTCAAGTAAATTTATTAGTATATTAATAGGAATCTAATTTAGTGCAAAGCAGCCACCGTAGTACATATGTTTGGAATATGTATGTCAATGGGCCGGGTCGGGCCGGCCCATTTGGATCACGGGGGCGGGTTGGGGCAAATCGGGGCGATCCATTATAATTTTTTTATTTTAAATAAATTGAAAAATAATATTTTTTTTAAAAAACATACAACATAAAATTTAGATTTGTATTGAAAAATAAATAAAATAGTATTAGAAGCATGTTTATAAATTTATTTCACATTTATGAAGGTGAATTATTGTTATATATATTAATAAACATCAAAATATTAAAGATATATTATATTTATATGTATAATATATATAAAAAAAATAAAAACGAGTCACGGATCGAGGGTGATACCCAGACCCGCCCCATTTCAATACGGGTCCGGGGCGGGGCGGGTTGAAATTGTCATCCCTAGTTTGGAAATAGTGTTTCGAATATTATGTCTAAAACGTCTTTTTAACACTCTACTAGTGAGAGAGTGGGGAGAGCTTCTCCCTCTGGAGATTAGGTTCTCCCCCACTCAACCGGTGTCCCCCGTTCGCCGTCGCAGATCCTCCGTTCCCATCGCAGATCTTCTGTTTAGTCGTTGTCTTACTGTTTTCGTCACCACCGATCTGCCGACGGCGTCATCTGCTCTCATCTCTTTCGGTTTTTGGCCAGATCTGATCTGTAGATCTTTAGATCTACTGGGTTTTATCTGGGTAGCTATCATCGCCGTCACCGTCGCTACTGCTGCCTCCGCCGCCGCCGCTCGGCTCTGTTTTTTCTTTTCTGTTTTTTATGTAATTTTTCTTCGTTTGTTGGTTGGGATCAACATAGAAACTATTCCTAACGGAGCCACGGTGACCGTTGAGGTATTTCTTTGTTGATTCTGTTTACTGATTTTCAAGGTAGTATTTGGTGCTTGTCTAGTTTAGTTTTTTTTGATGCTGCTTGTTTGGTTTCGTATGCGCCTTGTGTGTCTGTGGACTCTTTTTTTGTGGTTGGGCTCCTTGAGTTGGACTCGGGAGCCCTGGTGCTCTGGTACTATTGAATCAGGTATTCGGTGGAACTTTGTCTGATTATTTTGTTTTCTATTCTTGATATGAGAACACCTTAGTGTGGGGTTGACTCGTTTAAATATTGGAGATCTGGGACACCTGTTAATTAAAGGCAAAGGAAAACTCGCCTTTCCTCTTCACACGATTGGAGTGGACGGCGATATCCGTTTGGTTTGAAGATCAAGATCTTAGGCTCGTAATTTGTAACTTTATTTTATGATCTTAAAAATTCCCCATAAAAAAAAAAAGAATATTATGTCTAAAACTAGCAACATTCCAAATAAGAGAACATACCTCTAGATTTCCCCAAAATCATCAATCAGCACTAAAATTTATGATCTATTTTAAAACATTTACTTCATCTATACGTTTATTATTCGAGTCGAGCTAAGTACTTGAAGTTGAGCTCGACTCGATAATATTGATGAGCTAAAAAATTTTGACTCAACTCATTAATGAATCTAACGAAGCTATCTAGCCGAACCTAATGAAATTAAAAGAAAAAATATCGAGTCTAACGAATCAAGTTCGAGTCAACTCATTAGTAAATCGAGTATCTAACGAGCTCGACCCGAACCGAGCTCACGAGGAGCTCAGTTCGTTTAACAACACTAGTTATAAAGTAGGAAAATTAACGTGAAACGTTTCAATAGAGTAAATATACAAATTTATGTGGAACGAAAATAGTATGTTTGTAAATTGTGGGAAAGTTTTGAATGATAAAATCTTATACGTAAAACTGAACTGCACTTTGTTAGAGTAAAATGCACTTTTGGTCCCACCATCCACGGGCACTCATGATTTTGGTCCCGAAAGAGAAAAACTTGACACATTTGGTCCCAAAATCGAAAAAGCTAACACATTTGGTCCCAACCACGTTAAATGTTGACGGAACGACTCACGTGCGTGTCACGTGGTTATACACACACACGACTTTATTGAGGACACCCACCAAGAATTTTTTTGAACATTAAAATGCCAGTTCTACCCCTCAACTAAAATTAAATAAATTTTTCGTGATAAGTACACCCACCTCCCATTTCATTTCAGAATCGCCTCCAAAAAAATTGAAAGGGGTAATACCTTTTTGCAACGAGGCAAATGGAACGGCAAAAGAGATCGATGGCGGAGGATGAGATTTACTGCGGGTGAAGGCGGAGGAGATCGACGGCGGAGGGCGGCGTGGTAAACGACAAAAATAGGGAGAAGCGGCGGCGAGGCTTGGGGGAGGAGTGGTACCAACAATAAATTAATTTTCTTTCGTAAATTAAATTTATAACATATTTGAAACGAACAAAATATTTTTTATTTTTGTAACAATCCGGCGTAATACGCCGATTTTGCATTAGTATATATATATATTTCATCAAATCAATTATTATCTCCAATTACCCTTATATTAAAATAAAAATACTAACCCTCTGTTCGTCCAGCCACGCACATGGGTCTCTGGCACAGTGTAATCTCAGAAAATCAGACAGCATTTATTCAGGGGAGACACATCCTTGATGGTGTCCTTGTCCTCAATGAGCTCATTGACGAGGCAAAAAAGAAAAGGCTAGAGAGGCTACTATTTAAGATAGACTTTGCAAAAGCCTTTGATTCGGTTAATTGGGCCTTTTTGGATGACATGCATGATGAACAACATGGGTTTTGATCCAATCTGGCGAAAATGGACCATGGAATGTATTACCACTGCCTCGGCTTCAGTCCTCGTCAATGGACAGACACGTCTCCTTCGGCGGCAGGATTATTCTACTTAATGCGGTAATCAACTCACTTCTTATTTATTACCTTTCCTTCTACAAAATCACAAAAAATACCTTGAGAGCACTCATTAAAATTCAGCGTGAATTCCTATGGGGGGTGGGTGTGAGAATTCAAAAAAGATCCCATGAGTTGCTTGGGATGATATTTGCAGGTCAAAAGCAGAAGGCGGACTTGGAGTAAAAAATCTGGAAACTTTCAACACGTCCCTCCTGGACAAATGGGCATGGCGGATTCGAGTTGAACCCAACTCATTTTGGGTAAGGATACTCGACTCAAAATACGGAGCGCAATTGACTGAGGCCCTTCAAGCACTGTTAACAGAAATTACATGTCAGGATGGTGGAAAGATATCCATGATTTATTTTTTTCTAATTTTAAATGCCCCTGGTTCGAGTCCAATCTGTATAAAAAAAAAATTAGGAAATGGGTCTCTTATTTACTTCTGGAATGATATTTGGGTTGGGGATAAAAAGCTATGTGAATCCTTCTCTAGATTATACTCTGTCTGTGCTAATAAGAATGCAAAAATTAGTGATTTAGGTGGCTGGCAAAATGGGGTTTGGCACTGGAACCTCCACTGGCGTCGGGGTCTATTCACCTGGGAATCAGATTTACTTATTCAATTGCTCCATGTTTTGGCTTCTAAAAAACTGCAGGAGCACCAAAGTGATATCTGAAGTTGGAAACTCTCAAGCGACGTCGGGCGATACACGACAAAATCAGCATACTCAGGGCATAAAACAACAGCCCCTGTTCAGAACATTGACGCCGAAACCCGGGCTGCTCTTCGGAAGATTTGGAACCGCCCGACCCCTTCAAAATACTCGGGGTTGGCCTGGAAGCTGAAGAAAAGGCACGTGCTCGGAGATGGGGATGACCTCTCTTGTAGTCTTTGTGGCCTAGCTGAAGAAAATACCAGACACCTTTTCTTTTCCTGCATCTTCTCCAGCAGAGTGTGGAGCCTCATTTACTCGTGGATGAGAACGCCCATGGCCACGAGCATCAAACCGTCCTCTCACTTTCATCAACATTGTGGAATACTTGGTAGGGATAGGAAGAAATCCGTCTTGGAAGGCCTTTGGTGCTGCGTTGTGTGGTTTATATGGAAGGCCAGGAATGACAAAATTTTCGCAAGTGAAGAGACACAACCAGAGAAGACTTTCGAAATGATCAGGGCTGACGACGTGGGGCATGATCTACCATGGGCAGAGCGGCAACTCACTCTTCTCTTTTCAAGATTGGTGGGGGAATCCCAGATTAGTTTGCAAGTAAGGAGCCTATTTATTGTGTAGTTTTGAGTATTGGTGCAAGTCCTGAGATTCTGTAATCTGTAAAATCACATTTTGGAGTACCACTGGTACTCTGATAATATAATTCCCTTTTTCTGTTAAAAAAAAAGTTTTTAAATTTTTTTCCAAAATGTACCTATCCTGATAACAAAAGGACTATAAATGAAAAATTGAAAAGAAAAAGGACCAAATGTGGATCTAATTTTAAAAAACTCGAATAAAGATATTGCTAATGCAATGACAAGCCATGATTGCCTGAGGATGTACTAACTTTTGGTTTGTTTTCCAATAATTTGCACCCAAAAAAAGTGCAAAATTGTCACTTCATCTCAATTTGGTGCTAAAAAAAATAATTGCACAAAATTTTGGACCAAAAACAATATTGTGATACCTTATCATTTAATTTAATTATGTTTTATTAAACATATAAAATTTTAATGTCACAGGTAAACAAAGGTAATTGGAGATAATAATAATGGGAAAATGTAATTTTAGACATGTAATTTAGGGGATTGTGTTTTAAGCACAATAATTTTATGGTCGTGTGAATGTAGAACATTATATTTTTAATTTTGTAAATATAGGACAATTGAGCCCAAATTAGCCCAAATCAATCTCAATCGCGCGAGTTGCACAATTGTCCTACATTTATAGATTTACAGGCATGTAAATATAGGACACTATGTTTTTAAAATCTGTAAATGTACAACTCATGTGCAATTCACGTGACATTTTAGCACAATTTGGGTTATTCAGGCTGGATTGTTCCACGTTTACAAAATTTAAAAGATAATGTACATTAAATATGGGTTATTCAGTTATTCAGGCTGAGTGTGTACAATAATAGTTTGTGAGATTTATCTCATAATCACAGATCATCAGATTTTAAGTCTTCTGGTGTACACAGCTTGTTGGGAATATCAGCTGGTGTACTCAGCTGATGGTAGTCTGCTGGTGGACTCAGCTGGTGAGCGTATCGGCTGGTGGAGTCAGGCAAGCTAACTTAGGCCTGATTAGTTGAGTTGGAGGTTTCCAATCAGATGAGAATGTAATGCTTCGAATCTCCAGTGTCTTATTCTTCTCACTGGTACCATCCTCCTCTATTTGAATCTCGGGTGTCTTGTTCTTCTGATCTTTCTTTACTCCCTTATTAGATTTCCTTGGCTTCTTTGTCTTTGATTTCAGATCTGGACGAGATCGTTTTGGCACCAGATTGCTCCCACCAGCCTCCTCCTGTTAGTCATATACCAATGTTAGATAAACCAAAAGGAAGGAGTCAGACACGTACAAGGAATATTAGTAGACATACGTCGTGAAATATTTTTAAAGGCTCTTTCAGACCTGCAGGTAGATCAGCGTCGTCTTCATCATCATCATCATCATCTATCAGAATTACTTGTGGGGATTTCTTCTGGCCATTTTGAGCTCCTGCAGCAACCTCTGGCCTTGTGGATGAGATTGTTCAGCATTGTCTAATATAAGATGCAGAATTTTACCCTGGCTTCCACCTAATTAACTCGTTTGCATTCATAAATCGTTTCATATCATCTATTTCCATTTGCAAAGATTCCCTCTTACTTCCATTTCTTTTTAAATCAGACACAGCATCCCATTCTGCCATACCTAAACTCAAACTCGACCGCATAATAAAAAAAAAAAATATCTTTTGTTAATTGGAAGGTTGAGTCAACATGTGACACAAGAAATGCACACTTGAGAATCAAATTAACATTAATCTACATCACCACAGTGAGATGTACCAATGGAGGCGATTTGTCCGGCTTCGTATCATAAATTGGAAGGGATTGGTTCTATTCCAGTCATAAATTAGAAGCAATTCATCTGACTCTGAATCTTTTTTTTTTTTTTTTGTATTTTCCACGAAATACAAATATTGCATACGCACGCACGCACAGTGTAATACCGTCTCAAATAACGTACATGTTTCGTGCGACGATAAAAAAAATCTTATTTCAACCAAAACGCGCCACTATATATATATCACATATTCAGTAAATAGCCACCTTGAGCTACATACGGCACTAAATCCCAAATTTAGATTGTTTCTTATTGTCATTTATATATATTATTGTATATTTTAGGGAAAAATAATTGTTTGCATCTCTTTCCTAAAATTAATTACATCATAAAAAGAACAAGATTAATGATTGGATCTGCAGATAAAATTCTCTTCTATAACTTAATACAAGCCATGAGATTTAAAATTATAAGAAAACAGCAAAAGGAAAACAAAAAACAAAAACAAGCATAATTAAAAAAATCACCTGACAATTCAAGATTAATACCTGAAGGGACTGTTTTGAAGTTGTTGGAGAAGGAGTTCAGAAAGAGACAGGAGTGTTTCAGCTGTGAACTCGAGAAAAAGATCAATTACAGTCAAAACAATTACAAAAAACCCTAAGCCATAAACTATAAACCCTAAAGTGAAGCTTAATGAATAACTATATGTTAATATATATCGAATTACAGACAGACCTATTCATAATCTTTTCAAGTTGGTGGAAGAATCTGTCCGACCTCTTCCCCACAAATTCGCCCAGCCACTGGTTCGGGTCCAACTTAATTAAAACTCTGGGAGACGGTTTCCTCCTTTTGGAAAGATAGATGGTTAGACGAGGTAAATTTACGTGAACTTTTTCCTAGATAATTCTCTCTCTGCACTAATAAAGCTAGAGGTTATGATTAGTGAATCTAGTGAATGGTTGAATGGTACTTGGAAAGTCATGAATATAATGTGGAGGAGAGAATTATTCATATGGGAAGAAAACCTTGTCTTTCAATTACACTGCTTGTTGGATACTACTAATATACAGGAGCACACCCTTGACTCATATAAATTGAAGCTGCCAAAAGATGGGAGGTACACATCCAAATCAACATACCAAGGCCAACGGATGCCCCCACCATCACAGGTTCGATCTTCAAGATGATGCTCTGTTCGCTCTTCGAAACTCTGGCGACTATGTTTTTCTTGGTTCAACCTCAACTCGGCACTACACTCCAGACCTGCCTGCATCACATTTTCATCAATTCTGCGGATTAATTGGGATCAGGCAAAATAAATTCATTTTAGAGTGCATTTGGTGTATGATTGTGTGGTTCATTTGGAAAGCTCGAAACGGGAAGGCTTTTGCAAACGAGGAGCCCAAACTTGAGAAGAACTTTGACGAGATTAGAGCTAGGGTGCCCTGGAACATTTTCTCACAAGACAAAGCATGTCCAGCCTATGTTTCTTTCAATGATTGGTGTGCAAGTCCTAGTTTAGCAGGTGTGTAATCTCATTCCTCAATTGTTCCAGAGTCTATGTATCTTCCATATTTCTATTCACTCATTTTGAGTATCCCTGCTACTCTGGCAATATACACCTAGAGGCCTATCTCTCTCTTGCTGCCAATCTAGCTTGTAATTCAATCAAGATCAAACTTCCATTTCATTTGATAAAAGATAAACAACAAGGAGCTTTAGGTTCTTCATGTTCAAAGTATTGACCAAGTTGCGGACATCCTCACTAAACCTCTCTCTGGGCAATTCTTCACTCGTTTTGCGGAAAAAACTGAAAGAAGTCCACAAGACCTTGCTTGGACGCATCACTGTGGAGTTCGAAAGGGGCCTGGAAATCCGGGAGGATGAGGATAGGCGCCGAAGTGAGTCGCCTTTTAATTTCAGAAAAGGCAGCAGCTGCTATCGGTGTCCAGACCAGCTTGGAACCTCGCATACAATCAGTAATGGGTGCCATGATGCCACTGAAATGGGGTATGAAACGCCGATAAAAGGAGGCCAAACCATGAAAACTCCGAACCTCCGAAATAGACTGCGGTGTCGGCCATGACGCAATGGCCTCTACTTTAGAGGAATCAACAACAAGGCCATCTACTGAAATAATATAACCAAGAAATTGAACGCATGGGGAGCAGAAGATGCATATTGGCATGGTGGCAAAGAACTGGTGTTGGCGGAGGACTTCAAGGACGGCATGGAGATGCTGCAAGTGTAGTGCAAAGGTAGAACTGTATACAAGTATATCATCAAAATAGACCACAATGAACTTACCAATGAAAGGTCTGAGAGTTTGATTCATAACCCTCATGAAGGTACTTGGTGCATTCGAAAGGCCAAAGGGCATGACAAGCCACTCGAACAAGCCCTCACGAGTTTTGAAAGTCGTCTTTCATTCGTCTCCCGGTCGGACTCGAATCTGATGGTATCCACTTTTAAGGTCCAGTTTTGAGAAAATAGAGGCACCATGTAATTGATCAAGGAGATCATCAAGCCGAGGAATCGGAAAACGATAGCGGACCGTAATTTCGTTGATAGCTCTACTATCGACACACATCCGCCACGTCCCATCCTTTTTTGGAGTCAAGAGGGCCGGGACGGCACAGGGGCTGAGACTTTCCCTCACATGGCCTTTAGATAACAAAACCTCCACCTGGCGACGAAGCTCTTCATGCTCAATAGGACTCATGTGGTAGTGGGGGCGGTTGGGTAAAGCCGCCCCAGGAACAAGGTCGATGGCATGCTGAATATCTCTCAACGGAGGGAGGGTGTCGGGAATATCAATTGGAAAGACGTCGCGAAACTCATCTAGTAAAAACTGAACTTCTGGAACAGGTTTGACGGTAGTGGATGGTGGAACAACAATAAAAGCAAAAACGATGCCCATCTCGATCATTTCTGTCTCAAAATGTTTCTGTGATAACAGGCTCACAGTAGTGGAAGGTGAAGGTGGGATTTTATTACGGCCAGGCATTAACACAATTTTTTTGCCCCGAAACATGAAAGAATATGTGTTAGACCTGCCATCATGGAAAGTAGCGCGATCAAATTGCCAGGGACGCCCCAAAAGGAGATGGCAAGCGTCCATAGGCACCACATCACAAAGAATATCATCAATATAAGTAGATCCGATAGAAATAGTTACCACAACTCGTCGAGAAATAAGCAATTCATTACCCTTGCTTAGCCACGCCAATTTATAGGGGTGGGGCTGAACTTCTGCTGAAAGTCCCAACTTTTCTACGGCAGACTCCGCAATGACATTCTCACAACTGCCGGAATCGATAATAAAAGAACATACTTTGCCCGTAATTGTGCAAGAGGATTGGAAGACAGACGAGCGAAGCCAATCATCGGATGGACTACGTGGAGCGAGGAAAGTGCACCTCACCATCAATAAAGGACCACTCTCACCCTCTACAAACTCACTGGCAGGAGTAGTATCCACAACATCTGAGGAAATTTTGTCCACTGTTTGTTGATCAAATGCGGCCAATGTGCGATTGAGCGGTTGACGACACTCAGACATTCTGTGGCCAGGTTCGCCACAATTAAAACATCGGAATGTTGTCGGACGAGTCGGGGCCGTGGCAGGGCGCCCTAGAGGTCGATCGGGATGAGGAAGAGGCTCGCGATTGAGGGAGGAGCCAGAATTAGGACCAGGCTGGGAACGAGTTGTAGAAGGGCGACGATTCAACTGTTTTTCTGCCTTCAATGAACGTTGGTGAGCTTCTGAAACCGAGAAGGGATCACAGAAGCTCAATAAATCCTGAATGGGTACGCGAAGACACCAGTTGAGACGGTGTTTCAGACAAATTGTTCCGAGCAAGAAGGGAATAAAATTCACCAGTGTATTCCCCAACAGACTTTTGGCCTTGGCGAACATGTTGCAGACGGTGGTACAAATCACGATCGTAATTGTACGGCACGAATTCTGCTCGCATGTGTTTGCGAAGTTTATCCCAAGTAGTGATTTTAGGCTTAACGAGGCGTTGGCGCTGTCCTTTTAATTGCTGCCACCAAGCCTGGGCACGCTGACGAAGCCGTGTAGTAATGAACTGAACACGGGCAGATTGTGGAATGTTTTTAAATTCCATAATCTCCTCCACTGTGGCTAGCCAATCGATAAAATCATTTGAGCGCAATTCCCCACTGAATTCTGGCACGTCGAGACGCATACCCGATTCCCAACGGCGATCCTCATGATGTGGGAGAGTAACGCGAACTGGATCGGCCTGAAGGGGAGCAGCAAATGGATTGAGGTCTTCCTCCTCGTCGGCGCTACCATCACGGTGTAGGACGTCTTCCATGGGAGCAGTGCGTTGGTTGCGGCGAGGAGGCATCACTGTTGATCGTCCTGAAACTGATACCAGATGATGCACAACGTAAATGCAAGAACACTATTTAGAGAACAGAAAACGTTGATAATTAAGATTATACGTACCGTTTAATGCTCAATGAGAAGAAGTATAATCATGAATTTTATTCAAAAGCTCAAAACTGTGTCACAATCCCTACACAGTGGGATATAAGTAATGATTTTATTCCACTAAATTATCTATCATTACCAAAAACGTTGAATGCATAAAAGGAAACTATGACCAATCTTGAATAAATTGATATTTGACCAATAACTAAGGAAACCATCCAATATGACAACAAATTGATCCAAATTGATAGAAGAGCCCATCAATCCCGTTTTCTGGTCAAGGCGTCCAGGTACGACATTGCAATCTGATCCACATCAAAATTACTTGGGGAAGAAAGAGAAAAGAAAATTACATGAGAAAGAAGCTGGAATCTTGAAGGAGAGACCGCTAGAGTAGAGAGATAGAGTGTAAAAAGGGAAACAGATTGGAGATGTGTCACCGCGATGTGATTTCGACCAGCAGACGAAGCCCTATGAGTTAGGGCGCTGAGGCCTTGGGCAGAAATTATAAATAGCAACGGGAAAGGGGGTCCCTAAAATTATTCTCTTTTCTGTATGAATTTGATGATTTTTGGAATGTTGAGTATTCATTGATAAACCTTTTTAATCCAGATCAGTACTGTTTGCAAGTTAATTTTTGGTAACTATGGCCAATTATTTCCCTAGCCTAAAATAGTTTTCAAACTTTGATTTTGCTATTCTTAATTTGTTTGTTTTCTCTACTTCCAATAGATATCTGTGCCACAGGGTTTTGCTTTTTATCTGTCAAAATATTAGTGATAAAGTGTATGTTTTACTTTGTTTGATATTAAAAGAAGAATTGAGTTTGGTATGCCCTTCATAAATATCTTAACAAATTTTTTCGATTTTTGCAGAAATTGACAAGTGCATATATTGGAAAGGAAGTCATGATCCCAATTGAATAATGAATCATGCACACCAGACTCTGAATCTTTTTTTTTTTTTGTAGTTTCCACGAAATACAAATATTGCATACGCACGCACGCACACACAGTGTAATACCGTCTCAAATAACGTACATGTTTCGTGCGAGGATAAACAAAATCTTATTTCAACCAAAACGCGCCACTGTTCCGAAAAGTCGTCTTTTGATCCAAATCTCCAGCTGTAGTTCCAATGTGTATCGCAGATCTTTAGAGATTTGTATATATTTTCCATATCTGTAATTACTTGTAGGTTACTCTGTAAACCCTAATTGTAATCTTTATATATATTGAATAGACTAAATCAAAATCCTCAATTGAGGTAAAATATATTTTCTCTTATTCTTTCATGGTATCAGAGCAACCCAAAAGATTGAGAGGTCCACGAGTGAAATCCAGACCAAATGTAAGCGTGCCCTTGACATAACGAAGAATGCGCTTGACAGCCTGAAAATGAGCAACAGTGGGTTTCGATTGAAACTGACTTACAGTGTTCACAGCATATGATAAATCCGGCCTAGTTACAGTGAGATATTGCAACGCACCCACCAAAGAACGAAACTCAGTAGGATCGGAGTGAGGATTACCATCAACTGTAAGAATTTCCGATGAGGAAAGGGGAGTAGACACTGGCTTGGCATCGAGAAGATCACATCGAAGAAGGATGTCTCGCGCATACTTGGACTGACCCAAGAAGATACCAGATTTCGTATAAGTTACCTCCAAGCCGAGAAAATAATTCAGCCGCCCTAGGTCTTTAATCGCAAATTCACGGCGAATTCGAAGAATAATACGATCAATAAGCGACTGGTCACTCCCAGTGATAATAATGTCATCCACGTAGACAAGTAAATAAAGCAAAAAACGATCTTGGCGAAAGACAAACAAAGAAGTGTCAGATTTGCTTTCAAGAAAACCAAGACTTACCAAGAAGGCACAAAAGCGTTGAAACCACGCCCGAAGAGCCTGCTTCAAACCATAAATTGCCTTATTTAGCTTGCAAACAAAGGAAGGACGAACAGAATCAATGTAGCCAGGTGGTTGCTCCATGTAAACAGACTTTTGAAGAACACCATGCAGAAAAGCATTGTTTACATCCAATTGACGTAATGGCCAATTATTAATAACCGCCAAAGAGAGTATGATACGAACAATGGAAGCTTTGACTACAGGACTGAAAGTATGATCGTAGTCGAAACCAAGAAGTTGAGAAAACCCTTGAGCAACTAAGCGAGCTTTGTAGCGATCAATAGAACCATTCGCCAAATACTTGGTACGAAAGACCCATTTAGAACCAATAACATTTTCAGTAGCAGGACGAGGGACCAAAGTCCAAGTGTTGTTGGCATGAAGAGCCTTAAGCTCGTCGTCCATTGCATAAATCCAGTGACGTGATTTTGCAGCTGATTTGAAACCCTTGGGCTCTTTAGAAGAGTGTAGAGTGGAAAGAAAACCACTATGAGCCAAGTAAGAAGTTGAAGGAGGATACTTTGGCTTGAAAATGCCATCCTTGGCACGTGTTCGCATAGGATTAGTTGATACCAAGCTTCGCGTATCTCCACATCCGCTTTGCTTGAGGGGGGGTAATAGGTATAATGATTTAGTCCATAATTGATTTAGTCAAAGATCTTTAGAGATTTGTATATATTTTCCATATCTGTAATTACTTGTAGGTTATTCTGTAATTAAACCCTAATTGTAATCTTTATATATATTGAATAGACTAAATCAAAATCCTCAATTGAGGTAAAATATATTTTCTCTTATTCTTTCATCAGGGATATCAACCACATGCTTCTTCATCAATGGCGAAGGCCGTTGGTGGAGGAATTTTCATCCTATTAACACTCTTTGACCATCACTGGAACTGTCCTCCCTTTCCTTATCTATAATGAGGTCTTGCCAATTTTGAGGCGGCTCGCATAAATCGTCTTCCCCATGAGCAAATGTACAGTGCTCCCCATTCCAACATTTTCCTTCATTGAATTTTGCACAGATTCGAGTTTTGTAGAATATGTGGCTCGTTCCCAGCTTGTTGCTTGCTGAATTATTCATTCTTGACAAATTTGGTGTTGTGTCGGATGTTTTTACTTTCTTGAAAGGATGCTGCTGCTGATCTTATTCAGTAAATAATCACCTTGTGGAGATTTCTTTTGGCCATTTTGAGCTCCTGCAGTGAATCTACGTACATCACCACAGTGAGATGTACCAATGGAGCGATTTGTCCGGCTTCGTATCATCAATTCGATAGGGATTCGTTCTATTCCAGTCATAAATTGGAAGCAATTCATCTTCGTACATCACCACTTTTTTTTTTTTTTTTTTTTTGTATTTTCCACCGAAAAATCAAAATACAAATATTTCATACGCACGCACGCATGCACAAAGTGTAACACCGTCTCAAATAACGTACATGTTTAGTGCGACGATAAACAAAATCTTATTTCAACCAAAACGCGCCACTATATATTGTCATTTATATAAATTTAGATTGTTTCAGTAAATAGCCACCTTGAGCTACATACGGCACTAGATCCCAAATTTAGATTGTTTCTTATATATTGTCATTTATATAAATTACATTTTTTAGGGAAAATAATTGTTTGCATTTCTTTCCTAAAATTAATTACATCATAAAAAGAACAAGATTAATGATTGGATCTGCCGATAAAATTCTCTTCTATAACTTAATGCAAGCCATGAGATATAAAATTATAAGAAAACAGCAAAAGGAAAACAAAAAAACAAAAACAAGCATAATTTTTTTTTTGGACAGCAAAAATGATATATTGATTAATGGGAGTACCAGTGGTACTCATAAAGGGGAACAAGTACAGTTAAAGAATTGTAGAAGAGAGGGGACTTAAGGTAGCAACTATAGCAAACTAGTCAAGGATTTTCACACCAATCTTGAAACAAAATATAGTAAAGATGTGTTATTTTCAATCCAACTTTCTATTACATTATAAGAAAAAATAAAGAATTTTGGTATATGTAGAAGTTTTTCTTGAAGCTTTTCCGGTGAAGAAGAAACGGTTTTCTCTAGAATTAAAAGAGAGTTGAACGCAACTTTTTTATTGCACATAAAACTAATGAAACAAGTTGATAACTAAAAATAAATATGTCTAATAACCCTGTCATATATGATATATCCCACACCTAATTTAATTGATCAAGCCATGATTGCCTGAGGATGTCACCACTTTTGGTTTTGTTTCCAAATGAATCACCTGCACCCAATTTTACACACAAAATATTGCAAAATAATTCTTTTATCATTTCATTTAATATTATACTTATATAAATTTAAATTTCACATGTAATCAAGGCAGGGCAGCTGGAGATAAAATTAATAATATTCAAAGAGTGTGTACATAAATTGAATGAGAAATATCAAGTTAAATAACTGAAATAAAAACATTGCAGAGTTTGTTCAACTGAAATAAAAACATTGCAGTTTAATTTCAACATTAAAGATAGATGGTCGGATGATCCAGCGCTAAAATTTCAATATCCGAGGCTTTTCTCAATTTGTGTCAACAAGGAGGCACGCCTTAGTGAATCTGGAATGTGGGCTAATGGAAGGTGGAACTGGGATATTCGATGGAGAAGACCACTTTTCACCTGGGAAGAAACTCTCGCTGGACAGTTGGTCGGATCGCTGGAGAATTTAAATTTGCAGGTCACGTCCATGGACACTTGGCGATGGAAGGCTACAGCTAACGGCACATACAGCCCCAAGGCAGCGTACGTTGATTTGGGAACTGCTGCGCAAACTCATGCCCTTCAAGAAGTGGTTCTATCTGCACTAAAGTCCATTTGGAATAAAATGACTCCCTTAAAATATTCAGGTTTAGCATGGAAAGTGATAAGAGGACGAATTGCCACTCGGAGTGAGCTCAGCAAGCGTAACATTCTGGGAATTGGTGATGACTTGAGCTGTGCACTGTGTGGAGCTGTTGACGAAAATACTCAGCACTTGTTCTTTGGCTGTGCTATGGCCAACAAAATTTGGAGACTGATCTTTTCCTGGTTTGGCAATAGCTCGCCGATGCAGATTATCACAGCCGCACACTTTCATCAGTTCAGTGGAATTGCCGGATTCAAACGTAAGAAATTTATCGTAGAATGCATATGGTGCCTGACGGTCTGGTTTATTTGGAATGCCAGAAATAAGAAGATTTTCTCAAACGAGGAGCCGAAACCTGGAGTATTTTCTGCCTCCAAAAAGAATGCTCTACCTCGACTTCATTTCACGACTGGTGTGCAAACCCGAGAGCAGCCTGTGTATAAATTTCCCTCCATAAGGGTCTAGGCGTCTAGGCTGAATTGGAGTTTAGGTTAGGCTGAACTGGTGTTTTGGTTCTCAATATTACCTGTATCTTGTAACTAGACTATCTTTCTATTTATAGAGTACCTCTGGTACTCTATCGCTATCAATATAATCCATTTTTTCCTTTCAAAAAAAAAAAAAACAAATCACTTCCAAGAAATTAATTCTCATTCCTCGTGAGAAGGAACAACTTCAAGGCAAACACGATCGTTCCATGGACGAAATGCTCCTTTGCGAGTCAAGTTCTGAACAACATCACGAGTCAAATTCAAAAAATTCATACGCTGTGATTTTCAAGGATATATAACTAATAAACTCATCAATTTAATTAATCATATAAAACCTAAAATGATATATGCACCACAGCTTGATCAATCAGAAATGAAAAAAGTTTGCAATAACAATGCACATTTGATTTCTTAAAATAGATAAAGCTTCACTTAACAAAATGATTATCATGATTTGCTAAATAGTTTATATGATGCATGCGTATCAAATTCAGAAGGAAAATAGATATATAATATTTACCAACCTGGAGCCAAAAGAAAAAACCACGGAGAATGGCCAATTGTTTTTCTGGTTTACATCGGGATTGCAGTACTGTATTAAGATCTGCATTAAGTGAAGGATATGTTAGCGTGCCCAAGAATACTTTATTAAAATCCCCAAGGCTCCAGACTAATATTTAGCGAACACACAAGGAAGATGTAGTTTTCCATTTTATATTTCACTATTTAGATTATGCGTATTTTGACGAACCTTGATGGTGATGAAGGTAAGATCCAGCTTTGATTGCCTCCTTAAGCCTGTCGTACTCCTCCATTTCAAATGGTTTTCTAAGAACCTTTAAGACATCATTTCTAAAGACAGCGTTCTCGGCATCATCATCATCATCTAGGATTTCCACTTCTGCAGGATTCTCAGAGATGACACTCCCACCCTTGTCTTTTGGACGTGGTTGTGATGGAGCAGCCCGTTTTGACACGGGATTACTGCAGGTACCTGCAGCCTTCTGGCCTTCTATTTTTATTCGAATCTCCAGTGTCTTATTCTTCTCATCCTCCTGGCCAGCTTGTACTTCTATTTTGTTCTTCTCATCTTTCTTTGTCCTTGATTTCAGATCTGGACGAGATCGTTTTGGCACCAGATTGCTCCCACCAGCCTCCTCCTGTTAATCATATATATACAAATGTTAGAAAGACAAAAAGGAAGGAGCCAGACACGTACAAGCTGGAATTAGTAGTAGACATACGTCGTGAAATCTTTTTAAAGGCTCTTTCAGACCAGGTAGATCAGCATCGTCATCATCATCATCATCTATTAGAATTCCTTGTGGAGATTTCTTTTGGCCATTTTGAGTTCCTGCAGCCTTCTGGCCTTCTATTTTTATCCGAATCTCCAGTGTCTTATTCTTCTCACTGGTACCATCCTCCTCTATTTGAATCTCAGGTGTCTTTTTCTTCTGATCTTTCATATTAGATTTCCTTGGCTTCTCTATCTTGGATTTCAGATCTGGACGAGATTGTTTTGGCACCGGATTACTCCCACCAGCCTCCTCCTGTTAATCATATACCAATGTTAGAAAAACCAAAAGGATGGAGTCAGACACGTACAAGGAATATTAGTAGACATACGTCGTGAAATCTTTTTAAAGGCTCTTTCGGACCAGGTGGATCAGCGTCGTCATCATCATCATCATCTATCAGAATTACTTGTGGGGATTTCGTTTGGCCATTTTGAGCTCCTGCAGCAGCCTTCTGGCCTTGTGGATGATGAGATTGTTCAGCATTCTCTAATATAAGGCGCAGAATTTTACCGTGGCTTCCACTTGCATTCATAAATTGTTTCATTTCATCTATTTCCATTTGCAACGATTCCCTCTTACTTCCATTTCTTTTTAAGTCATGCACAGCATCCCATTCGGCCATACCTATATAGATGATCTGCAACAAAAATATTCAATGTAAGACATAAAGGGGTTAGAATCAATTATGTTGGTGCCAATTCCTTTTTAAGATTAGTCTCTTCAATGCTCCTTTTTTTTTTTTTTTTTTGAACAGCAAGGGATAATGCCTCCCGAATACAAGAGACACAAACTCAGCGATTACGAACCAGGCCCAAACAAACACATATATGCAGAATATAATATAAACTCTCTAACAACGTGTACAAACCAGCAGACCAGCTAACAACTCAAACAGGAACAAGAAATGCGCACTTGAGAATCAAATTAACATGAATCCACATCACCACATTGAGATGTACCAATGGAGGCGATTTGTCCGACTTCATATCATAAATTGAAAGAGATTCGTCCTATTCCAGTCATAAATTGGAAGCAATTCACCTGACTCTGAATCTTTTTTTTTTTAATTTTCCACGAAAAAATCAAACTACAAATATTTCATACACACGCACGCACACATAACGTACGTGTTTCGTGCGACGATAAACAAAATCATTGTTCAACCAAAACGCGCCACTATACATATATATTACATATTCAGTAAATAACCACCTTGCGCTACATACGGCACTAGATCCCAAATTTAGATTGTTTCTTATTGTCATTTATGTAGTACATATTTTAGGGAAAAATAATTGTTTGCATCTCTTTCCTAAAATTAATTACATCATAAAAAGAACAAGATTAATGATTGGATCTGCAGATAAAATTCTCTTCTATAACTTAATGCAAGCCATGAGATATAAAATTATAAGAAAACAGCAAAAGGAAAACAAAAAACAAGCATAATTAAAAAAATCAGCTGAAGAAAGGCCGCAATTCAAGATTAATGCCTGAAGGGACTGTTTTGAAGTTGTGGAGAAGGATATCAGAAAGAGACAGGAGTGTTCAGCTGTGTACTCGAGAAAAAAAAATTACAGTCAAAACAATTACAAAAAACCCTAAGCCCTAAACTATAAACCCTAAAATCTAAACCCTAATGTGAAGCTTAATGAATAACAATATGTTATCGTCTATTCATAATCTTTTAATAATTAATAATTGAATTTCTTAATTCCTAAAACATATCTGTGATTATAGCAACTGATAATTGAATAGATTTTTTTTCCACCCAAAAAACATTGGTAAAAGTAGGGTTATTTCAACAGATGTAGATGAAAAAGCTGGCATAAATTAATAGTCAAATCATTTTCAGTATAATTCAAAGCTGATGTATGTGTGTTGAAACACAATGAAGCTTGATTTTCATAGTCGTGCAATTATAAGCTGAGAAATAGACACAATGAAAGAGACAAGAAAATTACCTGAGAAAGAAACACAATGAAGCTTGAATCTTGAAGGAGAGACCGCTAGAGTAGATAGATGAAAAAGCAGCCATAAATTGCAGATCTAGTCTAGCGATAGTCAAATCGTTTTCAGTATAATTCAAAGCTGATGTATGTGTGTAGTAGACGATTGAAACACAATGAAGTTTGATTCTCATAGTTATGTGCAATTATTTTCAGAAATGAGCAAATTACTTGGGGGAAGAAAGAGACAAGAAAATTACCTGAGAAAGAAGCTGGAATCTTGAAGGAAGGAGAGACCGCTAGAGAGAAAATGGCAATATTGGTCCCACCCACCACGGGCACTAGTTGTTTTAGTTCCATGACTTTAAGTTTTAGTCCTAATAGGATAAATTTTGACAAAAGTAGTCCCAATATTGTGTAAAATGTGCAAAATCATCTCATCCCCGTTAAGTTTTAACGGAAGGACGCATGTGCCAATCACGTGGCCGTTAGTTGTTATTTTTCACTCCAAAACAACTTCAACACTTAACAATAATCCCAAATCTTGCCAGAACCCTAAATCGTGCAAAAAAATCCCCAGACTCGAAAAAATCAAAATCTCCAACTTTCAAACAACGAAATCGAATGATAAATCACCGCCGTGAAAGAGGGATCGGAGAAAAATTCATCATCGATGAAGAAGAGTAACGTCGCGATGGAAGGGGATTCGGAGGCGAAGAAAGAAGGGGAGATGACCGGCAGCGATTCTGACACCGCGGCGCCGGCGGTGGCTCTGCAGCCAATAAGGCATCCGTTGGAGAACGCCTGGACATTCTATTTCGATAATCCTTCGGCGAAATCCAGACAGGCCACGTGGGGAAGCTCCATTCGCCCTGTTTATACCTTCTCTTCCGTGGAAGATTTCTGGAGGTAATTAATTAGGTTTTAACTATAATTTCAATTTCAATTTAGTGTTGTGTGATTGTGAGAGTATTTTTGAAATTTCATGTGTGAAAACCGGAATGAAGAAATTGCAGTAATAGAGGGTCGTTGAATGAGTGTGGGATTAAGAGTAAAAAGTTAAAGCGTGCGTCAACTCAATTGTGAAGGTCCAACTTCTTTTGATCCTGTTTTGTTCTTTCTTAATTTAAACTAGGAGCAATACTGATTTTCCATCTCTGGTTTAAAACTCACTCTGTATTGTCCAACTTTGAAATGCAGATGTAAGAAGGAATGAAGCATATGTGTAATTGGGGCAATATTTGGTGGTTATGTTGGGAGTTTCTTGTGAACAATTTTGGAACATATGTTTCTGGAAGATTAGCAAATTCTCCAGATTCTATTAGCTTTGTTTTCTTTTCTATCACCAGATCTTACATCTCTGCTTGTGGGGACCATTACCATATATGTCTGAATGGTCATCTATACTTCCACTTGGTGTAAAATACCTACGATTGTTGGCTGGTAAGATACTATTATCAGTTTCATATTTGCCTCCCCTGCAATGTGCACTATAATTTTATTTATATTATGTAATTACACATATCTAGATCGGAATATATTCGTGTGATGGAGAAAATCTGAGACATTAAGCCTCGATCCTATATGATGCACCGTCTAGCATCCTTCTACTGTTGTAAACATTATTTTGTCACACCAGTTTTATTTTAAGTTTGCTTTCACACACATTTTGTTGAAGTATTCAGAAGAACAGACTTTCAATATTTGATTTGTGTTGTTTGCTTACAGTTAATATGCAAACAGCAACAACGTTTCAAGGCTTGGAAAGAGAATGGGCTGCATTAAGAAGTGAGGGCTTGTTGCTATTTCAGTGTGAGAGATTCAAATATCATATAATAGTACTCCAGTTATTAACTAATTTTTGTTTTGAGTTATACAACATGGTGTGTGCTGTGTTAATCGTTTTTTAAATGTAATTTTCGCATATGCTTTGATATGGAGCCCAATGTGGGGGTTTTTTAATGGCAAGTACAAGTGTTTTAATTCAACTCGCTCGTTTGGTGAAACAGATGAAAGAAAGAGCAGAGAAGCTTGAATATTGGAGGATGAGAGAAAAGAAATTCGAGCAGAAAAAGAAAGAGAAGAGTGAGCTTTAGCGTAGACAAAGTTGTGTGTGGGTTTATGGATCTGAGGTAAAGAACAGCTTATGCATAGACAAAGTTGCTTGATAGACCTCCAGCTCTTTGAGAATAAGCTCTCCAAAATATGTATGAATGAATATTGAATTAGATTGTTTGAGGCTTCCACCAACATAGCTATGTGGATATATATTGCATACACACGGTATGCTTTATTGGAGAAAAGCTGCTTAATGATATTTTGGTGAAGTTGAATATGTCCATTGATGATGGTGTTTTGAGTGTGAGTGACATTAGTTTCTTATTTAAAACACTATGTTTAAAGTATGTTCTATCTTATTTTTAATACGGGTATTAGTAACATAAATTAAATAGTTCAAATATAAGTGAGGCAGAGTATTGAGTTTGGAGGGTGTATGTATAGATGTATTAATTTTTCCCTCCTATTTGGTACCAATTTTCCCTCCAATTGAGTTATAATCCAAAATGAGCACCAATTTCCGCGCCAATGAGGATAAAGAGTTATTGGGACCAAAAATGTTAACAGTTGACTCACGGATGACTAACGGTGGGACGACTTTTGTCAAAATTTATCCCATTGGGACTAAAACTTAAAGTCATGGGACCAAAACAACTAGTGCCCGTGGTAGGTGGGACAAAAATTGCCATTTACTCGACCGCTAGAGTAGAGCAGATTGGAGATGTGTCACCGGCGATGTGATTTCGACCGACAGATGAAGCCCTATGAATTAGGGCGCTGAGGCCTTGGGCAGAAATTATAAATAGCAACGGGAAAGGGGGTCCCTAAAATTATTCTCTTTTCTGTATGAATTTGATGATTTTTGGAATGTTGAGTAGTGATTTTTTTCTTCATTGATAATCCAGATCAGTACTGTTTGCAAGTTAATTTTTGGTAAATATGGCCAATTATTTCCCTAGCCTAAAATATTTTTCAAACTTTGATTTTGCTATTCTTAATTTGTTTGTTTTCTCTACTTCCAATAGATATCTGTGCCACAGGGTTTTGCTTTTTTTATCTGTCAAAAAAATATTAGTGATAAAGTGTATGTTTTACTTTGTTTGATATTAAAACAAGAATTGAGTTTAATTGCCCCTCATAATAAATATCTTGACTAGTGCATATATTGGAAAGGAAGTCATGATCCAATTGAATAACCAAGCATGCACACCAGAGTCAACAAAAGAAGTCGGATACGCCTCACGTTCAATTTCAGGCTGCAGTTCCGACAATTTGACACCAATATCTTACTCTGATTCGGGCTAAATAATATCCGTTCCACGTGACCTATCTTAAAAACTGACATAATTTTTGGCATTTTGGTCCACGCATATAACATAGTATTATTTTTTCCACGTGTACTCTTTGATCGATCTATTCTTAAATTTGTTGTTGTTGGCACAAGATTAATTTATAATGGCAATAAGGTTTCTCTTACCATATCCTATAACGGCGACACGTGCGTTTTTTTTTTTTTTTTGGGAAAAAGCTAAAGAACTTGAATTAAAGAGGACAACACCAGAGATGCTCCCCGAAGAAGAATAAACAGTACAAGTGATTGAAAGATTCAGTACAAGAGCAATCTCACTGAACCCCAATCTGTTAAAAGAACCAAAAGATTACAATATACGTACAATGACTAGGAAGACGATTCCAACCAGAAAAACTAGACCAAAGTTGCAGAAAATTATGAGCCCTCAACCAAAAAAACGACGTTCTTTGAATCGCTGCAACCACATCTTTAATAAAGAGAGTTCCTCCTTTGAAAATAATATTGTTTCTCCAAATCCACAAGTTCCAAATAGTGCAATGCCAAATGAGCACCCAATTAATATTTGCGACAAAATTAAAATATTTTATCGCTATATTTCATCAAACTAATTATTTATTTTTGAAAGGAAAAAAGGTTATATTGAGAATTATAGAGTACCAGGAGTACTCTAGAAAAATAGTCCAGTTACAACTTCCAAACGGTAATACAGTGCCAAGAAATGAAACAACACCATATTAGACTACTATCTAAATAAGGACCCCTTATGCGCAGGCTGCTCTCGGACTAGCACACCAGTCGTGAAAAGAGGTCGAACTAGAGCATTCATTATGTATACAAAAAATACTCCAGGCCTTTGCTCTAATTTCGTCAAACAGTTTTTCCTGTTTTGGCTCCTCGTTTGAGAAGATCTTCTTATTTATAGCGTTCCATACAAACCATACTGTCAAGCACCAGATGCATTCCAAGATGGACTCTTTACGCTTGAAGCCGACAATACCACATAATTGATGAAAGTGTGAAATTATGTCGTTCTGCATCGGCGAGCTATTGTCGAACCATGATAAAATCAGCCTCCAGATTTTATTGGCCATGTCGCAGCCAACAAACAGGTGGTGGGAATAACAAAGGTGGAAACAAATTCAGATTTTTTACGGAGGGGATAAAACCAAGTAAATCGAGAATGATCATCAATGAACACAACATAATAGCGAAAACCATCATGAGATTTAACAGGTGAAGGACCCCATAAGTCACAATGGATAATGTCAAGAACATTAGAAGCACGTTTCGATTTTATAGAGAAAGAAAGCCGAGTACTCTTAGATTTTTGACATGCCGAGCAAATAACAGGCCGTGGTAGCAAAGAAGTTGTAGAAATATGTCCTTTCTGTTTAAGTGTATTTACAAAATCAAAAGCAACATGCCCTAACCTACTATGCCATATTTCAAAAGAGTTATGGTTCGAGCGAGCATGTAAAGATGAAGCAAAGCTAGAGTGACATTTTTCCAGAACATATAAACCATGATCAAGTCTGCCGTGAGCAAGGGTCAAACCTGTAGTCCGATTCTGAATTTCAAAAGAATTGTTAGAAAAGATAAGACGAACAGGAAAGTCATTGGTCAATTTACTTACAGAGAGAAGATTTTTTGTAATGGAGGGAACAACAAGAACATTTGAGAAAGTTAAGTCAGAATTACAGAGATGAGTACCAGTGTGAGTAATTGGAAGGATATTACCGTTTGCGACGACGACTCTATCAGATCCGGTGTAGGGCGAGGACGAATCAAGAACAGCCGAGGAGGGAACCATGTGCGAGGATGCCCCAGTATCAACATACCAGTCCGAAAGGTTAGCAAGGCGAGCAGAATCATTTCGAGGAAAGGAACCAACGATGTTCGCTTGGCGAGGAGAGGAGGATTCATAGCGCTGGGGACTGGTTGGAGCATAATGGTCGTCAAATCTGCAGATTTGGCAGCGAGGAGACGATCGAGCACGTCCTCACCCTCGTCCTGAATAACCACGAGTAGGAGGGCGACCTCGACCAAATTGCTGGCGAGCAGGAGGGCGACCTAACACAGAAGATGCCGAGGAGCGAGCAAGAAAGGCAGGCGACTGCGACGAAGCAGAAGGAGTTTCAAGTGAATGTGTGAAGAGATCATGAGATTCGGCCTTGGCGAGCAGATCTGAAAACGAGGGGAGAGGCGAGATGTTGATTTGAGCGGTGGAGAAGCTGTGAAAATCTGGTCCCAGACCACGTAGAAACCAATGAGATTTATCTATAGAATGAAGAGTGGAGCCCATAGAGGAAAGCTGATCGCACAAATATTTAAAAGCGGCCCCATAATCAGAAACAGATCTTGAGCCTTTCTTGATGAGTTGAATCTCATCCTTTAAACGCAATTCACGAGCCTTGGAGGGCTGATTGAATGCCTCAGCGAGGGCATTCCAGATTTCTAGAGATGTTGAGCAGCCGACCGTAACTGCCATGGCCTCCTCGGTGAGAGTGGACGTCAAGAAGACACTTACTATTTGATCACGAGAATACCAAGTCGTGTAGAGTGGATTACAAGAGGAAGCACCATTAGTGGTGACGGTGGTGGGAGGGGCCGGCGAGGAACCATCAACATAGGGCAAGAACTTCTGAGTAACAAGAAGCGGATGGACTTGGCGAAACCACATTGGATAATTTGTTGGTTTTAACTTGATGGTGACTAGATGAGTCATAGCATGGAGGGTTTGGGTGGCATCAAATACGGAGGTGGTGGTAGCCGGAGGATCGGCCATAGAATATATGAGCAAGAAAAAGCGAGAAAGAGGGGGAGAGAAACAGCCCAGAAGAGTTAGGCTGATACCATGTAG
This sequence comes from Galeopsis tetrahit, assembly GCA_963675135.1. Lineage (NCBI taxonomy): Eukaryota > Viridiplantae > Streptophyta > Magnoliopsida > Lamiales > Lamiaceae > Galeopsis > Galeopsis tetrahit. Next base: position 53,799,067 of record OY776131.1, on the reverse strand, counting down.
AATAGAAAGACTCTCTAAAGTGAGAGTCAAAGGCTTGTAATAGAGTATTTATAAGAGAGGTTACAAGAGGATAGGAATGAGTAGTTTCAACTAACAAGAGGTTTATAACTACCAAGATAAACTACCCTAATACTACTTAATACTAGCATAAATGGATTCGAGAATGCATATCCTCCGCATTTGCCTCCGTCTTAGTTAATGGTAGCCCCTCAAACGAGTTTAAACTCGGATGCGGTTTAAGACAATGCGACCCCCTTTCTCCGTTACTGTTCATTATTGCAGTTGAGGGCCTAAGCGTATTGATTAATAGGGCCACGTCCTCGGGCGTGTATGATGCAATTTCAATCGGCCGAAACATCATTTCTATCTCCCATCTACAATATGCAATATGCTGACGACACTATATTAGTTGGAGAAGCACCTACCAAAAACATATGAGCACTAAAATGTTTGCTAATAAATTTTGAGCGTCTTTCGTGCCTCAAAATCAACTTCTCCAAATGTAGCCTTCTAGGCATTAATATGGATGCGGAATTACAGAAGGAAGTGACATCATTTCTCGACTGTGATGTTGGCTCGTTACAAATGAATTTCTCAGGATCCAAGTTGAAATTAACCACCATAAAATAGATGCCCAACGAAATATTTAAATTATTTACAATATATACTCTTGTAATATTGTACTGTTGGTCCAATGTTGGTTCAATTCCTCCCAACAACTTTCATTTATTTATTTGTTTTTAGTATTTTACATAGAGTAACTCCAAATGTTGGAAGAATTGTGAAACATGCAAACTATTAAATATAAGTCACATTGTTCAACAATTTTAGTAATTTTGGATGAATTTGTATCCAAAATTTCCTATACATCTTTTTTATTTCATAGATATATATTATTACATGATTAGTGATGATTGGAAAAAACCATTTTTGTAGACTCTACAAAAATTTCATGGATTTCATGGAATGATGTTTGTAGACAAAAAACGGAGGGATGTTTAGGTGTGAAAAAAATTGAACTCTTTAACAATTTTCTTCTTGGCAGGTGGGCATGGAGGATTTGGGCTGAACCCAATTCTTTTTGGGTAAGGATACTCGGATCAAAATACGACTTATCTTCGATGGAGGAACCTACTTATACGGCGAACAGGAACAACTTCTCGAATTGGTGGAAGAATTTGACCGACCTCTTCCCCACAAATTCGCTCAGCCACTGGTTCGGGTCCAACTTAATTAAAACTTTGGGAGACGGGAGTCCTTCCTCCTTTTGGAAAGATAGATGGTTAGACGAGGTAAATTTACGTGAACTTTTTCCTAGATAATTCTCTATCTACACTAATAAAGCTAGAGGTTATGATTAGTGAATCTAGTGAATGGTTGAATGGTACTTGGAAAGTCATGAATATAATGTGGAGGAGAGAATTATTCATATGGGAAGAAAACCTTGTCTTTCAATTACACTGCTTGTTGGATACTACTAATTTACATGAGCACACCCTTGACTCATATAAATTGAAGCTGTCAAAAGACGGGAGGTACACATCCAAATCAACATACCAAGGCCAACGGATGCCCCCACCATCACAGGTTCGATCTTCAAGATGATGCTCTGTTCGCTCTTCGAAACTCTGGCGACTATGTTTTTCTTGGTTCAACCTCAACTCGGCACTACACTCCAGACCTGCATCACATTTTCATCAATTCTGCGGATTAATTGAGATCAGGCAAAAGAAATTCATTTTCGAGTGCATTTGGTGTATGATTGTGTGGTTCATTTGGAAAGCTCGAAACGGGAAGGCTTTTGCAAACGAAGAGCCTGATCTTTGACGAGATTAGAGCTAGGGTGTCCTGGAACATTTTCTCCCAAGACAAAGCATGTCCAGCCTATGTTTCTTTCAATGATTGGTGTGCAAGTCCTAGTTTAGCAGGTGTGTAATCTCATTCCTCAATTGTTCCAGAGTCTATGTATCTTCCATATTTCTAATCCCCTTGAATTCACTCATTTTGAGTATCTCTGCTACTCTGGCAATATACACCTATAGGCCTATCTCTCTCTTGCTGCCAATCTAGCTTGTAATTCACTCAAGATCAAACTTCCATTTCATTTGATAAAAGATAAACAACAAGGAGCTTTAGGTTCTTCATGTTCAAAGTATTGACCAAGTTGCGGACATCCTCACTAAACCTCTCTCTAGGCAATTCTTCACTCCTTTTGCGAAAAAAACTGAAAGAAGTCCACAAGACCTAGCTCCCTCGAATTGAAGGGGCATGGTAAGTGATCTAGATTCCGTGCAATTGAGCACATGCAAGTGAAACCCTAGGTGCATGGATATAGTGATGGATGCAGCTGATTACCACTCTTCAGGGTATCAAAATAAATCACAGTGGTTTAAGAGGTTGTTAACTTTTTGTCATTAAGCTAGGGTCGATCATGTTGCAACACATTATATAGCTTCTAGTCCTTCCCTCTTTTGTCTATATAAGAGCACTAACAAAAGAAAATGTATTTTGTATCCTGAAATGAAAAGATCATTCCTAGCAATGTCTTTGTTTACTGTTCCATTGCATATATATTTTTTTCATTGCATTTATTCATGGTTAAAATCCATTTTAGTCCTATAACTTTTACTTTTTCCACGGAAGGTTATAAAAATGTTAAGTTTTTCAAAGTAATCCATAACTCCATAATTGGTCCATTTAAAACCTAGACATGTTCATCCGATTAAAACCGGCGATTACGGATTCGAACCGCCGGTTCAGCCTTTTTTTTTCTCATTTTGGTCTCAAAGTCAACGGAATTTGAAGTACGACATCATTTTGAGGCACGTGTTTTTTGGCACATGAGGTGTAAAATCGAGGGAAACGGGTGAGTTGAGACCAAAATTGGACAAATTAAGAAAATATATATGAGATTAAATTTGAATAAACTTAACATTTTTGGGACCCTTCCCGAAAATTAGATTTCCTTGGCTTCTCTGTCTTGGATTTCAGATCTGGACGAGATCGTTTTGGCACCAGATTGCTCCCACCAGATTCCCTCTTACTTCCATTTCTTTTTAAATCATGCACAGCATCCCATTCTTCCATACCTATATAGATGATCTGCAACAAAAATATTCAATGTAAGACATAAAGGGGTTAGAATCAATTATGTTGGTGCCAATTCCTTTTCAAGAATATTAGTCTCTTCAATGCTCCTTTTTTTTTTATGAACAGCAAGGGATACTGCCTCCCGAATACAAGAGACACAAACTGAGTGATTACGAACCAGGCCCAAACGAGCACATGCAGAATATAATCTCTCCAACAACGCGTACAAACCAGCAGACCAGCTAACAACTCAAGCAGGAACAAGGAAAAAAAAAATACAGCAAGGCCAGAACAACGAAATCACTAACAAAAAAACAGCGCGCGCTGGATGCGTTCCTTACACACTCCCGGATTCGAAATCCAAAAAAATTGCAACTCTTTTCATCGGGGTATTCCTGATACCCTAGTAATTTAATTTATTTGCCGTTTCCAAAAAAAATAGAAATACTAATATTTCATACGCACGCACGCACAAAGTGTAATACCGTCTCAAATAACATGTTTCATGCGGCGATAAACAAAATCATTTTTCAACCAAAACGCGCCACTATATATATTACATATTCAATAAATAACCACCTTGCGCTACATACGGCACTAGATCCCAAATTTAGATTGTTTCTTATATATTGTCATTTATATAAATTACATATTATGGGGAAAACTAATTGTTTGCATCTCTTTCCTAAAATTAATTACATCATAAAAAGAACAAGATTAATGATTGGATCTGCAGATAAAATTCTCTTCTATAACTTAATGCAAGCCATGAGATATAAAATTATAAGAAAACAGCTAAAGGAAAACAAAAAACAAAAACAAGCATAATTAAAAAAATCACCTGAAGAAAGGCCGCAATTCAAGATTAATGCCTGAAGGGACTGTGAATTTGAAGTTGTTTTAGCTGTGAATTTGTTCGGGAACAAACATAAACAATATGTAAAGCAATATGTACCAGAGTACGAATTACAGTCAAAACAATTACAAAAAAACCCTAAGCCCTAAACTATAAACCCTAAAGTAAAGCTTAATGAACCTATTCACAATCTTTTAATAATTAATAATCAACATCATTTATGCGAGCACAGTCAATAAGTAAATACTAGTAGTATTTAAAAAATGAGCATATCTTAAATAGAATATAGCAACACATAATTGAATTTCTTAATTCCTAAAACATATATATCTGTGATTATAGCAACTGATAATCGAATAGATTTTTTTTCCCAAAAAATATTGGTAAACGTAGGGTTATTCAACAAATCTAGATGAAAAAGCTGCCATAAATTGCAGATCTAGCGATAGTCAAATCATTTTCAGTATAATTCAAACACTATGAAGCTTGATTTTCATAGTTGTGCAATTATTCAGACATGAGCACTTACTTGGGGGAAGAAAGAGACAAGAAAATTACCTGAGAAAGAAACACAATGAAGCTTGAATCTTCAAGGAGAGCCGCTAGAGTAGAGAGATAGAAGAGTGTAGTGTCCGTATCTACCCTTAATTACTATATTTCTGAATCCTCCGTATCTACCCTTAATTACTATATTTCTGAATCTTCCGTATCTACCCTTAATTACTATATTTCTGAATCCTTCCTCTCATCGTGGCGTCTTACTTTTCTTTCTTTCTAATTTTCTTAAAATTTACAATTATTTTTTTCTGCACAGTTTTCTTTTACAGTTTTTTATATTGTTTTTTCAGTTCTCTCCCATTTTTCTCTCTCTTATTCTTTTCTTATTTTTCTCTCCTACTCTCAAATTTTAAAATTATAAGAATTTGGATAATGATTTAAAACCGTCTAATTACCCTTAAATTAAAATATTCGTCCAGCCACACACAAAATTTTGTACCAAAACAATATTGTGATATAATACCTTATCATTTAATTTAATTATTTTTTATTAAAGGCAATGGGAGATAATAATAATGGGAAAATGTAATTTTAGACATGTAACTTAGGGGATTGTGTTTTACGAGCTTGTGAATGCATGTAGGACATTATATTTTTAATTTTGTAAATATAGGACAATTGAGCCCAAATTAGCCCAAATCGATCTCAAATTGCGTGTGAGTTGCACAATTGTCCTAAATTTATAGATTTACAAATGTGCGAATGTAAGACACTATGTTTTTAAAATCTGTAAATGTACAATGATTGTGCAACTCATTTGCAATTCATGTGACATTTTGGATTATTTAATTTAGATTCGATTTATTCCACTTTTACAAAATTTAAAAGATAATGTACATTAAATATGGGTTATTCAGTTAGTCAGGCTCGAGTGTGTACATAAATTGAACGATAAATATCAAGTTAATGAACTGAAATAAAAACAGTAGAGAGTTTGTTCATCATATTCATAAATATGTAGTTTAATTAATTTCAACATCAAAACATCACTTCCAAGAAATGATCCTTAATTTCCAAGCCAAGTTTTAAACAACATTATGAATCAAAGTTCATATATATGGCTTAATAGAATGGATGCCTTATCTATTGAAGCAAGATATGAAGGCAGCTTGGACTGCTCTTGCTAGATACTTTAATAGATCGAATGGATGCTCATTTGCTTTCAGTCGATCGTCTTGGTAGGCGTGCTCATTTCCCGTGGCAATGTTCTGATGATTACATGGAGTGGTTCGTCAGCAACTCACATGTTAGGGTGCAAAATCCAAAGCACATATAGACGCCGGAGATGGTTGTCATGCACCCGCTAGACTACTTGGATGGATGAAGATGGGATGCGTAGAGTTAATTTGTTGCCGTGGCGAAAGATGAACTTGTGGATGATGTACTTTTTGAGAACTTGTTATGTAGATGTAGATGTAGATGAGACGTTACTAACTATTTAAAAGTTGTAATTTTAAAAAAATATATATATGGCTTAATTTACAAACACACAATTAGTTGTACTATACAAGCCTTCTTCTTTTATATGAATCTCCAGTATATATTTTGTTCTTCTTAATAGGTTGATCTTCGTTCACTTAGCTTATTTCTCTAGGCATTCAGATCTTGTTGACCTGGACGAGATCGAAGTACTCCCTTTGTCCACACTTAATATGCACTTTTCTTGTGGACGGATTTAAAAAAAATTAAATTCATATAGTCTATGTACGTAAAAAGTACGTAGATGTGTAAATTAAAAAGTAAAATGTGCATATTAAGTGTCGATAACTAGAAAAGGAAAAAAATGCATATTGAGTGTGGACGGAAGGAGTCCAAAATATTCAGCAAAAATGTTCACTCAATGGAACCCACCAAAGAGACTTGAGAAAACTCATCACCTTAAGGAAAACCTTTGCATAACCCCTGTATATGAAATCTTGAAACATAAAAAGTTGCTTCTCAATTTTAAAGCATACATGCACATATACAGATCTACACGAAAAATGTCCTCTAGTTCAATGTAAGACATCAACATGGTCAAAAATGAAAATGAGAAAAAGCAATTATATATGTATGCCTTTAATTTTATTAATCAAGGATAGCGGAAAAATTAGAAAATGGTTAATTAAACGGAAAGAAAATGTCTGAAGAAATTTTTCAGAGACTTCTGCCCTCCTATTTTGCCACCCTTTTGGATTTCCTTTTTCATCTTTCTAATAATTGTAACTCAATCGTGCAACACATATATATATACAAGGAAAAACTAAATCTTGAAAGATATAAAGTATTCAAGGTTAGCTCTTTTCCCCTTCCCCTATCCACTCACACACACTGAAACACAAACACAGATCTGCAGGAAAAGCATGATCTGCAAGAAAAATATCCTCTAATTCAATATAAAAAAGAAAAAAGGGACAAAATCAATGATATATATAGTTGAGATTATTTTGTGGTATGCGGTGTGGAGTTTCATAATCTGTTAGCAGAATTTACTTTTGCCTTTATTAAGGAAAACTGGCACTTGCTGCAACATATGAGTTTCATAATCTGTTAGCAGAATTTCATTTAAATGGGAAGTTCGTCAAAGGCTTTAACCCCTCTTTTATTGCTCTAATTCCAAAGAAACAAGGCGCCACTAGTATCGGGGACTTTCGTCCAATATCCATGATCAGTAGTTACTATAAAGTGATTGCCAAAGTTCTTGCTTGACGACTCGCTGGTATTATTGGGAAGGTAATATCTGAGAACCAAACAACATTTAATAAATGGAAGGCAGATTTTAGACGGCGTGCTCATCCTTAATGAGGTTATTGACGAGGCCAAAAAGAAGAAGCTCGAAAGACTCCTCTTTAAAATTGATTTTGCAAAGGCCTTCGATTCAGTAAATTGGGGTTTTTTGAGGGATATGATGAGAGCAATGGGGTTCGATAAATGGATCATATATGGAATGTGTCACTACGGCATCTGCCTCCGTCCTTGTGAATGGAAGCCCTACGAAAAGTTCAAGCTAGAGCGTGGTTTGAGACAAGGGGATCCACTCTCGCCCTTGTTGTTCATTATTGCAGCCGAGGGCCTTAGTATCCTGATTAATAAGGCCTCGGCTATCGGGCTATTTGACGCAGCTTTGGTGGGTCGTAATCAAGTGCTGGTCACCCATACAATATTCAGACGATACCATCCTTGTGGGCGAGGCATCGACAAAGAACATTTGGGACTGAATATGCAGTCTTTTCGGTGAACGTAGATGGTGACTTGCAAAATGGAATGACCTTTTTCCTGGGATGTGGCGTGGGTTCCTTTCCTATGAATTTCCTTGGTATTCACGTAGGCCACAACCACCACAGACTGGATGCTTGGAAAATTATAATTAAGAAAGTTCAGAACAGTTTGACACTGTGAGAGGATCGTCAGATTTCATTCGGAGGCAGAATCGTGCTTCTCAACGCGGTACTCAATTCACTACCCATCTATTATCTATCCTTTTATCGCATATCAAAACAAACCATGAGTGAACTCATCAAGCTCCAAATAAATTTTCTTTGGGGCAATTTGGGGGGGGGGGGGGGGGAGGGGTGGGGCGTGCGAAATCATCGTGCATTCCATGGGTTTCTTGGAATGATATCTGCAATTCAAAGGCTGCAGGCGGGCTCCGAGTTAAAAATTTGGATTCTTTCAATATGTCTCTCCTTGGCAGATGGGCATGGAGAATTCGGGCTAAACCCGATTTATATTGGGTAAGGATCCTTAAATCGAAATACGGGATAGGTTCGGTTGTAGGAACAATGGGCAAGGGGTACTGCCTCCCGAATACAAGAGACATAAACTCAGCGATTACGAACCAGGCCCAAACAAGCACGTGCGGAATATAATATAAATAAAAATATTTCATACGCACGCACGCACAAAGTGTAATACCGTCTCAAATAACGTACATGTTTCGTGCGACGATTAACAAAATCTTATTTCAACCAACACGCGCCACTATATGTATTACATATTCAGTAAATAGCCACCTTGAGCTACGTACATACGGCACTAGATCCCAAATTTAGATTGTTTCTTATATATTATATTGTCATTTATATACATTACATTTTTTAAGGAAAATAATTGTTTGCATCTCTTTCCAAAAATTTATTACATCATAAAAAGAACAAGATTAATGATTGGATCTGCACATAAAATCCTCTTCTATAACTTAATGCAAGCCATGAGATATAAAATTATAAGAAAACAGCAAAAGGAAAACAAAAAACAAAAAACAAAAAAAGCATAATTATTTTTTTTTGGACAGCAAAAATGATATATTGATTAATGGGAGTACCAGTGGTACTAAAAAAGGGGAACAAGTATAGTTAAAGAATTGTATCTTGAAAAAAAATATAGTGGAAATATAGCATAACAATATGATTAGATATAGCAGCCCCCATTACATGCAAACTAGTCTAGGATTTTCACACTAATCTTGAAAAAAAATATAGTAAAGATGTGTTATTTTCAATCCAATTTTCTATTACATTATAAGAAAAAATAAAAGAATTTTGGTATAGAAGTTTTTCTTGAAGCTTTTCTGGTGAAGAAGAAACGGTTTTCTCTAGAATTAAAAGAGATTTGAACGCAATTTTTTTATTACACATAAAACTAATGAAACAAGTTGATAACTAAAAATAAATATGTCTAATAACCCTGTCATATTTGATATATCCCACACCTAATTTAATTGATCAAGCCATGATTGCCTGAGGATGTCACCACTTTTGGTTTTGTTTCCAAATGAATCACCTGCACCCAATTTTACACACAAACAATTGCAAAATAATTCTTTTATCATTTCATTTAATATTATACTTATATAAATTTAAATTTCAGATGTAATCAAGGCAGGTGGAGATAAAATTAATAATATTCAAATAGGGTGTACATAAATTGAATGAGAAATATCAAGTTAAATAACTGAAATAAAAACATTACAGAGTTTGTTCAACTGAAATAAAAACATTGCAGTTTAATTTCAACATTAAAGCATCACTTCCAAGAAATTAATTCTCATTCCTCATGGTCAGGAACAACTTCAAGGCAAACACGATCGTTCCATGGACGAAATGCTCCTTTGCGAGTCAAGTTCTGAACAACATCACGAGTCAAATTCAAAAAATTCATACGCTGTGATTTATAAACCTAAAATGATATATCAATCAGAAATGAAAAGTTTGCAATAACAATGCACATTTGATTTCCTAAAATAGATAAAGCTTCACTTAACAAATTGATTATCATGATTTGCTAAATAGTTTATATGATGCGTATCAAATTAAGAAGGAAAATAGAAATATATTTACCAACCTGGAGCCAAAAGAAAAAACCACGGAGAATGGCCAATTGTTTTTCTGGTTTACGTCGGGATTGCAGTACTGTATTAAGATCTGCATTCAGTGAAGGATATGTTAGCTAGCGTGCCCAAGAATACTTTATTAAAATCCCCAAGGCTCCAGACTATTTAGCGAACGCACAAGGAAGATGTAGTGTTCCATTTTATATTTCACTATTTAGATTATGCATGAATTTAGGTGGGATCTTTGACGAACCTTGATGGTGATGAAGGTAAGATCCAGCTTTGATTGCCTCCTTAAGCCTGTCGTACTCCTCCATGTCAAATGGTTTTCTAAGAACCTTTAAGACATCATTTCTAAAGACAGCGTTCTCGGCATCATCATCATCATCATCTAGGATTTCCACTTCTGCAGGATTCTCAGAGATGACACTCCCACCCTTGTCTTTTGGACGTGGTTGTGATGGAGCAGCCCGTTTTGACACGGGATTACTGCAGGTACCTGCAGCCTTCTGGCCTTCTATTTTTATTCGAATCTCCAGTGTCTTATTCTTCTCATCCTCCTGGCCAGCTTGTACTTCTATTTTGTTCTTCTCATCTTTCTTTGTCCTTGATTTCAGATCTGGACGAGATCGTTTTGGCACCAGATTGCTCCCACCAGCCTCCTCCTGTTAATCATATATATACAAATGTTAGAAAGACAAAAAGGAAGGAGCCAGACACGTACAAGCTGGAATTAGTAGTAGACATACGTCGTGAAATCTTTTTAAAGGCTCTTTCAGACCAGGTAGATCAGCATCGTCATCATCATCATCATCTATTAGAATTCCTTGTGGAGATTTCTTTTGGCCATTTTGAGTTCCTGCAGCCTTCTGGCCTTCTATTTTTATCCGAATCTCCAGTGTCTTATTCTTCTCACTGGTACCATCCTCCTCTATTTGAATCTCAGGTGTCTTTTTCTTCTGATCTTTCATATTAGATTTCCTTGGCTTCTCTATCTTGGATTTCAGATCTGGACGAGATTGTTTTGGCACCGGATTACTCCCACCAGCCTCCTCCTGTTAATCATATACCAATGTTAGAAAAACCAAAAGGATGGAGTCAGACACGTACAAGGAATATTAGTAGACATACGTCGTGAAATCTTTTTAAAGGCTCTTTCGGACCAGGTGGATCAGCGTCGTCATCATCATCATCATCATCTATCAGAATTACTTGTGGGGATTTCGTTTGGCCATTTTGAGCTCCTGCAGCAGCCTTCTGGCCTTGTGGATGATGAGATTGTTCAGCATTCTCTAATATAAGGCGCAGAATTTTACCGTGGCTTCCACCTAACTCGTTCTCATTCATAAATCGTTTCATTTCATCTATTTCCATTTGCAAAGATTCCCTCTTACTTCCATTTCTTTTTAAATCGGACACAGCATCCCATTCTGCCATACCTATATAGATGATCTGCAAGAAAAATATTCAATGTAAGCCATCAAGGGTTAGAATCAATTATGTTGGTGCCTTCCTTTTCAAGATTAGTCTCTTCAATGCTCCTTTTTTTGTTTTGAACAGCAAGGGGTACTGCCTCCCGAATACAAGAGACACAAACTCAGCAATTACGAACCAGGCCCAAACAAACACATATATGCAGAATATAATATAAACTCTCTAACAACGCGTACAAACCAGCAGACCAGCTAACAACTCAAGCAGGAACAAGAAATGCGCACTTGAGAATCAAATTAACATGAATCCACATCACCACATTGAGATGTACCAATGGAGGCGATTTGTCCGACTTCATATCATAAATTGAAAGAGATTCGTCCTATTCCAGTCATAAATTGGAAGCAATTCACCTGACTCTGAATCTTTTTTTTTTTAATTTTCCACGAAAAAATCAAACTACAAATATTTCATACGCACGCACGCACACATAACGTACATGTTTCGTGCGACGATAAACAAAATCATTGTTAAACCAAAACGCGCCACTATACATATATATTACATATTCAGTAAATAACCACCTTGCGCTACATATGGCACTAGATCCCAAATTTAGATTGTTTCTTATTGTCATTTATGTAGTACATATTTTAGGGAAAAATAATTGTTTGCATCTCTTTCCTAAAATTAATTACATCATAAAAAGAACAAGACTAATGATTGGATCTGCAGATAAAATTCTCTTCTATAACTTAATGCAAACCATGAGATATAAAATTATAAGAAAACAGCAAAAGGAAAACAAAAAACAAGCATAATTAAAAAAATCAGCTGAAGAAAGGCCGCAATTCAAGATTAATGCCTGAAGGGACTATTTTGAAGTTGTTGGAGAAGGATATCAGAAAGAGACAGGAGTGTTTCAGCTGTGTACTCGAGAAAAAAAAAATTACAGTCAAAACAATTACAAAAAACCCTAAGCCCTAAACTATAAACCCTAAAATCTAAACCCTAATGTGAAGCTTAATGAATAACAATATGTTATCGTCTATTCATAATCTTTTAATAATTAATAATTGAATTTCTTAATTCCTAAAACATATCTGTGATTATAGCAACTGATAATTGAATAGATTTTTTTTCCACCCAAAAAACATTGGTAAAAGTAGGGTTATTTCAACAGATGTAGATGAAAAAGCTGGCATAAATTAATAGTCAAATCATTTTCAGTATAATTCAAAGCTGATGTATGTGTGTTGAAACACAATGAAGCTTGATTTTCATAGTCGTGCAATTATAAGCTGAGAAATAGACACAATGAAAGAGACAAGAAAATTACCTGAGAAAGAAACACAATGAAGCTTGCGCTAGAGTAGATAGATGAAAAAGCAGCCATAAATTGCAGATCTAGTCTAGCGATAGTCAAATCGTTTTCAGTATAATTCAAAGCTGATGTATGTGTGTAGTAGACGATTGAAACACAATGAATTAAGTTTGATTCTCATAGTTATGTGCAATTATTTTCAGAAATGAGCAAATTACTTGGGGGAAGAAAGAGACAAGAAAATTACCTGAGAAAGAAGCTGGAATCTTGAAGGAAGGAGAGACCGCTAGAGTAGAGCAGATTGGAGATGTGTCACCGGCGATGTGATTTCGACCGACAGACGAAGCCCTATGAATTAGGGCGCTGAGGCCTTGGGCAGAAATTATAAATAGCAACGGGAAAGGGGGTCCCTAAAATTATTCTCTTTTCTGTATGAATTTGATGATTTTTGGAATGTTGAGTAGTGATTTTTTTCTTCATTGATAATCCAGATCAGTACTGTTTGCAAGTTAATTTTTGGTAAATATGGCCAATTATTTCCCTAGCCTAAAATAGTTTTCAAACTTTGATTTTGCTATTCTTAATTTGTTTGTTTGTTTTCTCTACTTCCAATAGATATCTGTGCCACAGGGTTTTGCTTTTTATCTGTCAAAAAAATATTAGTGATAAAGTGTATGTTTTACTTTGTTTGATATTAAAACAAGAATTGAGTTTAATTGCACTTCATAATAAATATCTTGACTAGTGCATATATTGGAAAGGAAGTCATGATCCAATTGAATAACCAAGCATGCACACCAGAGTCAACAAAAGAAGTCGGATACGCCTCACGTTCAATTTCAGGCTTATAACGGCAATAAGGTTTCTCTTACCATATCCTATAACGGCGACACGTGCGTTTTTTTTTTTTTTTTTGGGAAAAAGCTAAAGAACTTGAATTAAAGAGGACAACACCAGAGATGCTCCCCGAAGAAGAATAAACAGTACAAGTGATTGAAAGATTCAGTACAAGAGCAATCTCACTGAACCCCAATCTGTTAAAAGAACCAAAAGATTACAATATACGTACAATGACTAGGAAGACGATTCCAACCAGAAAAACTAGACCAAAGTTGCAGAAAATTATGAGCCCTCAACCAAAAAAACGACGTTCTTTGAATCGCTGCAACCACATCTTTAATAAAGAGAGTTCCTCCTTTGAAAATAATATTGTTTCTCCAAATCCACAAGTTCCAAATAGTGCAATGCCAAATGAGCACCCAATTAATATTTGCGACAAAATTAAAATATTTTATCGCTATATTTCATCAAACTAATTATTTATTTTTGAAAGGAAAAAAGGTTATATTGAGAATTATAGAGTACCAGGAGTACTCTAGAAAAATAGTCCAGTTACAACTTCCAAACGGTAATACAGTGCCAAGAAATGAAACAACACCAGATTAGACTACTATCTAAATAAGGACCCCTTATGCGCAGGCTGCTCTCGGACTAGCACACCAGTCGTGAAAAGAGGTCGAACTAGAGCATTCATTATGTATACAAAAAATACTCCAGGCCTTTGCTCTAATTTCGTCAAACAGTTTTTCCGGTTTTGGCTCCTCGTTTGAGAAGATCTTCTTATTTCTAGCGTTCCATACAAACCATACCGTCAAGCACCAGATGCATTCCAAGATGGACTCTTTACGCTTGAAGCCGGCAATACCACATAATTGATGAAAGTGTGAAATTATGTCGTTCTGCATCGGCGAGCTATTGTCGAACCATGATAAAATCAGCCTCCAGATTTTATTGGCCATGTCGCAGCCAACAAACAGGTGGTGGGAATTTTCCTCGCTGGCTCCACATAGTGCGCATCCCAAGTCGACTCCATTACCCAGAATATTCTGCTTGCTAAGTTCACTCCGAGTGGCGATTCGTCCTCGTAGCACCTTCCAGGCCAACCCTAAATATTTTGTAGGTATCATTTTATTCCAGATTATCTTAATTGCATATTCGGCCTCTACACTAAGTACCTGTGTTTGCGCTGCCAACTCGAAACCGCCGTATGCTGACTTGGGACTATATTTACCGTCAGCAAAAGCTTTCCAACGCCAAGTATCCAATGTCGAGGCCTGCAGATTTAAATCCTCCAGCGATCTGCCTAGCTTCCCAGAAGGATAGGGGCTTCTCAATTGGATATCCCAATTCCATCTACCGTTAACCCAATTACCCGATTAACTGATTCGTGCCTCCTTGTTAACGCATAATGAGAAAAGCCTTGGGTATTGATCTTTTAAGGCTGGTTCATCCGACCACCTATCGCACCATAGAAATGTATCGTTGTCGCTCCCAAGAATCCGGACCATGTTGTTGCTGAACCATGAATTATGTGCGTTTTCAATAAACAGACTTCTAAGCATGTTCCACCAACTTGAATACTGATTTCTGTTCGCCTGAATTTCTGGGGCACCTGACAAATAAATATTGTACTTAGAATCGAGGATTTTGACGCATAGTGCTTTGGGTTCCGTACGTAGCCTCCACGCCCACCTGCCAAGAAGAGAGATGTTAAATAAATCAAGATTTCGAACACCAAGTCCCCCGACTGGCATAGGTCTACAAATATCATTCCATGAGACCCATGGAATTTTTGTAGAACACACACCTCCCCCCACACAAAAAGTTACGTTGCAATCTAACTAGCTCACTCAAAGTTTGTTTAGGGATGCGATATAGAGATAGATAATAGATAGGCAGCGATACGAGAACCGCATTGAGTAGTGTGATCCTTCCACCGAAAGAGATTTGCCGATCCTCCCACTGCTGGAACACGCCGGCGAAGGCGATCCGTCACCAGGTTCGTTGTTGGGTACCAAACGTATAAAATGAATTGAAACATAAACAGCATGCATCTAAAGCATAGTTTAGATTTGTTACCTTTGAATATCGAGGCGTTGATTCCAATCTACGGATCTTCTAGTCTGTCTCCCAACCTTGTTCGAACACCGGGTGGACGGCGCGCTATCAAACGTGGAGAAGGCTGCCTTTAGTTCGTCTCCTTGAAACCCTAGCCGTTTTCTCAATTTCGTGTGTACTAGGGTTTCAAAACTATTTTGAGGCTCCTATTTATAATCTCCATAAGTTCATGGGCCAGACTAGGGATCCATTAGAAGGTATAGGGTTTGGGCTTCTTACAGGCCCAAATACTCTTATGTTCAGCCCAGAACATATAATTTGGCCCGAGAACATTAATTCATTCCACTAGAGAATTAATGTTGCACTCCCGTCCTATCCCGAACTGAATCAGGGATTCTACTAGACTTTATAATTCCCCGTGTTTAAGATATCGCACGTCCATTAATTATTAAAGCTTCTGACTTCTTTAAATAATTAATTTCTATAATTCATTGAGTAGTACCACTCAACCTTGTTGTCGTACGGATTAAATCCACCTGCAGGGTTTAATACGACAATCCTTTATGAGTTTCCTCAAGGGGACATCATCAGCCTGGATGTACAGGACACGGTTCCCTAATGCCAATAAGTAGACATCATGCGAGTGATGCCACTACCCAAAATACGGAGCGTGAAGAATCTACCAAGATTCTCACCTATGGTACATCAAAGTAGTGAACAAGCACCCCACACGTCTAAATATCACACTTAGGGTTAAGAATCATAAAAGTCACCAAGACCTCTAGTTCTTCATAACAGTCAGAACAGAAGAACATGTCTTATCTGTGATCCATTCAATACGCCTCTGCGCACTAGTATAAACTAATGGCCAAGACAAACCACTAACAAGTTTATACTACAACTTTAACCAATAGTTTTGTCCATAACTATCTCAGTTGTGAATACTGTTTATATCTTACAAGGGACTGACAATGTGATCTTCTGTGTGACTACAAACCCACCACATCGTCTACAATGCAAGATAAGCAGACATACAAGTAATCACAAAGAATGCAATAATGTGAAAAACCATTTATTTCAGATAAAAGGAAATCAAATATACGTCACAAAAGCCCACTAAAAGTTTGCTTTACAGTATACACCAACACCCACATCTTAATTCTGTTTTTCACCTTCTCCACCACCCCATTCCAAGCATCTGTCTTTTGATGATTAATTCCCACCTGAATCCCAAGGAAATTCATCCTAAGAACGCTGCCATTCCATGTTGGACCTCCGAATCCACATTAAGGCCGAGAAGGCTACACTTAGAAAAATTGATTTTTAGTCCGGATAATCTTTCCAAATTAATCATCAAACACTTGAAAGCCCATATATTTTTCGTGGATGCCTCCCCCACCAAAATAGTGTCGTCGGTATATTGGAGGTGAGTAACCGATATCTCCTTTCTCCCTACTCTTACAACTTCATAGATGCCTGCTGAAGTGGCTTTGCGAATGAGGGCACTTAAGCTTTCAACCGCGATAATAAAGAGTAGCGGAGATAGAGGATCTCCTTGCCGAAGCCCACGCTCGAGGTGGAATTCGGTTGATGGGCTGCCGTTGACAAGGAAGAAAGCGGAAGCCGATGAAACACACTCCCGAATCCACCCACTTACGCCATTTAGGAGCAAAATCCATACTCCTCATCATGTCATCCAAGAAGTTTCCAGTCCACCGAATCAAAGGCTTTTGCAAAATCTATCTTGAAAAATAGCCTTTCTAACTTCCTCATCTCTGCTTCATCAATAAGTTCATTGAGTACGAGCACTCCGTCTAATATCTGCCTCCCGTGTACAAACCCATATTGCGTCTCCGAAATCACCGACCCAATAACCTTTGATAGCCTTCTTGCACACGCATTCGCTGTGATTTTGTAGTAACAATTAATCATTGAGATGGGCCGATACTCATTAATGCATTCCGCATTCTGCTTTTTCGGAATAAGGGTTATGAAGGATGTATTGAAGCCCTTAACGAATTTCCTGTTTAAGTGGAATTCGTCAAACAAATTCTAGAAATAACCCTTCAACACGTCCCAATTTGCTTTGATGAGTGCAATCGTGAATCCGTCCGGCCCAGGCGGCTTCGAGGGTTCACAACACCAAACCGCTTCTCTAATTTCCTCGGCTGTGAAAGCTACTGTGAGAATAAGATTATCTGCTGCATAGATTTTATGCAAGGCCAAGTCGTGAGGGATCGCCGATCTAGAGATCTTGGGCGCTTGGTAGTGGTTTTTGAAATGCTCCGCGGCTGCTGCTTTGATTTCTGCCGGTGAGGACAGCCATACGCCATCAAAACGTAAGTTGGAGAGATCATTAATTTTTCTCCTGACGTTTATGCACTTGTGGAAGAACTTGGAATTTACATCGCCCTCCTTTATCCATTGCATATTCGCCTTTTGGCTAAGAACACTTTGTCTCGTCTCATAATCTATGAGAATATCATTCATCGTCGTTCTTCTTTGTTCAATCTCCTCCACATCCAGCCCCTATGCATCATCTATAAGGTCAAATTCCAAAAGTTTATGCTTGTTATTCTCAATGCGAGCGTCCAATTTTCCAAAATTATCTTTGCTCCAGTCACGAAAGAATGCCTTAGCCTGTTTGAATTTCTCCTTTATGACGAAACTACTTCTGCCTTCAACTTGCATTTTTCCCCAGAAATTAGCCATAGAGTCTTTGAAGGAGGGGTGCTTAAGCCAAACATTGAAGAAGCGGAAGGGCTTGGGACCCCAATTAATAATCAGATCCTCAAGGATGAGAGGGCAGTGATCCGATATAGATCGTGGGAGTCCCTTGAGCCGGGTGGGAGGATCCGCCTGAATCCAATCTTCATTAAACATCACCCGATCAAGCTTGCTTTTGCACGTTCCATCAACTCGATACCAAGTAAAGCTTCATCCGAAAATAGGGATTTCTACTAGATTTTAGCATCCATGATAAATTGATCAAAGTCCTCCATTTCTTTCTTGTTGCAGCAATCCATCCTACCAACTCTCTCGTTAGGATGTCTGATAGCATTGAAGTCTCCCGCAAGGCATATCTATTTCCCTATATTCTGCTGAATTTTCAGTTTAAGAGTGTCCCATAATTATCTTTTCTCCCTAGAGTGGCACGGAGCATACACGTTGATCAAGCAGATATCCGCGGCGTCTTTCTTGCGGAAACCGTTTACCACCAGAAATCCATTAGCGTGCCAGGCACTAACGCATTGAAGAAACTCGTCATCCCAAAGAGCCACTATGCTACCAGATCGACCTTCGGAAGGTCTGAACACGAATCCGCATTTCCTATTTCCCTAGATGCCTATGCTCATAATCGAATCAATAATTTCTAACTTGGTTTCTTGCAGAAAGCAAACTTCTTATTTATTTTTAGATATCAACAACTTAACTTCCTTCCTTTTGACATTGCTGCCAAGCCCTCTAACATTATAACTGAGAAGTCGCATAAAAACAGAGTAGATCACCTGTATACAGATTCTTAAAGGGGAGTTCAACTCTTCGGGCCGGAACCCATAAGCGCAAAGTCTCTTTCTTTGATACCCAAATGGCAGCCAAAGTTACGGATGTTGATAAGAGATGCTTCCTCGCCGAGTTCATCAAAATCTTTTGCAAACGCTTCCCATTCTGACTTGGCTAGTTTTTTTTTTTACTCGGTGGGATCTTGGCTTTCTTAGGGAGGGGGTGGGGGGTAAAGGGGGTATGGGACGTTCAGGGCCAGACTCCGAGGGTGATGGAGGAGCGAATGGGACTTGTACCGCACCACCCGAGTGAGGAAGATCGGGGATAGGATCTGGCCGAAAGAAGGTAGGTGGGTGCAAGAGGGCCGCCGGGTTGGGGGAATCTGTTTGAGGGGAAAGGGCGTGAACAAGGCAAGTAGAGGGTGTATGAGTCGAAGGGGGGGTATGGACAAGATCGGTGTGTACGGGGGGTATATGGGCAAGATCGGTGTATACGGGGGTGGATGGATCATAGGGGGTGCAAGGGATGGGATTATGGATACCGAAGGGGTGTTGGCCAAATCAAGGTTAAGAGCGTTGGCCAATTCAAAATCAGAGAAGGAAGGGCAGTTATTATCGCAATTAATGTCAACATTAAAAGAATTCTCTCGGGATACCTCAACCGCCGAAACGTTAACTTCGCGTGTGGATTTCTCATCATCCCAAGAGGAATTAACTGCTTCCATTGAATTCGGGACGAATGACGAGGAACCAATTACTGAGGTTGAAAACTGGGTCCCACCATCCACTGAGTCGCCGTCTTCGGCGCCGTGGTCTGAAGTCTCTGGTACACCGGAGAAGGCCGTTTTCGTTTCCACCGCTTTCCATTTTTCCTCTAAGTCGGAGTCGGACAAATCCGAATCGGAGGAGAGCACCTTGAACGGGAGAAATAAATCCTCAGGTTCTTCAAAAATTCTGACGGCAAAGGGAACCTCATCTATGATAGGTGAAATGGAGACGTTAGTGATAATTGGTCCCGAGAGGATAATACAAATTCTTGCAAATGGGCATTGAACCTTTCTCTCGGGCGTCTTGTTCTTCTGATCTTTTTTATTAGACTTCCTTGGCTTCTTTTTCTTGGATTTCAGATCTGGACAAGATCGTTTTGGCACCGGATTCCTCCCACCAGCCTCCTCCTGTTAATCATATACTCCCTCCATCCCATAGGAACTTGCACACTTGGGATGTCACACAATTTAAGAAATGTGTAAGAAAAGGTGTAATGAGTGATGTTTTGAGGGGTAGTTTTGTAAAGTTTTATGGAAAACTAATGGCATATGAGTAAATAAAAATATATTTTGAGGGTGAGGGTTATGAAGATATTTCCTTTTATGGAGTGCGCAAATTGGTATGGGACATCCATTTATAGAAAGTGTGCAAATTCCTGTGGGACGGAGGGAGTACATACCAATGTTAGAAAGACCAAAAGAAAGGTGCCAGACACAAACAAGGAATATTAGTAGACATACGTCGTGAAATCTTTTTTTTTTTTTTTCCACGAAAAAATCAAAATACAAATATTTCATACGCACGCACACAGTGTAATACCGTCTCAAATAGCGTACATGTTTCGTGCAACGATAAACAAAATCTTATTTCAACCAAAACGCGCCACTATATATATATATATATATATATATATATTACATACTAAGTAAATAACCACCTTGTGAAAGATTTCTTTGGCCATTTTGAGCTCCTGCAGCCTTCTGGCCTTCTATCTTATTAGATTTCCTTGGCTTCTTTCTCTTGGATTTCAGATCTGGACGAGATCGTTTTGGAACCAGATTGCTCCCACCAGCCTCCTCCTGTTAATTACCAATGTTAGAAAAACTAAAAGGAATGAGTCAGACACGTACAAGGAATATTAGTAGACATACGTCGTGAAATCTTTTTAAAGGCTCTTTCAGAGCAGGTGGATCAGCGTCGTTGTCATCATCATCATCTATCAGAATTACTTGTGGGGATTTCTTCTGGCCATTTTGAGCTCCTGCAGAAGCCTTCTGGCCTTGTGGATGATTGTTCAGCATTGTCCAATATAAGACGCAGAATTTTACCGTGGCTTCCACCTAACTCGTTCTCATTCATAAATCGTTTCATATCATCTATTTCCATTTGCAAAGATTCCCTCTTACTTCCATTTCTTTTTAAATCGGACACAGCATCCCATTCTGCCATACCTATATAGATGATCTGCAACAAAAATATTCAATGTAAGCTATACGACAGGTGGCTTCCTCTTCTCCACTTCGCCCAACACCACGATCTTATAAATATGTCATGTCTTTCCTAAGCAGACCATCTTATATTTAGGGGTTTGGATTGATCTTTCCCATCTCAAACTCGACCACATAAAAAAAAAAAAATTGGTGGAAGGTCGAGTCAACATGTGACACAAGAAATGCGCACTTGAGAATCAAATTAACATGAATCTACATCACCACATTGAGATGTACCAATGGAGGCGATTTGTCCGGCTTCGTATCATAAATTGAAAGAGATTCGTCCTATTCCAGTCATAATTAAATTGGAAGCAATTCATCTGACTATGAATATTTATTTTTTTGTATTTTCCACGAAAAAATCAAAATACAAATATTTCATACGAACGCACGCACAAAGTGTAATACCGTCTCAAATAACATACATGTTTCGTGCAACGATAAACAAAATCTTATTTTAACCAAAACACGCCACTATATATATATATATATATATTACATATTCAGTAAATAGCCACCTTGAGCTACATACGGCACTAGATCCCAAATTTAATTATATTGTTTCTTATATATTCTCATTTATATAAATTACTTTTTTTAGGGAAAACAATTGTTTGCATCTCTTTCCTAAAATTAATTGCATCATAAAAAGAACAAGATTAACGATTGGATGTGCAGATAAAATTCTCTTCTATAACTTAATGCAAGCCATGAGATATAAAATTATAAGAAAACAGCAAAAGGAAAACAAAAAACAAGCATAATTAAAAAAATCACCTGAAGCTAGAAAGGCCGCAATTCTAAATTTATAGATTTACAAGTATGCGAATGTAAGACACAAAATTTGCAATTCATGTGACATTTTAGCACAATTTGGGTTATTTAATTTAGATTCGATTGTTCCACGTTTACAAAATTTAAAAGATAATGTACATTAAATATGGGTTATTCAGTTATTCAGGCTCGAGTGTGTACATAAATTGAACGATAAATATCAAGTTAATGAACTGAAATAAAAATAATAGAGAGTTTCTTCATCATATTTTCAACATTAAAACATCACCTCCAAGAAATGCTCCTTAATTCCCAAGCCAAGTTTTAAACAACATTATGAATCAAAGTTCATATATATGACTTAATTTACAAACACACAATTAGTCGTACAAGCCTTCTACTTTTATTTGAATCTCCAGTATTTTGTTCTTCTTCATAGGTTGATGATCTTCGTTCACTTTCTTAGCTTATTTCTCTAGGAATTCAGATCTTGTTGAGCTGGACGAGATCGTTTTGGCACCATACTTAAATGTTTCACAGGAGTAGTACTCCCTTCGTCCACACTAAATTTTAAGAAATAATCATAGTCTATGTACGTAAAAGGTAGATGTGTAAAGTAAAAAGTGAAGTGTGCATATTAAGTGTCGATAACTAAAAAAGGAAAAGGTGCATATTAAGTGTGGACGGATCGAAGTACTTCTCAGTCCAAAATATTCAGCAAAAATGTGCATATTAAGTGTGCATATGTAATCTTGAAACATAAAAAGTTGCATCTTAATTAATTTTAAAGCATACATGCACATTAAATGAAAAAAAGTTCCGATCTTCAACCATTTATATAAAAAAAAAGTCCTTTAATTCAATGTGGCTAAAATAATTAAAAAGAGAAATTAAATTCAATGATATATGAATGCTTTTTTTTTTTTCAACATATTTAATTCTATTCAATTACCATATTTTTTATTTTCTTTTTTAATTCTTCTTTGAAAATAAATAACCAAATCTTGAAATATATAAAATATTCAGTGAAAGGTAAGGCTAGTCTTTTACTCCCAATCACTCACACACACCTAAAGATCTGCAAGAAAAATACACATACAGTACATATATATGGATGCGGAATTACAGAAGGAAGTGGCATCATTTCTCGGCTATTGTGTTGGCTCGTTACCAATGAAATTTCTCGGGTTCCAAGTTGGAATTAACCACCATAAAATAGATGCCTGGAAAGAAGTGATTCAGAAAATAAAAAGCAGAATAAAGTCATGGGAGGACAGACAGATTTCCTTCAGAGGCAGAATTACGCTTCTCAATGTGGTGCTCACCTCGTTGCCCATTTATTATCTTTCTTTTTACCAAATACCGAAAATCCCATGGGTTACATGGAATGATGTTTGTAGACCAAAAATGGACGGAGGTTTAGTTGTAAAAAATAATGAACTCTTTAACAATTCTCTTCTTAGCAGGTGGGCATGGAGGATTCGGGCTGTACCCAATTCGTTTTGGGTAAGGATACTCGGATCAAAATACGACTTATATTCGATGGAGGAACCTACTTATACGGCGAACAGGAACAACTTCTCGAGTTTGTGGAAGAATCTGACCGACCTCTTAACCACAAATTCACCCAGCTACTGGTTCGGGTACAAGTTAATTAAAACTCTGGGAGACGGGAGCCTTTCCTTCTTTTGGAAAGATAGATGGCTAGACGATGTAAATTTACGTGAACTTTTTCCTAGATTATTCTCTATCTGCACTAATAAAGAGGCTATAATTAGTGAATCTGGTGAATGGTTGAATGGTACTTGGAAATGGAATATAATGTGGTGGAGAGAATGAATGCTTTCAATTACAATGCTTGTTGGATACTACTAATTTACAGTAGCACACCCTCGGGCCTCGACTCATGGAAATGGAATCTGTCAAAAGATGGGAGGTGCACATCCAAATCAGCATACGAAGTGAAACGGATGCCCCCACCATCACAGGTTCTTCAAGATGATGCTCTGTTTGCTCTTCGGAAAAATCTGGAACTGCTAACCCCCATTAAATACTCGGGGTTAGCCTGGAAGGTTATTCGAGAGAAACTCGCTACTCGGACTGAGCTTAAGAAACAAAATATTCTTGGAATTGGAGACGACAGTTCCTGCATTCTTTGCGGCATCGAAGAGAAAACACCTCATCACCTTTTCTTCAGCTGCGATTTCTTCGGCAAACTCTGGGGACTATGTTGTTCTTGGTTCAACCTCAACTCGGCACTACACTCCAGACCTGCAACACATTTCATCAATTCTGCGGATTAATTGGGACCAAGCGAAAAAATTCATTTTGGAGTGCATTTGGTGTATGATTGTGTGGTTCATCTTGAAAGCTCGAAACGGGAAGGCTTTTGCAAACGAGGAGCCCAAACCTGAGAAGATCTTTGATGAGATTAGAGCTAGGGCCTGGAACATTTTCTCCCAACACAAAGCATGTCCAGCCTCTGTTTCTTTCAACGATTGGTGTGCAAGTCCTAGTTTAGCAGGTTTGTAATCTCATTCCTCAATTGTTCTGGAGTCTATGTATCTTCCATATTTCTAATCCCCTTGTAACTCACTCCTTTTGAGTACCCCTGGTACTCTTGGCAATATAATCATTTTTTCCTTCAGAAAAAAAATCTATGTTTGCGGTATAACACATTTAGGCCAAATTGGCCGGAATCAATCCAAATCGGTGAAATCCTTTGGATAAAATCCTTGCTTAAGGAGCTGCATCTTTTCAGCAACAAACCTCCATGGACACCTAGGGGCCTATCTCTCTCTCTCTTGCTGGCAATCTTGTAATTCACTCAAAAACTAATTAAACATCTCAAGATCAAACTTTCATTTCATTTGATAAAAGATAAACAGCAAGGAGCTTTAGGTTCTTCATGTTCAAAGTATTGACCAAGTTGCGGACATCCTCACTAAACCTCTTTCTGGGCAATTCTTCACTCATTTTGCGGAAAAACTGAAAGAAGTCCACAAGACCTTGCTCCCTCGAATTGAAGGGGCATGGTAAGTGATCTAGATTCCGTGCAATTGAGCACATGCAAGTGAAACCCTAGGTGCATGGATATAGTGATGGATGCAGCTGATTACCACTCTTCAGGGTATCAAAATAAATCACAGTGGTTTAAGAGGTTGTTAACTTTTGTCATTTAGCTAGGACCGATCATGTTGCAACACATTATATAGCTTCTACTCCTTCCCTATTTGGTCTATATAAGAGCACTAACAAAAGAAAATGTATTTTGTATCCGGAAATGAAAAGCTTATTCCTAGCAATGTCTTTGTTTACTTTTCCATTGCATTTATTCATGGTTAAAATCCATTTTAGTTCTATAACTTTTACTTTTTCCGCGGAAGGTTATAAAAATGTTAAGTTTTTCAAAGTAATCCATAAGTCCATAATTAGTCCATTTAAAACCTAAACATGTTCATACGATTTAAACCGGCGGTTACGGATTTGAACCGCCGGTTCGGGCTTTTTTTTTTTTTTTTTTCTCATTTTGGTCTCAAAGTCAACGGAATTTGAAGTACGACATCATTTTGAGGCACGTATTTTTTGGCACATGAGGTGTAAAATTGAGGGAAACGGGTGAGTTGCGACCAAAATCGGACCAATTAAGAAAATATATATGAGATTAAATTTGAATAAACTTAACTTTTTTGGGACCCTTTCCGAAAATTATAAGACCAAAATGAATTTCAACTGGCCATAGACAAAACGCTGAAAATGACACGACATGTGCGATAGATATATCCTGAAAATGACACGTCGTCGAGATTAACCAGCTTTCGACTCATCAACAGACAAAACTTCTAATTATACAGTATGGTATTTTAGATTAAAAAATTAATCATAGAAATTGTAAACAAGTTCAACGGAAATGGCATAGACGGTGGTATTTTGGATACTACTACACAAATTGCAAAATTTGAATATCAATGAGCAAGAGATTTTTGTTACAACTTAAATTATTGAGTATAATTGTTAAAATAAAACATGAGTTAAGAAGATATATGTAGTTTTCCATTTTTCCCATTTACTAAGCTGAACCCAAAAGAAAAAATAACGGAGAATGGCTAATCTTTTTTCCCATTTACCAATGGGACTGTTTTGGATCAGACAAACAATATCAATCCTCATCGTCATCCTGAATCTTAATCACTTCTGGAAATTTCTGTGTCTTGGTTAGTTGAGATGGAGCAGCCCGTTTTGACACGGGATTATAATTGGTACCTGCAGCCTTCTGGCCTTCTATTTTTATCCGAATCTCCAGTGTCTTATTCTTCTCACTGGTACCATCCTCCTCTATTTGAATCTCGGGTGTCTTTTTCTTCTGATCTTTCTTATTAGATTTCCCTGGCTTCTTTGTCTTGGATTTCAGATTGCTCCCACCAGCCTCCTCCTGTTAATCATATATATACCAATGTTAGAAAGACAAAAAGGAAGGAGCCAAACACGTACTAGGAATATTAGTAGACATACGTCGTGAAATCTTTTTAAAGGCTCTTTCAGACCAGGTAGATCAGCATCGTCATCATCATCATCATCTATTAGAATTACTTGTGGGGATTTCTTTTGGCTATTTTGAGCTCCTGCAGCAGCCTTCTGGCCTTGTGGATGAGATTGTTCAGCATTGTCTAATATAAGACGCAGAATATTACCGTAGCTTCCACCTAACTCGTTCTCATTCATAAATCATTTCATTTCGATCTATTTCCATTTGCAACGATTCCCTCTTACTTCCATTTCTTTTTAAATCAGACACAGCATCCCATTCTGCCATACCTATATAGATGATCTGCAACAAAAATATTCAATGTAAGACATAAAGGGGTTAGAATCAATTATGTTGGTTTTTTTTTTTGATTACAAGTTAAATACCCATCCCTTTTCCCTTCCCCATGACTCGAACCCAGGACCTAAGGCCTAGGTAGTGGTGCTCTAACCACTTGAGCTATCCCACTTTGTCAGAATCAATTATGTTGGTGCCAATTCCTTTTCAAGATTAGTCTCTTCAATGCTCCTTTTGTTTTTTTTTTAACAGCAAGGGATACTGCCTCCCGAATACAAGAGACACAAACTGAGTGATTACGAACCAGGCCCAAACGAGCGCATGCAGAATATAATTTCTTTTTAAAGCAGACCAGCTAACAACTCAAGCAGGAACAAGGAAAAAAAAATACAGCAAGGCCAGAACAACGAAATCACTAACAGAAAAACAGCGCTGGATGCGTTCCTTACACACTCCCGGATTCGCAATCCAAAAATCTAAGCTATACGACAGGTTGCTTCCTCTTCGCCCACCATCACGATTTTATACCTATGCCGTGACTTTCCTAAACTCACAAGCAGACCATCTTATATTTAGGGGGTTGGATTGATCTTTCCCATCTCAAATTCGACCGCATAAATTAAAAAAAAGACTTTTGTTGGAAGGTCGAGTCAACATGTGACACAAGAAATGCGCACTTGAGAATCAAAGTAACATGAATCTACATCACCACAGTGAGATGTACCAATGGAGGTGATTTGTCCGGCTTCGTATCATAAATTGGAAGGGATTCGTCCTATTCTAGTCATAAATTGGAAGCAATTCATCTCACTCTGAAACTTTTTTTTTATTTTTTTGTATTTTCTACTAAAATATAGAAATACTAATATTTCATATGCACGCACGCACAAAGTGTAATACTGTCTCAAACAACATGTTTCATGCCGCGATAAACAAAATCATTTTTCAACCAAAACGCGCCACTATATATATTACATATTCAGTAAATAACCACCTTGCGCTACATACGGCACTAATTGAAAGTATACTTTCATTAATAAAGGAGGTCTTTAATCACATTAATTTTCTAATCTTTTCAAATTATTTAATCAATTCCATCGTGCACATTACTTCATATTTTAAATCTTTTCAATTTCATCTCAAATAATTTGTTAAGATTAAAGAGAGGATATAATTTTTTTTTGAGAGGAAAAAATGTTGCATTTTATTAGAAAAGAGTACCAGAGGTACTCTTGAGAATTAGACTAGGTACAACAGCCAAAAACAATTACAATACAATGAAGAGGATCAACCCTAGCTAAAACTGTAACAAGGTAACCCTCCTTATGAACATATTGCTGCTCTCGGGCAGGCACACCAATCATTAAAAGAGATCGTTGTTGGGCTTGCATTATGAAGACAAAAAATACTCCAGGCCTTTGCTCGAATTTCATCGAACAGCTTTTCCGGTTTCGACTCTTCATGTGAGAATATCTTCTTATTTCTAGCATTCCAAACAAACCAGACCGTCAAGCACCAAATGCATTCCAATATGTTCTTTTTTCGCTGAGGTCCGGCGATGCCACAGAACTGGTGAAATTGTGAAATAATATCATTCGACATTGGTGAGCTACTATCCAGCCAAGCAAAAGTCAGCCTCCAAATCCTATTAGCCATGTCACATCCAACAAACAGATGTTGCAGAGTTTCTTCACTTGTTCCACAAAGAGCGCAATCCAGGTCTGCTCCGGCGCTTAATATTTTCCGCTTATGAAGTTCGCTCCGTGTGGCAAGACGTCCCCGTAACACCTTCCAGGCCAACCCCGAGAATTTTAGAGGAGTCGATTTATTCCAGATCCTCTTGATTGTAGCATGAGCCTCAATACAAAGGGTCTGCGTCTGTGCTGGCAGCACGAAACCTCCGTATGCGGATTTGGGACTGTACTTACCATCTGCAGTAGCTTTCCAGCGCCATGAATCCGAAGTCGCGGCCTGCAAGTGTAAGGCAGCCAGCAAGCACCCCAGCTGATCAACTAATTGAGTTTCCCAGGCGAAGAGTGGCCTCCTCCAATGTATATCCCAAGACCAAGTGCCATTATCCCAATAACCCGATTCACTTAGGCGTGCATCCTTATTAACACATAGAGAATAAAGCCTAGGGTAAAGATCTTTCAGGGCTGGATGATCCGACCATCTATCATGCCATAGGAATGTATCGTTGCCGCACCCCACAATCTTTACCATGTTATTGGTGAACCAAGAATTTTGACCATTTACAGCAAGTTGAGCAGTAAGCATATTCCACCAGTTTGAGTGATAGCTCCTGTTCACCGTTACAGCAGCGTCACCTGTCAAATATATGTCGTACTTAGAGTCAAGAATTTTAACCCATAGTGCCTTTGGTTCCGTACGCAACCTCCACGCCCACCTGCCAAGAAGAGAAATGTTAAATAAATCAAGATTTCGAACACCAAGTCCCCCGACTGGCTTAGGCCTACAAATATAATTGAAATAAACAATAAAAAATAGAGGGTGTATATACTTTATATAATATTCATTAATTTCGGTTTAAAAATCAATAAAAAAGCTTATACATTGTGGATTATTTTTTTAAAATTCATTTCATTATTGGACTGGGCTTTTAGTAGTACGGCCCATTAGACTGTGTAACGACTAGGGCTAAAGTTTACTATATAAAGGGCATCTCTCCCAACTCTAATTTTCATTCCTCTTTAGCGGCCACTTTTCTCTTTATTTGTTTTTTCTTTTCATATTTTGAAGAAGAAGCGATGATGAGTTATCCATAGATTTCGATTGTGGCTTATTTGGCACAGCGTGAATCCTTATATTTGGTTCGTATTCACTGAGCATTCTTTATTTATCTGTATTTTTCTGTATCTTATGGACCTTTTCATGTTTCTCTTTGTTATTATGAATCATTTTTGAAAATTGTAGTTTCAAGTATTAATTAGTACGAAATTGAAGGACCTATAGACGAGAGGCTTTTATTCAATGCCGATTAGTCAAGTTTACCTTCGGATATTGAACTTTATTCTGAATTTTGATCGCCGGACCGGTTGAATTTTGTATCGGTAAGGTTCTCCATATCTTCAAACATTTTCCTTTTTAATTATTTATCCTTTTTTATTTTTTGTCTTAAAAAGCGAAGGATCCCAGCGGAGAGATAGGACTCTTTTATGAGATCTCTCTAACACATGTAAATTAACCCTTCGCAGATTGAACATAGGCCATCCCAAACCACTGTCAAGATTATTTAGTTCTTGATTCGTTTTGAACCCTTTGGCCATATTTATTTTTAATGGAGTTCTTTTACTTTTGTATGCGCATTTGTTGTTAGTTTTTGTTTACTCTTGAAACTATACAATGTTGAATAATTAAACTAGATTAATTAAGTCAAAGTTATTAATTGTTTATGGATTAATTTCTGGAGGATACATGAATGACCTTTGGTAGATTCATGAATATTTCTTGGTTGATACATGTATTGAATTAACTAGTATTAAATATGGTTCATGTATACATTTTGGGTATCTCCTATAAATACCCTATGTATTGAGTCATTTGTAAGAAAGAAAATACAGAACAGTTTTCCTCCACTTTTGAGTTGATATTTATAGAAGATGATCGCATCGTTGCGAAGATTTTGAGATCTTTAGATCCAAAATTTAATTACATCGTGGTTTCCAGCGAGGAGTCTAAGGATTTAGACACCATGACCATTGATGAACTTGCCGGATCCTTGCAAGCTCATGAAGAAAGATTATTGAAACCGATTCAAGAATCAGTTGAACAAGCATTGAAAGCGAAGCTATCATTGAAGGAGATAAATCAAGGAACATCCCAAAGAGGTCGAGGACGTGGAGGATCTCGAGGACTAGGTCGAGGTCGTGGTCATGGAAGAGGGGGACGAGGTGATAAGTACACCTCAAATAACAATTTTGAGAAGAGCCAAAACTCCCATCAAGGAAGAAATTGTGGAAGAGGACGAAGCCGTGGAGGTAATAGGCCAAACCAAATGAGGTATGACAAATCTGAAGTTGAGTGTTATTCTTGTCATCGGACTGGCCATTATTCTTGGGAATGTGGAAATAAAGTACATGAGAAAAATAATTTTGCGGAGAGCAATGATGCAAATGAAGACGGATTCTCTACCTTGCTTCTGGCTTGCAAAACCAATCAAGACGAGAATGGAGATCAATGGTACCTTGACTCTGGCGCAAGTAGCCACATTTGCGGAAGGAGAAATTTATTTGCGGAACTTGATGAATCAACTGGTGGAGATATAACTTTTGGAGACTCTTCAAAAGTTCAAGTAAAGGGAAAAGGTACGATTTTGATCCGTTCAAAAGATGGAAGTCATCAATTAATTTCCAATGTATTTTATGTGCCGGCCATGAAAAGTAACATTTTGAGTTTGGGCCAATTATTGGAAAAGAATTATGATATTCATTTGAAAGATAAATGTTTGACAATGAAAGATGAAAATGGAAGATTGATTGCTAAAGTGCCCATGACAAGGAATCGAATGTTTTTGCTAAACATTCAAAGTGGTGCTCCTATGTGTTTGAAATCTTGTTTCAAAGATTCATCTTGGCTATGGCATATGAGATTTGGGCACTTGAATTTTGATGGGCTGAAAATGATGAGCAAAGAAAGAATGGTGAAAGGATTGCCTTCCATAGACCATCCTAATCAACTATGTGAAGGATGCATTTTTGGTAAACAGACGAGAAAGAGTTTTCCAAAGGAGTCCTTGACGAGGGCTCAACATCCATTGGAGTTGATACACTCGGATGTGTGCGGACCAATCAATCCATCGTCGTTTGGTGAGAATAAATATTTTGTACTTTTCATTGATGATTATTCTCGAAAAACTTGGGTGTATTTTTTGAAGGCAAAATCGGAGGTGTTTGGAACCTTCAAAAGGTTCAAATTAATGGTGGAGAAACAAAGTGGCTATCAAATCAAAGCTCTTCGGTCCGATAGAGGGGGAGAATTCACATCTAATGAATTCAAAACCTTTTGTGTGGAACATGGAATTCATCGTCCCATGACGACTCCATACTCACCGCAGCAAAATGGAGTGGTGGAGAGAAAGAATCGAACTATACTAAATATGGCGAGGAGTATGTTGAAGAGCAAGAACATGCCAAACAAGTATTGGGCTGAAGCTGTCTCCTGTGCAGTCTACTTGATGAATCGATGCCACACTAAAAGTGTGTGTGGTATGACGCCTCAAGAAGCTTGGAGTGGATACAAGCCAAGTGTTTCACACTTGAGGGTTTTCAGAAGCATAGCTTACACACACGTTCCTGATGAGAAAAGAACCAAACTTGATGATAAAAGTGCAAAGTATCACTTCATCGGCTATGATCAAAGCTGCAAAGGCTACAAATTATATAATCCAAGCAGTGGGAATGTTGTCATAAGTAGAGATGTGGAGTTCGATGAAGAAGGAGTTTGGGAGTGGAGAAAGAGAAAGAATGCAGGTCTTTCTTTGATGATGATGAGGAGGAAGAAGGCATGACACCGCCTAATACTCCACCGCCAACGCCACCACCACAAAATGCACAAATCGATGAAGCAAGTTCTAGTGAAGGGCCTAGAAGATTCAAAAATTTGAGTGACATTTATGATGCCACTGAAGAGGTAAACATGAGTAATTTTACTCAATTTTTTTTACTTGCAGAAACTGAGCCTGTGAATTATGATGATGCTGCTCAAAATGGAGAATGGAGAAAAGCCATGGATGAAGAAATTAGGGCAATCACAAGGAATGATACGTGGGAGATAGTATCATTACCGAAAGGAAAAAAGACCATTGGAGTGAAGTGGGTGTACAAGATAAAAATAAATGCACAAGGGGAGATTGAGAAATACAAGGCAAGACTAGTTGCGAAGGGGTACAAGCAAAAGGCCGGAATTGACTATGATGAAGTGGTTGCACCCGTTGCCCGCCTTGAGACGATTCAGTTGGTTATTTCTCTTGCAGCCCAAAATCATTGGAAAATCCATCAAATGGATGTAAAATCAGCCTTTTTGAATGGATATTTGGAAGAAGAAATCTACATTGACCAGCCCTTGGGTTATGTGGTGCCTAATGAAGAAAGGAAAGTGCTAAAGTTGAAAAAGGCTCTCTACGGGTTGAAGCAAGCCCCTCGTGCTTGGAATAGCAGAATTGATAAATACTTTCAAGAAAATGGCTTTGTTAAGTGTCCACATGAACATGCTCTCTATGTAAAAAAGAATATAATTGGTGATATGTTACTTGTTTGCTTGTATGTGGATGACTTGATTTTTACAGGGAATAATCCAAAGATGTTTGATGATTTCAAGAGAGCTATGACAAAGAAGTTTGAGATGACGGACATTGGCATGATGTCCTACTACCTTGGGATTGAAGTGAAACAACGAGATGATGGCATATTTATTTCTCAAGAAGGATATGCTAAAGAAGTTCTCAAGAAGTTTGAGATGGAGAAATGTAAGCCTGTTGGGACACCGGTGGAGTGCGGAATCAAGCTGCACATGAATCAAGATGGTGAGAAAGTTGATCCATCAGTTTTCAAGAGCCTTGTTGGAAGCTTGAGGTATCTAACTTGTACGAGGCCGGATATTCTTTTTGGTGTTGGACTTGTGAGTCGCTACATGGAATCTCCTACTACTTCACATTTGAAAGTTGCCAAAAGAATTCTTCGCTACATCAAAGGTACAATTGATTATGGTATCTTGTACTCCTTTTCTAGTGACTTTAAGCTTGTTGGCTATTGTGATAGTGATTGGGCTGGTGATGTTGATAGTCGGAAGAGTACAACCGGGTTTGTTTTCTTTATGGGAAATTCAGCTTTTACTTGGAATTCTAAGAAACAACCTATTGTGACTCTATCTACTTGTGAGGCGGAATATGTTGCTGCTACTTCTTGTGTTTGCCATGCTGTGTGGCTAAGAAGTTTGTTGAAGGAATTGAATTTGGCACAAGAAGATCCGACGGAGATTTATGTTGATAATAAATCTGCAATTGCTTTGGCCAAGAATCCGGTGTTTCATGAAAGGAGCAAACATATTGATACTAGGTATCATTTTATCCGAGAATGCATATCGAAGGAAGAAGTGAAACTCGAGTACGTGAAGTCACAAGATCAAGTTGCTGATATCTTCACGAAACCGTTGAAGTCTGATGTTTTCAAGAAGCTGCGTTTTTCACTTGGAGTAATTAATCTAGTTTAAGAGGGGATGTTGAATAATTAAACTAGATTAATTAAGTCAAAGTTATTAATTGTTTATGGATTAATTTCTGGAGGATACATGAATGACCTTTGGTAGATTCATGAATATTTCTTGGTTGATACATGTATTGAATTAATTAGTATTAAATATGGTTCATGTATACATTTTGGGTATCTCCTATAAATACCCTATGTATTGAGTCATTTGTAACAAGTCCAGTAAGAAAGAAAATACAGATCAATTTTCCTCCACTCTTGAGTTGGTATTTTCTAGTGTTTTATGCTCTCCTAATTTCTAACATACAATACTCGAAGCAGTCGTTCAACAAGAAGTGGGTAAGACAACACCATTTCATTAATCTTGGTATTGAAAGGAATTTCCCGTGCTTTTCTGGATTTTCACACTAAGGATTGGCGAAATTGGAATCAGTATGGACACTGAATTTCGCTTACAACTTTGTTTAAAATCATTAAACAATTTATTTTTATTTAATTCAATTAGTAACTATTCTAAAAAATATAGAATATTTAATAAAATTAAATTAAATTTAAGATTTTTCTATCTGGACATTTAATTTTCTTGTTAATTAATTCTTTTGAAACTTATCTCACCCATTAATTGTTTCTTATTGTCATGATTTATATAAATTACATATTATAGGGAAAACTAATTGTTTGCATCTCTTTCCTAAAATTAATTACATCATAAAAAGAACAAGATTAATGATTGGATCTGCAGATAAAATTCTCTTCTATAACTTAATGCAAGCCATGAGATATAAAATTTTAAGAAAACAGCTAAAGGAAAACAAAAACAAAAACAAGATTAAAAAAATCAATTGTAGAAAGGCCGCAATTCAAGATTAATGCCTGAAGGGACTGTGAATTTGAAGTTGTTTCAGCTGTGAATTTGTTCGGGAACAAACATAAACAATATGTAAAGCAATATGTACCAGAGTACGAATTACAGTCAAAACAATTACAAAAAAACCCTAAGCCCTAAACCATAAACCCTAAAGTGAAGCTTAATGAACCTATTCACAATCTTTTAATAATTAATATTCTACATCATTTATGCGAGCACAGTCAATAAGTAAATACTAGCAGTATTTAAAAAATGAATACTACTAGTATGGGAAACGGTATGTCAAAGACTTTGAGTGCAATGAAGTATGACATGGAGAAATTTGATGGAAGAATCAGTTTTAGCTTGTGGCAAGTGCAAGTTAAGGATGTGCTGATACAATCTGGTGTACACAAGGTGAAGTTAATCAAGGTGGAGCGGTGGCGGCAAATGGCTCCCTACTCCAAGCCATAAGGAACAAACTTGCCATAATTAACCCTACTCCAATTAGGAACAAACTTGCTCCCCACTCCAAGCCCATAAGGAACAAACGTGCTCCCTACTCCAAGCCCATAAGGAACAAACTTGTTCCCCACTCCAAGCCCATTAGGTTAATTCAGGCTCCATACTCCAACATAAAGTTTTGCGGAAGAGGCTGGCCACACGAATGGAACTAAAGAGACGCCACATTCTCAACAATGGTGATGATCTCTCCTGCGGACTAGAAGACGAGACGGTGCAACACTTTTTCTTCACTTGCAGATTCACTGATAAGGTGTGGGACTTATGCCACTCATGGTTAAACTTCTCCACGCCCTGACACTAGATCCGTCGGTATTCACTTTTTGAAAAATACCGACGGATAATCCGTCGGTATTTACCCTTATATAAAACCTCAACCTAGGGTTTTATTTCCGAAATTTTACTCTCTCCCGAACTCGCCTCTCTCCCACCTCGCCTCCCTCCACAACTGGCCTTCTGCTCCTCCCTCGCCTTCGCCGCCGTCCGCATCTTCAAACTCGTGGAGCCCGCCGCCCTGACCTCTCCTCCGTCGTCCCAATCGGCGCCCTCTACTCCCTCTCTCTCTCCGTCTCCTTCATCCAAATGCTCAAAGCCCTAATGCCCGTCGCCGTTTACTCAATCAGAATTCTGCTAAAAAAGGACGGTTACAAAACCTCCACCATGTCCAATATGCTCGCGATTTCCGTGGGAGTCGCGATTGCCGCGTACGGCGAGGCGGAATACGATTTGTGGTGGTGCTTCTTCCGCCAAATTGGAGTTTGTTTTCCAAGTGAATGTCATCCATCTAATTCGATGTTTCCATGGTGAAGGTCGTTTCATTCTTAGTTTGGTTATTTTTATTTTTCCACAGCTCCCATAATATCTTATTTTAATGATATCTATTCATATTAGATTAACACAGTTTTCAATTTCAAGTTACATTGATTAATTCTTGCTACTTATTGGGAATTAGGGAGAAGATATTGTTGGACTGATATTGGTGTTTTATGTATTCATCATTGTGAGAAATATTTGTTATAGTTGTGTTAATGATATATTTCAGTATAGGTTTAGTTTTTGGTGGTCTTGATTCTGATTAGTGAATGATGATTATGTCCAAGTAGATTTTTCTTTCAAAATAATGTATACTTTTGTTGTAGTTTTAATTCGGAAGTAGTTGTACATGTAATTTTAAAAAGTATTTCGACAAACCAATGCCAATTAATTGTGGTCGGAAAATGAAATTCTGGTCGGAAAATGAAATTCTGGTCGGGGCCTCCCCGGCCACCCATATTTTTTTTATAAATATTTTGTTTTACTGACGGATATTCCGTCGGTAAAATGCCAACGGATATTCCGTCGGTCAAATGCCGACGGATATTCCGTCGATATGTGAATTTCGAAATCATATTTTTTTTATTCATTTTTTTGTTTTACTGACGGATATGCCCTCGGTAAATTGCCGACGGATATTCCGTCGGTCAAATGCCGACAGAAAATCCGTCGGCATGTGAATTTCGAAATCAATATTTTTTCAAAAATTAATTTCTTTTATAATTATTTTAATTCAGTCTAATTTATTTTATAATTATTTTAATCCATTCTTTCCGACGGATTTACCGACGGAATGTTGACCCGGTTTGTTAAACGGGTTGTCCGAAATACCGACGGAATATCCCTCGGTAATTCCGTCGGCAATTCCGACGGAATATCCGTCAGCAAATCCGTCAGAAATGCCGACGGAATTCAAAAATCCGTCGGTAAAAAATACTGACGACGAAAAAGCGGACGGCCGACTTTCCGTCGGCAAATCCGTCAGTAACATCGGCGGCCGACGGAAAATCCGTCGGTAAATCCGTCTCTAAAACGCCCTTTTTTTGTAGTGACACCACACTAAAATTTAAAAATAATTTTTTATTACTATACACATCCCAATTCTTTCCTATTTAATAAATTGCCAAGAATAATTAAATTCAAAAAGTGGTAATCTGATGGACTAAATTCAAAATCGTGGTAACTTAATGGACTAAAAAAAATATAATCCCGTGCAATTATATATTTTCAGACATGAGCAAATTACTTGGGGAAGAAAGAGAAAAGAAAATTACCATGAGAAAGAAGGAATTAATCTTGAAGGAGAGACCGCTAGAGTAGAGAGATAGAGTGTAAAAAGGGAAACAGATTGGAGATGTGTCACCGCGATGTGATTTCGACCAGCAGACGAAGCCCTATGAGTTATAAATAGCAACGGGAAAGGGGGTCCCTAAAATTATTCTCTTTTCTGTATGAATTTGATGATTTTTGAATGTTGAGTAGTGATTTTTTTCTTCATTGATAAACCTTTTTAATCCAGATCAGTACTGGTTGCAAGTTAATTTTTGGTAAATATGGCCAATTATTTCCCTAGCCTAAAATAGTTTCAAACTTTGATTTTGCTATTCTTAATTTTTTGTTTTCTCTAGCTACTTCCAATAGATATCTGTGCCACAGGGTTTTGCTTAATTTTTATCTGTCAAAATATTAGTGATAAAGTGTATGTTTTACTTTGTTTGATATTAAAAGAAGAATTGAGTTTGCCCTGGCCTTCATAAATATCTTGACAAATTTTTCGATTTTTGCAGAAATTGACAAGTGCATACATATATTGGAAAGGAAGTCATGATCCCAATTGAATAATGAAGCATGCACACCAGACTCTGAATCTTTTTTTTTTCTTTTTTTTGTATTTTCCACGAAATACAAATATTGCATACGCACGCACGCAGTGTAATACCGTCTCAAATAACGTACATGTTTCGTGACATAACTCCATAATTGGTCCATTTAAAACCTAGACATGTTCATCCGATTAAAACCGGCGGTTCAGGCGTTTTTTTTTTTCTCATTTTGGTCTCAAAGTCAACGGAATTTGAATTATGACATCATTTTGAGGCACGTGTTTTTTGGCACATGAGGTGTAAAATCGAGGGAAACGGGTGAGTTGCGACCAAAATTGGACAAAGGAATTAAATAGACATGGTTAAAATCCATTTTAGTCCTATAACTTTTACTTTTTCCGCGGAAGGTTATAAAAATGTTAAGTTTTTCAAAGTAATCCATAACTCCATAATTGGTCCATTTAAAACCTAGACATGTTCATCCGATTAAAACCGGCGGTTACGGATTCGAACCGCAGGTTCAGGCGTTTTTTTTTCTCATTTTGGTCTCAAAGTCAACGGAATTTGAATTACGACATCATTTTGAGGCACGTGTTTTTTGGCACATGAGGTGTAAAATCGAGGGAAACGGGTGAGTTGCGACCAAAATTGGACCAATTAAGAAAATATATATGAGATTAAATTTGAATAAACTTAACTTTTTTGGGACCCTTCCCGAAAATTATAAGACCAAAATGAATTTCAACTGGCCATAGACAAAACGCTGAAAATGACATGACATGTGCGATAGATATATCCTGAAAATGACACATCATCGAGATTAACCAGCTTTCGACTCATCAGCAGACAAAACTTCCAATTATACAGTACGGTATTTTAGATAAAAAAATTAATCATAGAAATTGTAAACAAGTTAAACGGAAATGGCATAGACGGTGGTATTTTGGATACTACTACACAAATTGCAAAATTTGAATATCAATGAGCAAGAGATTTCTGTTACAACTTAAATTATTAAATTGTTAAAATAAAACATGAGTTAAGAAGATATATGTAGTTTTCCATTTTTCTCATTTACTAAGCTGAACCCAAAAGAAAAAACAACGGAGAATGGCTAATCTTTTTTCCCATTTACCAATGGGACTGTTTTGGATCAGACAATTCAATATCAATCCTCATCCTCATCGTCATCCTGAATCATAATCACTTCCGGAAATTTCTGTGTCTTGGTTAGTTGAGATGGAGCAGCCCGTTTTGACACGGGATTATAATTGATACCTGCAGCCTTCTGGCCTTCTATTTTTATCCGAATCTCCAGTGTCTTATTCTTCTCACTGGTACTATCCTCCTCTATTTGAATCTCGGGTGTCTTTTTCTTCTGATCTTTATTATTACATTTCCTTGGCTTCTCTGTCTTGGATTTCAGATCTGGACGAGTTCGTTTTGGCACCGGATTACTCCCACCAGCCTCCTCCTGTTAATCATATACCAATGTTAGAAAAACCAAAAGGAAGGAGTCAGACACGTACAAGGAATATTAGTAGACATACGTCGTGAAATCTTATTAAAGGCACTTTCGGACAAGGTAGATCAGCGTCGTCATCATCATCATCTATCAGAATTACTTGTGGGGATTTCTTTTGGCCATTTTGAGCTCCTGCAGCAGCCTTCTGGCCTTGTGGATGATCAGATTGTTCAGCATTGTCTAATATAAGACGCAGAATATTACCGTAACTTCCACCTAACTCGTTCTCATTCATAAATTGTTTCATTTCATCTATTTCCATTTGCAACGA
Source organism: Galeopsis tetrahit (assembly GCA_963675135.1). Lineage (NCBI taxonomy): Eukaryota > Viridiplantae > Streptophyta > Magnoliopsida > Lamiales > Lamiaceae > Galeopsis > Galeopsis tetrahit. The sequence continues at coordinate 53,759,212 of OY776131.1, read as the reverse complement.
TTCCCTCTTACTTCCATTTCTTTTTAAATCAGACACAGCATCCCATTCTGCCATACCTATATAGATGATCTGCAACAAAAATATTCAATGCAAGACATAAAGGGGTTAGAATCAATTATGTTGGTGCCAATTCCTTTTCAAGATTAGTCTCTTCAATGCTCCTTTTTTTTTTTTTTTTTTTATGAACAGCAAGGGATACTGCCTCCGAATACAAGAGACACAAACTGAGTGATTACGAACCAGGCCCAAACGAGCACATGCAGAATATAATCTCTCCAACAACGCGTACAAACCAGCAGACCAGCTAACAACTCAAGCAGGAACAAGGAAAAAAAATACAGCAAGGCCAGAACAACGAAATCACTAACAGCAAAACAGCGCTGGATGCGTTCCTTACACACTCCCGGATTCGCAATCCAAAAATTGCAACTCTTTGCCCAAAACCACGATCTTATACATATGCCATGACTTTATTAGCCATGACTTTCCTAAACTCACAAGCAGACCATCTTATATTTAGGGGGTTGGATTGATCTTTCCCATCTCAAATTCGACCGCATAAATTAAAAAAAAAACTTTTGTTGGAAGGTCGAGTCAACATGTGACACAAGAAATGCGCACTTGAGAATCAAAGTAACATGAATCTACATCACCACAGTGAGATGTACATGGAGGTGATTTGTCCGGCTTCGTATCATAAATTGGAAGGGATTCGTCCTATTCTAGTCATAAATTGGAAGCAATTCATCTCACTCTGAAACTTTTTTTTTTTTGTATTTTCCGCAAAAAAAATAGAAATACTAATATTTCATACGCACGCACGCACTAAGTGTAATTCCGTCTCAAATAACATGTTTCATGCGGCGATTAACAAAATCATTTTTCAACCAAAACTAAATCCCAAATTTAGATTGTTTCTTATTGTCATGATTTATATAAATTACATATTTTAGGGAAAACTAATAGTTTGCATCTCTTTCCTAAAATTAATTACATCATAAAAAGAACAAGATTAATGATTGTATCTGCAGATAAAATTCTCTTCTATAACTTAATGCAAGCCATGAGATATAAAATTATAAAAAAACAGCAAAAGGAAAACAAAAAACAAAAACAAGCATAATTAAAAAAAATCACCTAAAGAAAGGCCGCAATTCAAGATTAATGCCTGAAGGGACTGTGAATTTGAAATTGTTTCAGCTGTGAATTTGTTCGGGAACAAACATAAACAATATGTAAAGCAATATGTACCAGAGTACTCAGAGAAAAAAGAATTACAGTCAAAACAATTACAAAAAACCCTAAGCCCTAAACTATAAACCCTAAAATCTAAACCCTAAGTGAAGCTTAATGAATAACATATATATCGTCTATTACAGACAGACCTATTCATAATCTTTTAATAATTAACAATCAACAGATAATTGAATTTCTTAATTCCTAAAACATATCTGTGATTACAGCAACTGATAATCGACTAGCTAGATTTTTGTTTCCAAAAAATATTAATTGGTAAAAGTAGGGTTATTTCAACAGATCTAGATGAAAAAGCAGCCATAAATTAATAGTCAAATCATTTTCAGCATAATTCAAAGCTGATGTATGTGTGTCGTAGACTATTGAACACAATGAAGCTTGATTTTCATTGTTGTGCAATTATTTTCGGACATGAGCAATTACTTGGGGAAGAAAGAGACAAGAAAATTACGTGAGAAAGAAACACAATGAAGCTTGAATCTTGAAAGAGAGACCCTAGAGTAGAGAGATAGAAGAGTGTAGTGTCCGTATATACCCTTAATTTCTATTTCTAAATCCTTCCTCTCATAGTGGGCGTCTTATTTTCTGTTTCTAATGTTCTTAAAATTTACAATTATTTACCGTTTTCTTTTACAGTTTTTTAAATTGTTTTTTTAGTTCTTTACCATTTTTCTCTCTCTTATTCTTTTCTTATTTTCTCTCCTACTCTCTAATTTTAAAATTTTAAATTATATATTTTCAGACATGAGCAAATTACTTGGGGAAGAAAGTGAAAAGAAAATTACCATGAGAAAGAAGGAATTAATCTTGAAGGAGAGATCGCTAGAGTAGGGAGATAGAGTGTAAAAAGGGAAACAGATTGGAGATGTGTCACCGCGATGTGATTTCGACCAGCAGACGAAGCCCTATGAGTTATAAATAGCAACGGGAAAGGGGGTCCCTAAAATTATTCTCTTTTCTGTATGAATTTGATGATTTTTGAATGTTGAGTAGTGATTTTTTTCTTCATTGATAAACCTTTTTAATCCAGATCAGTACTGTTTGCAAGTTAATTTTTGGTAAATATGGCCAATTATTTCCCTAGCCTAAAATAGTTTCAAACTTTGATTTTGCTATTCTTAATTTATTTGTTTTCTCTAGCTACTTCCAATAGATATCTGTGCCACAGGGTTTTGCTTTTTATCTGTCAAAATATTAGTGATAAAGTGTGTAGAAAAAATAAAGATGATTCATTACTTGAAAAGGAAACAAAAAGATTACATATATCTCCTCACCTAAAGTGTAAGTATAAATGCCCTATTTATAGAAGATAAAAGCTGTAGCTAAGAAAGGAATCTGCCAGCTAATGGGAAAACTAAACAGAATAACCGTAGAGCCTTCTAGAGTAGTCTAGGGTGTGGGTGAATAATCAAGTCCATACGGGAGCACGGTAAATGCGTGTGTACGTGATATTTCTACATCCCCTCCTCAAGTTGGAAGTGGTGGTATGAGAACCATCGTCAACTTGCTGCAGAAATAATGAAGCAAAGGTCGTGGGAGTGCCTTGGTGAATAGATCAGCCAGCTGGTGTGAAGTGGTGACATGATGTAAGGCAAGAAATCCTTCTTTGTAAAGATTGCGCACAAGATGACAATCTATCTCGATGTGCTTCGTACGCTCATGGAAAACGGGATTTTCTGTAATATGGATAGCTGCAGTATTATCACAGGAAAGCTGAAGTGGGAGGTTCACTGGTAATTGTAAGTCTGTAGCAATGTAAGATATCCACTTAAGTTCCATAGCTGTAGTAGCCAATGCACGATACTCTGCTTCCGCCGATGAGCGCAACACTGTAGTTTGCTTCTTCGTTTTCCAAAATATTAAGGCATCACCAAGAAAAACATAAAAACCCGTGGTAGACTTCCGAGTATCTACACAGCTGCCCCAATCAGCATCCGAAAAGGCTCGAATAGTATGGTCAGATGAAGATGGGTAAAATAAGCCAAGAGAAGACGTGCCATGTAAATATCGAAGTACATGAAGAGCTACATCCCAGTGTGTCGATCTTGGCGAATTAACAAATTGACTAAGCTGCTGAACTGGAAAGGTAATATCAGGCCTAGAAAAGCCAAGATAGAGCAACCTACCAATGATGCGTCTGTACATGTCTGGATTAGGAAGTATAGTACCCTCTGTAGCTGAAAGTTTGACCCCAGGCGGAAAAGGTGTATGAGTGGGCTTACAATCTGTGAGTTTAGAATCCCGTATAAGATCAAGAATGTATTTCCGTTGGGTGAGTATAGTCCCCTCCTTACTTCTGGCAATCTCAAATCTTTAATAGTGAAAACAGCATGGAGATGAGCCTTTAAAGCATCAATGTGAGAAAGATGAACGCCGGTAATGAGCACATCATCAACATAAACAAGAAGAGCAACGAAAGAATCACCCGTCCCCATGGTAAACAAACAATGATCAGAAGCAGACTGAGTGAAACCATAGCGAATAAGAGTAGCACAAAACTCAGAATTCTATTCACGTGAAGCCTGCTTCAACCCGTATAAACTTCGCTTCAAGCGACAAACCTGTCCAGGAAAAGCAGTAGAGTACCCCGGAGGAGGCTCCATATTAACCTCCTCGGTCAAAACCCCATGGAGAAAGGCATTGTTAATGTCAAGTTGACATAGTGGCCATTCCTTAAGAGTTGCCAAAGCAATGAGCATGCGAACAATAAATGTTTTGGCAACAGGGGAAAAACTATCTTCATAATCCACTCCATGAACCTAATGATATCCCTTCGCAACTAAACGGGCCTTATAATGATCAATAGACCCATCAGGATGGAGTTTTACCTTGTACACCCACTTACAACCAATAGGAGTCTTGTGTGAGGGGCGTGGGACCAAATCCCAGGTGTTATTACTTTCCAACGCCTGAAGCTCTTTCAACATAGCCTTCTCCCAACAAGGAATACCTGTTGCTTGACTATATGTCTTTGGTTCAAAGATATGAGAAACAGTAGCAGTAAAAGCAACATAATTATGATCAAAGGAGACAAGTGGGTAAGGCAGTAGCTTACTAGAAGAAGAGGTAGGACCAAGAGTAGAGCTAGCAGCCACAAGTTGCGAGTCGGAAGCTTCACAGTGGAAAACAAAATCAGAGAGCCATGCTGGCGGACGAGTGATGCGATGAGGACGAGAATGGACAGGAGTGGAAGGGGTGATGAGAGGAGCAGAGGGAGATTTAGGTGGAGAAATGGGTGTTGTTGAAGATGGGGTGGTTGGAGAATCTGGAACGAGAGGAAGGATAGGAGATGACGGTGTTTCAGAAGAATTAAAAGGAAAGATATGCTCATAAAACCGAACATCTCGAGAACTAAAAATCTCATGAGTAGACAGATTATACAAACGGTAACTCTTTTGCCCGGTGACATACCCTATCATGACACACTTTAGAGCACGGGGAACAAATTTTGATTTATGAGGAAGGTTATTTGTGGCAAAGCATAGACAACTAAAAGTCCGAAGGAGGTTATAATCAGGGTTTTTATGATAGAGTATGGAGTATGGTGTTTTCCATGACAGCGTTGCACTTGGTATGATGTTTATAAGATGAGCAACTGTAAGGATAGAGTAAGGCCAAAGGTCAGATGGCAAACGAGACTCAAACATTAGAGCTCGGGCTGTATTAAGCAAGTGGCGATGTTTACGCTCAACTACCCCATTCTGTTGAGGAGTGTAAGGACAACTTTTCTGATGAAGTATGCCAAGAGAAGAAAGTAACACTTGTGTAGGTTTCCCAAGAAATTCAGCTCCATTATCAGTCCGTAGGATTTGTACTTTTGAATCAAATTGAGTACGGACCATGGCAAAGAAAGTTTGAAGGATGTGAACAATTTGGCTTTTATGAGTAAGAAGGTAGACCCAAGTAGCACGGCTGAAATCATCTACCAAGGTCAGAAAGTATGGTGTGTTTGTGATCGAAGCATGATTATATGGCCCCCAAATATCTGCATGAATTAACTCAAAAGTTCGAGTAGTTTTAATGGTACTAAGAGGGAAAGGCAGCCGTGTTTGCTTAGATTCGTGACAAATTGAACAAGGAATATCAGAATTAAACTCAGCTTTATTTGATAGAGATTGATAAAAGCATAAATGCTTGAGTACAGCTGAGGGAATATGTCCTAATCTCTTGTGCCAGACAGCAAGAGAAGAACTATTCTTCGGAATAACAGAAATCGAAGAATTACAAAGAACAGGAAATGAATGCAATATGTAAAGCTTCCCAACCAAGCAACCAACAGCCACCACCTCTTTACTCTGCTGGTCCTGCAATTCACAAGAGGTTTGAGAAAAGATGCACTTAAAGGTTAGTGTTCCGAAGAAGATATGAGATGGAAAGAAGGTTATAATGGAAACTGGGTATATATAGAACATCAAGTAGGATCAAAGATGGTTTAAGTACTATTGAACCCGAGTGAGTCACTGTTATTTTCTTCCCATCAGGAAGATATACAAATATGGGCTGAGGTAAGGGGATCAAACCAGAGGTAAACAATCTTTGATCATGACTCATGTGCCTACTTGCTCCTGTGTCTAATATCCAAACATTCTTAGGCATATAATCAAACATAGATAGACATTGATGAGAAGAAAGGTTAGTGCTCATACCTGCGTATCCAACAAAATGAGCAAAATCCTCAGCAGGAGTGTTCATGTTACTAGTTCCAATACTACCCTCACCATGTGATTTGCCAAAATATTTAGCAAGCTCCAACTGAATCATTCTAGAAAAGTCTGGCCTCGTCTGAGAAGCATCACCACCATCCATCACAGATTCTTCATATGTGCAGTTAGCTGTGGCCTTCTTAGCATCCTTCAATTTGTAGTACCAATCTGGATATCCATGTATCTTAAAACACTCACTAGCTTCATGCTTCTTTCCTCCACAATAGGAACAAACAAGTTTTTCCTTCTCTTCCTTACTTCGAAAATTGGAATTTCCCCCTTTCAACCAACTCGACTGCTGTTTTCCGGATCCTCTAAAATTATTTCCTGATTTGACAAAGAATGCAGGAATCTCCGGTGTTGCCTCTGATGTATCATTTTGTTGTTCAACACGTTGAAAAATTGAATAAGCTTTGTTCACGGTAGGTAAAGGATCTAAAATCAAAATCTGATTACGTACAGCCTCATACTCATCATTTAATCCCATCAAAAATTGAATAAGTCTAGCACTCATCTGCTTTTCTTCGAATTGCTTCTCAACATTGCAATCGCAACCCCCACATACACAACCACGTATGACAACAAATTCCTCTAATTCATCCCAATATTTCATCATTTTTCCATAAAAAACTGCTACACTATCATGCCCTTGTTTCATGTGGTAAACAGATTTGCTTAATTGAAAAAGCTTTGTGCCATTACTCACGTCATACCTTTCACAAATGTTAGTCCATAACATTTTAGCTGACTTTGCAGAGATGAAACTTTCTACCAGATCTTTTGATATAGCGCTCAAAATCCATGAAATCACCATGCAATCTGCTCGCTTCCAGTTGGTATATTCTTCTGTAGTCTTATCTGTTGGTGGCTCTACCGATCCATCGATAAAACCTAGCTTCGCTTTGGCTCCTAAGGCGATGTAAATCGCCTTGCTCCACGGTACAAAATTCTTTCCATTGAGAGGAACTGTAACAAGACGCATACCAGGATGTTCTGATCCATGAAGTGTAGTTGGATCATCAATCGAAGTATGTAATGTTGGTATTACACTCTTTTCACTCATTTTATAATGTTTTCAAAAAACTCTGGCTCTAGATACCATATAGAAAAAGTAAAGATGATTCATTACTTGAAAAGGAAACAGAAAGATTACATATATCTCCTCACCGAAAGTGTGAGTATAAATGCCCTATTTATAGAAGATAAAAGCTGTAGCTAAGAAAGGAATCTGCCAGCTAATGGGAAAACTAAACAGAATAACCGTAGAGCCTTCTAGAGTAGTCTAGGGTGTGGGTGAATAATCCAGTCCATACGGGAGCACGGTAAATGCGTGTGTACGTGATATTTCTACAAAGTGTATGTTTTACTTTGTTTGATATTAAAAGAAGAATTGAGTTTGCCCTGCCCTTCATAAATATCTTGACAAATTTTTTCGATTTTTGCAGAAATTGACAAGTGCATATATTGGAAAGGAAGTCATGATCCCAATTGAATAATGAAGCATGCACACCAGACTCTGAATCTTTTTTTTTTTTTTCTTTTTTTTGTATTTTCCACGAAATACAAATATTGCATACGCACGCACACACAGTGTAATACCGTCTCAAATAACGTACATGTTTCGTGCGAGGATAAACAAAATCTTATTTCAACCAAAACGCGCCACTGTTCCGAAAAGTCGCCTTTTGATCCAAATCTCGAGCTGTAGTTCCAATGTGTATCGCAGAGCTCTCCCTCTGTTCAGGGATATCAACTTCATCAATGGCGAAGGCCGTTGGTGGAGGAATTTGCACCTGTCTCCATACGGACACTCTTCACGTACCATTGTTAAACTTCCTGCAAATTTTCATCCTATTAACACTCTTTGACCATCACTGGAACTGTCCTCCCTTTCCTTATCTATAATGAGGTCTTGCCAATTTTGAGGCGGCTCGCGTAAATCGTCTTCCCCATGAGCAAATGTACAGTGCTCCCCATTCCAACATTTTCCTTCGTTGAATTTTGCACACATTCGAGTTTTGTAGAATATGTGGCTCGTTCCCAGCTTGTTGCTTGCTGTATTATTCATTCTTGACAAATTTGGTGTTGTGTCGGATGTTCTTACTTTCTTGAAAGGATGCTGCTGCTGATCTTATTCAGTGAATAATCACCTTGTGGAGATTTCTTTTGGCCATTTTGAGCTCCTGCAGTGAATCTATAGTACATCACCACAGTGAGATGTACCAATGGAGCGATTTGTCCGGCTTCGTATCATCAATTTGATAGGGATTCGTTCTATTCCAGTCATAAATTGGAAGCAATTCATCTTCGTACATCACCACTTTTTTTTTTTTTTTTGTATTTTCCACGGAAAAATCAAAATACAAATATTTCATACGCACGCACGCACAAAGTGTAATACCGTCTCAAATAACGTACATGTTTCGTGCGACGATTAACAAAATCTTATTTCAACCAAAACGCGCCACTATATGTATTACATATTCAGTAAATGTTATCCTATTGTACATAAAGTTGTGTAATAATTATTTAAAGTATATATATTCTGAACTTGTGATATTTATTTAAAGTTTTTCAAGTAAATTTATTAGTATATTAATAGGAATCTAATTTAGTGCAAAGCAGCCACCGTAGTACATATGTTTGGAATATGTATGTCAATGGGCCGGGTCGGGCCGGCCCATTTGGATCACGGGGGCGGGTTGGGGCAAATCGGGGCGATCCATTATAATTTTTTTATTTTAAATAAATTGAAAAATAATATTTTTTTTAAAAAACATACAACATAAAATTTAGATTTGTATTGAAAAATAAATAAAATAGTATTAGAAGCATGTTTATAAATTTATTTCACATTTATGAAGGTGAATTATTGTTATATATATTAATAAACATCAAAATATTAAAGATATATTATATTTATATGTATAATATATATAAAAAAAATAAAAACGAGTCACGGATCGAGGGTGATACCCAGACCCGCCCCATTTCAATACGGGTCCGGGGCGGGGCGGGTTGAAATTGTCATCCCTAGTTTGGAAATAGTGTTTCGAATATTATGTCTAAAACGTCTTTTTAACACTCTACTAGTGAGAGAGTGGGGAGAGCTTCTCCCTCTGGAGATTAGGTTCTCCCCCACTCAACCGGTGTCCCCCGTTCGCCGTCGCAGATCCTCCGTTCCCATCGCAGATCTTCTGTTTAGTCGTTGTCTTACTGTTTTCGTCACCACCGATCTGCCGACGGCGTCATCTGCTCTCATCTCTTTCGGTTTTTGGCCAGATCTGATCTGTAGATCTTTAGATCTACTGGGTTTTATCTGGGTAGCTATCATCGCCGTCACCGTCGCTACTGCTGCCTCCGCCGCCGCCGCTCGGCTCTGTTTTTTCTTTTCTGTTTTTTATGTAATTTTTCTTCGTTTGTTGGTTGGGATCAACATAGAAACTATTCCTAACGGAGCCACGGTGACCGTTGAGGTATTTCTTTGTTGATTCTGTTTACTGATTTTCAAGGTAGTATTTGGTGCTTGTCTAGTTTAGTTTTTTTTGATGCTGCTTGTTTGGTTTCGTATGCGCCTTGTGTGTCTGTGGACTCTTTTTTTGTGGTTGGGCTCCTTGAGTTGGACTCGGGAGCCCTGGTGCTCTGGTACTATTGAATCAGGTATTCGGTGGAACTTTGTCTGATTATTTTGTTTTCTATTCTTGATATGAGAACACCTTAGTGTGGGGTTGACTCGTTTAAATATTGGAGATCTGGGACACCTGTTAATTAAAGGCAAAGGAAAACTCGCCTTTCCTCTTCACACGATTGGAGTGGACGGCGATATCCGTTTGGTTTGAAGATCAAGATCTTAGGCTCGTAATTTGTAACTTTATTTTATGATCTTAAAAATTCCCCATAAAAAAAAAAAGAATATTATGTCTAAAACTAGCAACATTCCAAATAAGAGAACATACCTCTAGATTTCCCCAAAATCATCAATCAGCACTAAAATTTATGATCTATTTTAAAACATTTACTTCATCTATACGTTTATTATTCGAGTCGAGCTAAGTACTTGAAGTTGAGCTCGACTCGATAATATTGATGAGCTAAAAAATTTTGACTCAACTCATTAATGAATCTAACGAAGCTATCTAGCCGAACCTAATGAAATTAAAAGAAAAAATATCGAGTCTAACGAATCAAGTTCGAGTCAACTCATTAGTAAATCGAGTATCTAACGAGCTCGACCCGAACCGAGCTCACGAGGAGCTCAGTTCGTTTAACAACACTAGTTATAAAGTAGGAAAATTAACGTGAAACGTTTCAATAGAGTAAATATACAAATTTATGTGGAACGAAAATAGTATGTTTGTAAATTGTGGGAAAGTTTTGAATGATAAAATCTTATACGTAAAACTGAACTGCACTTTGTTAGAGTAAAATGCACTTTTGGTCCCACCATCCACGGGCACTCATGATTTTGGTCCCGAAAGAGAAAAACTTGACACATTTGGTCCCAAAATCGAAAAAGCTAACACATTTGGTCCCAACCACGTTAAATGTTGACGGAACGACTCACGTGCGTGTCACGTGGTTATACACACACACGACTTTATTGAGGACACCCACCAAGAATTTTTTTGAACATTAAAATGCCAGTTCTACCCCTCAACTAAAATTAAATAAATTTTTCGTGATAAGTACACCCACCTCCCATTTCATTTCAGAATCGCCTCCAAAAAAATTGAAAGGGGTAATACCTTTTTGCAACGAGGCAAATGGAACGGCAAAAGAGATCGATGGCGGAGGATGAGATTTACTGCGGGTGAAGGCGGAGGAGATCGACGGCGGAGGGCGGCGTGGTAAACGACAAAAATAGGGAGAAGCGGCGGCGAGGCTTGGGGGAGGAGTGGTACCAACAATAAATTAATTTTCTTTCGTAAATTAAATTTATAACATATTTGAAACGAACAAAATATTTTTTATTTTTGTAACAATCCGGCGTAATACGCCGATTTTGCATTAGTATATATATATATTTCATCAAATCAATTATTATCTCCAATTACCCTTATATTAAAATAAAAATACTAACCCTCTGTTCGTCCAGCCACGCACATGGGTCTCTGGCACAGTGTAATCTCAGAAAATCAGACAGCATTTATTCAGGGGAGACACATCCTTGATGGTGTCCTTGTCCTCAATGAGCTCATTGACGAGGCAAAAAAGAAAAGGCTAGAGAGGCTACTATTTAAGATAGACTTTGCAAAAGCCTTTGATTCGGTTAATTGGGCCTTTTTGGATGACATGCATGATGAACAACATGGGTTTTGATCCAATCTGGCGAAAATGGACCATGGAATGTATTACCACTGCCTCGGCTTCAGTCCTCGTCAATGGACAGACACGTCTCCTTCGGCGGCAGGATTATTCTACTTAATGCGGTAATCAACTCACTTCTTATTTATTACCTTTCCTTCTACAAAATCACAAAAAATACCTTGAGAGCACTCATTAAAATTCAGCGTGAATTCCTATGGGGGGTGGGTGTGAGAATTCAAAAAAGATCCCATGAGTTGCTTGGGATGATATTTGCAGGTCAAAAGCAGAAGGCGGACTTGGAGTAAAAAATCTGGAAACTTTCAACACGTCCCTCCTGGACAAATGGGCATGGCGGATTCGAGTTGAACCCAACTCATTTTGGGTAAGGATACTCGACTCAAAATACGGAGCGCAATTGACTGAGGCCCTTCAAGCACTGTTAACAGAAATTACATGTCAGGATGGTGGAAAGATATCCATGATTTATTTTTTTCTAATTTTAAATGCCCCTGGTTCGAGTCCAATCTGTATAAAAAAAAAATTAGGAAATGGGTCTCTTATTTACTTCTGGAATGATATTTGGGTTGGGGATAAAAAGCTATGTGAATCCTTCTCTAGATTATACTCTGTCTGTGCTAATAAGAATGCAAAAATTAGTGATTTAGGTGGCTGGCAAAATGGGGTTTGGCACTGGAACCTCCACTGGCGTCGGGGTCTATTCACCTGGGAATCAGATTTACTTATTCAATTGCTCCATGTTTTGGCTTCTAAAAAACTGCAGGAGCACCAAAGTGATATCTGAAGTTGGAAACTCTCAAGCGACGTCGGGCGATACACGACAAAATCAGCATACTCAGGGCATAAAACAACAGCCCCTGTTCAGAACATTGACGCCGAAACCCGGGCTGCTCTTCGGAAGATTTGGAACCGCCCGACCCCTTCAAAATACTCGGGGTTGGCCTGGAAGCTGAAGAAAAGGCACGTGCTCGGAGATGGGGATGACCTCTCTTGTAGTCTTTGTGGCCTAGCTGAAGAAAATACCAGACACCTTTTCTTTTCCTGCATCTTCTCCAGCAGAGTGTGGAGCCTCATTTACTCGTGGATGAGAACGCCCATGGCCACGAGCATCAAACCGTCCTCTCACTTTCATCAACATTGTGGAATACTTGGTAGGGATAGGAAGAAATCCGTCTTGGAAGGCCTTTGGTGCTGCGTTGTGTGGTTTATATGGAAGGCCAGGAATGACAAAATTTTCGCAAGTGAAGAGACACAACCAGAGAAGACTTTCGAAATGATCAGGGCTGACGACGTGGGGCATGATCTACCATGGGCAGAGCGGCAACTCACTCTTCTCTTTTCAAGATTGGTGGGGGAATCCCAGATTAGTTTGCAAGTAAGGAGCCTATTTATTGTGTAGTTTTGAGTATTGGTGCAAGTCCTGAGATTCTGTAATCTGTAAAATCACATTTTGGAGTACCACTGGTACTCTGATAATATAATTCCCTTTTTCTGTTAAAAAAAAAGTTTTTAAATTTTTTTCCAAAATGTACCTATCCTGATAACAAAAGGACTATAAATGAAAAATTGAAAAGAAAAAGGACCAAATGTGGATCTAATTTTAAAAAACTCGAATAAAGATATTGCTAATGCAATGACAAGCCATGATTGCCTGAGGATGTACTAACTTTTGGTTTGTTTTCCAATAATTTGCACCCAAAAAAAGTGCAAAATTGTCACTTCATCTCAATTTGGTGCTAAAAAAAATAATTGCACAAAATTTTGGACCAAAAACAATATTGTGATACCTTATCATTTAATTTAATTATGTTTTATTAAACATATAAAATTTTAATGTCACAGGTAAACAAAGGTAATTGGAGATAATAATAATGGGAAAATGTAATTTTAGACATGTAATTTAGGGGATTGTGTTTTAAGCACAATAATTTTATGGTCGTGTGAATGTAGAACATTATATTTTTAATTTTGTAAATATAGGACAATTGAGCCCAAATTAGCCCAAATCAATCTCAATCGCGCGAGTTGCACAATTGTCCTACATTTATAGATTTACAGGCATGTAAATATAGGACACTATGTTTTTAAAATCTGTAAATGTACAACTCATGTGCAATTCACGTGACATTTTAGCACAATTTGGGTTATTCAGGCTGGATTGTTCCACGTTTACAAAATTTAAAAGATAATGTACATTAAATATGGGTTATTCAGTTATTCAGGCTGAGTGTGTACAATAATAGTTTGTGAGATTTATCTCATAATCACAGATCATCAGATTTTAAGTCTTCTGGTGTACACAGCTTGTTGGGAATATCAGCTGGTGTACTCAGCTGATGGTAGTCTGCTGGTGGACTCAGCTGGTGAGCGTATCGGCTGGTGGAGTCAGGCAAGCTAACTTAGGCCTGATTAGTTGAGTTGGAGGTTTCCAATCAGATGAGAATGTAATGCTTCGAATCTCCAGTGTCTTATTCTTCTCACTGGTACCATCCTCCTCTATTTGAATCTCGGGTGTCTTGTTCTTCTGATCTTTCTTTACTCCCTTATTAGATTTCCTTGGCTTCTTTGTCTTTGATTTCAGATCTGGACGAGATCGTTTTGGCACCAGATTGCTCCCACCAGCCTCCTCCTGTTAGTCATATACCAATGTTAGATAAACCAAAAGGAAGGAGTCAGACACGTACAAGGAATATTAGTAGACATACGTCGTGAAATATTTTTAAAGGCTCTTTCAGACCTGCAGGTAGATCAGCGTCGTCTTCATCATCATCATCATCATCTATCAGAATTACTTGTGGGGATTTCTTCTGGCCATTTTGAGCTCCTGCAGCAACCTCTGGCCTTGTGGATGAGATTGTTCAGCATTGTCTAATATAAGATGCAGAATTTTACCCTGGCTTCCACCTAATTAACTCGTTTGCATTCATAAATCGTTTCATATCATCTATTTCCATTTGCAAAGATTCCCTCTTACTTCCATTTCTTTTTAAATCAGACACAGCATCCCATTCTGCCATACCTAAACTCAAACTCGACCGCATAATAAAAAAAAAAAATATCTTTTGTTAATTGGAAGGTTGAGTCAACATGTGACACAAGAAATGCACACTTGAGAATCAAATTAACATTAATCTACATCACCACAGTGAGATGTACCAATGGAGGCGATTTGTCCGGCTTCGTATCATAAATTGGAAGGGATTGGTTCTATTCCAGTCATAAATTAGAAGCAATTCATCTGACTCTGAATCTTTTTTTTTTTTTTTTGTATTTTCCACGAAATACAAATATTGCATACGCACGCACGCACAGTGTAATACCGTCTCAAATAACGTACATGTTTCGTGCGACGATAAAAAAAATCTTATTTCAACCAAAACGCGCCACTATATATATATCACATATTCAGTAAATAGCCACCTTGAGCTACATACGGCACTAAATCCCAAATTTAGATTGTTTCTTATTGTCATTTATATATATTATTGTATATTTTAGGGAAAAATAATTGTTTGCATCTCTTTCCTAAAATTAATTACATCATAAAAAGAACAAGATTAATGATTGGATCTGCAGATAAAATTCTCTTCTATAACTTAATACAAGCCATGAGATTTAAAATTATAAGAAAACAGCAAAAGGAAAACAAAAAACAAAAACAAGCATAATTAAAAAAATCACCTGACAATTCAAGATTAATACCTGAAGGGACTGTTTTGAAGTTGTTGGAGAAGGAGTTCAGAAAGAGACAGGAGTGTTTCAGCTGTGAACTCGAGAAAAAGATCAATTACAGTCAAAACAATTACAAAAAACCCTAAGCCATAAACTATAAACCCTAAAGTGAAGCTTAATGAATAACTATATGTTAATATATATCGAATTACAGACAGACCTATTCATAATCTTTTCAAGTTGGTGGAAGAATCTGTCCGACCTCTTCCCCACAAATTCGCCCAGCCACTGGTTCGGGTCCAACTTAATTAAAACTCTGGGAGACGGTTTCCTCCTTTTGGAAAGATAGATGGTTAGACGAGGTAAATTTACGTGAACTTTTTCCTAGATAATTCTCTCTCTGCACTAATAAAGCTAGAGGTTATGATTAGTGAATCTAGTGAATGGTTGAATGGTACTTGGAAAGTCATGAATATAATGTGGAGGAGAGAATTATTCATATGGGAAGAAAACCTTGTCTTTCAATTACACTGCTTGTTGGATACTACTAATATACAGGAGCACACCCTTGACTCATATAAATTGAAGCTGCCAAAAGATGGGAGGTACACATCCAAATCAACATACCAAGGCCAACGGATGCCCCCACCATCACAGGTTCGATCTTCAAGATGATGCTCTGTTCGCTCTTCGAAACTCTGGCGACTATGTTTTTCTTGGTTCAACCTCAACTCGGCACTACACTCCAGACCTGCCTGCATCACATTTTCATCAATTCTGCGGATTAATTGGGATCAGGCAAAATAAATTCATTTTAGAGTGCATTTGGTGTATGATTGTGTGGTTCATTTGGAAAGCTCGAAACGGGAAGGCTTTTGCAAACGAGGAGCCCAAACTTGAGAAGAACTTTGACGAGATTAGAGCTAGGGTGCCCTGGAACATTTTCTCACAAGACAAAGCATGTCCAGCCTATGTTTCTTTCAATGATTGGTGTGCAAGTCCTAGTTTAGCAGGTGTGTAATCTCATTCCTCAATTGTTCCAGAGTCTATGTATCTTCCATATTTCTATTCACTCATTTTGAGTATCCCTGCTACTCTGGCAATATACACCTAGAGGCCTATCTCTCTCTTGCTGCCAATCTAGCTTGTAATTCAATCAAGATCAAACTTCCATTTCATTTGATAAAAGATAAACAACAAGGAGCTTTAGGTTCTTCATGTTCAAAGTATTGACCAAGTTGCGGACATCCTCACTAAACCTCTCTCTGGGCAATTCTTCACTCGTTTTGCGGAAAAAACTGAAAGAAGTCCACAAGACCTTGCTTGGACGCATCACTGTGGAGTTCGAAAGGGGCCTGGAAATCCGGGAGGATGAGGATAGGCGCCGAAGTGAGTCGCCTTTTAATTTCAGAAAAGGCAGCAGCTGCTATCGGTGTCCAGACCAGCTTGGAACCTCGCATACAATCAGTAATGGGTGCCATGATGCCACTGAAATGGGGTATGAAACGCCGATAAAAGGAGGCCAAACCATGAAAACTCCGAACCTCCGAAATAGACTGCGGTGTCGGCCATGACGCAATGGCCTCTACTTTAGAGGAATCAACAACAAGGCCATCTACTGAAATAATATAACCAAGAAATTGAACGCATGGGGAGCAGAAGATGCATATTGGCATGGTGGCAAAGAACTGGTGTTGGCGGAGGACTTCAAGGACGGCATGGAGATGCTGCAAGTGTAGTGCAAAGGTAGAACTGTATACAAGTATATCATCAAAATAGACCACAATGAACTTACCAATGAAAGGTCTGAGAGTTTGATTCATAACCCTCATGAAGGTACTTGGTGCATTCGAAAGGCCAAAGGGCATGACAAGCCACTCGAACAAGCCCTCACGAGTTTTGAAAGTCGTCTTTCATTCGTCTCCCGGTCGGACTCGAATCTGATGGTATCCACTTTTAAGGTCCAGTTTTG
This sequence comes from Galeopsis tetrahit, assembly GCA_963675135.1. Taxonomy (NCBI): domain Eukaryota; kingdom Viridiplantae; phylum Streptophyta; class Magnoliopsida; order Lamiales; family Lamiaceae; genus Galeopsis; species Galeopsis tetrahit. Next base: position 53,742,283 of record OY776131.1, on the reverse strand, counting down.
AGAAAATAGAGGCACCATGTAATTGATCAAGGAGATCATCAAGCCGAGGAATCGGAAAACGATAGCGGACCGTAATTTCGTTGATAGCTCTACTATCGACACACATCCGCCACGTCCCATCCTTTTTTGGAGTCAAGAGGGCCGGGACGGCACAGGGGCTGAGACTTTCCCTCACATGGCCTTTAGATAACAAAACCTCCACCTGGCGACGAAGCTCTTCATGCTCAATAGGACTCATGTGGTAGTGGGGGCGGTTGGGTAAAGCCGCCCCAGGAACAAGGTCGATGGCATGCTGAATATCTCTCAACGGAGGGAGGGTGTCGGGAATATCAATTGGAAAGACGTCGCGAAACTCATCTAGTAAAAACTGAACTTCTGGAACAGGTTTGACGGTAGTGGATGGTGGAACAACAATAAAAGCAAAAACGATGCCCATCTCGATCATTTCTGTCTCAAAATGTTTCTGTGATAACAGGCTCACAGTAGTGGAAGGTGAAGGTGGGATTTTATTACGGCCAGGCATTAACACAATTTTTTTGCCCCGAAACATGAAAGAATATGTGTTAGACCTGCCATCATGGAAAGTAGCGCGATCAAATTGCCAGGGACGCCCCAAAAGGAGATGGCAAGCGTCCATAGGCACCACATCACAAAGAATATCATCAATATAAGTAGATCCGATAGAAATAGTTACCACAACTCGTCGAGAAATAAGCAATTCATTACCCTTGCTTAGCCACGCCAATTTATAGGGGTGGGGCTGAACTTCTGCTGAAAGTCCCAACTTTTCTACGGCAGACTCCGCAATGACATTCTCACAACTGCCGGAATCGATAATAAAAGAACATACTTTGCCCGTAATTGTGCAAGAGGATTGGAAGACAGACGAGCGAAGCCAATCATCGGATGGACTACGTGGAGCGAGGAAAGTGCACCTCACCATCAATAAAGGACCACTCTCACCCTCTACAAACTCACTGGCAGGAGTAGTATCCACAACATCTGAGGAAATTTTGTCCACTGTTTGTTGATCAAATGCGGCCAATGTGCGATTGAGCGGTTGACGACACTCAGACATTCTGTGGCCAGGTTCGCCACAATTAAAACATCGGAATGTTGTCGGACGAGTCGGGGCCGTGGCAGGGCGCCCTAGAGGTCGATCGGGATGAGGAAGAGGCTCGCGATTGAGGGAGGAGCCAGAATTAGGACCAGGCTGGGAACGAGTTGTAGAAGGGCGACGATTCAACTGTTTTTCTGCCTTCAATGAACGTTGGTGAGCTTCTGAAACCGAGAAGGGATCACAGAAGCTCAATAAATCCTGAATGGGTACGCGAAGACACCAGTTGAGACGGTGTTTCAGACAAATTGTTCCGAGCAAGAAGGGAATAAAATTCACCAGTGTATTCCCCAACAGACTTTTGGCCTTGGCGAACATGTTGCAGACGGTGGTACAAATCACGATCGTAATTGTACGGCACGAATTCTGCTCGCATGTGTTTGCGAAGTTTATCCCAAGTAGTGATTTTAGGCTTAACGAGGCGTTGGCGCTGTCCTTTTAATTGCTGCCACCAAGCCTGGGCACGCTGACGAAGCCGTGTAGTAATGAACTGAACACGGGCAGATTGTGGAATGTTTTTAAATTCCATAATCTCCTCCACTGTGGCTAGCCAATCGATAAAATCATTTGAGCGCAATTCCCCACTGAATTCTGGCACGTCGAGACGCATACCCGATTCCCAACGGCGATCCTCATGATGTGGGAGAGTAACGCGAACTGGATCGGCCTGAAGGGGAGCAGCAAATGGATTGAGGTCTTCCTCCTCGTCGGCGCTACCATCACGGTGTAGGACGTCTTCCATGGGAGCAGTGCGTTGGTTGCGGCGAGGAGGCATCACTGTTGATCGTCCTGAAACTGATACCAGATGATGCACAACGTAAATGCAAGAACACTATTTAGAGAACAGAAAACGTTGATAATTAAGATTATACGTACCGTTTAATGCTCAATGAGAAGAAGTATAATCATGAATTTTATTCAAAAGCTCAAAACTGTGTCACAATCCCTACACAGTGGGATATAAGTAATGATTTTATTCCACTAAATTATCTATCATTACCAAAAACGTTGAATGCATAAAAGGAAACTATGACCAATCTTGAATAAATTGATATTTGACCAATAACTAAGGAAACCATCCAATATGACAACAAATTGATCCAAATTGATAGAAGAGCCCATCAATCCCGTTTTCTGGTCAAGGCGTCCAGGTACGACATTGCAATCTGATCCACATCAAAATTACTTGGGGAAGAAAGAGAAAAGAAAATTACATGAGAAAGAAGCTGGAATCTTGAAGGAGAGACCGCTAGAGTAGAGAGATAGAGTGTAAAAAGGGAAACAGATTGGAGATGTGTCACCGCGATGTGATTTCGACCAGCAGACGAAGCCCTATGAGTTAGGGCGCTGAGGCCTTGGGCAGAAATTATAAATAGCAACGGGAAAGGGGGTCCCTAAAATTATTCTCTTTTCTGTATGAATTTGATGATTTTTGGAATGTTGAGTATTCATTGATAAACCTTTTTAATCCAGATCAGTACTGTTTGCAAGTTAATTTTTGGTAACTATGGCCAATTATTTCCCTAGCCTAAAATAGTTTTCAAACTTTGATTTTGCTATTCTTAATTTGTTTGTTTTCTCTACTTCCAATAGATATCTGTGCCACAGGGTTTTGCTTTTTATCTGTCAAAATATTAGTGATAAAGTGTATGTTTTACTTTGTTTGATATTAAAAGAAGAATTGAGTTTGGTATGCCCTTCATAAATATCTTAACAAATTTTTTCGATTTTTGCAGAAATTGACAAGTGCATATATTGGAAAGGAAGTCATGATCCCAATTGAATAATGAATCATGCACACCAGACTCTGAATCTTTTTTTTTTTTTGTAGTTTCCACGAAATACAAATATTGCATACGCACGCACGCACACACAGTGTAATACCGTCTCAAATAACGTACATGTTTCGTGCGAGGATAAACAAAATCTTATTTCAACCAAAACGCGCCACTGTTCCGAAAAGTCGTCTTTTGATCCAAATCTCCAGCTGTAGTTCCAATGTGTATCGCAGATCTTTAGAGATTTGTATATATTTTCCATATCTGTAATTACTTGTAGGTTACTCTGTAAACCCTAATTGTAATCTTTATATATATTGAATAGACTAAATCAAAATCCTCAATTGAGGTAAAATATATTTTCTCTTATTCTTTCATGGTATCAGAGCAACCCAAAAGATTGAGAGGTCCACGAGTGAAATCCAGACCAAATGTAAGCGTGCCCTTGACATAACGAAGAATGCGCTTGACAGCCTGAAAATGAGCAACAGTGGGTTTCGATTGAAACTGACTTACAGTGTTCACAGCATATGATAAATCCGGCCTAGTTACAGTGAGATATTGCAACGCACCCACCAAAGAACGAAACTCAGTAGGATCGGAGTGAGGATTACCATCAACTGTAAGAATTTCCGATGAGGAAAGGGGAGTAGACACTGGCTTGGCATCGAGAAGATCACATCGAAGAAGGATGTCTCGCGCATACTTGGACTGACCCAAGAAGATACCAGATTTCGTATAAGTTACCTCCAAGCCGAGAAAATAATTCAGCCGCCCTAGGTCTTTAATCGCAAATTCACGGCGAATTCGAAGAATAATACGATCAATAAGCGACTGGTCACTCCCAGTGATAATAATGTCATCCACGTAGACAAGTAAATAAAGCAAAAAACGATCTTGGCGAAAGACAAACAAAGAAGTGTCAGATTTGCTTTCAAGAAAACCAAGACTTACCAAGAAGGCACAAAAGCGTTGAAACCACGCCCGAAGAGCCTGCTTCAAACCATAAATTGCCTTATTTAGCTTGCAAACAAAGGAAGGACGAACAGAATCAATGTAGCCAGGTGGTTGCTCCATGTAAACAGACTTTTGAAGAACACCATGCAGAAAAGCATTGTTTACATCCAATTGACGTAATGGCCAATTATTAATAACCGCCAAAGAGAGTATGATACGAACAATGGAAGCTTTGACTACAGGACTGAAAGTATGATCGTAGTCGAAACCAAGAAGTTGAGAAAACCCTTGAGCAACTAAGCGAGCTTTGTAGCGATCAATAGAACCATTCGCCAAATACTTGGTACGAAAGACCCATTTAGAACCAATAACATTTTCAGTAGCAGGACGAGGGACCAAAGTCCAAGTGTTGTTGGCATGAAGAGCCTTAAGCTCGTCGTCCATTGCATAAATCCAGTGACGTGATTTTGCAGCTGATTTGAAACCCTTGGGCTCTTTAGAAGAGTGTAGAGTGGAAAGAAAACCACTATGAGCCAAGTAAGAAGTTGAAGGAGGATACTTTGGCTTGAAAATGCCATCCTTGGCACGTGTTCGCATAGGATTAGTTGATACCAAGCTTCGCGTATCTCCACATCCGCTTTGCTTGAGGGGGGGTAATAGGTATAATGATTTAGTCCATAATTGATTTAGTCAAAGATCTTTAGAGATTTGTATATATTTTCCATATCTGTAATTACTTGTAGGTTATTCTGTAATTAAACCCTAATTGTAATCTTTATATATATTGAATAGACTAAATCAAAATCCTCAATTGAGGTAAAATATATTTTCTCTTATTCTTTCATCAGGGATATCAACCACATGCTTCTTCATCAATGGCGAAGGCCGTTGGTGGAGGAATTTTCATCCTATTAACACTCTTTGACCATCACTGGAACTGTCCTCCCTTTCCTTATCTATAATGAGGTCTTGCCAATTTTGAGGCGGCTCGCATAAATCGTCTTCCCCATGAGCAAATGTACAGTGCTCCCCATTCCAACATTTTCCTTCATTGAATTTTGCACAGATTCGAGTTTTGTAGAATATGTGGCTCGTTCCCAGCTTGTTGCTTGCTGAATTATTCATTCTTGACAAATTTGGTGTTGTGTCGGATGTTTTTACTTTCTTGAAAGGATGCTGCTGCTGATCTTATTCAGTAAATAATCACCTTGTGGAGATTTCTTTTGGCCATTTTGAGCTCCTGCAGTGAATCTACGTACATCACCACAGTGAGATGTACCAATGGAGCGATTTGTCCGGCTTCGTATCATCAATTCGATAGGGATTCGTTCTATTCCAGTCATAAATTGGAAGCAATTCATCTTCGTACATCACCACTTTTTTTTTTTTTTTTTTTTTGTATTTTCCACCGAAAAATCAAAATACAAATATTTCATACGCACGCACGCATGCACAAAGTGTAACACCGTCTCAAATAACGTACATGTTTAGTGCGACGATAAACAAAATCTTATTTCAACCAAAACGCGCCACTATATATTGTCATTTATATAAATTTAGATTGTTTCAGTAAATAGCCACCTTGAGCTACATACGGCACTAGATCCCAAATTTAGATTGTTTCTTATATATTGTCATTTATATAAATTACATTTTTTAGGGAAAATAATTGTTTGCATTTCTTTCCTAAAATTAATTACATCATAAAAAGAACAAGATTAATGATTGGATCTGCCGATAAAATTCTCTTCTATAACTTAATGCAAGCCATGAGATATAAAATTATAAGAAAACAGCAAAAGGAAAACAAAAAAACAAAAACAAGCATAATTTTTTTTTTGGACAGCAAAAATGATATATTGATTAATGGGAGTACCAGTGGTACTCATAAAGGGGAACAAGTACAGTTAAAGAATTGTAGAAGAGAGGGGACTTAAGGTAGCAACTATAGCAAACTAGTCAAGGATTTTCACACCAATCTTGAAACAAAATATAGTAAAGATGTGTTATTTTCAATCCAACTTTCTATTACATTATAAGAAAAAATAAAGAATTTTGGTATATGTAGAAGTTTTTCTTGAAGCTTTTCCGGTGAAGAAGAAACGGTTTTCTCTAGAATTAAAAGAGAGTTGAACGCAACTTTTTTATTGCACATAAAACTAATGAAACAAGTTGATAACTAAAAATAAATATGTCTAATAACCCTGTCATATATGATATATCCCACACCTAATTTAATTGATCAAGCCATGATTGCCTGAGGATGTCACCACTTTTGGTTTTGTTTCCAAATGAATCACCTGCACCCAATTTTACACACAAAATATTGCAAAATAATTCTTTTATCATTTCATTTAATATTATACTTATATAAATTTAAATTTCACATGTAATCAAGGCAGGGCAGCTGGAGATAAAATTAATAATATTCAAAGAGTGTGTACATAAATTGAATGAGAAATATCAAGTTAAATAACTGAAATAAAAACATTGCAGAGTTTGTTCAACTGAAATAAAAACATTGCAGTTTAATTTCAACATTAAAGATAGATGGTCGGATGATCCAGCGCTAAAATTTCAATATCCGAGGCTTTTCTCAATTTGTGTCAACAAGGAGGCACGCCTTAGTGAATCTGGAATGTGGGCTAATGGAAGGTGGAACTGGGATATTCGATGGAGAAGACCACTTTTCACCTGGGAAGAAACTCTCGCTGGACAGTTGGTCGGATCGCTGGAGAATTTAAATTTGCAGGTCACGTCCATGGACACTTGGCGATGGAAGGCTACAGCTAACGGCACATACAGCCCCAAGGCAGCGTACGTTGATTTGGGAACTGCTGCGCAAACTCATGCCCTTCAAGAAGTGGTTCTATCTGCACTAAAGTCCATTTGGAATAAAATGACTCCCTTAAAATATTCAGGTTTAGCATGGAAAGTGATAAGAGGACGAATTGCCACTCGGAGTGAGCTCAGCAAGCGTAACATTCTGGGAATTGGTGATGACTTGAGCTGTGCACTGTGTGGAGCTGTTGACGAAAATACTCAGCACTTGTTCTTTGGCTGTGCTATGGCCAACAAAATTTGGAGACTGATCTTTTCCTGGTTTGGCAATAGCTCGCCGATGCAGATTATCACAGCCGCACACTTTCATCAGTTCAGTGGAATTGCCGGATTCAAACGTAAGAAATTTATCGTAGAATGCATATGGTGCCTGACGGTCTGGTTTATTTGGAATGCCAGAAATAAGAAGATTTTCTCAAACGAGGAGCCGAAACCTGGAGTATTTTCTGCCTCCAAAAAGAATGCTCTACCTCGACTTCATTTCACGACTGGTGTGCAAACCCGAGAGCAGCCTGTGTATAAATTTCCCTCCATAAGGGTCTAGGCGTCTAGGCTGAATTGGAGTTTAGGTTAGGCTGAACTGGTGTTTTGGTTCTCAATATTACCTGTATCTTGTAACTAGACTATCTTTCTATTTATAGAGTACCTCTGGTACTCTATCGCTATCAATATAATCCATTTTTTCCTTTCAAAAAAAAAAAAAACAAATCACTTCCAAGAAATTAATTCTCATTCCTCGTGAGAAGGAACAACTTCAAGGCAAACACGATCGTTCCATGGACGAAATGCTCCTTTGCGAGTCAAGTTCTGAACAACATCACGAGTCAAATTCAAAAAATTCATACGCTGTGATTTTCAAGGATATATAACTAATAAACTCATCAATTTAATTAATCATATAAAACCTAAAATGATATATGCACCACAGCTTGATCAATCAGAAATGAAAAAAGTTTGCAATAACAATGCACATTTGATTTCTTAAAATAGATAAAGCTTCACTTAACAAAATGATTATCATGATTTGCTAAATAGTTTATATGATGCATGCGTATCAAATTCAGAAGGAAAATAGATATATAATATTTACCAACCTGGAGCCAAAAGAAAAAACCACGGAGAATGGCCAATTGTTTTTCTGGTTTACATCGGGATTGCAGTACTGTATTAAGATCTGCATTAAGTGAAGGATATGTTAGCGTGCCCAAGAATACTTTATTAAAATCCCCAAGGCTCCAGACTAATATTTAGCGAACACACAAGGAAGATGTAGTTTTCCATTTTATATTTCACTATTTAGATTATGCGTATTTTGACGAACCTTGATGGTGATGAAGGTAAGATCCAGCTTTGATTGCCTCCTTAAGCCTGTCGTACTCCTCCATTTCAAATGGTTTTCTAAGAACCTTTAAGACATCATTTCTAAAGACAGCGTTCTCGGCATCATCATCATCATCTAGGATTTCCACTTCTGCAGGATTCTCAGAGATGACACTCCCACCCTTGTCTTTTGGACGTGGTTGTGATGGAGCAGCCCGTTTTGACACGGGATTACTGCAGGTACCTGCAGCCTTCTGGCCTTCTATTTTTATTCGAATCTCCAGTGTCTTATTCTTCTCATCCTCCTGGCCAGCTTGTACTTCTATTTTGTTCTTCTCATCTTTCTTTGTCCTTGATTTCAGATCTGGACGAGATCGTTTTGGCACCAGATTGCTCCCACCAGCCTCCTCCTGTTAATCATATATATACAAATGTTAGAAAGACAAAAAGGAAGGAGCCAGACACGTACAAGCTGGAATTAGTAGTAGACATACGTCGTGAAATCTTTTTAAAGGCTCTTTCAGACCAGGTAGATCAGCATCGTCATCATCATCATCATCTATTAGAATTCCTTGTGGAGATTTCTTTTGGCCATTTTGAGTTCCTGCAGCCTTCTGGCCTTCTATTTTTATCCGAATCTCCAGTGTCTTATTCTTCTCACTGGTACCATCCTCCTCTATTTGAATCTCAGGTGTCTTTTTCTTCTGATCTTTCATATTAGATTTCCTTGGCTTCTCTATCTTGGATTTCAGATCTGGACGAGATTGTTTTGGCACCGGATTACTCCCACCAGCCTCCTCCTGTTAATCATATACCAATGTTAGAAAAACCAAAAGGATGGAGTCAGACACGTACAAGGAATATTAGTAGACATACGTCGTGAAATCTTTTTAAAGGCTCTTTCGGACCAGGTGGATCAGCGTCGTCATCATCATCATCATCTATCAGAATTACTTGTGGGGATTTCGTTTGGCCATTTTGAGCTCCTGCAGCAGCCTTCTGGCCTTGTGGATGATGAGATTGTTCAGCATTCTCTAATATAAGGCGCAGAATTTTACCGTGGCTTCCACTTGCATTCATAAATTGTTTCATTTCATCTATTTCCATTTGCAACGATTCCCTCTTACTTCCATTTCTTTTTAAGTCATGCACAGCATCCCATTCGGCCATACCTATATAGATGATCTGCAACAAAAATATTCAATGTAAGACATAAAGGGGTTAGAATCAATTATGTTGGTGCCAATTCCTTTTTAAGATTAGTCTCTTCAATGCTCCTTTTTTTTTTTTTTTTTTGAACAGCAAGGGATAATGCCTCCCGAATACAAGAGACACAAACTCAGCGATTACGAACCAGGCCCAAACAAACACATATATGCAGAATATAATATAAACTCTCTAACAACGTGTACAAACCAGCAGACCAGCTAACAACTCAAACAGGAACAAGAAATGCGCACTTGAGAATCAAATTAACATGAATCCACATCACCACATTGAGATGTACCAATGGAGGCGATTTGTCCGACTTCATATCATAAATTGAAAGAGATTCGTCCTATTCCAGTCATAAATTGGAAGCAATTCACCTGACTCTGAATCTTTTTTTTTTTAATTTTCCACGAAAAAATCAAACTACAAATATTTCATACACACGCACGCACACATAACGTACGTGTTTCGTGCGACGATAAACAAAATCATTGTTCAACCAAAACGCGCCACTATACATATATATTACATATTCAGTAAATAACCACCTTGCGCTACATACGGCACTAGATCCCAAATTTAGATTGTTTCTTATTGTCATTTATGTAGTACATATTTTAGGGAAAAATAATTGTTTGCATCTCTTTCCTAAAATTAATTACATCATAAAAAGAACAAGATTAATGATTGGATCTGCAGATAAAATTCTCTTCTATAACTTAATGCAAGCCATGAGATATAAAATTATAAGAAAACAGCAAAAGGAAAACAAAAAACAAGCATAATTAAAAAAATCAGCTGAAGAAAGGCCGCAATTCAAGATTAATGCCTGAAGGGACTGTTTTGAAGTTGTGGAGAAGGATATCAGAAAGAGACAGGAGTGTTCAGCTGTGTACTCGAGAAAAAAAAATTACAGTCAAAACAATTACAAAAAACCCTAAGCCCTAAACTATAAACCCTAAAATCTAAACCCTAATGTGAAGCTTAATGAATAACAATATGTTATCGTCTATTCATAATCTTTTAATAATTAATAATTGAATTTCTTAATTCCTAAAACATATCTGTGATTATAGCAACTGATAATTGAATAGATTTTTTTTCCACCCAAAAAACATTGGTAAAAGTAGGGTTATTTCAACAGATGTAGATGAAAAAGCTGGCATAAATTAATAGTCAAATCATTTTCAGTATAATTCAAAGCTGATGTATGTGTGTTGAAACACAATGAAGCTTGATTTTCATAGTCGTGCAATTATAAGCTGAGAAATAGACACAATGAAAGAGACAAGAAAATTACCTGAGAAAGAAACACAATGAAGCTTGAATCTTGAAGGAGAGACCGCTAGAGTAGATAGATGAAAAAGCAGCCATAAATTGCAGATCTAGTCTAGCGATAGTCAAATCGTTTTCAGTATAATTCAAAGCTGATGTATGTGTGTAGTAGACGATTGAAACACAATGAAGTTTGATTCTCATAGTTATGTGCAATTATTTTCAGAAATGAGCAAATTACTTGGGGGAAGAAAGAGACAAGAAAATTACCTGAGAAAGAAGCTGGAATCTTGAAGGAAGGAGAGACCGCTAGAGAGAAAATGGCAATATTGGTCCCACCCACCACGGGCACTAGTTGTTTTAGTTCCATGACTTTAAGTTTTAGTCCTAATAGGATAAATTTTGACAAAAGTAGTCCCAATATTGTGTAAAATGTGCAAAATCATCTCATCCCCGTTAAGTTTTAACGGAAGGACGCATGTGCCAATCACGTGGCCGTTAGTTGTTATTTTTCACTCCAAAACAACTTCAACACTTAACAATAATCCCAAATCTTGCCAGAACCCTAAATCGTGCAAAAAAATCCCCAGACTCGAAAAAATCAAAATCTCCAACTTTCAAACAACGAAATCGAATGATAAATCACCGCCGTGAAAGAGGGATCGGAGAAAAATTCATCATCGATGAAGAAGAGTAACGTCGCGATGGAAGGGGATTCGGAGGCGAAGAAAGAAGGGGAGATGACCGGCAGCGATTCTGACACCGCGGCGCCGGCGGTGGCTCTGCAGCCAATAAGGCATCCGTTGGAGAACGCCTGGACATTCTATTTCGATAATCCTTCGGCGAAATCCAGACAGGCCACGTGGGGAAGCTCCATTCGCCCTGTTTATACCTTCTCTTCCGTGGAAGATTTCTGGAGGTAATTAATTAGGTTTTAACTATAATTTCAATTTCAATTTAGTGTTGTGTGATTGTGAGAGTATTTTTGAAATTTCATGTGTGAAAACCGGAATGAAGAAATTGCAGTAATAGAGGGTCGTTGAATGAGTGTGGGATTAAGAGTAAAAAGTTAAAGCGTGCGTCAACTCAATTGTGAAGGTCCAACTTCTTTTGATCCTGTTTTGTTCTTTCTTAATTTAAACTAGGAGCAATACTGATTTTCCATCTCTGGTTTAAAACTCACTCTGTATTGTCCAACTTTGAAATGCAGATGTAAGAAGGAATGAAGCATATGTGTAATTGGGGCAATATTTGGTGGTTATGTTGGGAGTTTCTTGTGAACAATTTTGGAACATATGTTTCTGGAAGATTAGCAAATTCTCCAGATTCTATTAGCTTTGTTTTCTTTTCTATCACCAGATCTTACATCTCTGCTTGTGGGGACCATTACCATATATGTCTGAATGGTCATCTATACTTCCACTTGGTGTAAAATACCTACGATTGTTGGCTGGTAAGATACTATTATCAGTTTCATATTTGCCTCCCCTGCAATGTGCACTATAATTTTATTTATATTATGTAATTACACATATCTAGATCGGAATATATTCGTGTGATGGAGAAAATCTGAGACATTAAGCCTCGATCCTATATGATGCACCGTCTAGCATCCTTCTACTGTTGTAAACATTATTTTGTCACACCAGTTTTATTTTAAGTTTGCTTTCACACACATTTTGTTGAAGTATTCAGAAGAACAGACTTTCAATATTTGATTTGTGTTGTTTGCTTACAGTTAATATGCAAACAGCAACAACGTTTCAAGGCTTGGAAAGAGAATGGGCTGCATTAAGAAGTGAGGGCTTGTTGCTATTTCAGTGTGAGAGATTCAAATATCATATAATAGTACTCCAGTTATTAACTAATTTTTGTTTTGAGTTATACAACATGGTGTGTGCTGTGTTAATCGTTTTTTAAATGTAATTTTCGCATATGCTTTGATATGGAGCCCAATGTGGGGGTTTTTTAATGGCAAGTACAAGTGTTTTAATTCAACTCGCTCGTTTGGTGAAACAGATGAAAGAAAGAGCAGAGAAGCTTGAATATTGGAGGATGAGAGAAAAGAAATTCGAGCAGAAAAAGAAAGAGAAGAGTGAGCTTTAGCGTAGACAAAGTTGTGTGTGGGTTTATGGATCTGAGGTAAAGAACAGCTTATGCATAGACAAAGTTGCTTGATAGACCTCCAGCTCTTTGAGAATAAGCTCTCCAAAATATGTATGAATGAATATTGAATTAGATTGTTTGAGGCTTCCACCAACATAGCTATGTGGATATATATTGCATACACACGGTATGCTTTATTGGAGAAAAGCTGCTTAATGATATTTTGGTGAAGTTGAATATGTCCATTGATGATGGTGTTTTGAGTGTGAGTGACATTAGTTTCTTATTTAAAACACTATGTTTAAAGTATGTTCTATCTTATTTTTAATACGGGTATTAGTAACATAAATTAAATAGTTCAAATATAAGTGAGGCAGAGTATTGAGTTTGGAGGGTGTATGTATAGATGTATTAATTTTTCCCTCCTATTTGGTACCAATTTTCCCTCCAATTGAGTTATAATCCAAAATGAGCACCAATTTCCGCGCCAATGAGGATAAAGAGTTATTGGGACCAAAAATGTTAACAGTTGACTCACGGATGACTAACGGTGGGACGACTTTTGTCAAAATTTATCCCATTGGGACTAAAACTTAAAGTCATGGGACCAAAACAACTAGTGCCCGTGGTAGGTGGGACAAAAATTGCCATTTACTCGACCGCTAGAGTAGAGCAGATTGGAGATGTGTCACCGGCGATGTGATTTCGACCGACAGATGAAGCCCTATGAATTAGGGCGCTGAGGCCTTGGGCAGAAATTATAAATAGCAACGGGAAAGGGGGTCCCTAAAATTATTCTCTTTTCTGTATGAATTTGATGATTTTTGGAATGTTGAGTAGTGATTTTTTTCTTCATTGATAATCCAGATCAGTACTGTTTGCAAGTTAATTTTTGGTAAATATGGCCAATTATTTCCCTAGCCTAAAATATTTTTCAAACTTTGATTTTGCTATTCTTAATTTGTTTGTTTTCTCTACTTCCAATAGATATCTGTGCCACAGGGTTTTGCTTTTTTTATCTGTCAAAAAAATATTAGTGATAAAGTGTATGTTTTACTTTGTTTGATATTAAAACAAGAATTGAGTTTAATTGCCCCTCATAATAAATATCTTGACTAGTGCATATATTGGAAAGGAAGTCATGATCCAATTGAATAACCAAGCATGCACACCAGAGTCAACAAAAGAAGTCGGATACGCCTCACGTTCAATTTCAGGCTGCAGTTCCGACAATTTGACACCAATATCTTACTCTGATTCGGGCTAAATAATATCCGTTCCACGTGACCTATCTTAAAAACTGACATAATTTTTGGCATTTTGGTCCACGCATATAACATAGTATTATTTTTTCCACGTGTACTCTTTGATCGATCTATTCTTAAATTTGTTGTTGTTGGCACAAGATTAATTTATAATGGCAATAAGGTTTCTCTTACCATATCCTATAACGGCGACACGTGCGTTTTTTTTTTTTTTTTGGGAAAAAGCTAAAGAACTTGAATTAAAGAGGACAACACCAGAGATGCTCCCCGAAGAAGAATAAACAGTACAAGTGATTGAAAGATTCAGTACAAGAGCAATCTCACTGAACCCCAATCTGTTAAAAGAACCAAAAGATTACAATATACGTACAATGACTAGGAAGACGATTCCAACCAGAAAAACTAGACCAAAGTTGCAGAAAATTATGAGCCCTCAACCAAAAAAACGACGTTCTTTGAATCGCTGCAACCACATCTTTAATAAAGAGAGTTCCTCCTTTGAAAATAATATTGTTTCTCCAAATCCACAAGTTCCAAATAGTGCAATGCCAAATGAGCACCCAATTAATATTTGCGACAAAATTAAAATATTTTATCGCTATATTTCATCAAACTAATTATTTATTTTTGAAAGGAAAAAAGGTTATATTGAGAATTATAGAGTACCAGGAGTACTCTAGAAAAATAGTCCAGTTACAACTTCCAAACGGTAATACAGTGCCAAGAAATGAAACAACACCATATTAGACTACTATCTAAATAAGGACCCCTTATGCGCAGGCTGCTCTCGGACTAGCACACCAGTCGTGAAAAGAGGTCGAACTAGAGCATTCATTATGTATACAAAAAATACTCCAGGCCTTTGCTCTAATTTCGTCAAACAGTTTTTCCTGTTTTGGCTCCTCGTTTGAGAAGATCTTCTTATTTATAGCGTTCCATACAAACCATACTGTCAAGCACCAGATGCATTCCAAGATGGACTCTTTACGCTTGAAGCCGACAATACCACATAATTGATGAAAGTGTGAAATTATGTCGTTCTGCATCGGCGAGCTATTGTCGAACCATGATAAAATCAGCCTCCAGATTTTATTGGCCATGTCGCAGCCAACAAACAGGTGGTGGGAATAACAAAGGTGGAAACAAATTCAGATTTTTTACGGAGGGGATAAAACCAAGTAAATCGAGAATGATCATCAATGAACACAACATAATAGCGAAAACCATCATGAGATTTAACAGGTGAAGGACCCCATAAGTCACAATGGATAATGTCAAGAACATTAGAAGCACGTTTCGATTTTATAGAGAAAGAAAGCCGAGTACTCTTAGATTTTTGACATGCCGAGCAAATAACAGGCCGTGGTAGCAAAGAAGTTGTAGAAATATGTCCTTTCTGTTTAAGTGTATTTACAAAATCAAAAGCAACATGCCCTAACCTACTATGCCATATTTCAAAAGAGTTATGGTTCGAGCGAGCATGTAAAGATGAAGCAAAGCTAGAGTGACATTTTTCCAGAACATATAAACCATGATCAAGTCTGCCGTGAGCAAGGGTCAAACCTGTAGTCCGATTCTGAATTTCAAAAGAATTGTTAGAAAAGATAAGACGAACAGGAAAGTCATTGGTCAATTTACTTACAGAGAGAAGATTTTTTGTAATGGAGGGAACAACAAGAACATTTGAGAAAGTTAAGTCAGAATTACAGAGATGAGTACCAGTGTGAGTAATTGGAAGGATATTACCGTTTGCGACGACGACTCTATCAGATCCGGTGTAGGGCGAGGACGAATCAAGAACAGCCGAGGAGGGAACCATGTGCGAGGATGCCCCAGTATCAACATACCAGTCCGAAAGGTTAGCAAGGCGAGCAGAATCATTTCGAGGAAAGGAACCAACGATGTTCGCTTGGCGAGGAGAGGAGGATTCATAGCGCTGGGGACTGGTTGGAGCATAATGGTCGTCAAATCTGCAGATTTGGCAGCGAGGAGACGATCGAGCACGTCCTCACCCTCGTCCTGAATAACCACGAGTAGGAGGGCGACCTCGACCAAATTGCTGGCGAGCAGGAGGGCGACCTAACACAGAAGATGCCGAGGAGCGAGCAAGAAAGGCAGGCGACTGCGACGAAGCAGAAGGAGTTTCAAGTGAATGTGTGAAGAGATCATGAGATTCGGCCTTGGCGAGCAGATCTGAAAACGAGGGGAGAGGCGAGATGTTGATTTGAGCGGTGGAGAAGCTGTGAAAATCTGGTCCCAGACCACGTAGAAACCAATGAGATTTATCTATAGAATGAAGAGTGGAGCCCATAGAGGAAAGCTGATCGCACAAATATTTAAAAGCGGCCCCATAATCAGAAACAGATCTTGAGCCTTTCTTGATGAGTTGAATCTCATCCTTTAAACGCAATTCACGAGCCTTGGAGGGCTGATTGAATGCCTCAGCGAGGGCATTCCAGATTTCTAGAGATGTTGAGCAGCCGACCGTAACTGCCATGGCCTCCTCGGTGAGAGTGGACGTCAAGAAGACACTTACTATTTGATCACGAGAATACCAAGTCGTGTAGAGTGGATTACAAGAGGAAGCACCATTAGTGGTGACGGTGGTGGGAGGGGCCGGCGAGGAACCATCAACATAGGGCAAGAACTTCTGAGTAACAAGAAGCGGATGGACTTGGCGAAACCACATTGGATAATTTGTTGGTTTTAACTTGATGGTGACTAGATGAGTCATAGCATGGAGGGTTTGGGTGGCATCAAATACGGAGGTGGTGGTAGCCGGAGGATCGGCCATAGAATATATGAGCAAGAAAAAGCGAGAAAGAGGGGGAGAGAAACAGCCCAGAAGAGTTAGGCTGATACCATGTAGAATAGAAAGACTCTCTAAAGTGAGAGTCAAAGGCTTGTAATAGAGTATTTATAAGAGAGGTTACAAGAGGATAGGAATGAGTAGTTTCAACTAACAAGAGGTTTATAACTACCAAGATAAACTACCCTAATACTACTTAATACTAGCATAAATGGATTCGAGAATGCATATCCTCCGCATTTGCCTCCGTCTTAGTTAATGGTAGCCCCTCAAACGAGTTTAAACTCGGATGCGGTTTAAGACAATGCGACCCCCTTTCTCCGTTACTGTTCATTATTGCAGTTGAGGGCCTAAGCGTATTGATTAATAGGGCCACGTCCTCGGGCGTGTATGATGCAATTTCAATCGGCCGAAACATCATTTCTATCTCCCATCTACAATATGCAATATGCTGACGACACTATATTAGTTGGAGAAGCACCTACCAAAAACATATGAGCACTAAAATGTTTGCTAATAAATTTTGAGCGTCTTTCGTGCCTCAAAATCAACTTCTCCAAATGTAGCCTTCTAGGCATTAATATGGATGCGGAATTACAGAAGGAAGTGACATCATTTCTCGACTGTGATGTTGGCTCGTTACAAATGAATTTCTCAGGATCCAAGTTGAAATTAACCACCATAAAATAGATGCCCAACGAAATATTTAAATTATTTACAATATATACTCTTGTAATATTGTACTGTTGGTCCAATGTTGGTTCAATTCCTCCCAACAACTTTCATTTATTTATTTGTTTTTAGTATTTTACATAGAGTAACTCCAAATGTTGGAAGAATTGTGAAACATGCAAACTATTAAATATAAGTCACATTGTTCAACAATTTTAGTAATTTTGGATGAATTTGTATCCAAAATTTCCTATACATCTTTTTTATTTCATAGATATATATTATTACATGATTAGTGATGATTGGAAAAAACCATTTTTGTAGACTCTACAAAAATTTCATGGATTTCATGGAATGATGTTTGTAGACAAAAAACGGAGGGATGTTTAGGTGTGAAAAAAATTGAACTCTTTAACAATTTTCTTCTTGGCAGGTGGGCATGGAGGATTTGGGCTGAACCCAATTCTTTTTGGGTAAGGATACTCGGATCAAAATACGACTTATCTTCGATGGAGGAACCTACTTATACGGCGAACAGGAACAACTTCTCGAATTGGTGGAAGAATTTGACCGACCTCTTCCCCACAAATTCGCTCAGCCACTGGTTCGGGTCCAACTTAATTAAAACTTTGGGAGACGGGAGTCCTTCCTCCTTTTGGAAAGATAGATGGTTAGACGAGGTAAATTTACGTGAACTTTTTCCTAGATAATTCTCTATCTACACTAATAAAGCTAGAGGTTATGATTAGTGAATCTAGTGAATGGTTGAATGGTACTTGGAAAGTCATGAATATAATGTGGAGGAGAGAATTATTCATATGGGAAGAAAACCTTGTCTTTCAATTACACTGCTTGTTGGATACTACTAATTTACATGAGCACACCCTTGACTCATATAAATTGAAGCTGTCAAAAGACGGGAGGTACACATCCAAATCAACATACCAAGGCCAACGGATGCCCCCACCATCACAGGTTCGATCTTCAAGATGATGCTCTGTTCGCTCTTCGAAACTCTGGCGACTATGTTTTTCTTGGTTCAACCTCAACTCGGCACTACACTCCAGACCTGCATCACATTTTCATCAATTCTGCGGATTAATTGAGATCAGGCAAAAGAAATTCATTTTCGAGTGCATTTGGTGTATGATTGTGTGGTTCATTTGGAAAGCTCGAAACGGGAAGGCTTTTGCAAACGAAGAGCCTGATCTTTGACGAGATTAGAGCTAGGGTGTCCTGGAACATTTTCTCCCAAGACAAAGCATGTCCAGCCTATGTTTCTTTCAATGATTGGTGTGCAAGTCCTAGTTTAGCAGGTGTGTAATCTCATTCCTCAATTGTTCCAGAGTCTATGTATCTTCCATATTTCTAATCCCCTTGAATTCACTCATTTTGAGTATCTCTGCTACTCTGGCAATATACACCTATAGGCCTATCTCTCTCTTGCTGCCAATCTAGCTTGTAATTCACTCAAGATCAAACTTCCATTTCATTTGATAAAAGATAAACAACAAGGAGCTTTAGGTTCTTCATGTTCAAAGTATTGACCAAGTTGCGGACATCCTCACTAAACCTCTCTCTAGGCAATTCTTCACTCCTTTTGCGAAAAAAACTGAAAGAAGTCCACAAGACCTAGCTCCCTCGAATTGAAGGGGCATGGTAAGTGATCTAGATTCCGTGCAATTGAGCACATGCAAGTGAAACCCTAGGTGCATGGATATAGTGATGGATGCAGCTGATTACCACTCTTCAGGGTATCAAAATAAATCACAGTGGTTTAAGAGGTTGTTAACTTTTTGTCATTAAGCTAGGGTCGATCATGTTGCAACACATTATATAGCTTCTAGTCCTTCCCTCTTTTGTCTATATAAGAGCACTAACAAAAGAAAATGTATTTTGTATCCTGAAATGAAAAGATCATTCCTAGCAATGTCTTTGTTTACTGTTCCATTGCATATATATTTTTTTCATTGCATTTATTCATGGTTAAAATCCATTTTAGTCCTATAACTTTTACTTTTTCCACGGAAGGTTATAAAAATGTTAAGTTTTTCAAAGTAATCCATAACTCCATAATTGGTCCATTTAAAACCTAGACATGTTCATCCGATTAAAACCGGCGATTACGGATTCGAACCGCCGGTTCAGCCTTTTTTTTTCTCATTTTGGTCTCAAAGTCAACGGAATTTGAAGTACGACATCATTTTGAGGCACGTGTTTTTTGGCACATGAGGTGTA
Organism: Galeopsis tetrahit; assembly: GCA_963675135.1. Classification (NCBI taxonomy): domain Eukaryota; kingdom Viridiplantae; phylum Streptophyta; class Magnoliopsida; order Lamiales; family Lamiaceae; genus Galeopsis; species Galeopsis tetrahit. The sequence goes on along the minus strand of OY776131.1, from coordinate 53,722,693 downwards.
AAATCGAGGGAAACGGGTGAGTTGAGACCAAAATTGGACAAATTAAGAAAATATATATGAGATTAAATTTGAATAAACTTAACATTTTTGGGACCCTTCCCGAAAATTAGATTTCCTTGGCTTCTCTGTCTTGGATTTCAGATCTGGACGAGATCGTTTTGGCACCAGATTGCTCCCACCAGATTCCCTCTTACTTCCATTTCTTTTTAAATCATGCACAGCATCCCATTCTTCCATACCTATATAGATGATCTGCAACAAAAATATTCAATGTAAGACATAAAGGGGTTAGAATCAATTATGTTGGTGCCAATTCCTTTTCAAGAATATTAGTCTCTTCAATGCTCCTTTTTTTTTTATGAACAGCAAGGGATACTGCCTCCCGAATACAAGAGACACAAACTGAGTGATTACGAACCAGGCCCAAACGAGCACATGCAGAATATAATCTCTCCAACAACGCGTACAAACCAGCAGACCAGCTAACAACTCAAGCAGGAACAAGGAAAAAAAAAATACAGCAAGGCCAGAACAACGAAATCACTAACAAAAAAACAGCGCGCGCTGGATGCGTTCCTTACACACTCCCGGATTCGAAATCCAAAAAAATTGCAACTCTTTTCATCGGGGTATTCCTGATACCCTAGTAATTTAATTTATTTGCCGTTTCCAAAAAAAATAGAAATACTAATATTTCATACGCACGCACGCACAAAGTGTAATACCGTCTCAAATAACATGTTTCATGCGGCGATAAACAAAATCATTTTTCAACCAAAACGCGCCACTATATATATTACATATTCAATAAATAACCACCTTGCGCTACATACGGCACTAGATCCCAAATTTAGATTGTTTCTTATATATTGTCATTTATATAAATTACATATTATGGGGAAAACTAATTGTTTGCATCTCTTTCCTAAAATTAATTACATCATAAAAAGAACAAGATTAATGATTGGATCTGCAGATAAAATTCTCTTCTATAACTTAATGCAAGCCATGAGATATAAAATTATAAGAAAACAGCTAAAGGAAAACAAAAAACAAAAACAAGCATAATTAAAAAAATCACCTGAAGAAAGGCCGCAATTCAAGATTAATGCCTGAAGGGACTGTGAATTTGAAGTTGTTTTAGCTGTGAATTTGTTCGGGAACAAACATAAACAATATGTAAAGCAATATGTACCAGAGTACGAATTACAGTCAAAACAATTACAAAAAAACCCTAAGCCCTAAACTATAAACCCTAAAGTAAAGCTTAATGAACCTATTCACAATCTTTTAATAATTAATAATCAACATCATTTATGCGAGCACAGTCAATAAGTAAATACTAGTAGTATTTAAAAAATGAGCATATCTTAAATAGAATATAGCAACACATAATTGAATTTCTTAATTCCTAAAACATATATATCTGTGATTATAGCAACTGATAATCGAATAGATTTTTTTTCCCAAAAAATATTGGTAAACGTAGGGTTATTCAACAAATCTAGATGAAAAAGCTGCCATAAATTGCAGATCTAGCGATAGTCAAATCATTTTCAGTATAATTCAAACACTATGAAGCTTGATTTTCATAGTTGTGCAATTATTCAGACATGAGCACTTACTTGGGGGAAGAAAGAGACAAGAAAATTACCTGAGAAAGAAACACAATGAAGCTTGAATCTTCAAGGAGAGCCGCTAGAGTAGAGAGATAGAAGAGTGTAGTGTCCGTATCTACCCTTAATTACTATATTTCTGAATCCTCCGTATCTACCCTTAATTACTATATTTCTGAATCTTCCGTATCTACCCTTAATTACTATATTTCTGAATCCTTCCTCTCATCGTGGCGTCTTACTTTTCTTTCTTTCTAATTTTCTTAAAATTTACAATTATTTTTTTCTGCACAGTTTTCTTTTACAGTTTTTTATATTGTTTTTTCAGTTCTCTCCCATTTTTCTCTCTCTTATTCTTTTCTTATTTTTCTCTCCTACTCTCAAATTTTAAAATTATAAGAATTTGGATAATGATTTAAAACCGTCTAATTACCCTTAAATTAAAATATTCGTCCAGCCACACACAAAATTTTGTACCAAAACAATATTGTGATATAATACCTTATCATTTAATTTAATTATTTTTTATTAAAGGCAATGGGAGATAATAATAATGGGAAAATGTAATTTTAGACATGTAACTTAGGGGATTGTGTTTTACGAGCTTGTGAATGCATGTAGGACATTATATTTTTAATTTTGTAAATATAGGACAATTGAGCCCAAATTAGCCCAAATCGATCTCAAATTGCGTGTGAGTTGCACAATTGTCCTAAATTTATAGATTTACAAATGTGCGAATGTAAGACACTATGTTTTTAAAATCTGTAAATGTACAATGATTGTGCAACTCATTTGCAATTCATGTGACATTTTGGATTATTTAATTTAGATTCGATTTATTCCACTTTTACAAAATTTAAAAGATAATGTACATTAAATATGGGTTATTCAGTTAGTCAGGCTCGAGTGTGTACATAAATTGAACGATAAATATCAAGTTAATGAACTGAAATAAAAACAGTAGAGAGTTTGTTCATCATATTCATAAATATGTAGTTTAATTAATTTCAACATCAAAACATCACTTCCAAGAAATGATCCTTAATTTCCAAGCCAAGTTTTAAACAACATTATGAATCAAAGTTCATATATATGGCTTAATAGAATGGATGCCTTATCTATTGAAGCAAGATATGAAGGCAGCTTGGACTGCTCTTGCTAGATACTTTAATAGATCGAATGGATGCTCATTTGCTTTCAGTCGATCGTCTTGGTAGGCGTGCTCATTTCCCGTGGCAATGTTCTGATGATTACATGGAGTGGTTCGTCAGCAACTCACATGTTAGGGTGCAAAATCCAAAGCACATATAGACGCCGGAGATGGTTGTCATGCACCCGCTAGACTACTTGGATGGATGAAGATGGGATGCGTAGAGTTAATTTGTTGCCGTGGCGAAAGATGAACTTGTGGATGATGTACTTTTTGAGAACTTGTTATGTAGATGTAGATGTAGATGAGACGTTACTAACTATTTAAAAGTTGTAATTTTAAAAAAATATATATATGGCTTAATTTACAAACACACAATTAGTTGTACTATACAAGCCTTCTTCTTTTATATGAATCTCCAGTATATATTTTGTTCTTCTTAATAGGTTGATCTTCGTTCACTTAGCTTATTTCTCTAGGCATTCAGATCTTGTTGACCTGGACGAGATCGAAGTACTCCCTTTGTCCACACTTAATATGCACTTTTCTTGTGGACGGATTTAAAAAAAATTAAATTCATATAGTCTATGTACGTAAAAAGTACGTAGATGTGTAAATTAAAAAGTAAAATGTGCATATTAAGTGTCGATAACTAGAAAAGGAAAAAAATGCATATTGAGTGTGGACGGAAGGAGTCCAAAATATTCAGCAAAAATGTTCACTCAATGGAACCCACCAAAGAGACTTGAGAAAACTCATCACCTTAAGGAAAACCTTTGCATAACCCCTGTATATGAAATCTTGAAACATAAAAAGTTGCTTCTCAATTTTAAAGCATACATGCACATATACAGATCTACACGAAAAATGTCCTCTAGTTCAATGTAAGACATCAACATGGTCAAAAATGAAAATGAGAAAAAGCAATTATATATGTATGCCTTTAATTTTATTAATCAAGGATAGCGGAAAAATTAGAAAATGGTTAATTAAACGGAAAGAAAATGTCTGAAGAAATTTTTCAGAGACTTCTGCCCTCCTATTTTGCCACCCTTTTGGATTTCCTTTTTCATCTTTCTAATAATTGTAACTCAATCGTGCAACACATATATATATACAAGGAAAAACTAAATCTTGAAAGATATAAAGTATTCAAGGTTAGCTCTTTTCCCCTTCCCCTATCCACTCACACACACTGAAACACAAACACAGATCTGCAGGAAAAGCATGATCTGCAAGAAAAATATCCTCTAATTCAATATAAAAAAGAAAAAAGGGACAAAATCAATGATATATATAGTTGAGATTATTTTGTGGTATGCGGTGTGGAGTTTCATAATCTGTTAGCAGAATTTACTTTTGCCTTTATTAAGGAAAACTGGCACTTGCTGCAACATATGAGTTTCATAATCTGTTAGCAGAATTTCATTTAAATGGGAAGTTCGTCAAAGGCTTTAACCCCTCTTTTATTGCTCTAATTCCAAAGAAACAAGGCGCCACTAGTATCGGGGACTTTCGTCCAATATCCATGATCAGTAGTTACTATAAAGTGATTGCCAAAGTTCTTGCTTGACGACTCGCTGGTATTATTGGGAAGGTAATATCTGAGAACCAAACAACATTTAATAAATGGAAGGCAGATTTTAGACGGCGTGCTCATCCTTAATGAGGTTATTGACGAGGCCAAAAAGAAGAAGCTCGAAAGACTCCTCTTTAAAATTGATTTTGCAAAGGCCTTCGATTCAGTAAATTGGGGTTTTTTGAGGGATATGATGAGAGCAATGGGGTTCGATAAATGGATCATATATGGAATGTGTCACTACGGCATCTGCCTCCGTCCTTGTGAATGGAAGCCCTACGAAAAGTTCAAGCTAGAGCGTGGTTTGAGACAAGGGGATCCACTCTCGCCCTTGTTGTTCATTATTGCAGCCGAGGGCCTTAGTATCCTGATTAATAAGGCCTCGGCTATCGGGCTATTTGACGCAGCTTTGGTGGGTCGTAATCAAGTGCTGGTCACCCATACAATATTCAGACGATACCATCCTTGTGGGCGAGGCATCGACAAAGAACATTTGGGACTGAATATGCAGTCTTTTCGGTGAACGTAGATGGTGACTTGCAAAATGGAATGACCTTTTTCCTGGGATGTGGCGTGGGTTCCTTTCCTATGAATTTCCTTGGTATTCACGTAGGCCACAACCACCACAGACTGGATGCTTGGAAAATTATAATTAAGAAAGTTCAGAACAGTTTGACACTGTGAGAGGATCGTCAGATTTCATTCGGAGGCAGAATCGTGCTTCTCAACGCGGTACTCAATTCACTACCCATCTATTATCTATCCTTTTATCGCATATCAAAACAAACCATGAGTGAACTCATCAAGCTCCAAATAAATTTTCTTTGGGGCAATTTGGGGGGGGGGGGGGGGGAGGGGTGGGGCGTGCGAAATCATCGTGCATTCCATGGGTTTCTTGGAATGATATCTGCAATTCAAAGGCTGCAGGCGGGCTCCGAGTTAAAAATTTGGATTCTTTCAATATGTCTCTCCTTGGCAGATGGGCATGGAGAATTCGGGCTAAACCCGATTTATATTGGGTAAGGATCCTTAAATCGAAATACGGGATAGGTTCGGTTGTAGGAACAATGGGCAAGGGGTACTGCCTCCCGAATACAAGAGACATAAACTCAGCGATTACGAACCAGGCCCAAACAAGCACGTGCGGAATATAATATAAATAAAAATATTTCATACGCACGCACGCACAAAGTGTAATACCGTCTCAAATAACGTACATGTTTCGTGCGACGATTAACAAAATCTTATTTCAACCAACACGCGCCACTATATGTATTACATATTCAGTAAATAGCCACCTTGAGCTACGTACATACGGCACTAGATCCCAAATTTAGATTGTTTCTTATATATTATATTGTCATTTATATACATTACATTTTTTAAGGAAAATAATTGTTTGCATCTCTTTCCAAAAATTTATTACATCATAAAAAGAACAAGATTAATGATTGGATCTGCACATAAAATCCTCTTCTATAACTTAATGCAAGCCATGAGATATAAAATTATAAGAAAACAGCAAAAGGAAAACAAAAAACAAAAAACAAAAAAAGCATAATTATTTTTTTTTGGACAGCAAAAATGATATATTGATTAATGGGAGTACCAGTGGTACTAAAAAAGGGGAACAAGTATAGTTAAAGAATTGTATCTTGAAAAAAAATATAGTGGAAATATAGCATAACAATATGATTAGATATAGCAGCCCCCATTACATGCAAACTAGTCTAGGATTTTCACACTAATCTTGAAAAAAAATATAGTAAAGATGTGTTATTTTCAATCCAATTTTCTATTACATTATAAGAAAAAATAAAAGAATTTTGGTATAGAAGTTTTTCTTGAAGCTTTTCTGGTGAAGAAGAAACGGTTTTCTCTAGAATTAAAAGAGATTTGAACGCAATTTTTTTATTACACATAAAACTAATGAAACAAGTTGATAACTAAAAATAAATATGTCTAATAACCCTGTCATATTTGATATATCCCACACCTAATTTAATTGATCAAGCCATGATTGCCTGAGGATGTCACCACTTTTGGTTTTGTTTCCAAATGAATCACCTGCACCCAATTTTACACACAAACAATTGCAAAATAATTCTTTTATCATTTCATTTAATATTATACTTATATAAATTTAAATTTCAGATGTAATCAAGGCAGGTGGAGATAAAATTAATAATATTCAAATAGGGTGTACATAAATTGAATGAGAAATATCAAGTTAAATAACTGAAATAAAAACATTACAGAGTTTGTTCAACTGAAATAAAAACATTGCAGTTTAATTTCAACATTAAAGCATCACTTCCAAGAAATTAATTCTCATTCCTCATGGTCAGGAACAACTTCAAGGCAAACACGATCGTTCCATGGACGAAATGCTCCTTTGCGAGTCAAGTTCTGAACAACATCACGAGTCAAATTCAAAAAATTCATACGCTGTGATTTATAAACCTAAAATGATATATCAATCAGAAATGAAAAGTTTGCAATAACAATGCACATTTGATTTCCTAAAATAGATAAAGCTTCACTTAACAAATTGATTATCATGATTTGCTAAATAGTTTATATGATGCGTATCAAATTAAGAAGGAAAATAGAAATATATTTACCAACCTGGAGCCAAAAGAAAAAACCACGGAGAATGGCCAATTGTTTTTCTGGTTTACGTCGGGATTGCAGTACTGTATTAAGATCTGCATTCAGTGAAGGATATGTTAGCTAGCGTGCCCAAGAATACTTTATTAAAATCCCCAAGGCTCCAGACTATTTAGCGAACGCACAAGGAAGATGTAGTGTTCCATTTTATATTTCACTATTTAGATTATGCATGAATTTAGGTGGGATCTTTGACGAACCTTGATGGTGATGAAGGTAAGATCCAGCTTTGATTGCCTCCTTAAGCCTGTCGTACTCCTCCATGTCAAATGGTTTTCTAAGAACCTTTAAGACATCATTTCTAAAGACAGCGTTCTCGGCATCATCATCATCATCATCTAGGATTTCCACTTCTGCAGGATTCTCAGAGATGACACTCCCACCCTTGTCTTTTGGACGTGGTTGTGATGGAGCAGCCCGTTTTGACACGGGATTACTGCAGGTACCTGCAGCCTTCTGGCCTTCTATTTTTATTCGAATCTCCAGTGTCTTATTCTTCTCATCCTCCTGGCCAGCTTGTACTTCTATTTTGTTCTTCTCATCTTTCTTTGTCCTTGATTTCAGATCTGGACGAGATCGTTTTGGCACCAGATTGCTCCCACCAGCCTCCTCCTGTTAATCATATATATACAAATGTTAGAAAGACAAAAAGGAAGGAGCCAGACACGTACAAGCTGGAATTAGTAGTAGACATACGTCGTGAAATCTTTTTAAAGGCTCTTTCAGACCAGGTAGATCAGCATCGTCATCATCATCATCATCTATTAGAATTCCTTGTGGAGATTTCTTTTGGCCATTTTGAGTTCCTGCAGCCTTCTGGCCTTCTATTTTTATCCGAATCTCCAGTGTCTTATTCTTCTCACTGGTACCATCCTCCTCTATTTGAATCTCAGGTGTCTTTTTCTTCTGATCTTTCATATTAGATTTCCTTGGCTTCTCTATCTTGGATTTCAGATCTGGACGAGATTGTTTTGGCACCGGATTACTCCCACCAGCCTCCTCCTGTTAATCATATACCAATGTTAGAAAAACCAAAAGGATGGAGTCAGACACGTACAAGGAATATTAGTAGACATACGTCGTGAAATCTTTTTAAAGGCTCTTTCGGACCAGGTGGATCAGCGTCGTCATCATCATCATCATCATCTATCAGAATTACTTGTGGGGATTTCGTTTGGCCATTTTGAGCTCCTGCAGCAGCCTTCTGGCCTTGTGGATGATGAGATTGTTCAGCATTCTCTAATATAAGGCGCAGAATTTTACCGTGGCTTCCACCTAACTCGTTCTCATTCATAAATCGTTTCATTTCATCTATTTCCATTTGCAAAGATTCCCTCTTACTTCCATTTCTTTTTAAATCGGACACAGCATCCCATTCTGCCATACCTATATAGATGATCTGCAAGAAAAATATTCAATGTAAGCCATCAAGGGTTAGAATCAATTATGTTGGTGCCTTCCTTTTCAAGATTAGTCTCTTCAATGCTCCTTTTTTTGTTTTGAACAGCAAGGGGTACTGCCTCCCGAATACAAGAGACACAAACTCAGCAATTACGAACCAGGCCCAAACAAACACATATATGCAGAATATAATATAAACTCTCTAACAACGCGTACAAACCAGCAGACCAGCTAACAACTCAAGCAGGAACAAGAAATGCGCACTTGAGAATCAAATTAACATGAATCCACATCACCACATTGAGATGTACCAATGGAGGCGATTTGTCCGACTTCATATCATAAATTGAAAGAGATTCGTCCTATTCCAGTCATAAATTGGAAGCAATTCACCTGACTCTGAATCTTTTTTTTTTTAATTTTCCACGAAAAAATCAAACTACAAATATTTCATACGCACGCACGCACACATAACGTACATGTTTCGTGCGACGATAAACAAAATCATTGTTAAACCAAAACGCGCCACTATACATATATATTACATATTCAGTAAATAACCACCTTGCGCTACATATGGCACTAGATCCCAAATTTAGATTGTTTCTTATTGTCATTTATGTAGTACATATTTTAGGGAAAAATAATTGTTTGCATCTCTTTCCTAAAATTAATTACATCATAAAAAGAACAAGACTAATGATTGGATCTGCAGATAAAATTCTCTTCTATAACTTAATGCAAACCATGAGATATAAAATTATAAGAAAACAGCAAAAGGAAAACAAAAAACAAGCATAATTAAAAAAATCAGCTGAAGAAAGGCCGCAATTCAAGATTAATGCCTGAAGGGACTATTTTGAAGTTGTTGGAGAAGGATATCAGAAAGAGACAGGAGTGTTTCAGCTGTGTACTCGAGAAAAAAAAAATTACAGTCAAAACAATTACAAAAAACCCTAAGCCCTAAACTATAAACCCTAAAATCTAAACCCTAATGTGAAGCTTAATGAATAACAATATGTTATCGTCTATTCATAATCTTTTAATAATTAATAATTGAATTTCTTAATTCCTAAAACATATCTGTGATTATAGCAACTGATAATTGAATAGATTTTTTTTCCACCCAAAAAACATTGGTAAAAGTAGGGTTATTTCAACAGATGTAGATGAAAAAGCTGGCATAAATTAATAGTCAAATCATTTTCAGTATAATTCAAAGCTGATGTATGTGTGTTGAAACACAATGAAGCTTGATTTTCATAGTCGTGCAATTATAAGCTGAGAAATAGACACAATGAAAGAGACAAGAAAATTACCTGAGAAAGAAACACAATGAAGCTTGCGCTAGAGTAGATAGATGAAAAAGCAGCCATAAATTGCAGATCTAGTCTAGCGATAGTCAAATCGTTTTCAGTATAATTCAAAGCTGATGTATGTGTGTAGTAGACGATTGAAACACAATGAATTAAGTTTGATTCTCATAGTTATGTGCAATTATTTTCAGAAATGAGCAAATTACTTGGGGGAAGAAAGAGACAAGAAAATTACCTGAGAAAGAAGCTGGAATCTTGAAGGAAGGAGAGACCGCTAGAGTAGAGCAGATTGGAGATGTGTCACCGGCGATGTGATTTCGACCGACAGACGAAGCCCTATGAATTAGGGCGCTGAGGCCTTGGGCAGAAATTATAAATAGCAACGGGAAAGGGGGTCCCTAAAATTATTCTCTTTTCTGTATGAATTTGATGATTTTTGGAATGTTGAGTAGTGATTTTTTTCTTCATTGATAATCCAGATCAGTACTGTTTGCAAGTTAATTTTTGGTAAATATGGCCAATTATTTCCCTAGCCTAAAATAGTTTTCAAACTTTGATTTTGCTATTCTTAATTTGTTTGTTTGTTTTCTCTACTTCCAATAGATATCTGTGCCACAGGGTTTTGCTTTTTATCTGTCAAAAAAATATTAGTGATAAAGTGTATGTTTTACTTTGTTTGATATTAAAACAAGAATTGAGTTTAATTGCACTTCATAATAAATATCTTGACTAGTGCATATATTGGAAAGGAAGTCATGATCCAATTGAATAACCAAGCATGCACACCAGAGTCAACAAAAGAAGTCGGATACGCCTCACGTTCAATTTCAGGCTTATAACGGCAATAAGGTTTCTCTTACCATATCCTATAACGGCGACACGTGCGTTTTTTTTTTTTTTTTTGGGAAAAAGCTAAAGAACTTGAATTAAAGAGGACAACACCAGAGATGCTCCCCGAAGAAGAATAAACAGTACAAGTGATTGAAAGATTCAGTACAAGAGCAATCTCACTGAACCCCAATCTGTTAAAAGAACCAAAAGATTACAATATACGTACAATGACTAGGAAGACGATTCCAACCAGAAAAACTAGACCAAAGTTGCAGAAAATTATGAGCCCTCAACCAAAAAAACGACGTTCTTTGAATCGCTGCAACCACATCTTTAATAAAGAGAGTTCCTCCTTTGAAAATAATATTGTTTCTCCAAATCCACAAGTTCCAAATAGTGCAATGCCAAATGAGCACCCAATTAATATTTGCGACAAAATTAAAATATTTTATCGCTATATTTCATCAAACTAATTATTTATTTTTGAAAGGAAAAAAGGTTATATTGAGAATTATAGAGTACCAGGAGTACTCTAGAAAAATAGTCCAGTTACAACTTCCAAACGGTAATACAGTGCCAAGAAATGAAACAACACCAGATTAGACTACTATCTAAATAAGGACCCCTTATGCGCAGGCTGCTCTCGGACTAGCACACCAGTCGTGAAAAGAGGTCGAACTAGAGCATTCATTATGTATACAAAAAATACTCCAGGCCTTTGCTCTAATTTCGTCAAACAGTTTTTCCGGTTTTGGCTCCTCGTTTGAGAAGATCTTCTTATTTCTAGCGTTCCATACAAACCATACCGTCAAGCACCAGATGCATTCCAAGATGGACTCTTTACGCTTGAAGCCGGCAATACCACATAATTGATGAAAGTGTGAAATTATGTCGTTCTGCATCGGCGAGCTATTGTCGAACCATGATAAAATCAGCCTCCAGATTTTATTGGCCATGTCGCAGCCAACAAACAGGTGGTGGGAATTTTCCTCGCTGGCTCCACATAGTGCGCATCCCAAGTCGACTCCATTACCCAGAATATTCTGCTTGCTAAGTTCACTCCGAGTGGCGATTCGTCCTCGTAGCACCTTCCAGGCCAACCCTAAATATTTTGTAGGTATCATTTTATTCCAGATTATCTTAATTGCATATTCGGCCTCTACACTAAGTACCTGTGTTTGCGCTGCCAACTCGAAACCGCCGTATGCTGACTTGGGACTATATTTACCGTCAGCAAAAGCTTTCCAACGCCAAGTATCCAATGTCGAGGCCTGCAGATTTAAATCCTCCAGCGATCTGCCTAGCTTCCCAGAAGGATAGGGGCTTCTCAATTGGATATCCCAATTCCATCTACCGTTAACCCAATTACCCGATTAACTGATTCGTGCCTCCTTGTTAACGCATAATGAGAAAAGCCTTGGGTATTGATCTTTTAAGGCTGGTTCATCCGACCACCTATCGCACCATAGAAATGTATCGTTGTCGCTCCCAAGAATCCGGACCATGTTGTTGCTGAACCATGAATTATGTGCGTTTTCAATAAACAGACTTCTAAGCATGTTCCACCAACTTGAATACTGATTTCTGTTCGCCTGAATTTCTGGGGCACCTGACAAATAAATATTGTACTTAGAATCGAGGATTTTGACGCATAGTGCTTTGGGTTCCGTACGTAGCCTCCACGCCCACCTGCCAAGAAGAGAGATGTTAAATAAATCAAGATTTCGAACACCAAGTCCCCCGACTGGCATAGGTCTACAAATATCATTCCATGAGACCCATGGAATTTTTGTAGAACACACACCTCCCCCCACACAAAAAGTTACGTTGCAATCTAACTAGCTCACTCAAAGTTTGTTTAGGGATGCGATATAGAGATAGATAATAGATAGGCAGCGATACGAGAACCGCATTGAGTAGTGTGATCCTTCCACCGAAAGAGATTTGCCGATCCTCCCACTGCTGGAACACGCCGGCGAAGGCGATCCGTCACCAGGTTCGTTGTTGGGTACCAAACGTATAAAATGAATTGAAACATAAACAGCATGCATCTAAAGCATAGTTTAGATTTGTTACCTTTGAATATCGAGGCGTTGATTCCAATCTACGGATCTTCTAGTCTGTCTCCCAACCTTGTTCGAACACCGGGTGGACGGCGCGCTATCAAACGTGGAGAAGGCTGCCTTTAGTTCGTCTCCTTGAAACCCTAGCCGTTTTCTCAATTTCGTGTGTACTAGGGTTTCAAAACTATTTTGAGGCTCCTATTTATAATCTCCATAAGTTCATGGGCCAGACTAGGGATCCATTAGAAGGTATAGGGTTTGGGCTTCTTACAGGCCCAAATACTCTTATGTTCAGCCCAGAACATATAATTTGGCCCGAGAACATTAATTCATTCCACTAGAGAATTAATGTTGCACTCCCGTCCTATCCCGAACTGAATCAGGGATTCTACTAGACTTTATAATTCCCCGTGTTTAAGATATCGCACGTCCATTAATTATTAAAGCTTCTGACTTCTTTAAATAATTAATTTCTATAATTCATTGAGTAGTACCACTCAACCTTGTTGTCGTACGGATTAAATCCACCTGCAGGGTTTAATACGACAATCCTTTATGAGTTTCCTCAAGGGGACATCATCAGCCTGGATGTACAGGACACGGTTCCCTAATGCCAATAAGTAGACATCATGCGAGTGATGCCACTACCCAAAATACGGAGCGTGAAGAATCTACCAAGATTCTCACCTATGGTACATCAAAGTAGTGAACAAGCACCCCACACGTCTAAATATCACACTTAGGGTTAAGAATCATAAAAGTCACCAAGACCTCTAGTTCTTCATAACAGTCAGAACAGAAGAACATGTCTTATCTGTGATCCATTCAATACGCCTCTGCGCACTAGTATAAACTAATGGCCAAGACAAACCACTAACAAGTTTATACTACAACTTTAACCAATAGTTTTGTCCATAACTATCTCAGTTGTGAATACTGTTTATATCTTACAAGGGACTGACAATGTGATCTTCTGTGTGACTACAAACCCACCACATCGTCTACAATGCAAGATAAGCAGACATACAAGTAATCACAAAGAATGCAATAATGTGAAAAACCATTTATTTCAGATAAAAGGAAATCAAATATACGTCACAAAAGCCCACTAAAAGTTTGCTTTACAGTATACACCAACACCCACATCTTAATTCTGTTTTTCACCTTCTCCACCACCCCATTCCAAGCATCTGTCTTTTGATGATTAATTCCCACCTGAATCCCAAGGAAATTCATCCTAAGAACGCTGCCATTCCATGTTGGACCTCCGAATCCACATTAAGGCCGAGAAGGCTACACTTAGAAAAATTGATTTTTAGTCCGGATAATCTTTCCAAATTAATCATCAAACACTTGAAAGCCCATATATTTTTCGTGGATGCCTCCCCCACCAAAATAGTGTCGTCGGTATATTGGAGGTGAGTAACCGATATCTCCTTTCTCCCTACTCTTACAACTTCATAGATGCCTGCTGAAGTGGCTTTGCGAATGAGGGCACTTAAGCTTTCAACCGCGATAATAAAGAGTAGCGGAGATAGAGGATCTCCTTGCCGAAGCCCACGCTCGAGGTGGAATTCGGTTGATGGGCTGCCGTTGACAAGGAAGAAAGCGGAAGCCGATGAAACACACTCCCGAATCCACCCACTTACGCCATTTAGGAGCAAAATCCATACTCCTCATCATGTCATCCAAGAAGTTTCCAGTCCACCGAATCAAAGGCTTTTGCAAAATCTATCTTGAAAAATAGCCTTTCTAACTTCCTCATCTCTGCTTCATCAATAAGTTCATTGAGTACGAGCACTCCGTCTAATATCTGCCTCCCGTGTACAAACCCATATTGCGTCTCCGAAATCACCGACCCAATAACCTTTGATAGCCTTCTTGCACACGCATTCGCTGTGATTTTGTAGTAACAATTAATCATTGAGATGGGCCGATACTCATTAATGCATTCCGCATTCTGCTTTTTCGGAATAAGGGTTATGAAGGATGTATTGAAGCCCTTAACGAATTTCCTGTTTAAGTGGAATTCGTCAAACAAATTCTAGAAATAACCCTTCAACACGTCCCAATTTGCTTTGATGAGTGCAATCGTGAATCCGTCCGGCCCAGGCGGCTTCGAGGGTTCACAACACCAAACCGCTTCTCTAATTTCCTCGGCTGTGAAAGCTACTGTGAGAATAAGATTATCTGCTGCATAGATTTTATGCAAGGCCAAGTCGTGAGGGATCGCCGATCTAGAGATCTTGGGCGCTTGGTAGTGGTTTTTGAAATGCTCCGCGGCTGCTGCTTTGATTTCTGCCGGTGAGGACAGCCATACGCCATCAAAACGTAAGTTGGAGAGATCATTAATTTTTCTCCTGACGTTTATGCACTTGTGGAAGAACTTGGAATTTACATCGCCCTCCTTTATCCATTGCATATTCGCCTTTTGGCTAAGAACACTTTGTCTCGTCTCATAATCTATGAGAATATCATTCATCGTCGTTCTTCTTTGTTCAATCTCCTCCACATCCAGCCCCTATGCATCATCTATAAGGTCAAATTCCAAAAGTTTATGCTTGTTATTCTCAATGCGAGCGTCCAATTTTCCAAAATTATCTTTGCTCCAGTCACGAAAGAATGCCTTAGCCTGTTTGAATTTCTCCTTTATGACGAAACTACTTCTGCCTTCAACTTGCATTTTTCCCCAGAAATTAGCCATAGAGTCTTTGAAGGAGGGGTGCTTAAGCCAAACATTGAAGAAGCGGAAGGGCTTGGGACCCCAATTAATAATCAGATCCTCAAGGATGAGAGGGCAGTGATCCGATATAGATCGTGGGAGTCCCTTGAGCCGGGTGGGAGGATCCGCCTGAATCCAATCTTCATTAAACATCACCCGATCAAGCTTGCTTTTGCACGTTCCATCAACTCGATACCAAGTAAAGCTTCATCCGAAAATAGGGATTTCTACTAGATTTTAGCATCCATGATAAATTGATCAAAGTCCTCCATTTCTTTCTTGTTGCAGCAATCCATCCTACCAACTCTCTCGTTAGGATGTCTGATAGCATTGAAGTCTCCCGCAAGGCATATCTATTTCCCTATATTCTGCTGAATTTTCAGTTTAAGAGTGTCCCATAATTATCTTTTCTCCCTAGAGTGGCACGGAGCATACACGTTGATCAAGCAGATATCCGCGGCGTCTTTCTTGCGGAAACCGTTTACCACCAGAAATCCATTAGCGTGCCAGGCACTAACGCATTGAAGAAACTCGTCATCCCAAAGAGCCACTATGCTACCAGATCGACCTTCGGAAGGTCTGAACACGAATCCGCATTTCCTATTTCCCTAGATGCCTATGCTCATAATCGAATCAATAATTTCTAACTTGGTTTCTTGCAGAAAGCAAACTTCTTATTTATTTTTAGATATCAACAACTTAACTTCCTTCCTTTTGACATTGCTGCCAAGCCCTCTAACATTATAACTGAGAAGTCGCATAAAAACAGAGTAGATCACCTGTATACAGATTCTTAAAGGGGAGTTCAACTCTTCGGGCCGGAACCCATAAGCGCAAAGTCTCTTTCTTTGATACCCAAATGGCAGCCAAAGTTACGGATGTTGATAAGAGATGCTTCCTCGCCGAGTTCATCAAAATCTTTTGCAAACGCTTCCCATTCTGACTTGGCTAGTTTTTTTTTTTACTCGGTGGGATCTTGGCTTTCTTAGGGAGGGGGTGGGGGGTAAAGGGGGTATGGGACGTTCAGGGCCAGACTCCGAGGGTGATGGAGGAGCGAATGGGACTTGTACCGCACCACCCGAGTGAGGAAGATCGGGGATAGGATCTGGCCGAAAGAAGGTAGGTGGGTGCAAGAGGGCCGCCGGGTTGGGGGAATCTGTTTGAGGGGAAAGGGCGTGAACAAGGCAAGTAGAGGGTGTATGAGTCGAAGGGGGGGTATGGACAAGATCGGTGTGTACGGGGGGTATATGGGCAAGATCGGTGTATACGGGGGTGGATGGATCATAGGGGGTGCAAGGGATGGGATTATGGATACCGAAGGGGTGTTGGCCAAATCAAGGTTAAGAGCGTTGGCCAATTCAAAATCAGAGAAGGAAGGGCAGTTATTATCGCAATTAATGTCAACATTAAAAGAATTCTCTCGGGATACCTCAACCGCCGAAACGTTAACTTCGCGTGTGGATTTCTCATCATCCCAAGAGGAATTAACTGCTTCCATTGAATTCGGGACGAATGACGAGGAACCAATTACTGAGGTTGAAAACTGGGTCCCACCATCCACTGAGTCGCCGTCTTCGGCGCCGTGGTCTGAAGTCTCTGGTACACCGGAGAAGGCCGTTTTCGTTTCCACCGCTTTCCATTTTTCCTCTAAGTCGGAGTCGGACAAATCCGAATCGGAGGAGAGCACCTTGAACGGGAGAAATAAATCCTCAGGTTCTTCAAAAATTCTGACGGCAAAGGGAACCTCATCTATGATAGGTGAAATGGAGACGTTAGTGATAATTGGTCCCGAGAGGATAATACAAATTCTTGCAAATGGGCATTGAACCTTTCTCTCGGGCGTCTTGTTCTTCTGATCTTTTTTATTAGACTTCCTTGGCTTCTTTTTCTTGGATTTCAGATCTGGACAAGATCGTTTTGGCACCGGATTCCTCCCACCAGCCTCCTCCTGTTAATCATATACTCCCTCCATCCCATAGGAACTTGCACACTTGGGATGTCACACAATTTAAGAAATGTGTAAGAAAAGGTGTAATGAGTGATGTTTTGAGGGGTAGTTTTGTAAAGTTTTATGGAAAACTAATGGCATATGAGTAAATAAAAATATATTTTGAGGGTGAGGGTTATGAAGATATTTCCTTTTATGGAGTGCGCAAATTGGTATGGGACATCCATTTATAGAAAGTGTGCAAATTCCTGTGGGACGGAGGGAGTACATACCAATGTTAGAAAGACCAAAAGAAAGGTGCCAGACACAAACAAGGAATATTAGTAGACATACGTCGTGAAATCTTTTTTTTTTTTTTTCCACGAAAAAATCAAAATACAAATATTTCATACGCACGCACACAGTGTAATACCGTCTCAAATAGCGTACATGTTTCGTGCAACGATAAACAAAATCTTATTTCAACCAAAACGCGCCACTATATATATATATATATATATATATATATTACATACTAAGTAAATAACCACCTTGTGAAAGATTTCTTTGGCCATTTTGAGCTCCTGCAGCCTTCTGGCCTTCTATCTTATTAGATTTCCTTGGCTTCTTTCTCTTGGATTTCAGATCTGGACGAGATCGTTTTGGAACCAGATTGCTCCCACCAGCCTCCTCCTGTTAATTACCAATGTTAGAAAAACTAAAAGGAATGAGTCAGACACGTACAAGGAATATTAGTAGACATACGTCGTGAAATCTTTTTAAAGGCTCTTTCAGAGCAGGTGGATCAGCGTCGTTGTCATCATCATCATCTATCAGAATTACTTGTGGGGATTTCTTCTGGCCATTTTGAGCTCCTGCAGAAGCCTTCTGGCCTTGTGGATGATTGTTCAGCATTGTCCAATATAAGACGCAGAATTTTACCGTGGCTTCCACCTAACTCGTTCTCATTCATAAATCGTTTCATATCATCTATTTCCATTTGCAAAGATTCCCTCTTACTTCCATTTCTTTTTAAATCGGACACAGCATCCCATTCTGCCATACCTATATAGATGATCTGCAACAAAAATATTCAATGTAAGCTATACGACAGGTGGCTTCCTCTTCTCCACTTCGCCCAACACCACGATCTTATAAATATGTCATGTCTTTCCTAAGCAGACCATCTTATATTTAGGGGTTTGGATTGATCTTTCCCATCTCAAACTCGACCACATAAAAAAAAAAAAATTGGTGGAAGGTCGAGTCAACATGTGACACAAGAAATGCGCACTTGAGAATCAAATTAACATGAATCTACATCACCACATTGAGATGTACCAATGGAGGCGATTTGTCCGGCTTCGTATCATAAATTGAAAGAGATTCGTCCTATTCCAGTCATAATTAAATTGGAAGCAATTCATCTGACTATGAATATTTATTTTTTTGTATTTTCCACGAAAAAATCAAAATACAAATATTTCATACGAACGCACGCACAAAGTGTAATACCGTCTCAAATAACATACATGTTTCGTGCAACGATAAACAAAATCTTATTTTAACCAAAACACGCCACTATATATATATATATATATATTACATATTCAGTAAATAGCCACCTTGAGCTACATACGGCACTAGATCCCAAATTTAATTATATTGTTTCTTATATATTCTCATTTATATAAATTACTTTTTTTAGGGAAAACAATTGTTTGCATCTCTTTCCTAAAATTAATTGCATCATAAAAAGAACAAGATTAACGATTGGATGTGCAGATAAAATTCTCTTCTATAACTTAATGCAAGCCATGAGATATAAAATTATAAGAAAACAGCAAAAGGAAAACAAAAAACAAGCATAATTAAAAAAATCACCTGAAGCTAGAAAGGCCGCAATTCTAAATTTATAGATTTACAAGTATGCGAATGTAAGACACAAAATTTGCAATTCATGTGACATTTTAGCACAATTTGGGTTATTTAATTTAGATTCGATTGTTCCACGTTTACAAAATTTAAAAGATAATGTACATTAAATATGGGTTATTCAGTTATTCAGGCTCGAGTGTGTACATAAATTGAACGATAAATATCAAGTTAATGAACTGAAATAAAAATAATAGAGAGTTTCTTCATCATATTTTCAACATTAAAACATCACCTCCAAGAAATGCTCCTTAATTCCCAAGCCAAGTTTTAAACAACATTATGAATCAAAGTTCATATATATGACTTAATTTACAAACACACAATTAGTCGTACAAGCCTTCTACTTTTATTTGAATCTCCAGTATTTTGTTCTTCTTCATAGGTTGATGATCTTCGTTCACTTTCTTAGCTTATTTCTCTAGGAATTCAGATCTTGTTGAGCTGGACGAGATCGTTTTGGCACCATACTTAAATGTTTCACAGGAGTAGTACTCCCTTCGTCCACACTAAATTTTAAGAAATAATCATAGTCTATGTACGTAAAAGGTAGATGTGTAAAGTAAAAAGTGAAGTGTGCATATTAAGTGTCGATAACTAAAAAAGGAAAAGGTGCATATTAAGTGTGGACGGATCGAAGTACTTCTCAGTCCAAAATATTCAGCAAAAATGTGCATATTAAGTGTGCATATGTAATCTTGAAACATAAAAAGTTGCATCTTAATTAATTTTAAAGCATACATGCACATTAAATGAAAAAAAGTTCCGATCTTCAACCATTTATATAAAAAAAAAGTCCTTTAATTCAATGTGGCTAAAATAATTAAAAAGAGAAATTAAATTCAATGATATATGAATGCTTTTTTTTTTTTCAACATATTTAATTCTATTCAATTACCATATTTTTTATTTTCTTTTTTAATTCTTCTTTGAAAATAAATAACCAAATCTTGAAATATATAAAATATTCAGTGAAAGGTAAGGCTAGTCTTTTACTCCCAATCACTCACACACACCTAAAGATCTGCAAGAAAAATACACATACAGTACATATATATGGATGCGGAATTACAGAAGGAAGTGGCATCATTTCTCGGCTATTGTGTTGGCTCGTTACCAATGAAATTTCTCGGGTTCCAAGTTGGAATTAACCACCATAAAATAGATGCCTGGAAAGAAGTGATTCAGAAAATAAAAAGCAGAATAAAGTCATGGGAGGACAGACAGATTTCCTTCAGAGGCAGAATTACGCTTCTCAATGTGGTGCTCACCTCGTTGCCCATTTATTATCTTTCTTTTTACCAAATACCGAAAATCCCATGGGTTACATGGAATGATGTTTGTAGACCAAAAATGGACGGAGGTTTAGTTGTAAAAAATAATGAACTCTTTAACAATTCTCTTCTTAGCAGGTGGGCATGGAGGATTCGGGCTGTACCCAATTCGTTTTGGGTAAGGATACTCGGATCAAAATACGACTTATATTCGATGGAGGAACCTACTTATACGGCGAACAGGAACAACTTCTCGAGTTTGTGGAAGAATCTGACCGACCTCTTAACCACAAATTCACCCAGCTACTGGTTCGGGTACAAGTTAATTAAAACTCTGGGAGACGGGAGCCTTTCCTTCTTTTGGAAAGATAGATGGCTAGACGATGTAAATTTACGTGAACTTTTTCCTAGATTATTCTCTATCTGCACTAATAAAGAGGCTATAATTAGTGAATCTGGTGAATGGTTGAATGGTACTTGGAAATGGAATATAATGTGGTGGAGAGAATGAATGCTTTCAATTACAATGCTTGTTGGATACTACTAATTTACAGTAGCACACCCTCGGGCCTCGACTCATGGAAATGGAATCTGTCAAAAGATGGGAGGTGCACATCCAAATCAGCATACGAAGTGAAACGGATGCCCCCACCATCACAGGTTCTTCAAGATGATGCTCTGTTTGCTCTTCGGAAAAATCTGGAACTGCTAACCCCCATTAAATACTCGGGGTTAGCCTGGAAGGTTATTCGAGAGAAACTCGCTACTCGGACTGAGCTTAAGAAACAAAATATTCTTGGAATTGGAGACGACAGTTCCTGCATTCTTTGCGGCATCGAAGAGAAAACACCTCATCACCTTTTCTTCAGCTGCGATTTCTTCGGCAAACTCTGGGGACTATGTTGTTCTTGGTTCAACCTCAACTCGGCACTACACTCCAGACCTGCAACACATTTCATCAATTCTGCGGATTAATTGGGACCAAGCGAAAAAATTCATTTTGGAGTGCATTTGGTGTATGATTGTGTGGTTCATCTTGAAAGCTCGAAACGGGAAGGCTTTTGCAAACGAGGAGCCCAAACCTGAGAAGATCTTTGATGAGATTAGAGCTAGGGCCTGGAACATTTTCTCCCAACACAAAGCATGTCCAGCCTCTGTTTCTTTCAACGATTGGTGTGCAAGTCCTAGTTTAGCAGGTTTGTAATCTCATTCCTCAATTGTTCTGGAGTCTATGTATCTTCCATATTTCTAATCCCCTTGTAACTCACTCCTTTTGAGTACCCCTGGTACTCTTGGCAATATAATCATTTTTTCCTTCAGAAAAAAAATCTATGTTTGCGGTATAACACATTTAGGCCAAATTGGCCGGAATCAATCCAAATCGGTGAAATCCTTTGGATAAAATCCTTGCTTAAGGAGCTGCATCTTTTCAGCAACAAACCTCCATGGACACCTAGGGGCCTATCTCTCTCTCTCTTGCTGGCAATCTTGTAATTCACTCAAAAACTAATTAAACATCTCAAGATCAAACTTTCATTTCATTTGATAAAAGATAAACAGCAAGGAGCTTTAGGTTCTTCATGTTCAAAGTATTGACCAAGTTGCGGACATCCTCACTAAACCTCTTTCTGGGCAATTCTTCACTCATTTTGCGGAAAAACTGAAAGAAGTCCACAAGACCTTGCTCCCTCGAATTGAAGGGGCATGGTAAGTGATCTAGATTCCGTGCAATTGAGCACATGCAAGTGAAACCCTAGGTGCATGGATATAGTGATGGATGCAGCTGATTACCACTCTTCAGGGTATCAAAATAAATCACAGTGGTTTAAGAGGTTGTTAACTTTTGTCATTTAGCTAGGACCGATCATGTTGCAACACATTATATAGCTTCTACTCCTTCCCTATTTGGTCTATATAAGAGCACTAACAAAAGAAAATGTATTTTGTATCCGGAAATGAAAAGCTTATTCCTAGCAATGTCTTTGTTTACTTTTCCATTGCATTTATTCATGGTTAAAATCCATTTTAGTTCTATAACTTTTACTTTTTCCGCGGAAGGTTATAAAAATGTTAAGTTTTTCAAAGTAATCCATAAGTCCATAATTAGTCCATTTAAAACCTAAACATGTTCATACGATTTAAACCGGCGGTTACGGATTTGAACCGCCGGTTCGGGCTTTTTTTTTTTTTTTTTTCTCATTTTGGTCTCAAAGTCAACGGAATTTGAAGTACGACATCATTTTGAGGCACGTATTTTTTGGCACATGAGGTGTAAAATTGAGGGAAACGGGTGAGTTGCGACCAAAATCGGACCAATTAAGAAAATATATATGAGATTAAATTTGAATAAACTTAACTTTTTTGGGACCCTTTCCGAAAATTATAAGACCAAAATGAATTTCAACTGGCCATAGACAAAACGCTGAAAATGACACGACATGTGCGATAGATATATCCTGAAAATGACACGTCGTCGAGATTAACCAGCTTTCGACTCATCAACAGACAAAACTTCTAATTATACAGTATGGTATTTTAGATTAAAAAATTAATCATAGAAATTGTAAACAAGTTCAACGGAAATGGCATAGACGGTGGTATTTTGGATACTACTACACAAATTGCAAAATTTGAATATCAATGAGCAAGAGATTTTTGTTACAACTTAAATTATTGAGTATAATTGTTAAAATAAAACATGAGTTAAGAAGATATATGTAGTTTTCCATTTTTCCCATTTACTAAGCTGAACCCAAAAGAAAAAATAACGGAGAATGGCTAATCTTTTTTCCCATTTACCAATGGGACTGTTTTGGATCAGACAAACAATATCAATCCTCATCGTCATCCTGAATCTTAATCACTTCTGGAAATTTCTGTGTCTTGGTTAGTTGAGATGGAGCAGCCCGTTTTGACACGGGATTATAATTGGTACCTGCAGCCTTCTGGCCTTCTATTTTTATCCGAATCTCCAGTGTCTTATTCTTCTCACTGGTACCATCCTCCTCTATTTGAATCTCGGGTGTCTTTTTCTTCTGATCTTTCTTATTAGATTTCCCTGGCTTCTTTGTCTTGGATTTCAGATTGCTCCCACCAGCCTCCTCCTGTTAATCATATATATACCAATGTTAGAAAGACAAAAAGGAAGGAGCCAAACACGTACTAGGAATATTAGTAGACATACGTCGTGAAATCTTTTTAAAGGCTCTTTCAGACCAGGTAGATCAGCATCGTCATCATCATCATCATCTATTAGAATTACTTGTGGGGATTTCTTTTGGCTATTTTGAGCTCCTGCAGCAGCCTTCTGGCCTTGTGGATGAGATTGTTCAGCATTGTCTAATATAAGACGCAGAATATTACCGTAGCTTCCACCTAACTCGTTCTCATTCATAAATCATTTCATTTCGATCTATTTCCATTTGCAACGATTCCCTCTTACTTCCATTTCTTTTTAAATCAGACACAGCATCCCATTCTGCCATACCTATATAGATGATCTGCAACAAAAATATTCAATGTAAGACATAAAGGGGTTAGAATCAATTATGTTGGTTTTTTTTTTTGATTACAAGTTAAATACCCATCCCTTTTCCCTTCCCCATGACTCGAACCCAGGACCTAAGGCCTAGGTAGTGGTGCTCTAACCACTTGAGCTATCCCACTTTGTCAGAATCAATTATGTTGGTGCCAATTCCTTTTCAAGATTAGTCTCTTCAATGCTCCTTTTGTTTTTTTTTTAACAGCAAGGGATACTGCCTCCCGAATACAAGAGACACAAACTGAGTGATTACGAACCAGGCCCAAACGAGCGCATGCAGAATATAATTTCTTTTTAAAGCAGACCAGCTAACAACTCAAGCAGGAACAAGGAAAAAAAAATACAGCAAGGCCAGAACAACGAAATCACTAACAGAAAAACAGCGCTGGATGCGTTCCTTACACACTCCCGGATTCGCAATCCAAAAATCTAAGCTATACGACAGGTTGCTTCCTCTTCGCCCACCATCACGATTTTATACCTATGCCGTGACTTTCCTAAACTCACAAGCAGACCATCTTATATTTAGGGGGTTGGATTGATCTTTCCCATCTCAAATTCGACCGCATAAATTAAAAAAAAGACTTTTGTTGGAAGGTCGAGTCAACATGTGACACAAGAAATGCGCACTTGAGAATCAAAGTAACATGAATCTACATCACCACAGTGAGATGTACCAATGGAGGTGATTTGTCCGGCTTCGTATCATAAATTGGAAGGGATTCGTCCTATTCTAGTCATAAATTGGAAGCAATTCATCTCACTCTGAAACTTTTTTTTTATTTTTTTGTATTTTCTACTAAAATATAGAAATACTAATATTTCATATGCACGCACGCACAAAGTGTAATACTGTCTCAAACAACATGTTTCATGCCGCGATAAACAAAATCATTTTTCAACCAAAACGCGCCACTATATATATTACATATTCAGTAAATAACCACCTTGCGCTACATACGGCACTAATTGAAAGTATACTTTCATTAATAAAGGAGGTCTTTAATCACATTAATTTTCTAATCTTTTCAAATTATTTAATCAATTCCATCGTGCACATTACTTCATATTTTAAATCTTTTCAATTTCATCTCAAATAATTTGTTAAGATTAAAGAGAGGATATAATTTTTTTTTGAGAGGAAAAAATGTTGCATTTTATTAGAAAAGAGTACCAGAGGTACTCTTGAGAATTAGACTAGGTACAACAGCCAAAAACAATTACAATACAATGAAGAGGATCAACCCTAGCTAAAACTGTAACAAGGTAACCCTCCTTATGAACATATTGCTGCTCTCGGGCAGGCACACCAATCATTAAAAGAGATCGTTGTTGGGCTTGCATTATGAAGACAAAAAATACTCCAGGCCTTTGCTCGAATTTCATCGAACAGCTTTTCCGGTTTCGACTCTTCATGTGAGAATATCTTCTTATTTCTAGCATTCCAAACAAACCAGACCGTCAAGCACCAAATGCATTCCAATATGTTCTTTTTTCGCTGAGGTCCGGCGATGCCACAGAACTGGTGAAATTGTGAAATAATATCATTCGACATTGGTGAGCTACTATCCAGCCAAGCAAAAGTCAGCCTCCAAATCCTATTAGCCATGTCACATCCAACAAACAGATGTTGCAGAGTTTCTTCACTTGTTCCACAAAGAGCGCAATCCAGGTCTGCTCCGGCGCTTAATATTTTCCGCTTATGAAGTTCGCTCCGTGTGGCAAGACGTCCCCGTAACACCTTCCAGGCCAACCCCGAGAATTTTAGAGGAGTCGATTTATTCCAGATCCTCTTGATTGTAGCATGAGCCTCAATACAAAGGGTCTGCGTCTGTGCTGGCAGCACGAAACCTCCGTATGCGGATTTGGGACTGTACTTACCATCTGCAGTAGCTTTCCAGCGCCATGAATCCGAAGTCGCGGCCTGCAAGTGTAAGGCAGCCAGCAAGCACCCCAGCTGATCAACTAATTGAGTTTCCCAGGCGAAGAGTGGCCTCCTCCAATGTATATCCCAAGACCAAGTGCCATTATCCCAATAACCCGATTCACTTAGGCGTGCATCCTTATTAACACATAGAGAATAAAGCCTAGGGTAAAGATCTTTCAGGGCTGGATGATCCGACCATCTATCATGCCATAGGAATGTATCGTTGCCGCACCCCACAATCTTTACCATGTTATTGGTGAACCAAGAATTTTGACCATTTACAGCAAGTTGAGCAGTAAGCATATTCCACCAGTTTGAGTGATAGCTCCTGTTCACCGTTACAGCAGCGTCACCTGTCAAATATATGTCGTACTTAGAGTCAAGAATTTTAACCCATAGTGCCTTTGGTTCCGTACGCAACCTCCACGCCCACCTGCCAAGAAGAGAAATGTTAAATAAATCAAGATTTCGAACACCAAGTCCCCCGACTGGCTTAGGCCTACAAATATAATTGAAATAAACAATAAAAAATAGAGGGTGTATATACTTTATATAATATTCATTAATTTCGGTTTAAAAATCAATAAAAAAGCTTATACATTGTGGATTATTTTTTTAAAATTCATTTCATTATTGGACTGGGCTTTTAGTAGTACGGCCCATTAGACTGTGTAACGACTAGGGCTAAAGTTTACTATATAAAGGGCATCTCTCCCAACTCTAATTTTCATTCCTCTTTAGCGGCCACTTTTCTCTTTATTTGTTTTTTCTTTTCATATTTTGAAGAAGAAGCGATGATGAGTTATCCATAGATTTCGATTGTGGCTTATTTGGCACAGCGTGAATCCTTATATTTGGTTCGTATTCACTGAGCATTCTTTATTTATCTGTATTTTTCTGTATCTTATGGACCTTTTCATGTTTCTCTTTGTTATTATGAATCATTTTTGAAAATTGTAGTTTCAAGTATTAATTAGTACGAAATTGAAGGACCTATAGACGAGAGGCTTTTATTCAATGCCGATTAGTCAAGTTTACCTTCGGATATTGAACTTTATTCTGAATTTTGATCGCCGGACCGGTTGAATTTTGTATCGGTAAGGTTCTCCATATCTTCAAACATTTTCCTTTTTAATTATTTATCCTTTTTTATTTTTTGTCTTAAAAAGCGAAGGATCCCAGCGGAGAGATAGGACTCTTTTATGAGATCTCTCTAACACATGTAAATTAACCCTTCGCAGATTGAACATAGGCCATCCCAAACCACTGTCAAGATTATTTAGTTCTTGATTCGTTTTGAACCCTTTGGCCATATTTATTTTTAATGGAGTTCTTTTACTTTTGTATGCGCATTTGTTGTTAGTTTTTGTTTACTCTTGAAACTATACAATGTTGAATAATTAAACTAGATTAATTAAGTCAAAGTTATTAATTGTTTATGGATTAATTTCTGGAGGATACATGAATGACCTTTGGTAGATTCATGAATATTTCTTGGTTGATACATGTATTGAATTAACTAGTATTAAATATGGTTCATGTATACATTTTGGGTATCTCCTATAAATACCCTATGTATTGAGTCATTTGTAAGAAAGAAAATACAGAACAGTTTTCCTCCACTTTTGAGTTGATATTTATAGAAGATGATCGCATCGTTGCGAAGATTTTGAGATCTTTAGATCCAAAATTTAATTACATCGTGGTTTCCAGCGAGGAGTCTAAGGATTTAGACACCATGACCATTGATGAACTTGCCGGATCCTTGCAAGCTCATGAAGAAAGATTATTGAAACCGATTCAAGAATCAGTTGAACAAGCATTGAAAGCGAAGCTATCATTGAAGGAGATAAATCAAGGAACATCCCAAAGAGGTCGAGGACGTGGAGGATCTCGAGGACTAGGTCGAGGTCGTGGTCATGGAAGAGGGGGACGAGGT
Source organism: Galeopsis tetrahit (assembly GCA_963675135.1). Lineage (NCBI taxonomy): Eukaryota > Viridiplantae > Streptophyta > Magnoliopsida > Lamiales > Lamiaceae > Galeopsis > Galeopsis tetrahit. The sequence continues at coordinate 53,694,799 of OY776131.1, read as the reverse complement.
GATAAGTACACCTCAAATAACAATTTTGAGAAGAGCCAAAACTCCCATCAAGGAAGAAATTGTGGAAGAGGACGAAGCCGTGGAGGTAATAGGCCAAACCAAATGAGGTATGACAAATCTGAAGTTGAGTGTTATTCTTGTCATCGGACTGGCCATTATTCTTGGGAATGTGGAAATAAAGTACATGAGAAAAATAATTTTGCGGAGAGCAATGATGCAAATGAAGACGGATTCTCTACCTTGCTTCTGGCTTGCAAAACCAATCAAGACGAGAATGGAGATCAATGGTACCTTGACTCTGGCGCAAGTAGCCACATTTGCGGAAGGAGAAATTTATTTGCGGAACTTGATGAATCAACTGGTGGAGATATAACTTTTGGAGACTCTTCAAAAGTTCAAGTAAAGGGAAAAGGTACGATTTTGATCCGTTCAAAAGATGGAAGTCATCAATTAATTTCCAATGTATTTTATGTGCCGGCCATGAAAAGTAACATTTTGAGTTTGGGCCAATTATTGGAAAAGAATTATGATATTCATTTGAAAGATAAATGTTTGACAATGAAAGATGAAAATGGAAGATTGATTGCTAAAGTGCCCATGACAAGGAATCGAATGTTTTTGCTAAACATTCAAAGTGGTGCTCCTATGTGTTTGAAATCTTGTTTCAAAGATTCATCTTGGCTATGGCATATGAGATTTGGGCACTTGAATTTTGATGGGCTGAAAATGATGAGCAAAGAAAGAATGGTGAAAGGATTGCCTTCCATAGACCATCCTAATCAACTATGTGAAGGATGCATTTTTGGTAAACAGACGAGAAAGAGTTTTCCAAAGGAGTCCTTGACGAGGGCTCAACATCCATTGGAGTTGATACACTCGGATGTGTGCGGACCAATCAATCCATCGTCGTTTGGTGAGAATAAATATTTTGTACTTTTCATTGATGATTATTCTCGAAAAACTTGGGTGTATTTTTTGAAGGCAAAATCGGAGGTGTTTGGAACCTTCAAAAGGTTCAAATTAATGGTGGAGAAACAAAGTGGCTATCAAATCAAAGCTCTTCGGTCCGATAGAGGGGGAGAATTCACATCTAATGAATTCAAAACCTTTTGTGTGGAACATGGAATTCATCGTCCCATGACGACTCCATACTCACCGCAGCAAAATGGAGTGGTGGAGAGAAAGAATCGAACTATACTAAATATGGCGAGGAGTATGTTGAAGAGCAAGAACATGCCAAACAAGTATTGGGCTGAAGCTGTCTCCTGTGCAGTCTACTTGATGAATCGATGCCACACTAAAAGTGTGTGTGGTATGACGCCTCAAGAAGCTTGGAGTGGATACAAGCCAAGTGTTTCACACTTGAGGGTTTTCAGAAGCATAGCTTACACACACGTTCCTGATGAGAAAAGAACCAAACTTGATGATAAAAGTGCAAAGTATCACTTCATCGGCTATGATCAAAGCTGCAAAGGCTACAAATTATATAATCCAAGCAGTGGGAATGTTGTCATAAGTAGAGATGTGGAGTTCGATGAAGAAGGAGTTTGGGAGTGGAGAAAGAGAAAGAATGCAGGTCTTTCTTTGATGATGATGAGGAGGAAGAAGGCATGACACCGCCTAATACTCCACCGCCAACGCCACCACCACAAAATGCACAAATCGATGAAGCAAGTTCTAGTGAAGGGCCTAGAAGATTCAAAAATTTGAGTGACATTTATGATGCCACTGAAGAGGTAAACATGAGTAATTTTACTCAATTTTTTTTACTTGCAGAAACTGAGCCTGTGAATTATGATGATGCTGCTCAAAATGGAGAATGGAGAAAAGCCATGGATGAAGAAATTAGGGCAATCACAAGGAATGATACGTGGGAGATAGTATCATTACCGAAAGGAAAAAAGACCATTGGAGTGAAGTGGGTGTACAAGATAAAAATAAATGCACAAGGGGAGATTGAGAAATACAAGGCAAGACTAGTTGCGAAGGGGTACAAGCAAAAGGCCGGAATTGACTATGATGAAGTGGTTGCACCCGTTGCCCGCCTTGAGACGATTCAGTTGGTTATTTCTCTTGCAGCCCAAAATCATTGGAAAATCCATCAAATGGATGTAAAATCAGCCTTTTTGAATGGATATTTGGAAGAAGAAATCTACATTGACCAGCCCTTGGGTTATGTGGTGCCTAATGAAGAAAGGAAAGTGCTAAAGTTGAAAAAGGCTCTCTACGGGTTGAAGCAAGCCCCTCGTGCTTGGAATAGCAGAATTGATAAATACTTTCAAGAAAATGGCTTTGTTAAGTGTCCACATGAACATGCTCTCTATGTAAAAAAGAATATAATTGGTGATATGTTACTTGTTTGCTTGTATGTGGATGACTTGATTTTTACAGGGAATAATCCAAAGATGTTTGATGATTTCAAGAGAGCTATGACAAAGAAGTTTGAGATGACGGACATTGGCATGATGTCCTACTACCTTGGGATTGAAGTGAAACAACGAGATGATGGCATATTTATTTCTCAAGAAGGATATGCTAAAGAAGTTCTCAAGAAGTTTGAGATGGAGAAATGTAAGCCTGTTGGGACACCGGTGGAGTGCGGAATCAAGCTGCACATGAATCAAGATGGTGAGAAAGTTGATCCATCAGTTTTCAAGAGCCTTGTTGGAAGCTTGAGGTATCTAACTTGTACGAGGCCGGATATTCTTTTTGGTGTTGGACTTGTGAGTCGCTACATGGAATCTCCTACTACTTCACATTTGAAAGTTGCCAAAAGAATTCTTCGCTACATCAAAGGTACAATTGATTATGGTATCTTGTACTCCTTTTCTAGTGACTTTAAGCTTGTTGGCTATTGTGATAGTGATTGGGCTGGTGATGTTGATAGTCGGAAGAGTACAACCGGGTTTGTTTTCTTTATGGGAAATTCAGCTTTTACTTGGAATTCTAAGAAACAACCTATTGTGACTCTATCTACTTGTGAGGCGGAATATGTTGCTGCTACTTCTTGTGTTTGCCATGCTGTGTGGCTAAGAAGTTTGTTGAAGGAATTGAATTTGGCACAAGAAGATCCGACGGAGATTTATGTTGATAATAAATCTGCAATTGCTTTGGCCAAGAATCCGGTGTTTCATGAAAGGAGCAAACATATTGATACTAGGTATCATTTTATCCGAGAATGCATATCGAAGGAAGAAGTGAAACTCGAGTACGTGAAGTCACAAGATCAAGTTGCTGATATCTTCACGAAACCGTTGAAGTCTGATGTTTTCAAGAAGCTGCGTTTTTCACTTGGAGTAATTAATCTAGTTTAAGAGGGGATGTTGAATAATTAAACTAGATTAATTAAGTCAAAGTTATTAATTGTTTATGGATTAATTTCTGGAGGATACATGAATGACCTTTGGTAGATTCATGAATATTTCTTGGTTGATACATGTATTGAATTAATTAGTATTAAATATGGTTCATGTATACATTTTGGGTATCTCCTATAAATACCCTATGTATTGAGTCATTTGTAACAAGTCCAGTAAGAAAGAAAATACAGATCAATTTTCCTCCACTCTTGAGTTGGTATTTTCTAGTGTTTTATGCTCTCCTAATTTCTAACATACAATACTCGAAGCAGTCGTTCAACAAGAAGTGGGTAAGACAACACCATTTCATTAATCTTGGTATTGAAAGGAATTTCCCGTGCTTTTCTGGATTTTCACACTAAGGATTGGCGAAATTGGAATCAGTATGGACACTGAATTTCGCTTACAACTTTGTTTAAAATCATTAAACAATTTATTTTTATTTAATTCAATTAGTAACTATTCTAAAAAATATAGAATATTTAATAAAATTAAATTAAATTTAAGATTTTTCTATCTGGACATTTAATTTTCTTGTTAATTAATTCTTTTGAAACTTATCTCACCCATTAATTGTTTCTTATTGTCATGATTTATATAAATTACATATTATAGGGAAAACTAATTGTTTGCATCTCTTTCCTAAAATTAATTACATCATAAAAAGAACAAGATTAATGATTGGATCTGCAGATAAAATTCTCTTCTATAACTTAATGCAAGCCATGAGATATAAAATTTTAAGAAAACAGCTAAAGGAAAACAAAAACAAAAACAAGATTAAAAAAATCAATTGTAGAAAGGCCGCAATTCAAGATTAATGCCTGAAGGGACTGTGAATTTGAAGTTGTTTCAGCTGTGAATTTGTTCGGGAACAAACATAAACAATATGTAAAGCAATATGTACCAGAGTACGAATTACAGTCAAAACAATTACAAAAAAACCCTAAGCCCTAAACCATAAACCCTAAAGTGAAGCTTAATGAACCTATTCACAATCTTTTAATAATTAATATTCTACATCATTTATGCGAGCACAGTCAATAAGTAAATACTAGCAGTATTTAAAAAATGAATACTACTAGTATGGGAAACGGTATGTCAAAGACTTTGAGTGCAATGAAGTATGACATGGAGAAATTTGATGGAAGAATCAGTTTTAGCTTGTGGCAAGTGCAAGTTAAGGATGTGCTGATACAATCTGGTGTACACAAGGTGAAGTTAATCAAGGTGGAGCGGTGGCGGCAAATGGCTCCCTACTCCAAGCCATAAGGAACAAACTTGCCATAATTAACCCTACTCCAATTAGGAACAAACTTGCTCCCCACTCCAAGCCCATAAGGAACAAACGTGCTCCCTACTCCAAGCCCATAAGGAACAAACTTGTTCCCCACTCCAAGCCCATTAGGTTAATTCAGGCTCCATACTCCAACATAAAGTTTTGCGGAAGAGGCTGGCCACACGAATGGAACTAAAGAGACGCCACATTCTCAACAATGGTGATGATCTCTCCTGCGGACTAGAAGACGAGACGGTGCAACACTTTTTCTTCACTTGCAGATTCACTGATAAGGTGTGGGACTTATGCCACTCATGGTTAAACTTCTCCACGCCCTGACACTAGATCCCCGAGACACACTTCCAGCAACATTGCGGACTGCTCGGAGGTAAACAATTAAAATTCATCCTAGAATGCTTATGGTGTTGCATCGTGTGGCATATTTGGAGAGTGAGGAACAACAAAGTGTTTGCAAACAAGGAGACCAAGCCAGAGTAGATGTTCGACGACGTTCAAGTTATGATGTGGGGTTTAGTATCTAACTACAAATCCTACACTACTTGATTTAATTTCCATGATTGATGTGCAAATCCTAGGCTTATATGCGTGCAACGTAGCTGATCACATACATTGTAATTCTCCTATGTAACTCCAGATTATTATCTTTTGAGTACCCCTGATACTCAGTTAATAAAATTTTCTCCGTTAAAAAAAGATTAAATACATAGGTTACTAAAAAGAAAATCAAAACGTCGAATTCTTTTATGTATCAGTTACAATCTTGCAATTCAAGTGCATTTTTAAATGATAATAGGTGTTTATTAAAAATACATAATATAGTTATTTTTATTGAACAATACTAATTATTTGTATTAAACAATACTAGTTGTGCACCAATTGCACGATACACAAGGAGATTCGGTCGGTTCGGGCCGCATCTCTTTGATATGGGCTTGCTATTGAGCCACCGAGCTCAGGCACAATTAATGGGGATGACTATTTACACCTCCAATCCGGTTTAGAACACATCCCATCCAATTTAATAATAAAATAATCATGCAAAAAAATAAAAAATACCATTTTAGTAAAAGGTATCATACTACATGCACCCCCTTAACGAACGCTCCCCACTCCCCACTTTTTGCAGAAGGGAGAGGAAGGGGGCGGCGACCGCGGGTGGAGGCGGTGGCCAAGAGAACACAGAAAAAAAGTAAAAAAAAAGGAGAAAGAGAGGGAGGGGAGAGAGAAGGGAGAGGGCGTAGGCCGCGGATGGAGGCGGAGGCCGGCTTCTTGGATCGGGGTGGGGCAGCGGGCGACGATAGATGGGTGGGGAAGGGGAGGGAGAAAAAGAGAGGAAGAGGAGAATTTTTTGTTCCAAGTCCAGATTTAGTTTACCCATTCGCCTGACTCACTGATCCTTGCTTCGGTGTTAGAGCAAATCGTGAAGAGCCTTGGGAATCGGTCTTTCAAGGGTGGCTCGTCCGACTAGCGCTCGTGCCAGAGGAGCGTGTTGCTGCCATCGCCTAGAGTTTTAAGTGTATTTTGGTTTAACCAGGGGCTGGAGGAATTGACAAAGAAAATATCATATGAATCACATTCCACCAACATGATGCTTTGTTCCTGTTCGTCGACCTTGAAGTTGTCCCTGTTGAAAAGATATCATATTTAGAGTCCAGGATTTATACCCACAATGAGTTAGGCTCCGTCCGAATTCTCCATGCCCACCTACCAAGAAGAGATTTGTTAAATAAATAAAGGTTTCGAACATCAAGTTCCCCGACTGGCTTAGGTCTACAAACATCATTCCATGAGACCCATGAAATTTTTGTAGAACGCACACCCCCACCCAAAAAAAAAAAAATTGCTGCAATTTAATTATATCACTCAAGGGTTTCTTTGGAATTCGATAAAAAGATAGATAATAAATGGGCAACGAGACAAGAACCGCATTGAGGAGTGTAATTTTACCACCGAAAGATATCTGCCTGTCCCCCCAAGAGTTAATTCTGTTATGATTAATTCCCATCTGAATTCCGAGGAAATTCATCGGGAGTTCCCCAACACGACATCCGAGGAATGTTGCCACCTCGTGCACAACTTCTGCGTCCATATTGATTCCAAATAGGCTCACTTGGAGAAATTGATCTTCAAACCGGAAAGCTGTTCAAAATTCACCAACAAACATTTGATTGCCCAAATGTTTTTAGTAGTCACTTCGCCCACCAGAATTGTGTCATCCGCGTATTGTAGGTGTGAGATGGAGATAAACTTTCTTCCAACTGCTGCATCGTCGTATAGTCCTGCGGATATGGCCCTATTGATCAGCACGCTAAGGCCCTCAACAACAATTATAAAAAACAGCGGGAAGAGGGGACCCCCTTGCTTTAATCCCCGTTCCAATTTGAACTCTGTTGAGGGACTGCCATTTACAAGCACAGAAGCAGAAGCCGATGTGACGCATTCTCAGATCCATTTGCGCCACAATGGTGCTAACCCCATACTCAGCATCATGTCATCCAAAAAGTTCCAATCAACCGAATTAAAAGCCTCAGCGAAGTCGATCAATTTTAAATAACAGTCTTTCCTTCTTCTTTTTTCCTCGTCTACGATTTCATTGAGGACTAGCACCCCGTCTAAAATCCGTCTTCCCTGAATGAAGCCTGTTTGGGACTCCGAGATCACCGACCCGATAACTTTGGAGAGTCTTCTAGCCAAGACTTTAGCTATGACCTTGTAGTAGCGGTTGATCATGGATATGGGCCTGAAGTCGTCGATGCTTGTGGAATTTTGTTTCTTTGGAATCAATGTTATGAAGGATGGATTAAATCCTTAACAAATTTCCCGTTTGAGTGGAATTCGTCAAAGAGATTATTAAAATTGTCCTTCAGAATCTCCCAGTTTGCTTTGATAAAGGCTAAAGAGAAGCCATCAGGACTTGGCGATTTTGAGGGCTCGCAACTCCAGACTGCCTCCCTGATTTTCGTGGCTGTGAAGGGTTCTGTGAGCATATGATTGTCTACTGCATCGATGGTGTGAAGGGCGAAGTCCTGCAGAATGGTTGGCCGAGTCGTCAAAGGAGCTTGGAAGTGTTTCTTGAAGTGATCAGCGATAGCAGTTTTGATTTCCGCTGGGGTGGAGAGCCAGGCTCCATCGATGCACAAGTTTGATAAGTCGTTGGCCTTACGGCGAGCATTAATGCATTTGTGGAAAAATTTGGTGTTCTCTTCACCCTCCTTGATCCATTGGTTCTTAGCCCTTTGACTTAGAAGCCTATCTCTTGTCCCACAGCCTGTGTATATTTCATTCAGAATCTTTCTCCTTTGCTCGATTTCTTCTTCGTCCAATCCCAGCGCATCATCTGTGACATCAAGTTCCAAAAGTTTCTGCTTATTTTCTTCAATCTGTAGTTCCAGGCTTCCAAAATTCATTTTGCTCCAGTCCCGGAAGAAGGCCTTTGCCAATTTAAATTTCTCCTTGATGATAAAACTGCTCCTGCCTTCAATCTGATGTTTTTCCCAGAGATCTGCAAAATCGTCTTTGAAGGAGGGGTGACTTAACCAGGCGTTAAAAAAGCGAAAAGGTTTGGGGCCCCAATTTAGTGCCCCAATTTATAGGCTGATCTTCCAATACGAGGGGGCAGTGATCCAAAATAAATCTTGGTAAGCCTTTGAGGCGTGAAGGAGGGTCGACAAGTATCCAATCTTCATTGAGCAATACTCAGTCAAGTTTACTGTTACATGTTCCATCAACACGGTACCAAGTGAAGCTTCGGCCAAATAGGGGGATCTTTGTGAGATTGGCGGTCGTCATAAACTGCTCGAAAGCTTCCATCTCCCTTCTGTTGTTGCATCATGTTCTCCCTACTCTCTCGTTCGGTTGTCTAACCGCATTGAAATCGCCTGCGAGGCAGATTTGCTTTCCCCTGTTTTGCTGGATAACAAGGATGAGAGTGTCCCAGAGTATTGTCTTTTCGCGGAAGTGACATGGTGCGTAAATGTTTATTAAGCAAATGTCGGCAGAGTCTTACTTTCGGATTACGTTAACCACTAGAAAGCCGTTCGAGTGCCAGGCACTAACACATTGAAGAAAGTCATCGTCCCAAAATGTGGCAATGCCACCTGATTGGCCCTCGGAAGGGCGAAATACATAACCACATGTCTTAAAGGGAGTGGAGTGGAGTGGGAGTCTCTTAGTCCGTGCACACCCTTTAAGAGGTTCTGAGCATTGATATCTTTAGTAGTCCGTGCACATAGTCCATGCGAAATACATAACCACATAAATATTAGTCTAATTGATATATCCCACACCTAATTTAATTGAAGCCATGATTGCCTAAGGATGTCATCTCCAACCATTTTAGACACAAATGGGATGCAAAATTGTCACTACACCTCGATTTGGTGCTCTAATAACAGAATCACCTGCACCCAATTTTACACACAAAATATTGCAAAATAATTCTTTTATCATTTCATTTAATATTATACTTATATAAATTTCACATGTAATCAAGGCAGCTGGAGATAAAATTAATAATATTCAAATAGTGTGTACATAAATTGAATGAGAAATATCAAGTTAAATAACTGAAATAAAAACATTGCAGAGTTTGTTCATCATAAATATGCAGTTTAATTTCAACATTAAAGCATCAGTACATCCAAGAAATTAATTCTCATCCTCATGATGAGCAGGAACAACTTCAAGGCAAACACGATCGATCCATGGACGAAATTAATGCTCCTTTGCGAGTCAAGTTCTGAACAACATCACGAGTCAAATTCAAAAAATTCATACGCTGTGATTTGCAAGGATATATAACTAATAAACTCATCAATTTAATTATATAAAACCTAAAATGATATATGCACCACAGCTTGATCAATCAGAAATGAAAAGTCTGCAATAACAATGCACATTTGATTTCTTAAAATAGATAAAGCTTCACTTAACAAATTGATTATCATGATTTGCTAAATAGTTTATATGATGCGTATTAAATTCAGAAGGAAAATAGATATATAATTTACAAACACACAATTAGTTGTACTATACAAGCCTTCTTCTTTTATATGAATCTCCAGTATATATTTTGTACATATGCCATGACTTTCCTAAGCAGACCATCTTATATTTAGGGTGTTGGATTGATCTTTCCCATGTCAAAATCGACCGCATAAAAAAAAAAAAAAAACTTATGTTGGAAGGTCGAGTCAACATGTGACACAAGAAATTAAATGCACACTTGAGAATCAAATTAACATGAATCTACATCACCACATTGAGATGTACCAATGGAGGCGATTTGTCCGACTTCGTATCATAAATTGAAAGAGATTCGTCCTATTCCAATCATAAATTGGAAGCAATTCACCTGACTCTGACTCTGAATCTTTTTTTTTTTTTTTTTTTTGTATTTTGCCCCAAAAAAAAAAAATACAAATATTTCATACGCACGCACGCACACAGTGTAATACCGTCTCAAATAACGTCGAGGATAAACAAAATCATTTTTGGGACAAATTAAGAAAATATATATGAGATTAAATTTGAATAAACTTAACATTTTTGGGACCCTTCCCGAAAATTAGATTTCCTTGGCTTCTCTGTCTTGGATTTCAGATCTGGACGAGATCGTTTTGGCACCAGATTGCTCCCACCAGATTCCCTCTTACTTCCATTTCTTTTTAAATCATGCACAGCATCCCATTCTTCCATACCTATATAGATGATCTGCAACAAAAATATTCAATGTAAGACATAAAGGGGTTAGAATCAATTATGTTGGTGCCAATTCCTTTTCAAGAATATTAGTCTCTTCAATGCTCCTTTTTTTTTTATGAACAGCAAGGGATACTGCCTCCCGAATACAAGAGACACAAACTGAGTGATTACGAACCAGGCCCAAACGAGCACATGCAGAATATAATCTCTCCAACAACGCGTACAAACCAGCAGACCAGCTAACAACTCAAGCAGGAACAAGGAAAAAAAAATACAGCAAGGCCAGAACAACGAAATCACTAACAAAAAAACAGCGCGCGCTGGATGCGTTCCTTACACATTCCCGGATTCGAAATCCAAAAAAATTGCAACTCTTTTCATCGGGGTATTCCTGATACCCTAGTAATTTAATTTATTTGCCGTTTCCAAAAAAAATAGAAATACTAATATTTCATACGCACGCACGCACAAAGTGTAATACCGTCTCAAATAACATGTTTCATGCGGCGATAAACAAAATCATTTTTCAACCAAAACGCGCCACTATATATATTACATATTCAATAAATAACCACCTTGCGCTACATACGGCACTAGATCCCAAATTTAGATTGTTTCTTATATATTGTCATTTATATAAATTACATATTATGGGGAAAACTAATTGTTTGCATCTCTTTCCTAAAATTAATTACATCATAAAAAGAACAAGATTAATGATTGGATCTGCAGATAAAATTCTCTTCTATAACTTAATGCAAGCCATGAGATATAAAATTATAAGAAAACAGCTAAAGGAAAACAAAAAACAAAAACAAGCATAATTAAAAAAATCACCTGAAGAAAGGCCGCAATTCAAGATTAATGCCTGAAGGGACTGTGAATTTGAAGTTGTTTTAGCTGTGAATTTGTTCGGGAACAAACATAAACAATATGTAAAGCAATATGTACCAGAGTACGAATTACAGTCAAAACAATTACAAAAAAACCCTAAGCCCTAAACTATAAACCCTAAAATCTAAATCCTAAAGTTAAGCTTAATGAACCTATTCACAATCTTTTAATAATTAATAATCAACATCATTTATGCGAGCACAGTCAATAAGTAAATACTAGTAGTATTTAAAAAATGAGCATATCTTAAATAGAATATAGCAACAGATAATTGAATTTCTTAATTCCTAAAACATATATATCTGTGATTATAGCAACTGATAATCGAATAGATTTTTTTTCCCAAAAAATATTGGTAAACGTAGGGTTATTCAACAAATCTAGATGAAAAAGCTGCCATAAATTGCAGATCTAGCGATAGTCAAATCATTTTCAGTATAATTCAAACACTATGAAGCTTGATTTTCATAGTTGTGCAATTATTCAGACATGAGCACTTACTTGGGGGAAGAAAGAGACAAGAAAATTACCTGAGAAAGAAACACAATGAAGCTTGAATCTTCAAGGAGAGCCGCTAGAGTAGAGAGATAGAAGAGTGTAGTGTCCGTATCTACCCTTAATTACTATATTTCTGAATCCTCCGTATCTACCCTTAATTACTATATTTCTGAATCTTCCGTATCTACCCTTAATTACTATATTTCTGAATCCTTCCTCTCATCGTGGCGTCTTACTTTTCTTTCTTTCTAATTTTCTTAAAATTTACAATTATTTTTTTCTGCACAGTTTTCTTTTACAGTTTTTTATATTGTTTTTTCAGTTCTCTCCCATTTTTCTCTCTCTTATTCTTTTCTTATTTTTCTCTCCTACTCTCAAATTTTAAAATTATAAGAATTTGGATAATGATTTAAAACCGTCTAATTACCCTTAAATTAAAATATTCGTCCAGCCACACACAAAATTTTGTACCAAAACAATATTGTGATATAATACCTTATCATTTAATTTAATTATTTTTTATTAAAGGCAATGGGAGATAATAATAATGGGAAAATGTAATTTTAGACATGTAACTTAGGGGATTGTGTTTTACGAGCTTGTGAATGCATGTAGGACATTATATTTTTCATTTTGTAAATATAGGACAATTGAGCCCAAATTAGCCCAAATCGATCTCAAATTGCGTGTGAGTTGCACAATTGTCCTAAATTTATAGATTTACAAATGTGCGAATGTAAGACACTATGTTTTTAAAATCTGTAAATGTACAATGATTGTGCAACTCATTTGCAATTCATGTGACATTTTGGATTATTTAATTTAGATTCGATTTATTCCACTTTTACAAAATTTAAAAGATAATGTACATTAAATATGGGTTATTCAGTTAGTCAGGCTCGAGTGTGTACATAAATTGAACGATAAATATCAAGTTAATGAACTGAAATAAAAACAGTAGAGAGTTTGTTCATCATATTCATAAATATGTAGTTTAATTAATTTCAACATCAAAACATCACTTCCAAGAAATGATCCTTAATTTCCAAGCCAAGTTTTAAACAACATTATGAATCAAAGTTCATATATATGGCTTAATAGAATGGATGCCTTATCTATTGAAGCAAGATATGAAGGCAGCTTGGACTGCTCTTGCTAGATACTTTAATAGATCGAATGGATGCTCATTTGCTTTCAGTCGATCGTCTTGGTAGGCGTGCTCATTTCCCGTGGCAATGTTCTGATGATTACATGGAGTGGTTCGTCAGCAACTCACATGTTAGGGTGCAAAATCCAAAGCACATATAGACGCCGGAGATGGTTGTCATGCACCCGCTAGACTACTTGGATGGATGAAGATGGGATGCGTAGAGTTAATTTGTTGCCGTGGCGAAAGATGAACTTGTGGATGATGTACTTTTTGAGAACTTGTTATGTAGATGTAGATGTAGATGAGACGTTACTAACTATTTAAAAGTTGTAATTTTAAAAAAATATATATATGGCTTAATTTACAAACACACAATTAGTTGTACTATACAAGCCTTCTTCTTTTATATGAATCTCCAGTATATATTTTGTTCTTCTTAATAGGTTGATCTTCGTTCACTTAGCTTATTTCTCTAGGCATTCAGATCTTGTTGACCTGGACGAGATCGAAGTACTCCCTTTGTCCACACTTAATATGCACTTTTCTTGTGGACGGATTTAAAAAAAATTAAATTCATATAGTCTATGTACGTAAAAAGTACGTAGATGTGTAAATTAAAAAGTAAAATGTGCATATTAAGTGTCGATAACTAGAAAAGGAAAAAAATGCATATTGAGTGTGGACGGAAGGAGTCCAAAATATTCAGCAAAAATGTTCACTCAATGGAACCCACCAAAGAGACTTGAGAAAACTCATCACCTTAAGGAAAACCTTTGCATAACCCCTGTATATGAAATCTTGAAACATAAAAAGTTGCTTCTCAATTTTAAAGCATACATGCACATATACAGATCTACACGAAAAATGTCCTCTAGTTCAATGTAAGACATCAACATGGTCAAAAATGAAAATGAGAAAAAGCAATTATATATGTATGCCTTTAATTTTATTAATCAAGGATAGCGGAAAAATTAGAAAATGGTTAATTAAACGGAAAGAAAATGTCTGAAGAAATTTTTCAGAGACTTCTGCCCTCCTATTTTGCCACCCTTTTGGATTTCCTTTTTCATCTTTCTAATAATTGTAACTCAATCGTGCAACACATATATATATACAAGGAAAAACTAAATCTTGAAAGATATAAAGTATTCAAGGTTAGCTCTTTTCCCCTTCCCCTATCCACTCACACACACTGAAACACAAACACAGATCTGCAGGAAAAGCATGATCTGCAAGAAAAATATCCTCTAATTCAATATAAAAAAGAAAAAAGGGACAAAATCAATGATATATATAGTTGAGATTATTTTGTGGTATGCGGTGTGGAGTTTCATAATCTGTTAGCAGAATTTACTTTTGCCTTTATTAAGGAAAACTGGCACTTGCTGCAACATATGAGTTTCATAATCTGTTAGCAGAATTTCATTTAAATGGGAAGTTCGTCAAAGGCTTTAACCCCTCTTTTATTGCTCTAATTCCAAAGAAACAAGGCGCCACTAGTATCGGGGACTTTCGTCCAATATCCATGATCAGTAGTTACTATAAAGTGATTGCCAAAGTTCTTGCTTGACGACTCGCTGGTATTATTGGGAAGGTAATATCTGAGAACCAAACAACATTTAATAAATGGAAGGCAGATTTTAGACGGCGTGCTCATCCTTAATGAGGTTATTGACGAGGCCAAAAAGAAGAAGCTCGAAAGACTCCTCTTTAAAATTGATTTTGCAACGGCCTTCGATTCAGTAAATTGGGGTTTTTTGAGGGATATGATGAGAGCAATGGGGTTCGATAAATGGATCATATATGGAATGTGTCACTACGGCATCTGCCTCCGTCCTTGTGAATGGAAGCCCTACGAAAAGTTCAAGCTAGAGCGTGGTTTGAGACAAGGGGATCCACTCTCGCCCTTGTTGTTCATTATTGCAGCCGAGGGCCTTAGTATCCTGATTAATAAGGCCTCGGCTATCGGGCTATTTGACGCAGCTTTGGTGGGTCGTAATCAAGTGCTGGTCACCCATCTACAATATTCAGACGATACCATCCTTGTGGGCGAGGCATCGACAAAGAACATTTGGGACTGAATATGCAGTCTTTTCGGTGAACGTAGATGGTGACTTGCAAAATGGAATGACCTTTTTCCTGGGATGTGGCGTGGGTTCCTTTCCTATGAATTTCCTTGGTATTCACGTAGGCCACAACCACCACAGACTGGATGCTTGGAAAATTATAATTAAGAAAGTTCAGAACAGTTTGACACTGTGAGAGGATCGTCAGATTTCATTCGGAGGCAGAATCGTGCTTCTCAACGCGGTACTCAATTCACTACCCATCTATTATCTATCCTTTTATCGCATATCAAAACAAACCATGAGTGAACTCATCAAGCTCCAAATAAATTTTCTTTGGGGCAATTTGGGGGGGGGGGGGAGGGGTGGGGCGTGCGAAATCATCGTGCATTCCATGGGTTTCTTGGAATGATATCTGCAATTCAAAGGCTGCAGGCGGGCTCCGAGTTAAAAATTTGGATTCTTTCAATATGTCTCTCCTTGGCAGATGGGCATGGAGAATTCGGGCTAAACCCGATTTATATTGGGTAAGGATCCTTAAATCGAAATACGGGATAGGTTCGGTTGTAGGAACAATGGGCAAGGGGTACTGCCTCCCGAATACAAGAGACATAAACTCAGCGATTACGAACCAGGCCCAAACAAGCACGTGCGGAATATAATATAAATAAAAATATTTCATACGCACGCACGCACAAAGTGTAATACCGTCTCAAATAACGTACATGTTTCGTGCGACGATTAACAAAATCTTATTTCAACCAACACGCGCCACTATATGTATTACATATTCAGTAAATAGCCACCTTGAGCTACGTACATACGGCACTAGATCCCAAATTTAGATTGTTTCTTATATATTATATTGTCATTTATATACATTACATTTTTTAAGGAAAATAATTGTTTGCATCTCTTTCCAAAAATTTATTACATCATAAAAAGAACAAGATTAATGATTGGATCTGCACATAAAATCCTCTTCTATAACTTAATGCAAGCCATGAGATATAAAATTATAAGAAAACAGCAAAAGGAAAACAAAAAACAAAAAACAAAAAAAGCATAATTATTTTTTTTTGGACAGCAAAAATGATATATTGATTAATGGGAGTACCAGTGGTACTAAAAAAGGGGAACAAGTATAGTTAAAGAATTGTATCTTGAAAAAAAATATAGTGGAAATATAGCATAACAATATGATTAGATATAGCAGCCCCCATTACATGCAAACTAGTCTAGGATTTTCACACTAATCTTGAAAAAAAATATAGTAAAGATGTGTTATTTTCAATCCAATTTTCTATTACATTATAAGAAAAAATAAAAGAATTTTGGTATAGAAGTTTTTCTTGAAGCTTTTCTGGTGAAGAAGAAACGGTTTTCTCTAGAATTAAAAGAGATTTGAACGCAATTTTTTTATTACACATAAAACTAATGAAACAAGTTGATAACTAAAAATAAATATGTCTAATAACCCTGTCATATTTGATATATCCCACACCTAATTTAATTGATCAAGCCATGATTGCCTGAGGATGTCACCACTTTTGGTTTTGTTTCCAAATGAATCACCTGCACCCAATTTTACACACAAACAATTGCAAAATAATTCTTTTATCATTTCATTTAATATTATACTTATATAAATTTAAATTTCAGATGTAATCAAGGCAGGTGGAGATAAAATTAATAATATTCAAATAGGGTGTACATAAATTGAATGAGAAATATCAAGTTAAATAACTGAAATAAAAACATTACAGAGTTTGTTCAACTGAAATAAAAACATTGCAGTTTAATTTCAACATTAAAGCATCACTTCCAAGAAATTAATTCTCATTCCTCATGGTCAGGAACAACTTCAAGGCAAACACGATCGTTCCATGGACGAAATGCTCCTTTGCGAGTCAAGTTCTGAACAACATCACGAGTCAAATTCAAAAAATTCATACGCTGTGATTTATAAACCTAAAATGATATATCAATCAGAAATGAAAAGTTTGCAATAACAATGCACATTTGATTTCCTAAAATAGATAAAGCTTCACTTAACAAATTGATTATCATGATTTGCTAAATAGTTTATATGATGCGTATCAAATTAAGAAGGAAAATAGAAATATATTTACCAACCTGGAGCCAAAAGAAAAAACCACGGAGAATGGCCAATTGTTTTTCTGGTTTACGTCGGGATTGCAGTACTGTATTAAGATCTGCATTCAGTGAAGGATATGTTAGCTAGCGTGCCCAAGAATACTTTATTAAAATCCCCAAGGCTCCAGACTATTTAGCGAACGCACAAGGAAGATGTAGTGTTCCATTTTATATTTCACTATTTAGATTATGCATGAATTTAGGTGGGATCTTTGACGAACCTTGATGGTGATGAAGGTAAGATCCAGCTTTGATTGCCTCCTTAAGCCTGTCGTACTCCTCCATGTCAAATGGTTTTCTAAGAACCTTTAAGACATCATTTCTAAAGACAGCGTTCTCGGCATCATCATCTAGGATTTCCACTTCTGCAGGATTCTCAGAGATGACACTCCCACCCTTGTCTTTTGGACGTGGTTGTGATGGAGCAGCCCGTTTTGACACGGGATTACTGCAGGTACCTGCAGCCTTCTGGCCTTCTATTTTTATTCGAATCTCCAGTGTCTTATTCTTCTCATCCTCCTGGCCAGCTTGTACTTCTATTTTGTTCTTCTCATCTTTCTTTGTCCTTGATTTCAGATCTGGACGAGATCGTTTTGGCACCAGATTGCTCCCACCAGCCTCCTCCTGTTAATCATATATATACAAATGTTAGAAAGACAAAAAGGAAGGAGCCAGACACGTACAAGCTGGAATTAGTAGTAGACATACGTCGTGAAATCTTTTTAAAGGCTCTTTCAGACCAGGTAGATCAGCATCGTCATCATCATCATCATCTATTAGAATTCCTTGTGGAGATTTCTTTTGGCCATTTTGAGTTCCTGCAGCCTTCTGGCCTTCTATTTTTATCCGAATCTCCAGTGTCTTATTCTTCTCACTGGTACCATCCTCCTCTATTTGAATCTCAGGTGTCTTTTTCTTCTGATCTTTCATATTAGATTTCCTTGGCTTCTCTATCTTGGATTTCAGATCTGGACGAGATTGTTTTGGCACCGGATTACTCCCACCAGCCTCCTCCTGTTAATCATATACCAATGTTAGAAAAACCAAAAGGATGGAGTCAGACACGTACAAGGAATATTAGTAGACATACGTCGTGAAATCTTTTTAAAGGCTCTTTCGGACCAGGTGGATCAGCGTCGTCATCATCATCATCATCTATCAGAATTACTTGTGGGGATTTCGTTTGGCCATTTTGAGCTCCTGCAGCAGCCTTCTGGCCTTGTGGATGATGAGATTGTTCAGCATTCTCTAATATAAGGCGCAGAATTTTACCGTGGCTTCCACCTAACTCGTTCTCATTCATAAATCGTTTCATTTCATCTATTTCCATTTGCAAAGATTCCCTCTTACTTCCATTTCTTTTTAAATCGGACACAGCATCCCATTCTGCCATACCTATATAGATGATCTGCAAGAAAAATATTCAATGTAAGCCATCAAGGGTTAGAATCAATTATGTTGGTGCCTTCCTTTTCAAGATTAGTCTCTTCAATGCTCCTTTTTTTGTTTTGAACAGCAAGGGGTACTGCCTCCCGAATACAAGAGACACAAACTCAGCAATTACGAACCAGGCCCAAACAAACACATATATGCAGAATATAATATAAACTCTCTAACAACGCGTACAAACCAGCAGACCAGCTAACAACTCAAGCAGGAACAAGAAATGCGCACTTGAGAATCAAATTAACATGAATCCACATCACCACATTGAGATGTACCAATGGAGGCGATTTGTCCGACTTCATATCATAAATTGAAAGAGATTCGTCCTATTCCAGTCATAAATTGGAAGCAATTCACCTGACTCTGAATCTTTTTTTTTTTAATTTTCCACGAAAAAATCAAACTACAAATATTTCATACGCACGCACGCACACATAACGTACATGTTTCGTGCGACGATAAACAAAATCATTGTTCAACCAAAACGCGCCACTATACATATATATTACATATTCAGTAAATAACCACCTTGCGCTACATATGGCACTAGATCCCAAATTTAGATTGTTTCTTATTGTCATTTATGTAGTACATATTTTAGGGAAAAATAATTGTTTGCATCTCTTTCCTAAAATTAATTACATCATAAAAAGAACAAGACTAATGATTGGATCTGCAGATAAAATTCTCTTCTATAACTTAATGCAAACCATGAGATATAAAATTATAAGAAAACAGCAAAAGGAAAACAAAAAACAAGCATAATTAAAAAAATCAGTTGAAGAAAGGCCGCAATTCAAGATTAATGCCTGAAGGGACTGTTTTGAAGTTGTTGGAGAAGGATATCAGAAAGAGACAGGAGTGTTTCAGCTGTGTACTCGAGAAAAAAAAAATTACAGTCAAAACAATTACAAAAAACCCTAAGCCCTAAACTATAAACCCTAAAATCTAAACCCTAATGTGAAGCTTAATGAATAACAATATGTTATCGTCTATTCATAATCTTTTAATAATTAATAATTGAATTTCTTAATTCCTAAAACATATCTGTGATTATAGCAACTGATAATTGAATAGATTTTTTTTCCACCCAAAAAACATTGGTAAAAGTAGGGTTATTTCAACAGATGTAGATGAAAAAGCTGGCATAAATTAATAGTCAAATCATTTTCAGTATAATTCAAAGCTGATGTATGTGTGTTGAAACACAATGAAGCTTGATTTTCATAGTCGTGCAATTATAAGCTGAGAAATAGACACAATGAAAGAGACAAGAAAATTACCTGAGAAAGAAACACAATGAAGCTTGCGCTAGAGTAGATAGATGAAAAAGCAGCCATAAATTGCAGATCTAGTCTAGCGATAGTCAAATCGTTTTCAGTATAATTCAAAGCTGATGTATGTGTGTAGTAGACGATTGAAACACAATGAATTAAGTTTGATTCTCATAGTTATGTGCAATTATTTTCAGAAATGAGCAAATTACTTGGGGGAAGAAAGAGACAAGAAAATTACCTGAGAAAGAAGCTGGAATCTTGAAGGAAGGAGAGACCGCTAGAGTAGAGCAGATTGGAGATGTGTCACCGGCGATGTGATTTCGACCGACAGACGAAGCCCTATGAATTAGGGCGCTGAGGCCTTGGGCAGAAATTATAAATAGCAACGGGAAAGGGGGTCCCTAAAATTATTCTCTTTTCTGTATGAATTTGATGATTTTTGGAATGTTGAGTAGTGATTTTTTTCTTCATTGATAATCCAGATCAGTACTGTTTGCAAGTTAATTTTTGGTAAATATGGCCAATTATTTCCCTAGCCTAAAATAGTTTTCAAACTTTGATTTTGCTATTCTTAATTTGTTTGTTTGTTTTCTCTACTTCCAATAGATATCTGTGCCACAGGGTTTTGCTTTTTATCTGTCAAAAAAATATTAGTGATAAAGTGTATGTTTTACTTTGTTTGATATTAAAACAAGAATTGAGTTTAATTGCACTTCATAATAAATATCTTGACTAGTGCATATATTGGAAAGGAAGTCATGATCCAATTGAATAACCAAGCATGCACACCAGAGTCAACAAAAGAAGTCGGATACGCCTCACGTTCAATTTCAGGCTTATAACGGCAATAAGGTTTCTCTTACCATATCCTATAACGGCGACACGTGCGTTTTTTTTTTTTTTTTGGGAAAAAGCTAAAGAACTTGAATTAAAGAGGACAACACCAGAGATGCTCCCCGAAGAAGAATAAACAGTACAAGTGATTGAAAGATTCAGTACAAGAGCAATCTCACTGAACCCCAATCTGTTAAAAGAACCAAAAGATTACAATATACGTACAATGACTAGGAAGACGATTCCAACCAGAAAAACTAGACCAAAGTTGCAGAAAATTATGAGCCCTCAACCAAAAAAACGACGTTCTTTGAATCGCTGCAACCACATCTTTAATAAAGAGAGTTCCTCCTTTGAAAATAATATTGTTTCTCCAAATCCACAAGTTCCAAATAGTGCAATGCCAAATGAGCACCCAATTAATATTTGCGACAAAATTAAAATATTTTATCGCTATATTTCATCAAACTAATTATTTATTTTTGAAAGGAAAAAAGGTTATATTGAGAATTATAGAGTACCAGGAGTACTCTAGAAAAATAGTCCAGTTACAACTTCCAAACGGTAATACAGTGCCAAGAAATGAAACAACACCAGATTAGACTACTATCTAAATAAGGACCCCTTATGCGCAGGCTGCTCTCGGACTAGCACACCAGTCGTGAAAAGAGGTCGAACTAGAGCATTCATTATGTATACAAAAAATACTCCAGGCCTTTGCTCTAATTTCGTCAAACAGTTTTTCCGGTTTTGGCTCCTCGTTTGAGAAGATCTTCTTATTTCTAGCGTTCCATACAAACCATACCGTCAAGCACCAGATGCATTCCAAGATGGACTCTTTACGCTTGAAGCCGGCAATACCACATAATTGATGAAAGTGTGAAATTATGTCGTTCTGCATCGGCGAGCTATTGTCGAACCATGATAAAATCAGCCTCCAGATTTTATTGGCCATGTCGCAGCCAACAAACAGGTGGTGGGAATTTTCCTCGCTGGCTCCACATAGTGCGCATCCCAAGTCGACTCCATTACCCAGAATATTCTGCTTGCTAAGTTCACTCCGAGTGGCGATTCGTCCTCGTAGCACCTTCCAGGCCAACCCTAAATATTTTGTAGGTATCATTTTATTCCAGATTATCTTAATTGCATATTCGGCCTCTACACTAAGTACCTGTGTTTGCGCTGCCAACTCGAAACCGCCGTATGCTGACTTGGGACTATATTTACCGTCAGCAAAAGCTTTCCAACGCCAAGTATCCAATGTCGAGGCCTGCAGATTTAAATCCTCCAGCGATCTGCCTAGCTTCCCAGAAGGATAGGGGCTTCTCAATTGGATATCCCAATTCCATCTACCGTTAACCCAATTACCCGATTAACTGATTCGTGCCTCCTTGTTAACGCATAATGAGAAAAGCCTTGGGTATTGATCTTTTAAGGCTGGTTCATCCGACCACCTATCGCACCATAGAAATGTATCGTTGTCGCTCCCAAGAATCCGGACCATGTTGTTGCTGAACCATGAATTATGTGTGTTTTCAATAAACAGACTTCTAAGCATGTTCCACCAACTTGAATACTGATTTCTGTTCGCCTGAATTTCTGGGGCACCTGACAAATAAATATTGTACTTAGAATCGAGGATTTTGACGCATAGTGCTTTGGGTTCCGTACGTAGCCTCCACGCCCTCCTGCCAAGAAGAGAGATGTTAAATAAATCAAGATTTCGAACACCAAGTCCCCCGACTGGCATAGGTCTACAAATATCATTCCATGAGACCCATGGAATTTTTGTAGAACACACACCTCCCCCCACACAAAAAGTTACGTTGCAATCTAACTAGCTCACTCAAAGTTTGTTTAGGGATGCGATATAGAGATAGATAATAGATAGGCAGCGATACGAGAACCGCATTGAGTAGTGTGATCCTTCCACCGAAAGAGATTTGCCGATCCTCCCACTGCTGGAACACGCCGGCGAAGGCGATCCGTCACCAGGTTCGTTGTTGGGTACCAAACGTATAAAATGAATTGAAACATAAACAGTATGCATCTAAAGCATAGTTTAGATTTGTTACCTTTGAAGATCGAGGCGTTGATTCCAATCTACGGATCTTCTAGTCTGTCTCCCAACCTTGTTCGAACACCGGGTGGACGGCGCGCTATCAAACGTGGAGAAGGCTGCCTTTAGTTCGTCTCCTTGAAACCCTAGCCGTTTTCTCAATTTCGTGTGTACTAGGGTTTCAAAACTATTTTGAGGCTCCTATTTATAATCTCCATAAGTTCATGGGCCAGACTAGGGATCCATTAGAAGGTATAGGGTTTGGGCTTCTTACAGGCCCAAATACTCTTATGTTCAGCCCAGAACATATAATTTGGCCCGAGAACATTAATTCATTCCACTAGAGAATTAATGTTGCACTCCCGTCCTATCCCGAACTGAATCAGGGATTCTATTAGACTTTATAATTCCCCGTGTTTAAGATATCGCACGTCCATTAATTATTAAAGCTTCTGACTTCTTTAAATAATTAATTTCTATAATTCCTTGAGTAGTACCACTCAACCTTGTTGTCGTACGGATTAAATCCACCTGCAGGGTTTAATACGACAATCCTTTATGAGTTTCCTCAAGGGGACATCATCAGCCTGGATGTACAGGACACGGTTCCCTAATGCCAATAAGTAGACATCATGCGAGTGATGCCACTACCCAAAATACGGAGCGTGAAGAATCTACCAAGATTCTCACCTATGGTACATCAAAGTAGTGAACAAGCACCCCACACGTCTAAATATCACACTTAGGGTTAAGAATCATAAAAGTCACCAAGACCTCTAGTTCTTCATAACAGTCAGAACAGAAGAACATGTCTTATCTGTGATCCATTCAATACGCCTCTGCGCACTAGTATAAACTAATGGCCAAGACAAACCACTAACAAGTTTATACTACAACTTAAACCAATAGTTTTGTCCATAACTATCTCAGTTGTGAATACTGTTTATATCTTACAAGGGACTGACAATGTGATCTTCTGTGTGACTACAAACCCACCACATCGTCTACAATGCAAGATAAGCAGACATACAAGTAATCACAAAGAATGCAATAATGTGAAAAACCATTTATTTAAGATAAAAGGAAATCAAATATACGTCACAAAAGCCCACTAAAAGTTTGCTTTACAGTATACACCAACACCCACATCTTAATTCTGTTTTTCACCTTCTCCACCACCCCATTCCAAGCATCTGTCTTTTGATGATTAATTCCCACCTGAATCCCAAGGAAATTCATCCTAAGAACGCTGCCATTCCATGTTGGACCTCCGAATCCACATTAAGTCCGAGAAGGCTACACTTAGAAAAATTGATTTTTAGTCCGGATAATCTTTCCAAATTAATCATCAAACACTTGAAAGCCCATATATTTTTCGTGGATGCCTCCCCCACCAAAATAGTGTCGTCGGTATATTGGAGGTGAGTAACCGATATCTCCTTTCTCCCTACTCTTACAACTTCATAGATGCCTGCTGAAGTGGCTTTGCGAATGAGGGCACTTAAGCTTTCAACCGCGATAATAAAGAGTAGCGGAGATAGAGGATCTCCTTGCCGAAGCCCACGCTCGAGGTGGAATTCGGTTGATGGGCTGCCGTTGACAAGGAAGAAAGCGGAAGCCGATGAAACACACTCCCGAATCCACTTACGCCATTTAGGAGCAAAATCCATACTCCTCATCATGTCATCCAAGAAGTT
Source organism: Galeopsis tetrahit (assembly GCA_963675135.1). NCBI lineage: Eukaryota > Viridiplantae > Streptophyta > Magnoliopsida > Lamiales > Lamiaceae > Galeopsis > Galeopsis tetrahit. The sequence continues at coordinate 53,670,359 of OY776131.1, read as the reverse complement.
TCCAGTCCACCGAATCAAAGGCTTTTGCAAAATCTATCTTGAAAAATAGCCTTTCTAACTTCCTCATCTCTGCTTCATCAATAAGTTCATTGAGTACGAGCACTCCGTCTAATATCTGCCTCCCGTGTACAAACCCATATTGCGTCTCCGAAATCACCGACCCAATAACCTTTGATAGCCTTCTTGCCAACGCATTCGCTGTGATTTTGTAGTAACAATTAATCATCGAGATGGGCCGATACTCATTAATGCATTCCGCATTCTGCTTTTTCGGAATAAGGGTTATGAAGGATGTATTGAAGCCCTTAACGAATTTCCTGTTTAAGTGGAATTCGTCAAACAAATTCTAGAAATAACCCTTCAACACGTCCCAATTTGCTTTGATGAGTGCAATCGTGAATCCGTCCGGCCCAGGCGGCTTCGAGGGTTCACAACACCAAACCGCTTCTCTAATTTCCTCGGCTGTGAAAGCTACTGTGAGAATAAGATTATCTGCTGCATAGATTTTATGCAAGGCCAAGTCGTGAGGGATCGCCGATCTAGAGATCTTGGGCGCTTGGTAGTGGTTTTTGAAATGCTCCGCGGCTGCTGCTTTGATTTCTGCCGGTGAGGACAGCCATACGCCATCAAAACGTAAGTTGGAGAGATCATTAATTTTTCTCCTCACGTTTATGCACTTGTGGAAGAACTTGGAATTTACATCGCCCTCCTTTATCCATTGCATATTCGCCTTTTGGCTAAGAACACTTTGTCTCGTCTCATAATCTGTGAGAATATCATTCATCGTCGTTCTTCTTTGTTCAATCTCCTCCACATCCAGCCCCTATGCATCATCTATAAGGTCAAATTCCAAAAGTTTATGCTTGTTATTCTCAATGCGAGCGTCCAATTTTCCAAAATTATCTTTGCTCCAGTCACGAAAGAATGCCTTTGCCTGTTTGAATTTCTCCTTTATGACGAAACTACTTCTGCCTTCAACTTGCATTTTTCCCCAGAAATTAGCCATAGAGTCTTTGAAGGAGGGGTGCTTAAGCCAAACATTGAAGAAGCGGAAGGGCTTGGGACCCCAATTAATAATCAGATCCTCAAGGATGAGAGGGCAGTGATCCGATATAGATCGTGGGAGTCCCTTGAGCCGGGTGGGAGGATCCGCCTGAATCCAATCTTCATTAAACATCACCCGATCAAGCTTGCTTTTGCACGTTCCATCAACTCGATACCAAGTAAAGCTTCATCCGAAAATAGGGATTTCTACTAGATTTTAGCATCCATGATAAATTGATCAAAGTCCTCCATTTCTTTCTTGTTGCAGCAATCCATCCTACCAACTCTCTCGTTAGGATGTCTGATAGCATTGAAGTCTCCCGCAAGGCATATCTATTTCCCTATATTCTGCTGAATTTTCAGTTTAAGAGTGTCCCATAATTATCTTTTCTCCCTAGAGTGGCACGGAGCATACACGTTGATCAAGCAGATATTCGCGGCGTCTTTCTTGCGGAAACCGTTTACCACCAGAAATCCATTAGCGTGCCAGGCACTAACGCATTGAAGAAACTCGTCATCCCAAAGAGCCACTATGCTACCAGATCGACCTTCGGAAGGTCTGAACACGAATCCGCATTTCCTATTTCCCTAGATGCCTATGCTCATAATCGAATCAATAATTTCTAACTTGGTTTCTTGCAGAAAGCAAACTTCTTATTTATTTTTAGATATCAACAACTTAACTTCCTTCCTTTTGACATTGCTGCCAAGCCCTCTAACATTATAACTGAGAAGTCGCATAAAAACAGAGTAGATCACCTGTATACAGATTCTTAAAGGGGAGTTCAACTCTTCGGGCCGGAACCCATAAGCGCAAAGTCTCTTTCTTTGATACCCAAATGGCAGCCAAAGTTACGGATGTTGATAAGAGATGCTTCCTCGCCGAGTTCATCAAAATCTTTTGCAAACGCTTCCCATTCTGACTTGGCTAGTTTTTTTTTTTTACTCGGTGGGATCTTGGCTTTCTTAGGGAGGGGGTGGGGGGTAAAGGGGGTATGGGACGTTCAGGGCCAGACTCCGAGGGTGATGGAGGAGCGAATGGGACTTGTACCGCACCACCCGAGTGAGGAAGATCGGGGATAGGATCTGGCCGAAAGAAGGTAGGTGGGTGCAAGAGGGCCGCCGGGTTGGGGGAATCTGTTTGAGGGGAAAGGGCGTGAACAAGGCAAGTAGAGGGTGTATGAGTCGAAGGGGGGGGTATGGACAAGATCGGTGTGTACGGGGGGTATATGGGCAAGATCGGTGTATACGGGGGTGGATGGATCATAGGGGGTGCAAGGGATGGGATTATGGATACCGAAGGGGTGTTGGCCAAATCAAGGTTAAGAGCGTTGGCCAATTCAAAATCAGAGAAGGAAGGGCAGTTATTATCGCAATTAATGTCAACATTAAAAGAATTCTCTCGGGATACCTCAACCGCCGAAACGTTAACTTCGCGTGTGGATTTCTCATCATCCCAAGAGGAATTAACTGCTTCCATTGAATTCGGGACGAATGACGAGGAACCAATTACTGAGGTTGAAAACTGGGTCCCACCATCCACTGAGTCGCCGTCTTCGGCGCCGTGGTCTGAAGTCTCTGGTACACCGGAGAAGGCCGTTTTCGTTTCCACCGCTTTCCATTTTTCCTCTAAGTCGGAGTCGGACAAATCCGAATCGGAGGAGAGCACCTTGAACGGGAGAAATAAATCCTCAGGTTCTTCAAAAATTCTGACGGCAAAGGGAACCTCATCTATGATAGGTGAAATGGAGACGTTAGTGATAATTGGTCCCGAGAGGATAATACAAATTCTTGCAAATGGGCATTGAACCTTTCTCTCGGGCGTCTTGTTCTTCTGATCTTTTTTATTAGACTTCCTTGGCTTCTTTTTCTTGGATTTCAGATCTGGACAAGATCGTTTTGGCACCGGATTCCTCCCACCAGCCTCCTCCTGTTAATCATATACTCCCTCCATCCCATAGGAACTTGCACACTTGGGATGTCACACAATTTAAGAAATGTGTAAGAAAAGGTGTAATGAGTGATGTTTTGAGGGGTAGTTTTGTAAAGTTTTATGGAAAACTAATGGCATATGAGTAAATAAAAATATATTTTGAGGGTGAGGGTTATGAAGATATTTCCTTTTATGGAGTGCGCAAATTGGTATGGGACATCCATTTATAGAAAGTGTGCAAATTCCTGTGGGACGGAGGGAGTACATACCAATGTTAGAAAGACCAAAAGAAAGGTGCCAGACACAAACAAGGAATATTAGTAGACATACGTCGTGAAATCTTTTTTTTTTTTTCCACGAAAAAATCAAAATACAAATATTTCATACGCACGCACACAGTGTAATACCGTCTCAAATAGCGTACATGTTTCGTGCAACGATAAACAAAATCTTATTTCAACCAAAACGCGCCACTATATATATATATATATATATATATATATTACATACTAAGTAAATAACCACCTTGTGAAAGATTTCTTTGGCCATTTTGAGCTCCTGCAGCCTTCTGGCCTTCTATCTTATTAGATTTCCTTGGCTTCTTTCTCTTGGATTTCAGATCTGGACGAGATCGTTTTGGAACCAGATTGCTCCCACCAGCCTCCTCCTGTTAATTACCAATGTTAGAAAAACTAAAAGGAATGAGTCAGACACGTACAAGGAATATTAGTAGACATACGTCGTGAAATCTTTTTAAAGGCTCTTTCAGAGCAGGTGGATCAGCGTCGTTGTCATCATCATCATCTATCAGAATTACTTGTGGGGATTTCTTCTGGCCATTTTGAGCTCCTGCAGAAGCCTTCTGGCCTTGTGGATGATTGTTCAGCATTGTCCAATATAAGACGCAGAATTTTACCGTGGCTTCCACCTAACTCGTTCTCATTCATAAATCGTTTCATATCATCTATTTCCATTTGCAAAGATTCCCTCTTACTTCCATTTCTTTTTAAATCGGACACAGCATCCCATTCTGCCATACCTATATAGATGATCTGCAACAAAAATATTCAATGTAAGCTATACGACAGGTGGCTTCCTCTTCTCCACTTCGCCCAACACCACGATCTTATAAATATGTCATGTCTTTCCTAAGCAGACCATCTTATATTTAGGGGTTTGGATTGATCTTTCCCATCTCAAACTCGACCACATAAAAAAAATAAAATTGGTGGAAGGTCGAGTCAACATGTGACACAAGAAATGCGCACTTGAAAATCAAATTAACATGAATCTACATCACCACATTGAGATGTACCAATGGAGGCGATTTGTCCGGCTTCGTATCATAAATTGAAAGAGATTCGTCCTATTCCAGTCATAATTAAATTGGAAGCAATTCATCTGACTATGAATATTTATTTTTTTGTATTTTCCACGAAAAAATCAAAATACAAATATTTCATACGAACGCACGCACAAAGTGTAATACCGTCTCAAATAACATACATGTTTCGTGCAACGATAAACAAAATCTTATTTTAACCAAAACACGCCACTATATATATATATATATATTACATATTCAGTAAATAGCCACCTTGAGCTACATACGGCACTAGATCCCAAATTTAATTATATTGTTTCTTATATATTCTCATTTATATAAATTACATTTTTTAGGGAAAACAATTGTTTGCATCTCTTTCCTAAAATTAATTGCATCATAAAAAGAACAAGATTAACGATTGGATGTGCAGATAAAATTCTCTTCTATAACTTAATGCAAGCCATGAGATATAAAATTATAAGAAAACAGCAAAAGGAAAACAAAAAACAAGCATAATTAAAAAAATCACCTGAAGCTAGAAAGGCCGCAATTCTAAATTTATAGATTTACAAGTATGCGAATGTAAGACACAAAATTTGCAATTCATGTGACATTTTAGCACAATTTGGGTTATTTAATTTAGATTCGATTGTTCCACGTTTACAAAATTTAAAAGATAATGTACATTAAATATGGGTTATTCAGTTATTCAGGCTCGAGTGTGTACATAAATTGAACGATAAATATCAAGTTAATGAACTGAAATAAAAATAATAGAGAGTTTCTTCATCATATTTTCAACATTAAAACATCACCTCCAAGAAATGCTCCTTAATTCCCAAGCCAAGTTTTAAACAACATTATGAATCAAAGTTCATATATATGACTTAATTTACAAACACACAATTAGTCGTACAAGCCTTCTACTTTTATTTGAATCTCCAGTATTTTGTTCTTCTTCATAGGTTGATGATCTTCGTTCACTTTCTTAGCTTATTTCTCTAGGAATTCAGATCTTGTTGAGCTGGACGAGATCGTTTTGGCACCAGACTTAAATGTTTCACAGGAGTAGTACTCCCTTCGTCCACACTAAATTTTAAGAAATAATCATAGTCTATGTACGTAAAAGGTAGATGTGTAAAGTAAAAAGTGAAGTGTGCATATTAAGTGTCGATAACTAAAAAAGGAAAAGGTGCATATTAAGTGTGGACGGATCGAAGTACTTCTCAGTCCAAAATATTCAGCAAAAATGTGCATATTAAGTGTGCATATGTAATCTTGAAACATAAAAAGTTGCATCTTAATTAATTTTAAAGCATACATGCACATTAAATGAAAAAAAGTTCCGATCTTCAACCATTTATATAAAAAAAAAGTCCTTTAATTCAATGTGGCTAAAATAATTAAAAAGAGAAATTAAATTCAATGATATATGAATGCTTTTTTTTTTTCAACATATTTAATTCTATTCAATTACCATATTTTTTATTTTCTTTTTTAATTCTTCTTTGAAAATAAATAACCAAATCTTGAAATATATAAAATATTCAGTGAAAGGTAAGGCTAGTCTTTTACTCCCAATCACTCACACACACCTAAAGATCTGCAAGAAAAATACACATACAGTACATATATATGGATGCGGAATTACAGAAGGAAGTGGCATCATTTCTCGGCTATTGTGTTGGCTCGTTACCAATGAAATTTCTCGGGTTCCAAGTTGGAATTAACCACCATAAAATAGATGCCTGGAAAGAAGTGATTCAGAAAATAAAAAGCAGAATAAAGTCATGGGAGGACAGACAGATTTCCTTCAGAGGCAGAATTACGCTTCTCAATGTGGTGCTCACCTCGTTGCCCATTTATTATCTTTCTTTTTACCAAATACCGAAAATCCCATGGGTTACATGGAATGATGTTTGTAGACCAAAAATGGACGGAGGTTTAGTTGTAAAAAATAATGAACTCTTTAACAATTCTCTTCTTAGCAGGTGGGCATGGAGGATTCGGGCTGTACCCAATTCGTTTTGGGTAAGGATACTCGGATCAAAATACGACTTATATTCGATGGAGGAACCTACTTATACGGCGAACAGGAACAACTTCTCGAGTTTGTGGAAGAATCTGACCGACCTCTTAACCACAAATTCACCCAGCTACTGGTTCGGGTACAAGTTAATTAAAACTCTGGGAGACGGGAGCCTTTCCTTCTTTTGGAAAGATAGATGGCTAGACGATGTAAATTTACGTGAACTTTTTCCTAGATTATTCTCTATCTGCACTAATAAAGAGGCTATAATTAGTGAATCTGGTGAATGGTTGAATGGTACTTGGAAATGGAATATAATGTGGTGGAGAGAATGAATGCTTTCAATTACAATGCTTGTTGGATACTACTAATTTACAGTAGCACACCCTCGGGCCTCGACTCATGGAAATGGAATCTGTCAAAAGATGGGAGGTGCACATCCAAATCAGCATACGAAGTGAAACGGATGCCCCCACCATCACAGGTTCTTCAAGATGATGCTCTGTTTGCTCTTCGGAAAAATCTGGAACTGCTAACCCCCATTAAATACTCGGGGTTAGCCTGGAAGGTTATTCGAGAGAAACTCGCTACTCGGACTGAGCTTAAGAAACAAAATATTCTTGGAATTGGAGACGACAGTTCCTGCATTCTTTGCGGCATCGAAGAGAAAACACCTCATCACCTTTTCTTCAGCTGCGATTTCTTCGGCAAACTCTGGGGACTATGTTGTTCTTGGTTCAACCTCAACTCGGCACTACACTCCAGACCTGCAACACATTTCATCAATTCTGCGGATTAATTGGGACCAAGCGAAAAAATTCATTTTGGAGTGCATTTGGTGTATGATTGTGTGGTTCATCTTGAAAGCTCGAAACGGGAAGGCTTTTGCAAACGAGGAGCCCAAACCTGAGAAGATCTTTGATGAGATTAGAGCTAGGGCCTGGAACATTTTCTCCCAACACAAAGCATGTCCAGCCTCTGTTTCTTTCAACGATTGGTGTGCAAGTCCTAGTTTAGCAGGTTTGTAATCTCATTCCTCAATTGTTCTGGAGTCTATGTATCTTCCATATTTCTAATCCCCTTGTAACTCACTCCTTTTGAGTACCCCTGGTACTCTTGGCAATATAATCATTTTTTCCTTCAGAAAAAAAATCTATGTTTGCGGTATAACACATTTAGGCCAAATTGGCCGGAATCAATCCAAATCGGTGAAATCCTTTGGATAAAATCCTTGCTTAAGGAGCTGCATCTTTTCAGCAACAAACCTCCATGGACACCTAGGGGCCTATCTCTCTCTCTCTTGCTGGCAATCTTGTAATTCACTCAAAAACTAATTAAACATCTCAAGATCAAACTTTCATTTCATTTGATAAAAGATAAACAGCAAGGAGCTTTAGGTTCTTCATGTTCAAAGTATTGACCAAGTTGCGGACATCCTCACTAAACCTCTTTCTGGGCAATTCTTCACTCATTTTGCGGAAAAACTGAAAGAAGTCCACAAGACCTTGCTCCCTCGAATTGAAGGGGCATGGTAAGTGATCTAGATTCCGTGCAATTGAGCACATGCAAGTGAAACCCTAGGTGCATGGATATAGTGATGGATGCAGCTGATTACCACTCTTCAGGGTATCAAAATAAATCACAGTGGTTTAAGAGGTTGTTAACTTTTGTCATTTAGCTAGGACCGATCATGTTGCAACACATTATATAGCTTCTACTCCTTCCCTATTTGGTCTATATAAGAGCACTAACAAAAGAAAATGTATTTTGTATCCGGAAATGAAAAGCTTATTCCTAGCAATGTCTTTGTTTACTTTTCCATTGCATTTATTCATGGTTAAAATCCATTTTAGTTCTATAACTTTTACTTTTTCCGCGGAAGGTTATAAAAATGTTAAGTTTTTCAAAGTAATCCATAAGTCCATAATTAGTCCATTTAAAACCTAAACATGTTCATACGATTTAAACCGGCGGTTACGGATTTGAACCGCCGGTTCGGGCTTTTTTTTTTTTTTCTCATTTTGGTCTCAAAGTCAACGGAATTTGAAGTACGACATCATTTTGAGGCACGTATTTTTTGGCACATGAGGTGTAAAATTGAGGGAAACGGGTGAGTTGCGACCAAAATCGGACCAATTAAGAAAATATATATGAGATTAAATTTGAATAAACTTAACTTTTTTGGTACCCTTTCCGAAAATTATAAGACCAAAATGAATTTCAACTGGCCATAGACAAAACGCTGAAAATGACACGACATGTGCGATAGATATATCCTGAAAATGACACGTCGTCGAGATTAACCAGCTTTCGACTCATCAACAGACAAAACTTCTAATTATACAGTATGGTATTTTAGATTAAAAAATTAATCATAGAAATTGTAAACAAGTTCAACGGAAATGGCATAGACGGTGGTATTTTGGATACTACTACACAAATTGCAAAATTTGAATATCAATGAGCAAGAGATTTTTGTTACAACTTAAATTATTGAGTATAATTGTTAAAATAAAACATGAGTTAAGAAGATATATGTAGTTTTCCATTTTTCCCATTTACTAAGCTGAACCCAAAAGAAAAAATAACGGAGAATGGCTAATCTTTTTTCCCATTTACCAATGGGACTGTTTTGGATCAGACAAACAATATCAATCCTCATCGTCATCCTGAATCTTAATCACTTCTGGAAATTTCTGTGTCTTGGTTAGTTGAGATGGAGCAGCCCGTTTTGACACGGGATTATAATTGGTACCTGCAGCCTTCTGGCCTTCTATTTTTATCCGAATCTCCAGTGTCTTATTCTTCTCACTGGTACCATCCTCCTCTATTTGAATCTCGGGTGTCTTTTTCTTCTGATCTTTCTTATTAGATTTCCCTGGCTTCTTTGTCTTGGATTTCAGATTGCTCCCACCAGCCTCCTCCTGTTAATCATATATATACCAATGTTAGAAAGACAAAAAGGAAGGAGCCAAACACGTACTAGGAATATTAGTAGACATACGTCGTGAAATCTTTTTAAAGGCTCTTTCAGACCAGGTAGATCAGCATCGTCATCATCATCATCATCTATTAGAATTACTTGTGGGGATTTCTTTTGGCTATTTTGAGCTCCTGCAGCAGCCTTCTGGCCTTGTGGATGAGATTGTTCAGCATTGTCTAATATAAGACGCAGAATATTACCGTAGCTTCCACCTAACTCGTTCTCATTCATAAATCATTTCATTTCGATCTATTTCCATTTGCAACGATTCCCTCTTACTTCCATTTCTTTTTAAATCAGACACAGCATCCCATTCTGCCATACCTATATAGATGATCTGCAACAAAAATATTCAATGTAAGACATAAAGGGGTTAGAATCAATTATGTTGGTTTTTTTTTTTGATTACAAGTTAAATACCCATCCCTTTTCCCTTCCCCATGACTCGAACCCAGGACCTAAGGCCTAGGTAGTGGTGCTCTAACCACTTGAGCTATCCCACTTTGTCAGAATCAATTATGTTGGTGCCAATTCCTTTTCAAGATTAGTCTCTTCAATGCTCCTTTTGTTTTTTTTTTAACAGCAAGGGATACTGCCTCCCGAATACAAGAGACACAAACTGAGTGATTACGAACCAGGCCCAAACGAGCGCATGCAGAATATAATTTCTTTTTAAAGCAGACCAGCTAACAACTCAAGCAGGAACAAGGAAAAAAAAATACAGCAAGGCCAGAACAACGAAATCACTAACAGAAAAACAGCGCTGGATGCGTTCCTTACACACTCCCGGATTCGCAATCCAAAAATCTAAGCTATACGACAGGTTGCTTCCTCTTCGCCCACCATCACGATTTTATACCTATGCCGTGACTTTCCTAAACTCACAAGCAGACCATCTTATATTTAGGGGGTTGGATTGATCTTTCCCATCTCAAATTCGACCGCATAAATTAAAAAAAAAGACTTTTGTTGGAAGGTCGAGTCAACATGTGACACAAGAAATGCGCACTTGAGAATCAAAGTAACATGAATCTACATCACCACAGTGAGATGTACCAATGGAGGTGATTTGTCCGGCTTCGTATCATAAATTGGAAGGGATTCGTCCTATTCTAGTCATAAATTGGAAGCAATTCATCTCACTCTGAAACTTTTTTTTATTTTTTTGTATTTTCTGCTAAAATATAGAAATACTAATATTTCATATGCACGCACGCACAAAGTGTAATACTGTCTCAAACAACATGTTTCATGCCGCGATAAACAAAATCATTTTTCAACCAAAACGCGCCACTATATATATTACATATTCAGTAAATAACCACCTTGCGCTACATACGGCACTAATTGAAAGTATACTTTCATTAATAAAGGAGGTCTTTAATCACATTAATTTTCTAATCTTTTCAAATTATTTAATCAATTCCATCGTGCACATTACTTCATATTTTAAATCTTTTCAATTTCATCTCAAATAATTTGTTAAGATTAAAGAGAGGATATAATTTTTTTTTGAGAGGAAAAAATGTTGCATTTTATTAGAAAAGAGTACCAGAGGTACTCTTGAGAATTAGACTAGGTACAACAGCCAAAAACAATTACAATACAATGAAGAGGATCAACCCTAGCTAAAACTGTAACAAGGTAACCCTCCTTATGAACATATTGCTGCTCTCGGGCAGGCACACCAATCATTAAAAGAGATCGTTGTTGGGCTTGCATTATGAAGACAAAAAATACTCCAGGCCTTTGCTCGAATTTCATCGAACAGCTTTTCCGGTTTCGACTCTTCATGTGAGAATATCTTCTTATTTCTAGCATTCCAAACAAACCAGACCGTCAAGCACCAAATGCATTCCAATATGTTCTTTTTTCGCTGAGGTCCGGCGATGCCACAGAACTGGTGAAATTGTGAAATAATATCATTCGACATTGGTGAGCTACTATCCAGCCAAGCAAAAGTCAGCCTCCAAATCCTATTAGCCATGTCACATCCAACAAACAGATGTTGCAGAGTTTCTTCACTTGTTCCACAAAGAGCGCAATCCAGGTCTGCTCCGGCGCTTAATATTTTCCGCTTATGAAGTTCGCTCCGTGTGGCAAGACGTCCCCGTAACACCTTCCAGGCCAACCCCGAGAATTTTAGAGGAGTCAATTTATTCCAGATCCTCTTGATTGTAGCATGAGCCTCAATACAAAGGGTCTGCGTCTGTGCTGGCAACACGAAACCTCCGTATGCGGATTTGGGACTGTACTTACCATCTGCAGCAGCTTTCCAGCGCCATGAATCCGAAGTCGCGGCCTGCAAGTGTAAGGCAACCAGCAAGCACCCCAGCTGATCAACTAATTGAGTTTCCCAGGCGAAGAGTGGCCTCCTCCAATGTATATCCCAAGACCAAGTGCCATTATCCCAATAACCCGATTCACTTAGGCGTGCATCCTTATTAACACATAGAGAATAAAGCCTAGGGTAAAGATCTTTCAGGGCTGGATGATCCGACCATCTATCATGCCATAGGAATGTATCGTTGCCGCACCCCACAATCTTTACCATGTTATTGGTGAACCAAGAATTTTGACCATTTACAGCAAGTTGAGCAGTAAGCATATTCCACCAGTTTGAGTGATAGCTCCTGTTCACCGTTACAGCAGCGTCACCTGTCAAATATATGTCGTACTTAGAGTCAAGAATTTTAACCCATAGTGCCTTTGGTTCCGTACGCAACCTCCACGCCCACCTGCCAAGAAGAGAAATGTTAAATAAATCAAGATTTCGAACACCAAGTCCCCCGACTGGCTTAGGCCTACAAATATAATTGAAATAAACAATAAAAAATAGAGGGTGTATATACTTTATATAATATTCATTAATTTCGGTTTAAAAATCAATAAAAAAGCTTATACATTGTGGATTATTTTTTTAAAATTCATTTCATTATTGGACTGGGCTTTTAGTAGTACGGCCCATTAGACTGTGTAACGACTAGGGCTAAAGTTTACTATATAAAGGGCATCTCTCCCAACTCTAATTTTCATTCCTCTTTAGCGGCCACTTTTCTCTTTATTTGTTTTTTCTTTTCATATTTTGAAGAAGAAGCGATGATGAGTTATCCATAGATTTCGATTGTGGCTTATTTGGCACAGCGTGAATCCTTATATTTGGTTCGTATTCACTGAGCATTCTTTATTTATCTGTATTTTTCTGTATCTTATGGACCTTTTCATGTTTCTCTTTGTTATTATGAATCATTTTTGAAAATTGTAGTTTCAAGTATTAATTAGTACGAAATTGAAGGACCTATAGACGAGAGGCTTTTATTCAATGCCGATTAGTCAAGTTTACCTTCGGATATTGAACTTTATTCTGAATTTTGATCGCCGGACCGGTTGAATTTTGTATCGGTAAGGTTCTCCATATCTTCAAACATTTTCCTTTTTAATTATTTATCCTTTTTTATTTTTTGTCTTAAAAAGCGAAGGATCCCAGCGGAGAGATAGGACTCTTTTATGAGATCTCTCTAACACATGTAAATTAACCCTTCGCAGATTGAACATAGGCCATCCCAAACCACTGTCAAGATTATTTAGTTCTTGATTCGTTTTGAACCCTTTGGCCATATTTATTTTTAATGGAGTTCTTTTACTTTTGTATGCGCATTTGTTGTTAGTTTTTGTTTACTCTTGAAACTATACAATGTTGAATAATTAAACTAGATTAATTAAGTCAAAGTTATTAATTGTTTATGGATTAATTTCTGGAGGATACATGAATGACCTTTGGTAGATTCATGAATATTTCTTGGTTGATACATGTATTGAATTAACTAGTATTAAATATGGTTCATGTATACATTTTGGGTATCTCCTATAAATACCCTATGTATTGAGTCATTTGTAACAAGTCCAGTAAGAAAGAAAATACAGAACAATTTTCCTCCACTTTTGAGTTGGTATTTTTTAGTGTTTTATGCTCTCCTAATTTCTAATAAATTGGTATCAGAGACATAAACCCTAAAGTGAAGCTTAATGAACCTATTCACAATCTTTTAATAATTAATATTCAACATCATTTATGCGAGCACAGTCAATAAGTAAATACTAGCAGTATTTAAAAAATGAATACTACTAGTATGGGAAACGGTATGTCAAAGACTTTGAGTGCAATGAAGTATGACATGGAGAAATTTGATGGAAGAATCAGTTTTAGCTTGTGGCAAGTGCAAGTTAAGGATGTGCTGATACAATCTGGTGTACACAAGGTGAAGTTAATCAAGGTGGAGCGGTGGCGGCAAATGGCTCCCTACTCCAAGCCATAAGGAACAAACTTGCCATAATTAACCCTACTCCAATTAGGAACAAACTTGCTCCCCACTCCAAGCCCATAAGGAACTAACGTGCTCCCTACTCCAAGCCCATAAGGAACAAACTTGTTCCCCACTCCAAGCCCATTAGGTTAATTCAGGCTCCATACTCCAACATAAAGTTTTGCGGAAGAGGCTGGCCACACGAATGGAACTAAAGAGACGCCACATTCTCAACAATGGTGATGATCTCTCCTGCGGACTAGAAGACGAGACGGTGCAACACTTTTTCTTCACTTGCAGATTCACTGATAAGGTGTGGGACTTATGCCACTCATGGTTAAACTTCTCCACGCCCTGACACTAGATCCCCGAGACACACTTCCAGCAACATTGCGGACTGCTCGGAGGTAAACAATTAAAATTCATCCTAGAATGCTTATGGTGTTGCATCGTGTGGCATATTTGGAGAGTGAGGAACAACAAAGTGTTTGCAAACAAGGAGACCAAGCCAGAGTAGATGTTCGACGACGTTCAAGTTATGATGTGGGGTTTAGTATCTAACTACAAATCCTACACTACTTGATTTAATTTCCATGATTGATGTGCAAATCCTAGGCTTATATGCGTGCAACGTAGCTGATCACATACATTGTAATTCTCCTATGTAACTCCAGATTATTATCTTTTGAGTACCCCTGATACTCAGTTAATAAAATTTTCTCCGTTAAAAAAAGATTAAATACATAGGTTACTAAAAAGAAAATCAAAACGTCGAATTCTTTTATGTATCAGTTACAATCTTGCAATTCAAGTGCATTTTTAAATGATAATAGGTGTTTATTAAAAATACATAATATAGTTATTTTTATTGAACAATACTAATTATTTGTATTAAACAATACTAGTTGTACACCAATTGCACGATACACAAGGAGATTCGGTCGGTTCGGGCCGCATCTCTTTGATATGGGCTTGCTATTGAGCCACCGAGCTCAGGCACAATTAATGGGGATGACTATTTACACCTCCAATCCGGTTTAGAACACATCCCATCCAATTTAATAATAAAATAATCATGCAAAAAAATAAAAAATACCATTTTAGTAAAAGGTATCATACTACATGCACCCCCTTAACGAACACTCCCCACTCCCCACTTTTTGCAGAAGGGAGAGGAAGGGGGCGGCGACCGCGGGTGGAGGCGGTGGCCAAGAGAACACAGAAAAAAAGTAAAAAAAAAGGAGAAAGAGAGGGAGGGGAGAGAGAAGGGAGAAGAAGAGGGCGTAGGCCGCGGATGGAGGCGGAGGCCGGCTTCTTGGATCGGGGTGGGGCAGCGGGCGACGATAGATGGGTGGGGAAGGGGAGGGAGAAAAAGAGAGGAAGAGGAGAATTTTTTGTTCCAAGTCCAGATTTAGTTTACCCATTCGCCTGACTCACTGATCCTTGCTTCGGTGTTAGAGCAAATCGTGAAGAGCCTTGGGAATCGGTCTTTCAAGGGTGGCTCGTCCGACTAGCGCTCGTGCCAGAGGAGCGTGTTGCTGCCATCGCCTAGAGTTTTAAGTGTATTTTGGTTTAACCAGGGGCTGGAGGAATTGACAAAGAAAATATCATATGAATCACATTCCACCAACATGATGCTTTGTTCCTGTTCGTCGACCTTGAAGTTGTCCCTGTTGAAAAGATATCATATTTAGAGTCCAGGATTTATACCCACAATGAGTTAGGCTCCGTCCGAATTCTCCATGCCCACCTACCAAGAAGAGATTTGTTAAATAAATAAAGGTTTCGAACATCAAGTTCCCCGACTGGCTTAGGTCTACAAACATCATTCCATGAGACCCATGAAATTTTTGTAGAACGCACACCCCCACCCCAAAAAAAAAAAAATTGCTGCAATTTAATTATATCACTCAAGGGTTTCTTTGGAATTCGATAAAAAGATAGATAATAAATGGGCAACGAGACAAGAACCGCATTGAGGAGTGTAATTTTACCACCGAAAGATATCTGCCTGTCCCCCCAAGAGTTAATTCTGTTATGATTAATTCCCATCTGAATTCCGAGGAAATTCATCGGGAGTTCCCCAACACGACATCCGAGGAATGTTGCCACCTCGTGCACAACTTCTGCGTCCATATTGATTCCAAATAGGCTCACTTGGAGAAATTGATCTTCAAACCGGAAAGCTGTTCAAAATTCACCAACAAACATTTGATTGCCCAAATGTTTTTAGTAGTCACTTCGCCCACCAGAATTGTGTCATCCGCGTATTGTAGGTGTGAGATGGAGATAAACTTTCTTCCAACTGCTGCATCGTCGTATAGTCCTGCGGATATGGCCCTATTGATCAGCACGCTAAGGCCCTCAACAACAATTATAAAAAGCAGCGGGAAGAGGGGATCCCCTTGCTTTAATCCCCGTTCCAATTTGAACTCTGTTGAGGGACTGCCATTTACAAGCACAGAAGCAGAAGCCGATGTGACGCATTCTCAGATCCATTTGCGCCACAATGGTGCTAACCCCATACTCAGCATCATGTCATCCAAAAAGTTCCAATCAACCGAATTAAAAGCCTCAGCGAAGTCGATCAATTTTAAATAACAGTCTTTCCTTCTTCTTTTTTCCTCGTCTACGATTTCATTGAGGACTAGCACCCCGTCTAAAATCCGTCTTCCCTGAATGAAGCCTGTTTGGGACTCCGAGATCACCGACCCGATAACTTTGGAGAGTCTTCTAGCCAAGACTTTAGCTATGACCTTGTAGTAGCGGTTGATCATGGATATGGGCCTGAAGTCGTCGATGCTTGTGGAATTTTGTTTCTTTGGAATCAATGTTATGAAGGATGGATTAAATCCTTAACAAATTTCCCGTTTGAGTGGAATTCGTCAAAGAGATTATTAAAATTGTCCTTCAGAATCTCCCAGTTTGCTTTGATAAAGGCTAAAGAGAAGCCATCAGGACTTGGCGATTTTGAGGGCTCGCAACTCCAGACTGCCTCCCTGATTTTCGTGGCTGTGAAGGGTTCTGTGAGCATATGATTGTCTACTGCATCGATGGTGTGAAGGGCGAAGTCCTGCAGAATGGTTGGCCGAGTCGTCAAAGGAGCTTGGAAGTGTTTCTTGAAGTGATCAGCGATAGCAGTTTTGATTTCCGCTGGGGTGGAGAGCCAGGCTCCATCGATGCACAAGTTTGATAAGTCGTTGGCCTTACGGCGAGCATTAATGCATTTGTGGAAAAATTTGGTGTTCTCTTCACCCTCCTTGATCCATTGGTTCTTAGCCCTTTGACTTAGAAGCCTATCTCTTGTCCCACAGCCTGTGTATATTTCATTCAGAATCTTTCTCCTTTGCTCGATTTCTTCTTCGTCCAATCCCAGCGCATCATCTGTGACATCAAGTTCCAAAAGTTTCTGCTTATTTTCTTCAATCTGTAGTTCCAGGCTTCCAAAATTCATTTTGCTCCAGTCCCGGAAGAAGGCCTTTGCCAATTTAAATTTCTCCTTGATGATAAAACTGCTCCTGCCTTCAATCTGATGTTTTTCCCAGAGATCTGCAAAATCGTCTTTGAAGGAGGGGTGACTTAACCAGGCGTTAAAAAAGCGAAAAGGTTTGGGGCCCCAATTTAGTGCCCCAATTTATAGGCTGATCTTCCAATACGAGGGGGCAGTGATCCAAAATAAATCTTGGTAAGCCTTTGAGGCGTGAAGGAGGGTCGACAAGTATCCAATCTTCATTGAGCAATACTCAGTCAAGTTTACTGTTACATGTTCCATCAACACGGTACCAAGTGAAGCTTCGGCCAAATAGGGGGATCTTTGTGAGATTGGCGGTCGTCATAAACTGCTCGAAAGCTTCCATCTCCCTTCTGTTGTTGCATCATGTTCTCCCTACTCTCTCGTTCGGTTGTCTAACCGCATTGAAATCGCCTGCGAGGCAGATTTGCTTTCCCCTGTTTTGCTGGATAACAAGGATGAGAGTGTCCCAGAGTATTGTCTTTTCGCGGAAGTGACATGGTGCGTAAATGTTTATTAAGCAAATGTCGGCAGAGTCTTACTTTCGGATTACGTTAACCACTAGAAAGCCGTTCGAGTGCCAGGCACTAACACATTGAAGAAAGTCATCGTCCCAAAATGTGGCAATGCCACCTGATTGGCCCTCGGAAGGGCGAAATACATAACCACATGTCTTAAAGGGAGTGGAGTGGAGTGGGAGTCTCTTAGTCCGTGCACACCCTTTAAGAGGTTCTGAGCATTGATATCTTTAGTAGTCCGTGCACATAGTCCATGCGAAATACATAACCACATAAATATTAGTCTAATTGATATATCCCACACCTAATTTAATTGAAGCCATGATTGCCTAAGGATGTCATCTCCAACCATTTTAGACACAAATGGGATGCAAAATTGTCACTACACCTCGATTTGGTGCTCTAATAACAGAATCACCTGCACCCAATTTTACACACAAAATATTGCAAAATAATTCTTTTATCATTTCATTTAATATTATACTTATATAAATTTCACATGTAATCAAGGCAGCTGGAGATAAAATTAATAATATTCAAATAGTGTGTACATAAATTGAATGAGAAATATCAAGTTAAATAACTGAAATAAAAACATTGCAGAGTTTGTTCATCATAAATATGCAGTTTAATTTCAACATTAAAGCATCAGTACATCCAAGAAATTAATTCTCATCCTCATGATGAGCAGGAACAACTTCAAGGCAAACACGATCGATCCATGGACGAAATTAATGCTCCTTTGCGAGTCAAGTTCTGAACAACATCACGAGTCAAATTCAAAAAATTCATACGCTGTGATTTGCAAGGATATATAACTAATAAACTCATCAATTTAATTATATAAAACCTAAAATGATATATGCACCACAGCTTGATCAATCAGAAATGAAAAGTCTGCAATAACAATGCACATTTGATTTCTTAAAATAGATAAAGCTTCACTTAACAAATTGATTATCATGATTTGCTAAATAGTTTATATGATGCGTATTAAATTCAGAAGGAAAATAGATATATAATTTACAAACACACAATTAGTTGTACTATACAAGCCTTCTTCTTTTATATGAATCTCCAGTATATATTTTGTACATATGCCATGACTTTCCTAAGCAGACCATCTTATATTTAGGGTGTTGGATTGATCTTTCCCATGTCAAAATCGACCGCATAAAAAAAAAAAAAAAACTTATGTTGGAAGGTCGAGTCAACATGTGACACAAGAAATTAAATGCACACTTGAGAATCAAATTAACATGAATCTACATCACCACATTGAGATGTACCAATGGAGGCGATTTGTCCGACTTCGTATCATAAATTGAAAGAGATTCGTCCTATTCCAATCATAAATTGGAAGCAATTCACCTGACTCTGACTCTGAATCTTTTTTTTTTTTTTTTTTTGTATTTTGCCCCAAAAAAAAAAAAAATACAAATATTTCATACGCACGCACGCACACAGTGTAATACCGTCTCAAATAACGTCGAGGATAAACAAAATCATTTTTCAACCAAAACGCGCCACTATATATATATTACATATTCAGTAAATAACCACCTTGCGCTACATACCGCACTAGATCCCAAATTTAGATTGTTTGCATCTCTTTCCTAAAATTAATTACATCATAAAAAGAACAAGATTAATGATTGTATCTGCACATAAAATTCTCTTCTATAACTTAATGCAAGCCATGAGATATAAAATAATAAGAAAACAGCAAAAGGAAAACAAAAACAAGCATAATTAAAAAAATCACCTAAAGAAAGGCCGCAATTGAAGATTAATGCCTGAAGGGACTGTAAATTTGGAGTTGTTTCAGCTATGAATTTGTAAAGCAATATGTAAAGCAATATGTACCAGAGTACGAATTACAGTCAAAACAATTACAAAAAACCCTAAGCCCTAAACTATAAACCCTAAAATCTAAACCCTAATGTGAAGCTTAATGAATAACAATATGTTATCGTCTATTCATAATCTTTTAATAATTAATAATTGAATTTCTTAATTCCTAAAACATATCTGTGATTATAGCAACTGATAATTGAATAGATTTTTTTTCCCCAAAAAACATTGGTAAAAGTAGGGTTATTTCAACAAATGTAGATGAAAAAGCTGCCATAAATTGCAGATCTAGCGATAGTCAAATCATTTTCAGTATAATTCAAAGCTGATGTATGTGTGTAGTAGACGATTGAAACACAATGAAGCTTGATTCTCATAGTTGTGCAATTATTTTCAGAAATGAGCAAATTACTTGGGGGAAGAAAGAGACAAGAAAATTACCGGAGAAAGAATGTATCTTGAAGAAGGAGAGACCGCTAGAGTAGAGAGATAGAGGGTAAAAAGGGAAACAGCAGATTGGAGATGTGTCACCGCGATGTGATTTCGACGGACAGACGAAGCCCTATGAATTAGGGCGCTGAGGCCTTGGGCAGAAATTATAAATAGCAACGGGAAAGGGGGTCCCTAAAATTATTCTCTTTTCTGTATGAATTTGATGATTTTTGGAATGTTGAGAAGTGATTTTTTTCTTCATTGTTAAACCTTTTTAATCCAGATCACTGTTTGCAAGTTAATTTTTGGTAAATATGGCCAATTATTTCCCTAAAATAGTTTTCAAACTTTGATTTTTCTATTCTTAATTTGTTTGTTTTCTCTACTTCCAATAGATATCTGTGCCACAGGGTTTTGCTTTTTATCTGTCAAAATATTAGTGATAAAGTGTATGTTTTACTTTGTTTGATATTAAAAGAAGAATTGAGTTTGGCCTGGCCTTCATAAATATCTTGACAAATTTTTTCGATTTTTGCAGAAATTGACAAGTGCATATATTGGAAAGGAAGTCATGATCCAATTGAATAAGCAAGCATGCACACCAGACTCTGAATCTTTTTTTTTTTTTTTTGTATTTTCCACGAAATACAAATATTGCGTACGCACGCACGCACAGTGTAATACCGTCTCAACTAACGTACATGTTTCTTGCGAGGATAAACAAAATCTTATTTCAACCAAAACGCGCCACTATATATATATATATATATTACATATTCAGTAAAAAGCCACCTTGAGCTACATACGGCACTAGGTCCCAAATTTAGATTGTTTCTTATATATTGGCATTTATATAAATTATATATTTTAGGGAAAATAATTGTTTGCATCTCTTTCCTAAAATTAACATCCTAAAAAGAACTGGATTAATGATTGGATCTGCAGATAAAATTCTCTTCTATAACTTAATGCAAGCCATGAGATATAAAATTATAAGAAAACAGCAAAAGGAAAACAAAAAACAAAAACAAGCATAATTTTTTTTTTTTAGCCATGAGTAACAACCCTTGAGAAGCTGCAGTTGAAAAAGAGATGTTGTACTGTTTCGACACCAAGACCGCAGTCCGCAGAGTCCACAAGATAAATCGTCACCGTCGGATAGCACACTACTTTTCCTCAATTCAGCCCGAGTTGGTAACCTTTGGCGGAGAATTTTCCAGGCCAATCCTGAGAATTTCGTGGGGGTCAGCGTATTCCAGATTTTCCGAAGGGCATCACGTGTTTCATCGTCGAGGACCTGCGTTGGAGCTTGATGTCGAAATCACCTGAAGAAAGGCCGCAATTCAAGATTAATGCCTGAAGGGACTGTTTCGAAGTTGTTGGAGAAGGACATCAGAAAGAGACAGGAGTGTTTCAGCTGTGTACTCGAGAAAAAAGAATTACAGTCAAAACAATTACAAAAAACCCTAAGCCCTAAACTATAAACCCTAAAATCTAAACCCTAGAGTGAAGCTTAATGAATAACAATATGTCGTCTATTACAGACAGACCTATTCATAACTGAAATATGATGATTAAATTAGGTCATTCTTAATTAAATTAGTAAATTGTTGATTAAATTGGGAAATTATTGATTAAATTATAAAATTATTGATTAAATTAGAAATATGTTGATTAAATTAAGTCATTGATAATTAAATTAATAATTTATTGATTCCGTTAGGAAAATATTGATTAAATTAGGCTATTGTAATTTAATTAAGAATTTTTATTTATTAAAATAGATGAGTCAAGATCATCCGAATGCTGTTTCTGTTTCCGTGGGTCTCAGGGTCACGTAGCCGGTCGAGGAGGAGGGGTTCTCTTAGACCTCAGCCTTTGATGGCTCCTCCGGCGTCGCTGCCCATTCCCCAGCTGTCGTCGCCCTAATAAAAGCTTCAAAGATTACATTTACAATATATAAATTAAAAAAATTAAATTTAGAATAAATATAAGTCACAAATTTAGTTATTAGTGTATGGAAAAAGAAATTAATTTTGTGAATAAAAAAAAAAAGGGGTAAAAAAAGTACATATACAATTAATATTACAACTATAAACAAAAAATTGACTTGTCCGAGTGGTATGGGCCCACACACCTGGGTTCGAGTCCCAGCTAGGCCGAAAAATCGGCCAATTAAATTCAAAGCCCGCGGGCGCGGCCTGGGTCCAGGTGGGGGCGGGTTCGACCCTGTTAGGTCGGGTCGGGCCCAATTTTGATCCTTTTTTTTTTTTAAATATTGCCGACGGATCCGTCGGCAATAGCAACGGCAAATTTAGATATTTTCGACGAAATAATTTCACAAAAAAAATAATTATAATTAAGATTTCTGACAAAAATACCAACGGATATCACCGACGGAGTAATTAATTTTTTTTAAAAAAAAAATAAACTATTGACGGAACTATGACCCGATTCGAAACCGGATCGTAGAGTATACCGACGGACTGTTTCCGTCGGTGAGTCCTACTGTTTTCGTTCGTCGGTAAACTATCGGTAATACCGACGGAACATAAAATTTTTGTCGGTAATTATTACCGACGACGACGGTATCGACGGAATAATTATGTCGATGATTCTGTCGGCAACCATGGTTTTCGACAGGGATTCCGTCAGTAAACCGGGCCTTTTTTGTAGTGTATACACTAAGGAATTGAACCTAACGGTAAATAAACTATTTTTTCTAATTTAATACAAATAAAAAAATTCATATTAAACTTTGCTCACAGTAAATGATGAATCTAAATTTTTTATTTTTTTTTTGGACAGAAAAAAGGTGTATTACTAGAGTACCAGAAGTACTCGAAAAAAAGAGTACAAATGTGAGTTACAAGTAGATATTACAAAAAAGATTGCAAACTAAGAATGCTCCTCCTTAACGCATACAAACTTGTCTAGGATTCGCACACCAATCATGAAAGGTGAAAGAAGTAATACGATCCAATTTATAGATTAAAATGCTCCACATCATAGCCCTTACTTCATCAAACAGTTTTTCCGGCCGGGTTGATCTTCTCCTTTGCAAAGACTAAGTTGTTTCTTGCTTTCCAGATCGATCATCCAAACAATACAGCACCATAGACATTCCAGAATGTATTTTGTATGTTTGCCTTCAAGAATTCCATTGTGTTGTGGAAGTGGGCTGCTGCTTCCAGGGACGTGGCCATGGGAGTATTAAACGATGAGTAGCATAACCTCCATACCTTGTTAGAGAAGTTACAATTGAAGAATAGGTGTTGCAACGTTTCTTCCTCGAGGCCACATAGGCCACAAGATAGGTCGTCTCCCTCTTCAAGAATGCGCCGTTTCATCAATTCCGTCCGAGTTGCTAACCTTCCCCGGCGGATCTTCTAAGCTGCTCCCGAATACTTGGCCGGAGTAAGGTTGTTCCAGATTTTTCTGAGTGCGTCTTTGGTAGCTTCTTATAAGGGGCCTTCTAAGGACAGTCCAGTGTCGCCTGGACTATCAACAGTCCAGTAATCTGAGCCATCAGATCTGAAATGTAATGGCTTATATTTGATAACCTGCTACCTGTTGCATTTGGCGTCGCAGAATCCATCGCCTTGCATTGCACTTATTATCGTTTTTTGTCGCCCTATCACACTTTTAAATTAAATTTAATAATTTTAAATATATAATTATAAAATTACAAATTTATCCTCATGATTAATAAAAAAATTAATTGATAATATATAATCTTTATTTTAATTCTCATATCATTAATAATCATAATAAACAATAAATTAATTTTTTTTATTTGAATAAATTGAATTCTAGGTTAAATTATTAATTTAGTTGAATTTTTATACAAATTTCTGTTTCGAATTCAATACTTAGGCGGCACATACGGTTTTTTTGTTTTCTTCTTTTATTCAAAAATTCCATTGAAGAAGAGCTCCAGAACAATTCTATATTTTATACTCAAATTAGTTTTGGTAAATCTAGGTATTCGAAAATTCCATTGAAGAAGAGATCCAGGTATTAAATTATTAATTTAGTTGAATTTTTTATACAAATTTCTATTTCGAAGTATTCAAGATATTAATTTGACATTAAAATTTTCTACTAGCTTTTACATTTATTTTTAACTGCCCAATCATAGGTGTACAGGTGGTTAGAACGGCGGAGTCCCACTAGTGCAGGTTGTTTAATTTTATCTTTTCATTTATATTGTGTTGATTTTGTTCAACCGTTTCTCATTGCAGTCCGGAAATTATCCGAGATCACAAAATTGGGGACAGTTTGTGTTATGCCTAGGTGAATTTTTTCTTCAGAAACAGAGCATCTTATAGAACCCAGTAGAAAAATATAATATATGAGATACATCTGTGTGTTTTGTGCACCACTTTTAAAATCAGGAGAAAACCTACAAAATTCCATTCGACAAAAAAAAAAAAAAAACTCTCTGCAGACTTTTTGCACATCCGCTGCTCGATCCAGGTTAATATTATGTGATTTATATTTATATTTTTTATTTTTTGTTCATTCTTAGTCGAATCATGAATATTATTAGTACGCCTAATTTTTTATCCATCTGTGTATATGGAGTTTTTTTTATCCATCTGTGTATATGGAGTTGGGTAACTTGTTATGATATGTGATATTGAGCATTCCTGATTTCTAATTGAACTTTTGATTTTTTTTCTGTGTTTCTTTAATACTCTGTTTTTTCTGGACAATCAAATTTTCAATATAATTTCATTAATTTTCCTCTTTTTTGATTGATTTTAAAAAAAAATGTTTATATGTGTTAACGCAGTATTCTCAAAATTTGTATGATTTCTATATGGTTATTTATTTGTGAGATTTATTTGAAATTTATGGATTTTACTTATGAATTTATTAATTTTGACATTTATTAATTTTATTTTTAATGTATATTTTACAGTTATGTCTTCTCAACATATGACATACATCTGTGTGTTTTGTACACCACCTTTTAAAATCAGGAGAAAACCTACAAAATTCCATTCCAACAAAAAAAACTCTATGCAGACTTTTTGCACATTCGCTGCTCGATCCAGATTAATATTATGTGATTTATATTTATATTTTTTATTTTTTTGTTTATTCTTAGTCGAATCATGAGTATTATTAGTACGCCTAATTTTTTATTCATCTGTGTATTTATCCATGTATATGGAGTTGGGTAACTTGTTATGATATGTGATATTGAGCATTCTTGATTTGTAATTGAACTTTTGATTTTTTTTTCTGTGTTTCTTTATTTTTTTTGATTACAAGTTAAATACCCACCCCTTTTCCCCTCCCCATGACTCGAACCCAGGACCTAAGGCCTAGGTAGTGGTGCTGTAACCACTTGAGCTATCCCACTTTGTCTTTATGTGTTTCTTTAATACTCTGTTTTTTCTGGACAATCCAATTTTCAATATAATTTCATTAATTTTCTTTTTGATTGATTTAAAAAAAAATTATTCTGTCAGTATTCTCAAAATTTGTATGATTTATTATGGTTATTTATTTATGAGATTTATTTGAAATTTATGGATTTTACTTATGAATTTAGTAAGATCTTGACATTTATTAATTTTATTTTTAATGTATATTTTGCAGTTATGTTTTCTCAACATGAGAATGATGATACAACTTCATCTAATAATACCTAAAATAAAAATGACAATGATTTTGTCATTAAAAAGAAAAGACAAAAAACATCAATTGTGGAGAATAATTTTGAGGAATTTTTTGTTCATTCATTATAAAATTTCAGCATGTTTCAACATGAAGATGAGATTATCTTGATAAATTGATGTATTTTTTCGTAGTAATTGTTGAAAGAACATTTTGTTATTTTTTTTTTTTGAACATTTGTTATTGTTTTTTATGATTTGGTGGTACTGGTTCAATTGTTGTATTTTATTTTATTTTGAAATACACTTAAAAAGGCCTTTAAAAGGCTTTCAGGTCAGGCCTATTTATTAAAAAGGTCAGGCCATGGGCCATGCGTGGAGGGAGGGAGGGAGACGACGAGCGGCGGACGGGTGGAGACACTGATCGACGGCAAAAGAAAGATGAAAAGAGGAGAAGGAGAGTTGGAAGCAGTTGAAAATGAGGAATGATTGAATAAAATTAGGGTTACGATTTATGTTAGAAGGAAAGGGTAATTTTTGAAAGAAACTGGTGGGTGAACTCAACTATACGGTGTGAAGACTTCTAAGGGGTGAAGTCATAATATAAGGGGACATTTATCCGTGGCCTTAATTGCTCACGCACAATTCAAGAAATGGGCTGGTCAATTTAGTTCTTTTCTTTGATAAAACAATTGGGCTGCCTACTTTTAATTAAATGCTAGCTCAAAACATTCTTCACTTTTAATTAAATGGGCTAACATTGTTGGCCCAAAAAGTCTCCACTTACTCGATTTGCTCTCGATCACAATTTCTTCTTTCTTTGACGTAAAGTAGGGACAATGTCACAATGGGCAACGCCTGTAAGAAATTCAAATAAATTCATAATATATTTTAATTTTAATTTGTCAATTAAAAAAATATTTGAAACATGTACTCCATAGTATAAATTTGTAAATTTGTTATTCATTTGAATCTAGGTAAATATTGTTTAATCCACTCTTAACACTAGAGGTTGCAACTACACACCTACTATGAAAAGGGACTGACCTTTAATTTTTATTTATCGTCATTTGCAAAATACAATAGAATAAGAAATTATCTTATTCAAAACTTTATGGGAGTCGTGTCATCGAAACACTCAATATTATTCTCAGAATAAAAACTTTACTATCAACATTCCTTCCAAAATAAAAATATATCCTCAATAATGTAATTTTTAAGTCTGGTAACAATCAATCTAGTTACATTATACAAATTGGACTTTAGGTCAATGTTCGTAAGCAACATTATATGGACACATATTTTTTATAACTAATCGATGGTCTAAGCATGACGTTTTCCTATAGTTCCATTCACATTTCCTAAAGTTTTTTTATTCTGATTTCACCAAAATTCTGCTTTCCAAAACATAGTTTGAGAATGACGTTTTAACACTTTGAAAAAAATAAGTGTTTATTTCTATTAATTTATGAACAGTGTCACCATGAGACCATCTCACTTTGAATAAGATAAGTGTTTATTCGTACTAATTACTGTTAATGGTATTACTGATTACTATTTATGGTATTACTCATTATTACTTATTGTATTACCGACTATAATAAAATCATACCTATAATATTATTTTATATTAAAATTTTAAAAAATACACATGAAAAAATGAAAAAATAAAATGTAAAAAGAAAAAAAACGAAGAAATTAAAAGTTTAGAATAAAAACTGAAAATGGGAGAAAAAGAGGAAGGGGAAGAAAACTTTAAAAAAAAATTCAAGATTTGTGCCTAATTTCGATAGTTTTTTTTTTTTTTTAATTATGTTTTACGATTTTTTTTCTAAAAATATGGGTGATTTGATGGTGAATCGACGGTAACTCGGTAATGACTCGATTATAGATTGTAAATATACAAATTAAGGTTGATTTTATTATATTTTGTGTAAATTAATAAAAGGATAATATAGTCTTTTAAATGTAATTAATTTTTTAAAAATATTTTGGGGTGAACTCATAAAATGAGGGGTGTAGATAAACACGGTAAAAAAATAATTTAGGGGTGAACTCATAAAATGAGCGGGTGTGCATAACCGTGATAAAAAATGATTTGGGGGTGAACTCATAAAATGAACGGGTGCAGATAACCGTAGTAAAAAAATAATTTTTGGGTGAACTCATTAAACGAGTGGGTGTAGATAAAATATAAATAAAAAATTAAAATTTGTGTGTACCGGTATCTTGCATGTACCCGAGTATCACCCTACAAATTGGGGTTGATTTTATTATATTTTGTGTAAATTAATAAAAGGATAATATAGTCTTTTAAATGTAATTACTTTTTTAAAAATATTTTGGGGTGAACTCATAAAATGAGGGGTGTAGATAAACGTAAAACATAATTTAAGGGTGAACTCATAAAATGAGCGGATAACCGTGATAAAAAAATAATTTGGGGGTGAACTCATAAAATGAACGGGTGCAGATAACCGTAGTAAAAAAATGATTTTTGGGTGAACTCATAAAATGAGTGGGTGTAGATAAAATATAAATAAAAAATTAAAATTGGTGTGTACCGGTATCTTGCATGTACGCGAGTATCACTCTACAAATTAGGGTTGATTTTATTATATTTTGTGTAAATTAATAAAAGGATAATATAGTCCGTAAAATGTAATTATTTAAAAAAAAATCTTCTAAGGTGAACTTATAAAATGAGCAGGTACAGATAACTGTGGTAAAAAATAATTTTGGGGTGAACTTATAAAATGAGCGATTGCAGATAACCATTGTTAAAAAATGATTTGGGGTGAACTCATAAAATGAGCGGGTACAGATAACCGTAGTAAAAAAATAATTTGAGGGTTAACTAATTAAATGATCAGGTGTAGATAAAATATAAATAAAATAATAATTTAATTTTGTTAAAAAAATCTAATTTTACGTTCTGTATTTTTTTTTTGAAATTCTATTAAAAAAATCTAATTTTACGTTCTGTATTGTTTAATTTAAATAATATTATTATTAATTTTAATAAAGGATAAAATAGTAAATAATAAAATAAAATTTGAATAATTATTTTAAAATATTAAAAAAAGGCAACAAGTATCAGGTTAGGGCGACACAGAGCGAAGCAATTTGACATCCGAACTATTAATAGTCCAGACGACACCTGAACTATCCTAAGAAAACCCCATCTTATAATTATATTATAATCACAATTACATTTTCTGAGTGCGTCTTTGGTAGCTTCTTCGAGGTTTTTCTAAAATGCATGGGAATGCATTGTTTTATTTCATGATATTAAAAATAAATTATATATATATATTATTTTAAAAATAAAAATAGATATACAAAATATAATTTAAAAAATATTTAGAAATTTACATTAAAAAAATTAACTAGCAAGCTTTTAAGATATTTCATGTTAATAGTCCGAAGACCAAGTCACCAAAATGTTTAGATCAATTACAAGGCAACATTCCAAACTAATTCATAAGTTGTCAATGCAATTGAAGAGTCGAAATTGTCCAGTACAATAAAGACTAAGCCATCACTTATTAAAAATCGTTTTACTTATACAAAATAGTCTAGTCTGGTAAAAATTTGGATATGAACCTAAAAAAAAATTACACATTGAATTCACCAATATTAAAAACATTAAATACCAACAAAATCAAATAAAAAAAATATAGTAAAGATGTATTATTTTCAATCCAACTTTCTATTATATTATAAGAAAAAATAAAAGAATTTTAATATAGAAGTTTTTCTTGAAGCTTTTCTGGTGAAGAAGAAACGGTTTTCTCTAGAATTTAAAGAGATTTGAACGCAATTTTTTTAATGCACATAAAACTAATCAAACAAGTTGATAACTAAAAATAAATATGTCTAATAACCCTGTCTGTTATATTCAATTTTAGGGTTTAGATTTTAGGGTTTATAGTTTATGGCTTAGGGTTTTTTTGTAATTCTTTTTATCGAGTTCACAGCTGAAACACTCCTGTCTCTTTCTGAACTCCTTCAGGCATTAATCTTGAATTTTTTGTCTATTAACAAATGTACAGATCTTTGGAATTAGTGTTTCAAAAAGGGTGTGTATTGACAAGTAC
This sequence comes from Galeopsis tetrahit, assembly GCA_963675135.1. NCBI lineage: Eukaryota > Viridiplantae > Streptophyta > Magnoliopsida > Lamiales > Lamiaceae > Galeopsis > Galeopsis tetrahit. Next base: position 53,640,694 of record OY776131.1, on the reverse strand, counting down.
ACACTTAAATAATAAATGATGCACACTTAAACAAAAGAGATGCATGACCAAAAGTGCATTTTTCTCCAAATAATCATTGTATTTACAAATACAATACTAAAATATTCATACTTTATAATTCGCAAACGAATGGAGTAACAAAGTGGAGTAAAATGCACTTCATTACACTTATATTGAAATTGCAAGTTAGAGAAAAAAAGTAATTTAAATTTAATTTCTTTTGATAAATATAAATATATTATGTAATTCAATTTAAAAAAAAATGATGTGAAGAGAGAAAAGAGAAATTATAAAAAATGAACCAGTTATTAATTGTGAAACGTAGAGAGAGAAAATATAAAATAATAAAAAAAATAGAAATTGCTAAAAAAAATTGGATAAAGCGACATAGAGAGAAAAGATTCAGAATTAGGCCTAAGGGAATATATACGGACATTACACTCTTCTATCTCTCTACTCTACTCTAGCGGTCTCTTCTTGAAGATTCAAGCTTCATTGTGTTTCTTTCTCAGGTAATTTTCTTGTCTCTTTCTTCCCCAAGTAATTGCTCATGTCTGAAAATCAAGCTTCATTGTGTTTCAATCGTCTACGATACACATACATCAGCTTTGAATTATACTGAAAATGATTTGACTATCGCTAGATCTGCAATTTATGGTAGCTTTTTCATCTATAATCACAGATATGTTTTAGGATTTAAGAAATTCAATTATCTGTTGATTATTAATTATTAAATGATTATGAATAGGTCTGTCTGTAACAGACGATATATATTAACATATTGTTATTCATTAAGCTTCACTTTAGGGTTTAGATTTTAGGGTTTATAGTTTAGGGCTTAGGGTTTTTTGTAATTGTTTTGACTGTAATTCTTTTTTCTCGAGTACACAGCTGAAACACTCCTGTCTCTTTCAGAACTCCTCCTCCAACAACTTCAAAACAGTCCCTTCAGGCATTAATCTTTGAATTGCGGCCTTTCTTCAGGTGATTTTTTTAATTATGCTTGTTTTTGTTTTTTTTTCCTTTTGCCGTTTTCTTATAATTTTATATCTCATGCCTTGCATTAAGTTATAGAAGAGGATTTTATCTGCAGATCCAATCATTAATCTTGTTCTTTTTATGAAGTTAATTTTAGGAAAGAGATGCAAACAATTATTTTTCCCTAAAATATGTAATTTAATTATATAAATGATGACAATAAGAAACAATCTAAATTTGGGATCTAGTGCCATATGTAGCCCAAGGTGATTATTTAATGAATGTGTAATAAATATATAAAGTGGCGCGTTTTGGTTGAAAAATGATTTTGTTTATCGTCGTGCGAAACATGTACGTTATTTGAGACGGTATTACACTGTGTGCGTGCGTATGAAATATTTGTATTTTGATTTTTTAGTGCAAAATACAAAAAAAAAAAAAAAAAAAAAAACAGATTCAGAGTCAGATGAATTCCTTCCAATTTATGACTGGAATAGGAAGAATCTCTTTCAATTTATGATATGAAGTCGGACAAATCGCCTCCATTGGTACATCTCAATGTGGTGATGTGGATTCATGTTAATTTGATTCTCAAATGTGCATTTCTTGTTCCTGCTTGAGTTGTTAGCTGGTCTGCTGGTTTGTACGCGTTGTTAGAGAGTTTATATTATATTCTGCATATATGTGTTTGTTTGGGCCTGGTTCGTAATTGCTGAGTTTGTGTCTCTTGTATTCGGGAGGCAGTACCCCTTGCTGTTCAAAACAAAAAAAGGAGCATTGAAGAGACTAATCTTGAAAAGGAAGGCACCAACATAATTGATTCTAACCCCTTTATGTCTTAAATTGAATATTTTTGTGTCAAATTGGTGTCAGAGTAAGATATTGGTGTCAAATTGTCGGAACTGCAGCCTGAAATTGACTCTGGTGTGCATGCTTGGTTATTCAATTGGATCATGACTTCCTTTCCAATATATGCACTAGTCAAGATATTTATTATGAAGGGCAATTAAACTCAATTCTTGTTTTAATATCAAACAAAGTAAAACATACACTTTATCACTAATATTTTTTTGACAGATAAAAAGCAAAACCCTGTGGCACAGATATCTATTGGAAGTAGAGAAAACAAACAAACAAATTAAGAATAGCAAAATCAAAGTTTGAAAACTATTTTAGGCTAGGGAAATAATTGGCCATATTTACCAAAAATTAACTTGCAAACAGTACTGATCTGGATTATCAATGAAGAAAAAAATCACTACTCAACATTCCAAAAATCATCAAATTCATACAGAAAAGAGAATAATTTTAGGGACCCCCTTTCCCGTTGCTATTTATAATTTCTGCCCAAGGCCTCAGCGCCCTAATTCATAGGGCTTCGTCTGTCGGTCGAAATCACATCGCCGGTGACACATCTCCAATCTGCTCTACTCTAGCGGTCTCTCCTTCCTTCAAGATTCCAGCTTCTTTCTCAGGTAATTTTCTTGTCTCTTTCTTCCCCCAAGTAATTTGCTCATTTCTGAAAATAATTGCACATAACTATGAGAATCAAACTTAATTCATTGTGTTTCAATCGTCTACTACACACATACATCAGCTTTGAATTATACTGAAAACGATTTGACTATCGCTAGACTAGATCTGCAATTTATGGCTGCTTTTTCATCTATCTACTCTAGCGCAAGCTTCATTGTGTTTCTTTCTCAGGTAATTTTCTTGTCTCTTTCATTGTGTCTATTTCTCAGCTTATAATTGCACGACTATGAAAATCAAGCTTCATTGTGTTTCAACACACATACATCAGCTTTGAATTATACTGAAAATGATTTGACTATTAATTTATGCCAGCTTTTTCATCTACATCTGTTGAAATAACCCTACTTTTACCAATGTTTTTTGGGTGGAAAAAAAATCTATTCAATTATCAGTTGCTATAATCACAGATATGTTTTAGGAATTAAGAAATTCAATTATTAATTATTAAAAGATTATGAATAGACGATAACATATTGTTATTCATTAAGCTTCACATTAGGGTTTAGATTTTAGGGTTTATAGTTTAGGGCTTAGGGTTTTTTGTAATTGTTTTGACTGTAATTTTTTTTTTCTCGAGTACACAGCTGAAACACTCCTGTCTCTTTCTGATATCCTTCTCCAACAACTTCAAAATAGTCCCTTCAGGCATTAATCTTGAATTGCGGCCTTTCTTCAGCTGATTTTTTTAATTATGCTTGTTTTTTGTTTTCCTTTTGCTGTTTTCTTATAATTTTATATCTCATGGTTTGCATTAAGTTATAGAAGAGAATTTTATCTGCAGATCCAATCATTAGTCTTGTTCTTTTTATGATGTAATTAATTTTAGGAAAGAGATGCAAACAATTATTTTTCCCTAAAATATGTACTACATAAATGACAATAAGAAACAATCTAAATTTGGGATCTAGTGCCATATGTAGCGCAAGGTGGTTATTTACTGAATATGTAATATATATGTATAGTGGCGCGTTTTGGTTTAACAATGATTTTGTTTATCGTCGCACGAAACATGTACGTTATGTGTGCGTGCGTGCGTATGAAATATTTGTAGTTTGATTTTTTCGTGGAAAATTAAAAAAAAAAAGATTCAGAGTCAGGTGAATTGCTTCCAATTTATGACTGGAATAGGACGAATCTCTTTCAATTTATGATATGAAGTCGGACAAATCGCCTCCATTGGTACATCTCAATGTGGTGATGTGGATTCATGTTAATTTGATTCTCAAGTGCGCATTTCTTGTTCCTGCTTGAGTTGTTAGCTGGTCTGCTGGTTTGTACGCGTTGTTAGAGAGTTTATATTATATTCTGCATATATGTGTTTGTTTGGGCCTGGTTCGTAATTGCTGAGTTTGTGCTCTTGTATTCGGGAGGCAGTACCCCTTGCTGTTCAAAACAAAAAAAGGAGCATTGAAGAGACTAATCTTGAAAAGGAAGGCACCAACATAATTGATTCTAACCCTTGATGGCTTACATTGAATATTTTTCTTGCAGATCATCTATATAGGTATGGCAGAATGGGATGCTGTGTCCGATTTAAAAAGAAATGGAAGTAAGAGGGAATCTTTGCAAATGGAAATAGATGAAATGAAACGATTTATGAATGAGAACGAGTTAGGTGGAAGCCACGGTAAAATTCTGCGCCTTATATTAGAGAATGCTGAACAATCTCATCATCCACAAGGCCAGAAGGCTGCTGCAGGAGCTCAAAATGGCCAAACGAAATCCCCACAAGTAATTCTGATAGATGATGATGATGATGATGACGACGCTGATCCACCTGGTCCGAAAGAGCCTTTAAAAAGATTTCACGACGTATGTCTACTAATATTCCTTGTACGTGTCTGACTCCATCCTTTTGGTTTTTCTAACATTGGTATATGATTAACAGGAGGAGGCTGGTGGGAGTAATCCGGTGCCAAAACAATCTCGTCCAGATCTGAAATCCAAGATAGAGAAGCCAAGGAAATCTAATATGAAAGATCAGAAGAAAAAGACACCTGAGATTCAAATAGAGGAGGATGGTACCAGTGAGAAGAATAAGACACTGGAGATTCGGATAAAAATAGAAGGCCAGAAGGCTGCAGGAACTCAAAATGGCCAAAAGAAATCTCCACAAGGAATTCTAATAGATGATGATGATGATGACGATGCTGATCTACCTGGTCTGAAAGAGCCTTTAAAAAGATTTCACGACGTATGTCTACTACTAATTCCAGCTTGTACGTGTCTGGCTCCTTCCTTTTTGTCTTTCTAACATTTGTATATATATGATTAACAGGAGGAGGCTGGTGGGAGCAATCTGGTGCCAAAACGATCTCGTCCAGATCTGAAATCAAGGACAAAGAAAGATGAGAAGAACAAAATAGAAGTACAAGCTGGCCAGGAGGATGAGAAGAATAAGACACTGGAGATTCGAATAAAAATAGAAGGCCAGAAGGCTGCAGGTACCTGCAGTAATCCCGTGTCAAAACGGGCTGCTCCATCACAACCACGTCCAAAAGACAAGGGTGGGAGTGTCATCTCTGAGAATCCTGCAGAAGTGGAAATCCTAGATGATGATGCCGAGAACGCTGTCTTTAGAAATGATGTCTTAAAGGTTCTTAGAAAACCATTTGACATGGAGGAGTACGACAGGCTTAAGGAGGCAATCAAAGCTGGATCTTACCTTCATCACCATCAAGGTTCGTCAAAGATCCCACCTAAATTCATGCATAATCTAAATAGTGAAATATAAAATGGAACACTACATCTTCCTTGTGCGTTCGCTAAATAGTCTGGAGCCTTGGGGATTTTAATAAAGTATTCTTGGGCACGCTAGCTAACATATCCTTCACTGAATGCAGATCTTAATACAGTACTGCAATCCCGACGTAAACCAGAAAAACAATTGGCCATTCTCCGTGGTTTTTTCTTTTGGCTCCAGGTTGGTAAATATATTTCTATTTTCCTTCTTAATTTGATACGCATCATATAAACTATTTAGCAAATCATGATAATCAATTTGTTAAGTGAAGCTTTATCTATTTTAGGAAATCAAATGTGCATTGTTATTGCAAACTTTTCATTTCTGATAGATATATCATTTTAGGTTTATAAATCACAGCGTATGAATTTTTTGAATTTGACTCGTGATGTTGTTCAGAACTTGACTCGCAAAGGAGCATTTCGTCCATGGAACGATCGTGTTTGCCTTGAAGTTGTTCCTGACCATGAGGAATGAGAATTAATTTCTTGGAAGTGATGCTTTAATGTTGAAATTAAACTGCAATGTTTTTATTTCAGTTGAACAAACTCTGTAATGTTTTTATTTCAGTTATTTAACTTGATATTTCTCATTCAATTTATGTACACCCTATTTGAATATTATTAATTTTATCTCCAGCTGCCTTGATTACATCTGAAATTTAAATTTATATAAGTATAATATTAAATGAAATGATAAAAGAATTATTTTGCAATTGTTTGTGTGTAAAATTGGGTGCAGGTGATTCATTTGGAAACAAAACCAAAAGTGGTGACATCCTCAGGCAATCATGGCTTCAATTAAATTAGGTGTGGGATATATCAAATATGACAGGGTTATTAGACATATTTATTTTTAGTTATCAACTTGTTTCATTAGTTTTATGTGTAATAAAAAAATTGCGTTCAAATCTCTTTTAATTCTAGAGAAAACCGTTTCTTCTTCACCAGAAAAGCTTCAAGAAAAACTTCTATACCAAAATTCTTTTATTTTTTCTTATAATGTAATAGAAAATTGGATTGAAAATAACACATCTTTACTATTTTTTTTTTTCAAGATTAGTGTGAAAATCCTAGACTAGTTTGCATGTAATGGGGGCTGCTATATCTAATCATATTGTTATGCTATATTTCCACTATATTTTTTTTCAAGATACAATTCTTTAACTATACTTGTTCCCCTTTTTTAGTACCACTGGTACTCCCATTAATCAATATATCATTTTTGCTGTCCAAAAAAAAAAAATTATGCTTTTTTTGTTTTTTTTTTTCCTTTTGCTGTTTTCTTATAATTTTATATCTCATGGCTTGCATTAAGTTATAGAAGAGGATTTTATCTGCAGATCCAATCATTAATCTTGTTCTTTTTATGATGTAATAAATTTTAGGAAAGAGATGCAAACAATTATTTTCCCTAAAAAATGTAATGTATATAAATGACAATATAATATATAAGAAACAATCTAAATTTGGGATCTAGTGCCGTATGTACGTAGCTCAAGGTGGCTATTTACTGAATATGTAATACATATAGTGGCGCGTTTTGGTTGAAATAAGATTTTGTTAATCGTCGCACGAAACATGTACGTTATTTGAGACGGTATTACACTTTGTGCGTGCGTGCGTATGAAATATTTGTATTTATATTATATTCCGCACTTGCTTGTTTGGGCCTGGTTCGTAATCGCTGAGTTTATGTCTCTTGTATTCGGGAGGCAGTACCCCTTGCTGTTCAAAAAAAAAAAAAAAAAAAGGAGCATTGAAGAGACTAATCTTGAAAAGGAATTGGCACCAACATAATTGATTCTAACCCCTTTATGTCTTAAATTGAATATTTTTGTTGCAGATCATCTATATAGGTATGGCAGAATGGGATGCTGTGTCTGATTTAAAAAGAAATGGAAGTAAGAGGGAATCTTTAATTTGCAAATGGAAATAGATGATATGAAACGATTTATGAATGAGAACGAGTTAGGTGGAAGCCACGGTAAAATTCTGCGTCTTATATTAGACAATGCTGAACAATCTCATCCACAAGGCCAGAAGGCTGCAGGAGCTCAAAATGGCCAAAGAAATCTCCACAAAGTGATTATTTACTGAATAAGATCAGCAGCAGCAGCAGCATCCTTTCAAGAAATTAAGAACATCCGACACAACACCAAATTTGTCAAGAATGAATAATCCAGCAAGCAACAAGCTGGGAACGAGCCACATATTCTACAAAACTCGAATGTGTGCAAAATTCAACGAAGGAAAATGTTGGAATGAGGAGCACTGTACATTTGCTCATGGGGAAGACGATTTACGCGAGCCGCCTCAAAATTGGCAAGACCTCATTATAGATAAGGAAAGGGAGGACAGTTCCAGTGATGGTCAAAGAGTGTTAATAGGATGAAAATTCCTCCACCAACGGCCTTCGCCATTGATGAAGAAGCATGTGGTTGATATCCCTGAACAGAGGGAGAGCTCTGCGATACACATTGGAACTACAGCTGGAGATTTGGATCAAAAGACGACTTTTCGGAACAGTGGCGCGTTTTGGTTGAAATAAGATTTTGTTTATCGTCGCACGAAACATGTACGTTATTTGAGACGGTATTACACTGTGTGCGTGCGTGCGTATGAAATATTTGTATTTTGAATTTTTCGTGAAAATAAAAAAAAAAAAGATTTCACGACGTACGTCTACTAATATTCCTTGTACGTGTCTGACTCCTTCCTTTTGGTGTTTCTAACATTGGTATATGATTAACAGGAGGAGGCTGGTGGGAGCAATCCGGTGCCAAAACAATCTCGTCCATATCTGAAATCCAAGACAAAGAAGCCAAGTAAATCTAATAAGAAAGATGAGATGAACAAAATAGAAGTACAAGGCCAGGAGGATGAGAAGAATAAGACACTGGAGATTCGGATAAAAATAGAAGGCCAGAAGGCTGCAGGTACCTGCAGTAATCCCGTGTCAAAACGGGCTGCTCCATCTCAACTAACCAAGACACAGAAATTTCCAGAAGTGATTAAGATTCAGGATGAGGATGAGGATTGATATTGTTTGTCTGATCCAAAACAGTCCCATTGGTAAATTGGAAAAAAGATTAGCCATTCTCCGTTGTTTTTTCTTTTGGGTTCAGCTTGGTAAATTGGAAAAATGGAAAACTACATAAGTCTTCTTAACTCATGCTTTATTTTAACAATTACACTTAATAATTTAAGTTGTAACAGAAATATCTTGCTCATTGATATTCAAATTTTGCAATTTGTGTAGTAGTAAACACTTAATATCATTTAAAAATGCACTTGAATTGCAAGATTGCAACTAATACATAAAAGAATTCGACGTTTTGATTTTCTTTTTAGTAACCCATGTATTTAATCTTTTTTTTTTTTTTGAACGGAGAAAATTTGAGAAAAATGCACTTTTGGTCCCACCATCCACGGGCACTCATGATTTTGGTCCCAACATTCTGAATATTGGTCCCGAAAGAGAAAAACTTGACACATTTGGTCCCAAAATCGAAAAAGCCAACACATTTGGTCCCACCCACGTTAAATGTTGACGGAACGACTCACGTGCGTGTCGCGTGGTTATACGCACACACGACTTTATTGAGGACACCCACCGAGAATTTTTTTTGAACATTAAAATGCCAATTCTGCCCCTCAGCCGTGATTAGTACACCCACCTCCCATTTCATTACAGAATCGCCTCCATCGTCTTCGTCTTCATCACTTCACCTTCTTCATATCTCCAGCGGACGACAGCGACGGCCACAAATTCAGATCTCTCCGTCTTTTTATCCATCGTCTTCGTCTTCATCACTTTGACCAAATTAGCAATCTAGCAAAAGATTCACACAATTTTGCACCATTTACCCAAATATCTTCCCAAAAATAAGTAAGACTCCCATCCCCTAAATTTTTAACCAAATTAGCATCAAACTAGTTACATGTTGGGTTTGAAACAAATAGACCTGAAAGAGTTTTCCACCAATTTGACTTATTTTTTTCTAGCAGCTCTGCCCATTGTTCCTACAACCGAACCTATCCCGTATTTCGATTTAAGGATCCTTACCCAATATAAATCGGGTTTAGCCCGAATTCTCCATGCCCATCTGCCAAGGAGAGACATATTGAAAGAATCCAAATTTTTAACTGAGCCCGCCTGCAGCCTTTGAATTGCAGATATCATTCCAAGAAACCCATGGAATGCACGATGATTTCGCACGCCCCCCCCCCCCCCCAAATTGCCCCAAAGAAAATTTATTTGGAGCTTGATGAGTTCACTCATGGTTTGTTTTGATATGCGATAAAAGGATAGATAATAGATGGGTAGTGAATTGAGTACCGCGTTGAGAAGCACGATTCTGCCTCCGAATGAAATCTGACGATCCTCCCACAGTTTCAAACTGTTCTGAACTTTCTTAATTATAATTTTCCAAGCATCCAGTCTGTGGTGGTTGTGGCCTACGTGAATACCAAGGAAATTCATAGGAAAGGAACCCACGCCACATCCCAGGAAAAAGGTCATTCCATTTTGCAAGTCACCATCTACGTTCACCGAAAAGTTACTAAAATGCATTTCAGTGCCCAAATGTTCTTTGTCGATGCCTCGCCCACAAGGATGGTATCGTCTGAATATTGTAGATGGGTGACCAGAACTTGATTACAACCCACCAAAGCTGCGTCAAATAGCCCGATAGCCGAGGCCTGATTAAATTAATCAGGATACTAAGGCCCTCGGCTGCAATAATGAACAACAAGGGCGAGAGTGGATCCCCTTGTCTCAAACCACGCTCTAGCTTGAACTTTTCGTAGGGCTTCCATTCACAAGGACGGAGGCGGATGCCGTAGTGACACATTCCATATATGATCCATTTATCGAACCCCATTGCTCTCATCATATCCCTAAAAAACCCCAATTTACTGAATCGAAGGCCTTTGCAAAATCAATTTTAAAGAGGAGTCTTTCGAGCTTCTTCTTTTTGGCCTCGTCAATAACCTCATTAAGGATGAGCACGCCGTCTAAAATCTTCCTTCCATGGATAAATGTTGTTTGGTTCTCAGATATTACCTTCCCAATAATACCAGCGAGTCGTCGAGCAAGAACTTTGGCAATCACTTTATAGTAACTACTGATCATGGATATTGGACGAAAGTCCCTGATACTAGTGGCGCCTTGTTTCTTTGGAATTAGAGCAATAAAAGAGGGGTTAAAGCCTTTGACGAACTTCCCATTTAAATGAAATTCTGCTAACAGATTATGAAACTCATATGTTGCAGCAAGTGCCAGTTTTCCTTAATAAAGGCAAAAGTAAATTCTGCTAACAGATTATGAAACTCCACACACCGCATACCACAAAATAATCTCAACTATATATATCATTGATTTTGTCCCTTTTTTCTTTTTTATATTGAATTAGAGGATATTTTTCTTGCAGATCATGCTTTTCCTGCAGATCTGTGTTTGTGTGTCAGTGTGTGTGAGTGGATAGGGGAAGGGGAAAAGAGCTAACCTTGAATACTTTATATCTTTCAAGATTTAGTTTTTCCTTGTATATATATATGTGTTGCACGATTGAGTTACAATTTTTAGAAAGATGAAAAAAGAAATCCAAAAGGGTGGCAAAATAGGAGGGCAGAAGTCTCTGAAAATTTTCTTCAGACATTTTCTTTCCGTTTAATTAACCATTTTCTAATTTTTCCGCTATCCTTGATTAATAAAATTAAAGGCATGCATATATAATTGCTTTTTCTCATTTTCATTTTTGACCATGTTGATGTCTTACATTGAACTAGAGGACATTTTTCGTGTAGATCTGTATATGTGCATGTATGCTTTAAAATTGAGAAGCAACTTTTTATGTTTCAAGATTTCATATACAGGGGTTATGCAAAGGTTTTCCTTAAGGTGATGAGTTTTCTCAAGTCTCTTTGGTGGGTTCCATTGAGTGAACATTTTTGCTGAATATTTTGGACTCCTTCCGTCCACACTCAATATGCATTTTTTTCCTTTTCTAGTTATCGACACTTAATATGCACATTTTACTTTTTAATTTACACATCTACGTACTTTTTACGTACATAGACTATATGAATTTAATTTTTTTTAAATCCGTCCACAAGAAAAGTGCATATTAAGTGTGGACAAAGGGAGTACTTCGATCTCGTCCAGGTCAACAAGATCTGAATGCCTAGAGAAATAAGCTAAGTGAACGAAGATCAACCTATTAAGAAGAACAAAATATATACTGGAGATTCATATAAAAGAAGAAGGCTTGTATAGTACAACTAATTGTGTGTTTGTAAATTAAGCCATATATATATTTTTTTAAAATTACAACTTTTAAATAGTTAGTAACGTCTCATCTACATCTACATCTACATAACAAGTTCTCAAAAAGTACATCATCCACAAGTTCATCTTTCGCCACGGCAACAAATTAACTCTACGCATCCCATCTTCATCCATCCAAGTAGTCTAGCGGGTGCATGACAACCATCTCCGGCGTCTATATGTGCTTTGGATTTTGCACCCTAACATGTGAGTTGCTGACGAACCACTCCATGTAATCATCAGAACATTGCCACGGGAAATGAGCACGCCTACCAAGACGATCGACTGAAAGCAAATGAGCATCCATTCGATCTATTAAAGTATCTAGCAAGAGCAGTCCAAGCTGCCTTCATATCTTGCTTCAATAGATAAGGCATCCATTCTATTAAGCCATATATATGAACTTTGATTCATAATGTTGTTTAAAACTTGGCTTGGAAATTAAGGATCATTTCTTGGAAGTGATGTTTTGATGTTGAAATTAATTAAACTACATATTTATGAATATGATGAACAAACTCTCTACTGTTTTTATTTCAGTTCATTAACTTGATATTTATCGTTCAATTTATGTACACACTCGAGCCTGACTAACTGAATAACCCATATTTAATGTACATTATCTTTTAAATTTTGTAAAAGTGGAATAAATCGAATCTAAATTAAATAATCCAAAATGTCACATGAATTGCAAATGAGTTGCACAATCATTGTACATTTACAGATTTTAAAAACATAGTGTCTTACATTCGCACATTTGTAAATCTATAAATTTAGGACAATTGTGCAACTCACACGCAATTTGAGATCGATTTGGGCTAATTTGGGCTCAATTGTCCTATATTTACAAAATGAAAAATATAATGTCCTACATGCATTCACAAGCTCGTAAAACACAATCCCCTAAGTTACATGTCTAAAATTACATTTTCCCATTATTATTATCTCCCATTGCCTTTAATAAAAAATAATTAAATTAAATGATAAGGTATTATATCACAATATTGTTTTGGTACAAAATTTTGTGTGTGGCTGGACGAATATTTTAATTTAAGGGTAATTAGACGGTTTTAAATCATTATCCAAATTCTTATAATTTTAAAATTTGAGAGTAGGAGAGAAAAATAAGAAAAGAATAAGAGAGAGAAAAATGGGAGAGAACTGAAAAAACAATATAAAAAACTGTAAAAGAAAACTGTGCAGAAAAAAATAATTGTAAATTTTAAGAAAATTAGAAAGAAAGAAAAGTAAGACGCCACGATGGATACGGAAGATTCAGAAATATAGTAATTAAGGGTAGATACGGAGGATTCAGAAATATAGTAATTAAGGGTAGATACGGACACTACACTCTTCTATCTCTCTACTCTAGCGGCTCTCCTTGAAGATTCAAGCTTCATTGTGTTTCTTTCTCAGGTAATTTTCTTGTCTCTTTCTTCCCCCAAGTAAGTGCTCATGTCTGAATAATTGCACAACTATGAAAATCAAGCTTCATAGTGTTTGAATTATACTGAAAATGATTTGACTATCGCTAGATCTGCAATTTATGGCAGCTTTTTCATCTAGATTTGTTGAATAACCCTACGTTTACCAATATTTTTTGGGAAAAAAAATCTATTCGATTATCAGTTGCTATAATCACAGATATATATGTTTTAGGAATTAAGAAATTCAATTATGTGTTGCTATATTCTATTTAAGATATGCTCATTTTTTAAATACTACTAGTATTTACTTATTGACTGTGCTCGCATAAATGATGTTGATTATTAATTATTAAAAGATTGTGAATAGGTTCATTAAGCTTCACTTTAGGGTTTATGGTTTAGGGCTTAGGGTTTTTTTGTAATTGTTTTGACTGTAATTCGTACTCTGGTACATATTGCTTTACATATTGTTTATGTTTGTTCCCGAACAAATTCACAGCTGAAACAACTTCAAATTCACAGTCCCTTCAGGCATTAATCTTGAATTGCGGCCTTTCTTCAGGTGATTTTTTTAATTATGCTTGTTTTTGTTTTTTGTTTTCCTTTAGCTGTTTTCTTATAATTTTATATCTCATGGCTTGCATTAAGTTATAGAAGAGAATTTTATCTGCAGATCCAATCATTAATCTTGTTCTTTTTATGATGTAATTAATTTTAGGAAAGAGATGCAAACAATTAGTTTTTCCCATAATATGTAATTTATATAAATGACAATATATAAGAAACAATCTAAATTTGGGATCTAGTGCCGTATGTAGCGCAAGGTGGTTATTTATTGAATATGTAATATATATAGTGGCGCGTTTTGGTTGAAAAATGATTTTGTTTATCGCCGCATGAAACATGTTATTTGAGACGGTATTACACTTTGTGCATGCGTGCGTATGAAATATTAGTATTTCTATTTTTTTTTTGGAAACGGCAAATAAATTAAATTACTAGGGTATCAGGAATACCCCGATGAAAAGAGTTGCAATTTTTTTGGATTTCGAATCCGGGAGTGTGTAAGGAACGCATCCAGCGCTGTTTTTCTGTTAGTGATTTCGTTGTTCTGGCCTTGCTGTATTTTTTTTTCCTTGTTCCTGCTTGAGTTGTTAGCTGGTCTGCTGGTTTGTACGTGTTGTTGGAGAGATTATATTCTGCATGTGCTCGTTTGGGCCTGGTTCGTAATCACTCAGTTTGTGTCTCTTGTATTCGGGAGGCAGTATCCCTTGCTGTTCATAAAAAAAAAAAAGGAGCATTGAAGAGACTAATATTCTTGAAAAGGAATTGGCACCAACATAATTGATTCTAACCCCTTTATGTCTTACATTGAATATCTTTGTTGCAGATCATCTATATAGGTATGGCAGAATGGGATGCTGTGCATGATTTAAAAAGAAATGGAAGTAAGAGGGAATCGTTGCAAATGGAAATAGATGAAATGAAACGATTTATGAATGAGAACGAGTTAGGTGGAAGCTACTGTAATATTCTGCGTCTTATATTAGACAATGCTGAACAATCTCATCCACAAGGCCAGAAGGCTGCTGCAGGAGCTAAAAATGGCCAAAAGAAATCCCCACAAGTAATTCTGATAGATGATGATGATGACGACGCTGATCTACCTTGTCCGAAAGTGCCTTTAATAAGATTTCACGACGTATGTCTACTAATATTCCTTGTACGTGTCTGACTCCTTCCTTTTGGTTTTTCTAACATTGGTATATGATTAACAGGAGGAGGCTGGTGGGAGTAATCCGGTGCCAAAACGATCTCGTCCAGATCTGAAATCCAAGACAGAGAAGCCAAGGAAATCTAATAAGAAAGATCAGAAGAAAAAGACACCCGAGATTCAAATAGAGGAGGATGGTACCAGTGAGAAGAATAAGACACTGGAGATTCGGATAAAAATAGAAGGCCAGAAGGCTGCAGGTACCAATTATAATCCCGTGTCAAAACGGGCTGCTCCATCTCAACTAACCAAGACACAGAAATTTCCGGAAGTGATTATGATTCAGGATGACGATGAGGATGAGGATTGATATTGAATTGTCTGATCCAAAACAGTCCCATTGGTAAATGGGAAAAAAGATTAGCCATTCTCCGTTGTTTTTTCTTTTGGGTTCAGCTTAGTAAATGAGAAAAATGGAAAACTACATATATCTTCTTAACTCATGTTTTATTTTAACAATTTAATAATTTAAGTTGTAACAGAAATCTCTTGCTCATTGATATTCAAATTTTGCAATTTGTGTAGTAGTATCCAAAATACCACCGTCTATGCCATTTCCGTTGAACTTGTTTACAATTTCTATGATTAATTTTTTTATCTAAAATACCGTACTGTATAATTGGAAGTTTTGTCTGCTGATGAGTCGAAAGCTGGTTAATCTCGATGATGTGTCATTTTCAGGATATATCTATCGCACATGTCGTGTCATTTTCAGCGTTTTGTCTATGGCCAGTTGAAATTCATTTTGGTCTTATAATTTTCGGGAAGGGTCCCAAAAAAGTTAAGTTTATTCAAATTTAATCTCATATATATTTTCTTAATTGGTCCAATTTTGGTCTCAACTCACCCGTTTCCCTCGATTTTACACCTCATGTGCCAAAAAACACGTGCCTCAAAATGATGTCGTACTTCAAATTCCGTTGACTTTGAGACCAAAATGAGAAAAAAAAAAGGCTGAACCGGCGGTTCGAATCCGTAATCGCCGGTTTTAATCGGATGAACATGTCTAGGTTTTAAATGGACCAATTATGGAGTTATGGATTACTTTGAAAAACTTAACATTTTTATAACCTTCCGCGGAAAAAGTAAAAGTTATAGGACTAAAATGGATTTTAACCATGAATAAATGCAATGAAAAAAAATATATATGCAATGGAACAGTAAACAAAGACATTGCTAGGAATGATCTTTTCATTTCAGGATACAAAATACATTTTCTTTTGTTAGTGCTCTTATATAGACAAAAGAGGGAAGGACTAGAAGCTATATAATGTTGTTGCAACATGATCGGCCCTAGCTTAATGACAAAAAGTTAACAACCTCTTAAACCACTGTGATTTATTTTGATACCCTGAAGAGTGGTAATCAGCTGCATCCATCACTATATCCATGCACCTAGGGTTTCACTTGCATGTGCTCAATTGCACGGAATCTAGATCACTTACCATGCCCCTTCAATTCGAGGGAGCTAGGTCTTGTGGACTTCTTTCAGTTTTTTCCGCAAAAGGAGTGAAGAATTGCCCAGAGAGAGGTTTAGTGAGGATGTCCGCAACTTGGTCAATACTTTGAACATGAAGAACCTAAAGCTCCTTGTTTATCTTTTATCAAATGAAATGGAAGTTTGATCTTGAGTGAATTACAAGCTAGATTGGCAGCAAGAGAGAGATAGGCCTCTAGGTGTATATTGCCAGGGATACTCAAAATGATGAGTGAATTCAAGGGGATTAGGAATATGGAAGATACATAGACTCTGGAACAATTGAGGAATGAGATTACACACCTGCTAAACTAGGACTTGCACACCAATCATTGAAAGAAACATAGGCTGGACATGCTTTGTCTTGGGAGAAAATGTTCCAGGACACCCTAGCTCTAATCTCGTCAAAGTTCTTCTCAGGTTTGGGCTCCTCGTTTGCAAAAGCCTTCCCGTTTCGAGCTTTCCAGATGAACCACACAATCATACACCAAATGCACTCTAAAATGAATTTCTTTTGCCTGATCCCAATTAATCCGCAGAATTGATGAAAATGTGATGCAGGTCTGGAGTGTAGTGCCGAGTTGAGGTTGAACCATGCAAGAAAAACATAGTCGCCAGAGTTTCGAAGAGCGAACAGAGCATCATCTTGAAGATCGAACCTGTGATGGTGGGGGCATCCGTTGGCCTTGGTATGTTGATTTGGATGTGTACCTCCCATCTTTTGACAGCTTCAATTTATATGAGTCAAGGGTGTGCTCATGTAAATTAGTAGTATCCAACAAGCAGTGTAATTGAAAGACAAGGTTTTCTTCCCATATGAATAATTCTCTCCTCCACATTATATTCATGACTTTCCAAGTACCGTTCAACCATTCACTAGATTCACTAATCATAACCTCTAGCTTTATTAGTGCAGATAGAGAATTATCTAGGAAAAAGTTCACGTAAATTTATCTCGTCTAACCATCTATCTTTCCAAAAGGAGGAAAGACTCCCGTCTCCCAAAGTTTTAATTAAGTTGGACCCGAACCAGTGGCTGAGCGAATTTGTGGGGAAGAGGTCGGTCAAATTCTTCCACCAACTCGAGAAGTTGTTCCTGTTCGCCGTATAAGTAGGTTCCTCCATCGAAGATAAGTCGTATTTTGATCCGAGTATCCTTACCCAAAAAGAATTGGGTTCAGCCCAAATCCTCCATGCCCACCTGCCAAGAAGAAAATTGTTAAAGAGTTCAATTTTTTTCACACCTAAACATCCCTCCGTTTTTTGTCTACAAACATCATTCCATGAAATTTTTGTAGAGTCTACAAAAATGGTTTTTTCCAATCATCACTAATCATGTAATAATATATATCTATGAAATAAAAAAGATGTATAGGAAATTTTGGATACAAATTCATCCAAAATTAATAAAATTGTTGAACAATGTGACTTATATTTAATAGTTTGCATGTTTCACAATTCTTCCAACATTTGGGGTTACTCTATGTAAAATACTAAAAACAAATAAATAAATGAAAGTTGTTGGGAGGAATTGAACCTGAGTTTGGGCAAAATAAAACTCTATTTAATTTTGTCAAAACATTGGGCCAAAACATTGGACCAACAGTACAATATTACAAGAGTATATATTGTAAATAATTTAAATATTTCGTTGGGCATCTATTTTATGGTGATTAATTTCAACTTGGATCCTGAGAAATTCATTTGTAACGAGCCAACACCACAGTCGAGAAATGATGTCACTTCCTTCTGTAATTCCGCATCCATATTAATGCCTAGAAGGCTACATTTGGAGAAGTTGATTTTGAGGCACGAAAGACGCTCAAAATTTATTAGCAAACATTTTAGTGCTCATATGTTTTTGGTAGGTGCTTCTCCCACTAATATAGTGTCGTCAGCATATTGCATATTGTAGATGGGAGATAGAAATGTTGTTTCAGCCGATTGAAATTGCATCATACACGCCCGAGGACGTGGCCCTATTAATCAATACGCTTAGGCCCTCAGCTGCAATAATGAACAGTAACGGAGAAAGGGGGTCGCATTGTCTTAAACCGCATCCGAGTTTAAACTCGTTTGAGGGGCTACCATTAACTAAGACGGAGGCAAATGCGGAGGATATGCATTCTCGAATCCATTTATGCTAGTATTAAGTAGTATTAGGGTAGTTTATCTTGGTAGTTATAAACCTCTTGATAGTTGTAACTACTCATTCCTATCCTCTTGTAACCTCTCTTATAAATACTCTAATACAAGCCTTTGACTCTCACTTTAGAGAGTCTTTCTATTCTACATGGTATCAGCCTAACTCTTCTGGGTTGTTTCTCTCCCCCTCTTTCTCGCTTTTTCTTGCTCATATATTCTATGGCCGATCCTCCGGCTACCACCACCTCCGTCTTTGATGCCACCCTAACCCTCCATGCTATGACTCATCTAGTCACCATCAAGTTAAAACCCACAAATTATCCAATGTGGTTTCGCCAAGTCCATCCGCTTCTTGTTACTCAGAAGTTCTTGCCCTATGTTGATGGTTCCTCGTCGGCCCCTCCCACCACCGTCACCACTAATGGTGCTTCCTCTTCTAATCCACTCTACACGACTTGGTATTCTCGTGATCAAATAGTAAGTGTCTTCTTGACGTCCACTCTCACCGAGGAGGCCATGGCAGTTACGGTCGGCTGCTCAACATCTCTAGAAATTTGGAATGCCCTCGCTGAGGCATTCAATCAGCCCTACAAGGCTCGTGAATTGCGTTTAAAGGATGAGCTTCAACTCATCAAGAAAGGCTCAAGATCTGTTTCTGATTATGGGACCGCTTTTAAATATTTGTGCGATCAGCTTTCCTCTATGGGCTGCACTCTTGATTCTACAGATAAATCTCATTGGTTTCTACGTGGTCTGGGACCAGATTTTCACAGCTTCTCCACCGCTCAAATCAACATCTCGCCTCTCCCCTCGTTTTCAGATCTGCTCGCCAAGGACGAATCTCATGATCTCTTCACACGTTCACTTGAAACTCCTTCTGCTTCGTCGCAGTCGCCTGCCTTTCTTGCTCGCTCCTCGGCATCTTCTGTGTTAGGTCGCCCTCCTGCTCGCCAGAAATTTGGTCGAGGTCGCCCTCCTACTCGTGGTTATTCAGGACGAGGGCGAGGACGTGCTCGATCGTCTCCTCGCTGCCAAATCTGCAGATTTGACGGCCATTATGCTTCAACCTGTCCCCAGCGCTATGAATCCTCCTCTCCTCGCCAAGCGAACATCGTTGGTTCCTTTCCTCGAAATGATTCTGCTCGCCTTGCTAACCTTTCGGACTGGTATGTTGATACTGGGGCATCCTCGCACATGGTTCCCTCCTCGGCTGTTCTTGATTCGTCCTCGCCCTACACCGGATCTGATAGAGTCGTCGTCGCAAACGGTAATATCCTTCCAATTACTCACACTGGTACTCATCTCTACAATTCTGACTTAACTTTCTCAAATGTTCTTGTTGTTCCCTCCATTACAAAAAATCTTCTCTCTGTAAGTAAATTGACCAATGACTTTCCTGTTCGTCTTATCTTTTCTAACAATTCTTTTGAAATTCAGAATCGGACTACAGGTTTGACCCTTGCTCACGGCAGACTTGATCATGGTTTATATGTTCTGGAAAAATGTCACTCTAGCTTTGCTTCCTCTTTACATGCTCGCTCGAACCATAGCTCTTTTGAAATATGGCATAGTAGGTTAGGGCATGTTGCTTTTGATGTTGTAAATACACTTAAACAGAAAGGACATATTTCTACAACTTCTTTGCTACCACGGCCTATTATTTGCTCGGCATGTCAAAAATCTAAGAGTACTCGGCTTTCTTTCTCTATAAACTCGAAACGTGCTTCTAATGTTCTTGACATTATCCATTGTGACTTATGGGGTCCTTCACCTGTTAAATCTCATGATGGTTTTCGCTATTATGTTGTGTTCATTGATGAACATTCTCGATTTACTTGGTTTTATCCCCTCCGTCAAAAATCTGAATTTGTTTCCACCTTTGTTATTCCCACCACCTGTTTGTTGGCTGCGACATGGCCAATAAAATCTGGAGGCTGATTTTATCATGGTTCGACAATAGCTCGCCGATGCAGAACGACATAATTTCACACTTTCATCAATTATGTGGTATTGCCGGCTTCAAGCGTAAAGAGTCCATCTTGGAATGCATGTGCTGCTTGACGGTATGGTTTGTATGGAACGCTAGAAATAAGAAGATCTTCTCAAACGAGGAGCCAAAACCGGAAAAACTGTTTGACGAAATTAGAGCAAAGGCCTGGAGTACTTTTTGTATACATAATGAATGCTCTAGTTCGACCTCTTTTCACGACTGGTGTGCTAGCCCGAGAGCAGCCTGCGCATAAGGGGTCCTTATTTAGATAGTAGTCTAATCTGGTGTTGTTTCATTTCTTGGCACTGTATTACCGTTTGGAAGTTGTAACTGGACTATTTTTCTAGAGTACTCCTGGTACTCTATAATTCTCAATATAACCTTTTTTCCTTTCAAAAATAAATAATTAGTTTGATGAAATATAGCGATAAAATATTTTAATTTTGTCGCAAATATTAATTGGGTGCTCATTTGGCATTGCACTATTTGGAACTTGTGGATTTGGAGAAACAATATTATTTTCAAAGGAGGAACTCTCTTTATTAAAGATGTGGTTGCAGCGATTCAAAGAACGTCGTTTTTTTGGTTGAGGGCTCATAATTTTCTGCAACTTTGGTCTAGTTTTTCTGGTTGGAATCGTCTTCCTAGTCATTGTACGTATATTGTAATCTTTTGGTTCTTTTAACGGATTGGGGTTCAGTGAGATTGCTCTTGTACTGAATCTTTCAATCACTTGTACTGTTTATTCTTCTTCGGGGAGCATCTCTGGTGTTGTCCTCTTTAATTCAAGTTCTTTAGCTTTTTCCAAAAAAAAAAAAAAAACGCACATGTCGCCGTTATAGGATATGGTAAGAGAAACCTTATTGCCGTTATAAGCCTGAAATTGAACGTGAGGCGTATCCGACTTCTTTTGTTGACTCTGGTGTGCATGCTTGGTTATTCAATTGGATCATGACTTCCTTTCCAATATATGCACTAGTCAAGATATTTATTATGAAGGGCAATTAAACTCAATTCTTGTTTTAATATCAAACAAA
The DNA here is from genome assembly GCA_963675135.1 of Galeopsis tetrahit. NCBI lineage: Eukaryota > Viridiplantae > Streptophyta > Magnoliopsida > Lamiales > Lamiaceae > Galeopsis > Galeopsis tetrahit. The sequence continues at coordinate 53,619,257 of OY776131.1, read as the reverse complement.
GTAAAACATACACTTTATCACTCAATTACACATTGAATTCACCAATATTAAAAACATTAAATACCAACAAAATCAAATAAAAAAAATATAGTAAAGATGTATTATTTTCAATCCAACTTTCTATTACATTATAAGAAAAAATAAAAGAATTTTAATATAGAAGTTTTTCTTGAAGCTTTTCTGGTGAAGAAGAAACGGTTTTCTCTAGAATTTAAAGAGATTTGAACGCAATTTTTTTAATGCACATAAAACTAATCAAACAAGTTGATAACTAAAAATAAATATGTCTAATAACCCTGTCTGTTATATTCAATTTTAGGGTTTAGATTTTAGGGTTTTAAGTTTATGGCTTAGGGTTTTTTTGTAATTCTTTTGACTGTAATTCTTTTTATCGAGTTCACAGCTGAAACACTCCTGTCTCTTTCTGAACTCCTTCAGGCATTAATCTTGAATTTTTTGTCTATTAACAAATGTACAGATCTTTGGAATTAGTGTTTCAAAAAGGGTGTGTATTGACAAGTACACACTTAAATAATAAATGATGCACACTTAAACAAAAGAGATGCATGACCAAAAGTGCATTTTTCTCCAAATAATCATTGTATTTACAAATACAATACTAAAATATTCATACTTTATAATTCGCAAACGAATGGAGTAACAAAGTGGAGTAAAATGCACTTCATTACACTTATATTGAAATTGCAAGTTAGAGAAAAAAAGTAATTTAAATTTAATTTCTTTTGATAAATATAAATATATTATGTAATTCAATTTAAAAAAAAATGATGTGAAGAGAGAAAAGAGAAATTATAAAAAATGAACCAGTTATTAATTGTGAAACGTAGAGAGAGAAAATACAAAATAATAAAAAAAATAGAAATTGCTAAAAAAAATTGGATAAAGCGACATAGAGAGAAAAGATTCAGAATTAGCCCTAAGGGAATATATACGGACATTACACTCTTCTATCTCTCTACTCTACTCTAGCGGTCTCTTCTTGAAGATTCAAGCTTCATTGTGTTTCTTTCTCAGGTAATTTTCTTGTCTCTTTCTTCCCCAAGTAATTGCTCATGTCTGAAAATCAAGCTTCATTGTGTTTCAATCGTCTACGATACACATACATCAGCTTTGAATTATACTGAAAATGATTTGACTATCGCTAGATCTGCAATTTATGGTAGCTTTTTCATCTATAATCACAGATATGTTTTAGGATTTAAGAAATTCAATTATCTGTTGATTATTAATTATTAAATGATTATGAATAGGTCTGTCTGTAACAGACGATATATATTAACATATTGTTATTCATTAAGCTTCACTTTAGGGTTTAGATTTTAGGGTTTATAGTTTAGGGCTTAGGGTTTTTTGTAATTGTTTTGACTGTAATTCTTTTTTCTCGAGTACACAGCTGAAACACTCCTGTCTCTTTCAGAACTCCTCCTCCAACAACTTCAAAACAGTCCCTTCAGGCATTAATCTTTGAATTGCGGCCTTTCTTCAGGTGATTTTTTTAATTATGCTTGTTTTTGTTTTTTTTTCCTTTTGCCGTTTTCTTATAATTTTATATCTCATGCCTTGCATTAAGTTATAGAAGAGGATTTTATCTGCAGATCCAATCATTAATCTTGTTCTTTTTATGAAGTTAATTTTAGGAAAGAGATGCAAACAATTATTTTTCCCTAAAATATGTAATTTAATTATATAAATGATGACAATAAGAAACAATCTAAATTTGGGATCTAGTGCCATATGTAGCCCAAGGTGGTTATTTAATGAATGTGTAATAAATATATAGAGTGGCGCGTTTTGGTTGAAAAATGATTTTGTTTATCGTCGTGCGAAACATGTACGTTATTTGAGACGGTATTACACTGTCTGCGTGCGTATGAAATATTTGTATTTTGATTTTTTAGTGCAAAATACAAAAAAAAAAAAAAAAAAAACAGATTCAGAGTCAGATGAATTCCTTCCAATTTATGACTGGAATAGGAAGAATCTCTTTCAATTTATGATATGAAGTCGGACAAATCGCCTCCATTGGTACATCTCAATGTGGTGATGTGGATTCATGTTAATTTGATTCTCAAATGCGCATTTCTTGTTCCTGCTTGAGTTGTTAGCTGGTCTGCTGGTTTGTACGCGTTGTTAGAGAGTTTATATTATATTCTGCATATATGTGTTTGTTTGGGCCTGGTTCGTAATTGCTGAGTTTGTGTCTCTTGTATTCGGGAGGCAGTACCCCTTGCTGTTCAAAACAAAAAAAGGAGCATTGAAGAGACTAATCTTGAAAAGGAAGGCACCAACATAATTGATTCTAACCCTTGATGGCTTACATTGAATATTTTTCTTGCAGATCATCTATATAGGTATGGCAGAATGGGATGCTGTGTCCGATTTAAAAAGAAATGGAAGTAAGAGGGAATCTTTGCAAATGGAAATAGATGAAATGAAACGATTTATGAATGAGAACGAGTTAGGTGGAAGCCACGGTAAAATTCTGCGCCTTATATTAGAGAATGCTGAACAATCTCATCATCCACAAGGCCAGAAGGCTGCTGCAGGAGCTCAAAATGGCCAAACGAAATCCCCACAAGTAATTCTGATAGATGATGATGATGATGACGACGCTGATCCACCTGGTCCGAAAGAGCCTTTAAAAATATTTCACGACGTATGTCTACTAATATTCCTTGTACGTGTCTGACTCCATCCTTTTGGTTTTTCTAACATTGGTATATGATTAACAGGAGGAGGCTGGTGGGAGTAATCCGGTGCCAAAACAATCTCGTCCAGATCTGAAATCCAAGATAGAGAAGCCAAGGAAATCTAATATGAAAGATCAGAAGAAAAAGACACCTGAGATTCAAATAGAGGAGGATGGTACCAGTGAGAAGAATAAGACACTGGAGATTCGGATAAAAATAGAAGGCCAGAAGGCTGCAGGAACTCAAAATGGCCAAAAGAAATCTCCACAAGGAATTCTAATAGATGATGATGATGATGACGATGCTGATCTACCTGGTCTGAAAGAGCCTTTAAAAAGATTTCACGACGTATGTCTACTACTAATTCCAGCTTGTACGTGTCTGGCTCCTTCCTTTTTGTCTTTCTAACATTTGTATATATATGATTAACAGGAGGAGGCTGGTGGGAGCAATCTGGTGCCAAAACGATCTCGTCCAGATCTGAAATCAAGGACAAAGAAAGATGAGAAGAACAAAATAGAAGTACAAGCTGGCCAGGAGGATGAGAAGAATAAGACACTGGAGATTCGAATAAAAATAGAAGGCCAGAAGGCTGCAGGTACCTGCAGTAATCCCGTGTCAAAACGGGCTGCTCCATCACAACCACGTCCAAAAGACAAGGGTGGGAGTGTCATCTCTGAGAATCCTGCAGAAGTGGAAATCCTAGATGATGATGATGATGATGCCGAGAACGCTGTCTTTAGAAATGATGTCTTAAAGGTTCTTAGAAAACCATTTGACATGGAGGAGTACGACAGGCTTAAGGAGGCAATCAAAGCTGGATCTTACCTTCATCACCATCAAGGTTCGTCAAAGATCCCACCTAAATTCATGCATAATCTAAATAGTGAAATATAAAATGGAACACTACATCTTCCTTGTGCGTTCGCTAAATAGTCTGGAGCCTTGGGGATTTTAATAAAGTATTCTTGGGCACGCTAGCTAACATATCCTTCACTGAATGCAGATCTTAATACAGTACTGCAATCCCGACGTAAACCAGAAAAACAATTGGCCATTCTCCGTGGTTTTTTCTTTTGGCTCCAGGTTGGTAAATATATTTCTATTTTCCTTCTTAATTTGATACGCATCATATAAACTATTTAGCAAATCATGATAATCAATTTGTTAAGTGAAGCTTTATCTATTTTAGGAAATCAAATGTGCATTGTTATTGCAAACTTTTCATTTCTGATTGATATATCATTTTAGGTTTATAAATCACAGCGTATGAATTTTTTGAATTTGACTCGTGATGTTGTTCAGAACTTGACTCGCAAAGGAGCATTTCGTCCATGGAACGATCGTGTTTGCCTTGAAGTTGTTCCTGACCATGAGGAATGAGAATTAATTTCTTGGAAGTGATGCTTTAATGTTTAAATTAAACTGCAATGTTTTTATTTCAGTTGAACAAACTCTGTAATGTTTTTATTTCAGTTATTTAACTTGATATTTCTCATTCAATTTATGTACACCCTATTTGAATATTATTAATTTTATCTCCAGCTGCCTTGATTACATCTGAAATTTAAATTTATATAAGTATAATATTAAATGAAATGATAAAAGAATTATTTTGCAATTGTTTGTGTGTAAAATTGGGTGCAGGTGATTCATTTGGAAACAAAACCAAAAGTGGTGACATCCTCAGGCAATCATGGCTTCAATTAAATTAGGTGTGGGATATATCAAATATGACATGGTTATTAGACATATTTATTTTTAGTTATCAACTTGTTTCATTAGTTTTATGTGTAATAAAAAAATTGCGTTCAAATCTCTTTTAATTCTAGAGAAAACCGTTTCTTCTTCACCAGAAAAGCTTCAAGAAAAACTTCTATACCAAAATTCTTTTATTTTTTCTTATAATGTAATAGAAAATTGGATTGAAAATAACACATCTTTACTATTTTTTTTTTTCAAGATTAGTGTGAAAATCCTAGACTAGTTTGCATGTAATGGGGGCTGCTATATCTAATCATATTGTTATGCTATATTTCCACTATATTTTTTTTCAAGATACAATTCTTTAACTATACTTGTTCCCCTTTTTTAGTACCACTGGTACTCCCATTAATCAATATATCATTTTTGCTGTCCAAAAAAAAAAAATTATGCTTTTTTTGTTTTTTTTTTTCCTTTTGCTGTTTTCTTATAATTTTATATCTCATGGCTTGCATTAAGTTATAGAAGAGGATTTTATCTGCAGATCCAATCATTAATCTTGTTCTTTTTATGATGTAATAAATTTTAGGAAAGAGATGCAAACAATTATTTTCCCTAAAAAATGTAATGTATATAAATGACAATATAATATATAAGAAACAATCTAAATTTGGGATCTAGTGCCGTATGTACGTAGCTCAAGGTGGCTATTTACTGAATATGTAATACATATAGTGGCGCGTTTTGGTTGAAATAAGATTTTGTTAATCGTCGCACGAAACATGTACGTTATTTGAGACGGTATTACACTTTGTGCGTGCGTGCGTATGAAATATTTGTATTTATATTATATTCCGCACTTGCTTGTTTGGGCCTGGTTCGTAATCGCTGAGTTTATGTCTCTTGTATTCGGGAGGCAGTACCCCTTGCTGTTCAAAAAAAAAAAAAAAAAAAGGAGCATTGAAGAGACTAATCTTGAAAAGGAATTGGCACCAACATAATTGATTCTAACCCCTTTATGTCTTAAATTGAATATTTTTGTTGCAGATCATCTATATAGGTATGGCAGAATGGGATGCTGTGTCTGATTTAAAAAGAAATGGAAGTAAGAGGGAATCTTTAATTTGCAAATGGAAATAGATGATATGAAACGATTTATGAATGAGAACGAGTTAGGTGGAAGCCACGGTAAAATTCTGCGTCTTATATTAGACAATGCTGAACAATCTCATCCACAAGGCCAGAAGGCTGCAGGAGCTCAAAATGGCCAAAGAAATCTCCACAAAGTGATTATTTACTGAATAAGATCAGCAGCAGCAGCAGCATCCTTTCAAGAAATTAAGAACATCCGACACAACACCAAATTTGTCAAGAATGAATAATCCAGCAAGCAACAAGCTGGGAACGAGCCACATATTCTACAAAACTCGAATGTGTGCAAAATTCAACGAAGGAAAATGTTGGAATGAGGAGCACTGTACATTTGCTCATGGGGAAGACGATTTACGCGAGCCGCCTCAAAATTGGCAAGACCTCATTATAGATAAGGAAAGGGAGGACAGTTCCAGTGATGGTCAAAGAGTGTTAATAGGATGAAAATTCCTCCACCAACGGCCTTCGCCATTGATGAAGAAGCATGTGGTTGATATCCCTGAACAGAGGGAGAGCTCTGCGATACACATTGGAACTACAGCTGGAGATTTGGATCAAAAGACGACTTTTCGGAACAGTGGCGCGTTTTGGTTGAAATAAGATTTTGTTTATCGTCGCACGAAACATGTACGTTATTTGAGACGGTATTACACTGTGTGCGTGCGTGCGTATGAAATATTTGTATTTTGAATTTTTCGTGAAAATAAAAAAAAAAAAGATTTCACGACGTACGTCTACTAATATTCCTTGTACGTGTCTGACTCCTTCCTTTTGGTGTTTCTAACATTGGTATATGATTAACAGGAGGAGGCTGGTGGGAGCAATCCGGTGCCAAAACAATCTCGTCCATATCTGAAATCCAAGACAAAGAAGCCAAGTAAATCTAATAAGAAAGATGAGATGAACAAAATAGAAGTACAAGGCCAGGAGGATGAGAAGAATAAGACACTGGAGATTCGGATAAAAATAGAAGGCCAGAAGGCTGCAGGTACCTGCAGTAATCCCGTGTCAAAACGGGCTGCTCCATCTCAACTAACCAAGACACAGAAATTTCCAGAAGTGATTAAGATTCAGGATGAGGATGAGGATTGATATTGTTTGTCTGATCCAAAACAGTCCCATTGGTAAATTGGAAAAAAGATTAGCCATTCTCCGTTGTTTTTTCTTTTGGGTTCAGCTTGGTAAATTGGAAAAATGGAAAACTACATAAGTCTTCTTAACTCATGCTTTATTTTAACAATTACACTTAATAATTTAAGTTGTAACAGAAATATCTTGCTCATTGATATTCAAATTTTGCAATTTGTGTAGTAGTAAACACTTAATATCATTTAAAAATGCACTTGAATTGCAAGATTGCAACTAATACATAAAAGAATTCGACGTTTTGATTTTCTTTTTAGTAACCCATGTATTTAATCTTTTTTTTTTTTTTGAACGGAGAAAATTTGAGAAAAATGCACTTTTGGTCCCACCATCCACGGGCACTCATGATTTTGGTCCCAACATTCTGAATATTGGTCCCGAAAGAGAAAAACTTGACACATTTGGTCCCAAAATCGAAAAAGCCAACACATTTGGTCCCACCCACGTTAAATGTTGACGGAACGACTCACGTGCGTGTCGCGTGGTTATACGCACACACGACTTTATTGAGGACACCCACCGAGAATTTTTTTTGAACATTAAAATGCCAATTCTGCCCCTCAGCCGTGATTAGTACACCCACCTCCCATTTCATTACAGAATCGCCTCCATCGTCTTCGTCTTCATCACTTCACCTTCTTCATATCTCCAGCGGACGACAGCGACGGCCACAAATTCAGATCTCTCCGTCTTTTTATCCATCGTCTTCGTCTTCATCACTTTGACCAAATTAGCAATCTAGCAAAAGATTCACACAATTTCGCACCATTTACCCAAATATCTTCCCAAAAATAAGTAAGACTCCCATCCCCTAAATTTTTAACCAAATTAGCATCAAACTAGTTACATGTTGGGTTTGAAACAAATAGACCTGAAAGAGTTTTCCACCAATTTGACTTATTTTTTTCTAGCAGCTCTGCCCATTGTTCCTACAACCGAACCTATCCCGTATTTCGATTTAAGGATCCTTACCCAATATAAATCGGGTTTAGCCCGAATTCTCCATGCCCATCTGCCAAGGAGAGACATATTGAAAGAATCCAAATTTTTAACTGAGCCCGCCTGCAGCCTTTGAATTGCAGATATCATTCCAAGAAACCCATGGAATGCACGATGATTTCGCACGCCCCCCCCCCCCCCCCAAATTGCCCCAAAGAAAATTTATTTGGAGCTTGATGAGTTCACTCATGGTTTGTTTTGATATGCGATAAAAGGATAGATAATAGATGGGTAGTGAATTGAGTACCCCGTTGAGAAGCACGATTCTGCCTCCGAATGAAATCTGACGATCCTCCCACAGTTTCAAACTGTTCTGAACTTTCTTAATTATAATTTTCCAAGCATCCAGTCTGTGGTGGTTGTGGCCTACGTGAATACCAAGGAAATTCATAGGAAAGGAACCCACGCCACATCCCAGGAAAAAGGTCATTCCATTTTGCAAGTCACCATCTACGTTCACCGAAAAGACTGCATTTGTCGTAGTTAATCTTGAGCCATGAGAGTAGCTCAAAATTTACTAAAATGCATTTCAGTGCCCAAATGTTCTTTGTCGATGCCTCGCCCACAAGGATGGTATCGTCTGAATATTGTAGATGGGTGACCAGCACTTGATTACGACCCACCAAAGCTGCGTCAAATAGCCCGATAGCCGAGGCCTTATTAATCAGGATACTAAGGCCCTCGGCTGCAATAATGAACAACAAGGGCGAGAGTGGATCCCCTTGTCTCAAACCACGCTCTAGCTTGAACTTTTCGTAGGGCTTCCATTCACAAGGACGGAGGCGGATGCCGTAGTGACACATTCCATATATGATCCATTTATCGAACCCCATTGCTCTCATCATATCCCTAAAAAAACCCCAATTTACTGAATCGAAGGCCTTTGCAAAATCAATTTTAAAGAGGAGTCTTTCGAGCTTCTTCTTTTTGGCCTCGTCAATAACCTCATTAAGGATGAGCACGCCGTCTAAAATCTTCCTTCCATGGATAAATGTTGTTTGGTTCTCAGATATTACCTTCCCAATAATACCAGCGAGTCGTCGAGCAAGAACTTTGGCAATCACTTTATAGTAACTACTGATCATGGATATTGGACGAAAGTCCCTGATACTAGTGGCGCCTTGTTTCTTTGGAATTAGAGCAATAAAAGAGGGGTTAAAGCCTTTGACGAACTTCCCATTTAAATGAAATTCTGCTAACAGATTATGAAACTCATATGTTGCAGCAAGTGCCAGTTTTCCTTAATAAAGGCAAAAGTAAATTCTGCTAACAGATTATGAAACTCCACACACCGCATACCACAAAATAATCTCAACTATATATATCATTGATTTTGTCCCTTTTTTCTTTTTTATATTGAATTAGAGGATATTTTTCTTGCAGATCATGCTTTTCCTGCAGATCTGTGTTTGTGTGTCAGTGTGTGTGAGTGGATAGGGGAAGGGGAAAAGAGCTAACCTTGAATACTTTATATCTTTCAAGATTTAGTTTTTCCTTGTATATATATATGTGTTGCACGATTGAGTTACAATTTTTAGAAAGATGAAAAAAGAAATCCAAAAGGGTGGCAAAATAGGAGGGCAGAAGTCTCTGAAAATTTTCTTCAGACATTTTCTTTCCGTTTAATTAACCATTTTCTAATTTTTCCGCTATCCTTGATTAATAAAATTAAAGGCATGCATATATAATTGCTTTTTCTCATTTTCATTTTTGACCATGTTGATGTCTTACATTGAACTAGAGGACATTTTTCGTGTAGATCTGTATATGTGCATGTATGCTTTAAAATTGAGAAGCAACTTTTTATGTTTCAAGATTTCATATACAGGGGTTATGCAAAGGTTTTCCTTAAGGTGATGAGTTTTCTCAAGTCTCTTTGGTGGGTTCCATTGAGTGAACATTTTTCTGAATATTTTGGACTCCTTCCGTCCACACTCAATATTTTTGATTGGATGTGCAGATAAAATTCTCTTCTATAACTTAATGCAAGCCATGAGATATAAATTTATAAGAAAACAGCAAAAGGAAAACAAAAAACAAGCATAATTAAAAAAATCACCTGAAGCTAGAAAGGCCGCAATTCTAAATTTATAGATTTACAAGTATGCGAATGTAAGACACAAAATTTGCAATTCATGTGACATTTTAGCACAATTTGGGTTATTTAATTTAGATTCGATTGTTCCACGTTTACAAAATTTAAAAGATAATGTACATTAAATATGGGTTATTCAGTTATTCAAGCTCGAGTGTGTACATAAATTGAACGATAAATATCAAGTTAATGAACTGAAATAAAAATAATAGAGAGTTTCTTCATCATATTTTCAACATTAAAACATCACCTCCAAGAAATGCTCCTTAATTCCCAATACAAGTTTTAAACAACATTATGAATCAAAGTTCATATATATGACTTAATTTACAAACACACAATTAGTCGTACAAGCCTTCTACTTTTATTTGAATCTCCAGTATTTTGTTCTTCTTCATAGGTTGATGATCTTCGTTCACTTTCTTAGCTTATTTCTCTAGGAATTCAGATCTTGTTGAGCTGGACGAGATCGTTTTGGCACCAGAGTTAAATGTTTCACAGGAGAAGTACTCCCTTCGTCCACACTAAATTTTAAGAAATAATCATAGTCTATGTACGTAAAAGGTAGATGTGTAAAGTAAAAAGTGAAGTGTGCATATTAAGTGTCGATAACTAAAAAAGGAAAAGGTGCATATTAAGTGTGGACGGATCGAAGTACTTCTCAGTCCAAAATATTCAGCAAAAATGTGCATATTAAGTGTGCATATGTAATCTTGAAACATAAAAAGTTGCATCTTAATTAATTTTAAAGCATACATGCACATTAAATGAAAAAAAGTTCCGATCTTCAACCATTTATATAAAAAAAAAGTCCTTTAATTCAATGTGGCTAAAATAATTAAAAAGAGAAATTAAATTCAATGATATATGAATGCTTTTTTTTTTTTCAACATATTTAATTCTATTCAATTACCATATTTTTTATTTTCTTTTTTAATTCTTCTTTGAAAATAAATAACCAAATCTTGAAATATATAAAATATTCAGTGAAAGGTAAGGCTAGTCTTTTACTCCCAATCACTCACACACACCTAAAGATCTGCAAGAAAAATACACATACAGTACATATATATGGATGCGGAATTACAGAAGGAAGTGGCATCATTTCTCGGCTATTGTGTTGGCTCGTTACCAATGAAATTTCTCGGGTTCCAAGTTGGAATTAACCACCATAAAATAGATGCCTGGAAAGAAGTGATTCAGAAAATAAAAAGCAGAATAAAGTCATGGGAGGACAGACAGATTTCCTTCAGAGGCATAATTACGCTTCTCAATGTGGTGCTCACCTCGTTGCCCATTTATTATCTTTCTTTTTACCAAATACCGAAAATCCCATGGGTTACATGGAATGATGTTTGTAGACCAAAAATGGACGGAGGTTTAGTTGTAAAAAATAATGAACTCTTTAACAATTCTCTTCTTAGCAGGTGGGCATGGAGGATTCGGGCTGTACCCAATTCGTTTTGGGTAAGGATACTCGGATCAAAATACGACTTATATTCGATGGAGGAACCTACTTATACGGCGAACAGGAACAACTTCTCGAGTTTGTGGAAGAATCTGACCGACCTCTTAACCACAAATTCACCCAGCTACTGGTTCGGGTACAAGTTAATTAAAACTCTGGGAGACGGGAGCCTTTCCTTCTTTTGGAAAGATAGATGGCTAGACGATGTAAATTTACGTGAACTTTTTCCTAGATTATTCTCTATCTGCACTAATAAAGAGGCTATAATTAGTGAATCTGGTGAATGGTTGAATGGTACTTGGAAATGGAATATAATGTGGTGGAGAGAATGAATGCTTTCAATTACAATGCTTGTTGGATACTACTAATTTACAGTAGCACACCCTCGGGCCTCGACTCATGGAAATGGAATCTGTCAAAAGATGGGAGGTGCACATCCAAATCAGCATACGAAGTGAAACGGATGCCCCCACCATCACAGGTTCTTCAAGATGATGCTCTGTTTGCTCTTCGGAAAAATCTGGAACTGCTAACCCCCATTAAATACTCGGGGTTAGCCTGGAAGGTTATTCGAGAGAAACTCGCTACTCGGACTGAGCTTAAGAAACAAAATATTCTTGGAATTGGAGACGACAGTTCCTGCATTCTTTGCGGCATCGAAGAGAAAACACCTCATCACCTTTTCTTCAGCTGCGATTTCTTCGGCAAACTCTGGGGACTATGTTGTTCTTGGTTCAACCTCAACTCGGCACTACACTCCAGACCTGCAACACATTTCATCAATTCTGCGGATTAATTGGGACCAAGCGAAAAAATTCATTTTGGAGTGCATTTGGTGTATGATTGTGTGGTTCATCTTGAAAGCTCGAAACGGGAAGGCTTTTGCAAACGAGGAGCCCAAACCTGAGAAGATCTTTGATGAGATTAGAGCTAGGGCCTGGAACATTTTCTCCCAACACAAAGCATGTCCAGCCTCTGTTTCTTTCAACGATTGGTGTGCAAGTCCTAGTTTAGCAGGTTTGTAATCTCATTCCTCAATTGTTCTGGAGTCTATGTATCTTCCATATTTCTAATCCCCTTGTAACTCACTCCTTTTGAGTACCCCTGGTACTCTTGGCAATATAATCATTTTTTCCTTCAGAAAAAAAATCTATGTTTGCGGTATAACACATTTAGGCCAAATTGGCCGGAATCAATCCAAATCGGTGAAATCCTTTGGATAAAATCCTTGCTTAAGGAGCTGCATCTTTTCAGCAACAAACCTCCATGGACACCTAGGGGCCTATCTCTCTCTCTCTTGCTGGCAATCTTGTAATTCACTCAAAAACTAATTAAACATCTCAAGATCAAACTTTCATTTCATTTGATAAAAGATAAACAGCAAGGAGCTTTAGGTTCTTCATGTTCAAAGTATTGACCAAGTTGCGGACATCCTCACTAAACCTCTTTCTGGGCAATTCTTCACTCATTTTGCGGAAAAACTGAAAGAAGTCCACAAGACCTTGCTCCCTCGAATTGAAGGGGCATGGTAAGTGATCTAGATTCCGTGCAATTGAGCACATGCAAGTGAAACCCTAGGTGCATGGATATAGTGATGGATGCAGCTGATTACCACTCTTCAGGGTATCAAAATAAATCACAGTGGTTTAAGAGGTTGTTAACTTTTGTCATTTAGCTAGGACCGATCATGTTGCAACACATTATATAGCTTCTACTCCTTCCCTATTTGGTCTATATAAGAGCACTAACAAAAGAAAATGTATTTTGTATCCGGAAATGAAAAGCTTATTCCTAGCAATGTCTTTGTTTACTTTTCCATTGCATTTATTCATGGTTAAAATCCATTTTAGTTCTATAACTTTTACTTTTTCCGCGGAAGGTTATAAAAATGTTAAGTTTTTCAAAGTAATCCATAAGTCCATAATTAGTCCATTTAAAACCTAAACATGTTCATACGATTTAAACCGGCGGTTACGGATTTGAACCGCCGGTTCGGGCTTTTTTTTTTTTTTTTTTCTCATTTTGGTCTCAAAGTCAACGGAATTTGAAGTACGACATCATTTTGAGGCACGTATTTTTTGGCACATGAGGTGTAAAATTGAGGGAAACGGGTGAGTTGCGACCAAAATCGGACCAATTAAGAAAATATATATGAGATTAAATTTGAATAAACTTAACTTTTTTGGGACCCTTTCCGAAAATTATAAGACCAAAATGAATTTCAACTGGCCATAGACAAAACGCTGAAAATGACACGACATGTGCGATAGATATATCCTGAAAATGACACGTCGTCGAGATTAACCAGCTTTCGACTCATCAACAGACAAAACTTCTAATTATACAGTATGGTATTTTAGATTAAAAAATTAATCATAGAAATTGTAAACAAGTTCAACGGAAATGGCATAGACGGTGGTATTTTGGATACTACTACACAAATTGCAAAATTTGAATATCAATGAGCAAGAGATTTTTGTTACAACTTAAATTATTGAGTATAATTGTTAAAATAAAACATGAGTTAAGAAGATATATGTAGTTTTCCATTTTTCCCATTTACTAAGCTGAACCCAAAAGAAAAAATAACGGAGAATGGCTAATCTTTTTTCCCATTTACCAATGGGACTGTTTTGGATCAGACAAACAATATCAATCCTCATCGTCATCCTGAATCTTAATCACTTCTGGAAATTTCTGTGTCTTGGTTAGTTGAGATGGAGCAGCCCGTTTTGACACGGGATTATAATTGGTACCTGCAGCCTTCTGGCCTTCTATTTTTATCCGAATCTCCAGTGTCTTATTCTTCTCACTGGTACCATCCTCCTCTATTTGAATCTCGGGTGTCTTTTTCTTCTGATCTTTCTTATTAGATTTCCCTGGCTTCTTTGTCTTGGATTTCAGATTGCTCCCACCAGCCTCCTCCTGTTAATCATATATATACCAATGTTAGAAAGACAAAAAGGAAGGAGCCAAACACGTACTAGGAATATTAGTAGACATACGTCGTGAAATCTTTTTAAAGGCTCTTTCAGACCAGGTAGATCAGCATCGTCATCATCATCATCATCTATTAGAATTACTTGTGGGGATTTCTTTTGGCTATTTTGAGCTCCTGCAGCAGCCTTCTGGCCTTGTGGATGAGATTGTTCAGCATTGTCTAATATAAGACGCAGAATATTACCGTAGCTTCCACCTAACTCGTTCTCATTCATAAATCATTTCATTTCGATCTATTTCCATTTGCAACGATTCCCTCTTACTTCCATTTCTTTTTAAATCAGACACAGCATCCCATTCTGCCATACCTATATAGATGATCTGCAACAAAAATATTCAATGTAAGACATAAAGGGGTTAGAATCAATTATGTTGGTTTTTTTTTTTGATTACAAGTTAAATACCCATCCCTTTTCCCTTCCCCATGACTCGAACCCAGGACCTAAGGCCTAGGTAGTGGTGCTCTAACCACTTGAGCTATCCCACTTTGTCAGAATCAATTATGTTGGTGCCAATTCCTTTTCAAGATTAGTCTCTTCAATGCTCCTTTTGTTTTTTTTTTAACAGCAAGGGATACTGCCTCCCGAATACAAGAGACACAAACTGAGTGATTACGAACCAGGCCCAAACGAGCGCATGCAGAATATAATTTCTTTTTAAAGCAGACCAGCTAACAACTCAAGCAGGAACAAGGAAAAAAAAATACAGCAAGGCCAGAACAACGAAATCACTAACAGAAAAACAGCGCTGGATGCGTTCCTTACACACTCCCGGATTCGCAATCCAAAAATCTAAGCTATACGACAGGTTGCTTCCTCTTCGCCCACCATCACGATTTTATACCTATGCCGTGACTTTCCTAAACTCACAAGCAGACCATCTTATATTTAGGGGGTTGGATTGATCTTTCCCATCTCAAATTCGACCGCATAAATTAAAAAAAAGACTTTTGTTGGAAGGTCGAGTCAACATGTGACACAAGAAATGCGCACTTGAGAATCAAAGTAACATGAATCTACATCACCACAGTGAGATGTACCAATGGAGGTGATTTGTCCGGCTTCGTATCATAAATTGGAAGGGATTCGTCCTATTCTAGTCATAAATTGGAAGCAATTCATCTCACTCTGAAACTTTTTTTTTTTTTTTTTGTATTTTCTGCTAAAATATAGAAATACTAATATTTCATATGCACGCACGCACAAAGTGTAATACTGTCTCAAACAACATGTTTCATGCCGCGATAAACAAAATCATTTTTCAACCAAAACGCGCCACTATATATATTACATATTCAGTAAATAACCACCTTGCGCTACATACGGCACTAATTGAAAGTATACTTTCATTAATAAAGGAGGTCTTTAATCACATTAATTTTCTAATCTTTTCAAATTATTTAATCAATTCCATCGTGCACATTACTTCATATTTTAAATCTTTTCAATTTCATCTCAAATAATTTGTTAAGATTAAAGAGAGGATATAATTTTTTTTTGAGAGGAAAAAATGTTGCATTTTATTAGAAAAGAGTACCAGAGGTACTCTTGAGAATTAGACTAGGTACAACAGCCAAAAACAATTACAATACAATGAAGAGGATCAACCCTAGCTAAAACTGTAACAAGGTAACCCTCCTTATGAACATATTGCTGCTCTCGGGCAGGCACACCAATCATTAAAAGAGATCGTTGTTGGGCTTGCATTATGAAGACAAAAAATACTCCAGGCCTTTGCTCGAATTTCATCGAACAGCTTTTCCGGTTTCGACTCTTCATGTGAGAATATCTTCTTATTTCTAGCATTCCAAACAAACCAGACCGTCAAGCACCAAATGCATTCCAATATGTTCTTTTTTCGCTGAGGTCCGGCGATGCCACAGAACTGGTGAAATTGTGAAATAATATCATTCGACATTGGTGAGCTACTATCCAGCCAAGCAAAAGTCAGCCTCCAAATCCTATTAGCCATGTCACATCCAACAAACAGATGTTGCAGAGTTTCTTCACTTGTTCCACAAAGAGCGCAATCCAGGTCTGCTCCGGCGCTTAATATTTTCCGCTTATGAAGTTCGCTCCGTGTGGCAAGACGTCCCCGTAACACCTTCCAGGCCAACCCCGAGAATTTTAGAGGAGTCGATTTATTCCAGATCCTCTTGATTGCAGCATGAGCCTCAATACAAAGGGTCTGCGTCTGTGCTGGCAGCACGAAACCTCCGTATGCGGATTTGGGACTGTACTTACCATCTGCAGCAGCTTTCCAGCGCCATGAATCCGAAGTCGCGGCCTGCAAGTGTAAGGCAGCCAGCAAGCACCCCAGCTGATCAACTAATTGAGTTTCCCAGGCGAAGAGTGGCCTCCTCCAATGTATATCCCAAGACCAAGTGCCATTATCCCAATAACCCGATTCACTTAGGCGTGCATCCTTATTAACACATAGAGAATAAAGCCTAGGGTAAAGATCTTTCAGGGCTGGATGATCCGACCATCTATCATGCCATAGGAATGTATCGTTGCCGCACCCCACAATCTTTACCATGTTATTGGTGAACCAAGAATTTTGACCATTTACAGCAAGTTGAGCAGTAAGCATATTCCACCAGCTTGAGTGATAGCTCCTGTTCACCGTTACAGCAGCGTCACCTGTCAAATATATGTCGTACTTAGAGTCAAGAATTTTAACCCATAGTGCCTTTGGTTCCGTACGCAACCTCCACGCCCACCTACCAAGAAGAGAAATGTTAAATAAATCAAGATTTCGAACACCAAGTCCCCCGACTGGCTTAGGCCTACAAATATAATTGAAATAAACAATAAAAAATAGAGGGTGTATATACTTTATATAATATTCATTAATTTCGGTTTAAAAATCAATAAAAAAGCTTATACATTGTGGATTATTTTTTTAAAATTCATTTCATTATTGGACTGGGCTTTTAGTAGTACGGCCCATTAGACTGTGTAACGACTAGGGCTAAAGTTTACTATATAAAGGGCATCTCTCCCAACTCTAATTTTCATTCCTCTTTAGCGGCCACTTTTCTCTTTATTTGTTTTTTCTTTTCATATTTTGAAGAAGAAGCGATGATGAGTTATCCATAGATTTCGATTGTGGCTTATTTGGCACAGCGTGAATCCTTATATTTGGTTCGTATTCACTGAGCATTCTTTATTTATCTGTATTTTTCTGTATCTTATGGACCTTTTCATGTTTCTCTTTGTTATTATGAATCATTTTTGAAAATTGTAGTTTCAAGTATTAATTAGTACGAAATTGAAGGACCTATAGACGAGAGGCTTTTATTCAATGCCGATTAGTCAAGTTTACCTTCGGATATTGAACTTTATTCTGAATTTTGATCGCCGGACCGGTTGAATTTTGTATCGGTAAGGTTCTCCATATCTTCAAACATTTTCCTTTTTAATTATTTATCCTTTTTTATTTTTTGTCTTAAAAAGCGAAGGATCCCAGCGGAGAGATAGGACTCTTTTATGAGATCTCTCTAACACATGTAAATTAACCCTTCGCAGATTGAACATAGGCCATCCCAAACCACTGTCAAGATTATTTAGTTCTTGATTCGTTTTGAACCCTTTGGCCATATTTATTTTTAATGGAGTTCTTTTACTTTTGTATGCGCATTTGTTGTTAGTTTTTGTTTACTCTTGAAACTATACAATGTTGAATAATTAAACTAGATTAATTAAGTCAAAGTTATTAATTGTTTATGGATTAATTTCTGGAGGATACATGAATGACCTTTGGTAGATTCATGAATATTTCTTGGTTGATACATGTATTGAATTAATTAGTATTAAATATGGTTCATGTATACATTTTGGGTATCTCCTATAAATACCCTATGTATTGAGTCATTTGTAAGAAAGAAAATACAGAACAGTTTTCCTCCACTTTTGAGTTGATATTTTTTAGTGTTTTATGCTCTCCTAATTTCTAATAAATTGGTATCAGAGCATAAAACACTAGAAAATACCAACTCAAGAGTGGAGGAAAACTGTTCTGTATTTTCTTTCTTACTGGACTTGTTACAAATGACTCAATACATAGGGTATTTATAGAAGATGATCGCATCGTTGCGAAGATTTTGAGATCTTTAGATCCAAAATTTAATTACATCGTGGTTTCCATCGAGGAGTCTAGGGATTTAGACACCATGACCATTGATGAACTTGCCGGATCCTTGCAAGCTCATGAAGAAAGATTATTGAAACCGATTCAAGAATCAGTTGAACAAGCATTGAAAGCGAAGCTATCATTGAAGGAGATAAATCAAGGAACATCCCAAAGAGGTCGAGGACGTGGAGGATCTCGAGGACTAGGTCGAGGTCGTGGTCATGGAAGAGGGGGACGAGGTGATAAATACACCTCAAATAACAATTTTGAGAAGAGCCAAAACTCCCATCAAGGAAGAAATTGTGGAAGAGGACGAAGCCGTGGAGGTAATAGGCCAAACCAAATGAGGTATGACAAATCTGAAGTTGAGTGTTATTCTTGTCATCGGACTGGCCATTATTCTTGGGAATGTGGAAATAAAGTACATGAGAAAAATAATTTTGCGGAGAGCAATGATGCAAATGAAGACGGATTCTCTACCTTGCTTCTGGCTTGCAAAACCAATCAAGACGAGAATGGAGATCAATGGTACCTTGACTCTGGCGCAAGTAGCCACATTTGCGGAAGGAGAAATTTATTTGCGGAACTTGATGAATCAACTGGTGGAGATATAACTTTTGGAGACTCTTCAAAAGTTAAAGTAAAGGGAAAAGGTACGATTTTGATCCGTTCAAAAGATGGAAGTCATCAATTAATTTCCAATGTTTTTTATGTGCCGGCCATGAAGAGTAACATTTTGAGTTTGGGCCAATTATTGGAAAAGAATTATGATATTCATTTGAAAGATAAATGTTTGACAATGAAAGATGAAAATGGAAGATTGATTGCTAAAGTGCCCATGACAAGGAATCGAATGTTTTTGCTAAACATTCAAAGTGGTGCTCCTATGTGTTTGAAATCTTGTTTCAAAGATTCATCTTGGCTATGGCATATGAGATTTGGGCACTTGAATTTTGATGGGCTGAAAATGATGAGCAAAGAAAGAATGGTGAAAGGATTGCCTTCCATAGACCATCCTAATCAACTATGTGAAGGATGCATTTTTGGTAAACAGACGAGAAAGAGTTTTCCAAAGGAGTCCTTGACGAGGGCTCAACATCCATTGGAGTTGATACACTCGGATGTGTGCGGACCAATCAATCCATCGTCGTTTGGTGAGAATAAATATTTTGTACTTTTCATTGATGATTATTCTCGAAAAACTTGGGTGTATTTTTTGAAGGCAAAATCGGAGGTGTTTGGAACCTTCAAAAGGTTCAAATTAATGGTGGAGAAACAAAGTGGCTATCAAATCAAAGCTCTTCGGTCCGATAGAGGGGGAGAATTCACATCTAATGAATTCAAAACCTTTTGTGTGGAACATGGAATTCATCGTCCCATGACGACTCCATACTCACCGCAGCAAAATGGAGTGGTGGAGAGAAAGAATCGAACTATACTAAATATGGCGAGGAGTATGTTGAAGAGCAAGAACATGCCAAACAAGTATTGGGTTGAAGCTGTCTCCTGTGCAGTCTACTTGATGAATCGATGCCACACTAAAAGTGTGTGTGGTATGACGCCTCAAGAAGCTTGGAGTGGATACAAGCCAAGTGTTTCACACTTGAGGGTTTTCGGAAGCATTGCTTACACACACGTTCCTGATGAGAAAAGAACCAAACTTGATGATAAAAGTGCAAAGTATCTCTTCATCGGCTATGATCAAAGCTCCAAAGGCTACAAATTATATAATCCAAGCAGTGGGAATGTTGTCATAAGTAGAGATGTGGAGTTCGATGAAGAAGGAGTTTGGGAGTGGAGAAAGAGAAAGAATGCAGGTCTTTCTTTGATGATGATGAGGAGGAAGAAGGCATGACACCGCCTAATACTCCACCGCCAACGCCACCACCACAAAATGCACAAATCGATGAAGCAAGTTCTAGTGAAGGGCCTAGAAGATTCAAAAATTTGAGTGACATTTATGATGCCACTGAAGAGGTAAACATGAGTAATTTTACTCAATTTTTTTTACTTGTAGAAACTGAGCCTGTGAATTATGATGATGCTGCTCAAAATGGAGAATGGAGAAAAGCCATGGATGAAGAAATTAGGGCAATCACAAGGAATGATACGTGGGAGATAGTATCATTACCGAAAGGAAAAAAGACCATTGGAGTGAAGTGGGTGTACAAGATAAAAAGAAATGCACAAGGGGAGATTGAGAAATACAAGGCAAGACTAGTTGCGAAGGGGTACAAGCAAAAGGCCGGAATTGACTATGATGAAGTGGTTGCACCCGTTGCCCGCCTTGAGACGATTCAGTTGATTATTTCTCTTGCAGCCCAAAATCATTGGAAAATCCATCAAATGGATGTAAAATCAGCCTTTTTGAATGGATATTTGGAAGAAGAAATCTACATTGACCAGCCCTTGGGTTATGTGGTGCCTAATGAAGAAAGGAAAGTGCTAAAGTTGAAAAAGGCTCTCTACGGGTTGAAGCAAGCCCCTCGTGCTTGGAATAGCAGAATTGATAAATACTTTCAAGAAAATGGCTTTGTTAAGTGTCCACATGAACATGCTCTCTATGTAAAAAAGAATATAATTGGTGATGTGTTACTTGTTTGCTTGTATGTGGATGACTTGATTTTTACAGGGAATAATCCAAAGATGTTTGATGATTTCAAGAGAGCTATGACAAAGAAGTTTGAGATGACGGACATTGGCATGATGTCCTACTACCTTGGGATTGAAGTGAAACAACGAGATGATGGCATATTTATTTCTCAAGAAGGATATGCTAAAGAAGTTCTCAAGAAGTTTGAGATGGAGAAATGTAAGCCTGTTGGGACACCGGTGGAGTGCGGAATCAAGCTGCACATGAATCAAGATGGTGAGAAAGTTGATCCATCAGTTTTCAAGAGCCTTGTTGGAAGCTTGAGGTATCTAACTTGTACGAGGCCGGATATTCTTTTTGGTGTTGGACTTGTGAGTCGCTACATGGAATCTCCTACTACTTCACATTTGAAAGTTGCCAAAAGAATTCTTCGCTACATCAAAGGTACAATTGATTATGGTATCTTGTACTCCTTTTCTAGTGACTTTAAGCTTGTTGGCTATTGTGATAGTGATTGGGCTGGTGATGTTGATAGTCGGAAGAGTACAACCGGGTTTGTTTTCTTTATGGGAAATTCAGCTTTTACTTGGAATTCTAAGAAACAACCTATTGTGACTCTATCTACTTGTGAGGCGGAATATGTTGTTGCTACTTCTTGTGTTTGCCATGCTGTGTGGCTAAGAAGTTTGTTGAAGGAATTGAATTTGGCACAAGAAGATCCGACGGAGATTTATGTTGATAATAAATCTGCAATTGTTTTGGCCAAGAATCCGGTGTTTCATGAAAGGAGCAAACATATTGATACTAGGTATCATTTTATCAGAGAATGCATATCGAAGGAAGAAGTGAAACTCGAGTACGTGAAGTCACAAGATCAAGTTGCTGATATCTTCACGAAACCGTTGAAGTCTGATGTTTTCAAGAAGCTGCGTTTTTCACTTGGAGTAATTAATCTAGTTTAAGAGGGGATGTTGAATAATTAAACTAGATTAATTAAGTCAAAGTTATTAATTGTTTATGGATTAATTTCTGGAGGATACATGAATGACCTTTGGTAGATTCATGAATATTTCTTGGTTGATACATGTATTGAATTAATTAGTATTAAATATGGTTCATGTATACATTTTGGGTATCTCCTATAAATACCCTATGTATTGAGTCATTTGTAACAAGTCCAGTAAGAAAGAAAATACAGATCAGTTTTCCTCCACTCTTGAGTTGGTATTTTCTAGTGTTTTATGCTCTCCTAATTTCTAACATACAATACTCGAAGCAGTCGTTCAACAAGAAGTGGGTAAGACAACACCATTTCATTAATCTTGGTATTGAAAGGAATTTCCCGTGCTTTTCTGGATTTTCACACTAAGGATTGGCGAAATTGGAATCAGTATGGACACTGAATTTCGCTTACAACTTTGTTTAAAATCATTAAACAATTTATTTTTATTTAATTCAATTAGTAACTATTCTAAAAAATATAGAATATTTAATAAAATTAAATTAAATTTAAGATTTTTCTATCTGGACATTTAATTTTCTTGTTAATTAATTCTTTTGAAACTTATCTCACCCATTAATTGTTTCTTATTTTCATGATTTATATAAATTACATATTATAGGGAAAACTAATTGTTTGCATCTCTTTCCTAAAATTAATTACATCATAAAAAGAACAAGATTAATGATTGGATCTGCAGATAAAATTCTCTTCTATAACTTAATGCAAGCCATGAGATATAAAATTTTAAGAAAACAGCTAAAGGAAAACAAAAACAAAAACAAGATTAAAAAAATCAATTGTAGAAAGGCCGCAATTCAAGATTAATGCCTGAAGGGACTGTGAATTTGAAGTTGTTTCAGCTGTGAATTTGTTCGGGAACAAACATAAACAATATGTAAAGCAATATGTACCAGAGTACGAATTACAGTCAAAACAATTACAAAAAAACCCTAAGCCCTAAACCATAAACCCTAAAGTGAAGCTTAATGAACCTATTCACAATCTTTTAATAATTAATAATCAACATCATTTATGCGAGCACAGTCAATAAGTAAATACTAGTAGTATTTAAAAAATGAATACTACTAGTATGCGAAACGGTATGTCAAAGACTTTGAGTGCAATGAAGTATGACATGGAGAAATTTGATGGAAGAATCAGTTTTAGCTTGTGGCAAGTGCAAGTTAAGGATGTGCTGTTACAATCTGGTGTACACAAGGTGAAGTTAATCAAGGTGGAGCGGTGGCGGCAAATGGCTCCCTACTCCAAGCCATAAGGAACAAACTTGCCATAATTAACCCTACTCCAATTAGGAACAAACTTGCTCCCCACTCCAAGCCCATAAGGAACAAACGTGCTCCCTACTCCAAGCCCATAAGGAACAAACTTGTTCCCCACTCCAAGCCCATTAGGTTAATTCAGGCTCCATACTCCAACATAAAGTTTTGCGGAAGAGGCTGGCCACACGAATGGAACTAAAGAGACGCCACATTCTCAACAATGGTGATGATCTCTCCTGCGGACTAGAAGACGAGACGGTGCAACACTTTTTCTTCACTTGCAGATTCACTGATAAGGTGTGGGACTTATGCCACTCATGGTTAAACTTCTCCACGCCCTGACACTAGATCCCCGAGACACACTTCCAGCAACATTGCGGACTGCTCGGAGGTAAACAATTAAAATTCATCCTAGAATGCTTATGGTGTTGCATCGTGTGGCATATTTGGAGAGTGAGGAACAACAAAGTGTTTGCAAACAAGGAGACCAAGCCAGAGTAGATGTTCGACGACGTTCAAGTTATGATGTGGGGTTTAGTATCTAACTACAAATCCTACACTACTTGATTTAATTTCCATGATTGATGTGCAAATCCTAGGCTTATATGCGTGCAACGTAGCTGATCAAATACATTGTAATTCTCCTATGTAACTCCAGATTATTATCTTTTGAGTACCCCTGATACTCAGTTAATAAAATTTTCTCCGTTAAAAAAAGATTAAATACATAGGTTACTAAAAAGAAAATCAAAACGTCGAATTCTTTTATGTATCAGTTACAATCTTGCAATTCAAGTGCATTTTTAAATGATAATAGGTGTTTATTAAAAATACATAATATAGTTATTTTTATTGAACAATACTAATTATTTGTATTAAACAATACTAGTTGTGCACCAATTGCACGATACACAAGGAGATTCGGTCGGTTCGGGCCGCATCTCTTTGATATGGGCTTGCTATTGAGCCACCGAGCTCAGGCACAATTAATGGGGATGACTATTTACACCTCCAATCCGGTTTAGAACACATCCCATCCAATTTAATAATAAAATAATCATGCAAAAAAATAAAAAATACCATTTTAGTAAGAGGTATCATACTACATGCACCCCCTTAACGAACGCTCCCCACTCCCCACTTTTTGCAGAAGGGAGAGGAAGGGGGCGGCGACCGCGGGTGGAGGCGGTGGCCAAGAGAACACAGAAAAAAAGTAAAAAAAAAGGAGAAAGAGAGGGAGGGGAGAGAGAAGGGAGAGGAAGAGGGCGTAGGCCGCGGATGGAGGCGGAGGCCGGCTTCTTGGATCGGGGTGGGGCAGCGGGCGACGATAGATGGGTGGGGAAGGGGAGGGAGAAAAAGAGAGGAAGAGGAGAATTTTTTGTTCCAAGTCCAGATTTAGTTTACCCATTCGCCTGACTCACTGATCCTTGCTTCGGTGTTAGAGCAAATCGTGAAGAGCCTTGGGAATCGGTCTTTCAAGGGTGGCTCGTCCGACTAGCGCTCGTGCTAGAGGAGCGTGTTGCTGCCATCGCCTAGAGTTTTAAGTGTATTTTGGTTTAACCAGGGGCTGGAGGAATTGACAAAGAAAATATCATATGAATCACATTCCACCAACATGATGCTTTGTTCCTGTTCGTCGACCTTGAAGTTGTCCCTGTTGAAAAGATATCATATTTAGAGTCCAGGATTTATACCCACAATGAGTTAGGCTCCGTCCGAATTCTCCATGCCCACCTACCAAGAAGAGATTTGTTAAATAAATAAAGGTTTCGAACATCAAGTTCCCCGACTGGCTTAGGTCTACAAACATCATTCCATGAGACCCATGAAATTTTTGTAGAACGCACACCCCCACCCAAAAAAAAAAAAAATTGCTGCAATTTAATTATATCACTCAAGGGTTTCTTTGGAATTCGATAAAAAGATAGATAATAAATGGGCAACGAGACAAGAACCGCATTGAGGAGTGTAATTTTACCACCGAAAGATATCTGCCTGTCCCCCCAAGAGTTAATTCTGTTATGATTAATTCCCATCTGAATTCCGAGGAAATTCATCGGGAGTTCCCCAACACGACATCCGAGGAATGTTGCCACCTCGTGCACAACTTCTGCGTCCATATTGATTCCAAATAGGCTCACTTGGAGAAATTGATCTTCAAACCGGAAAGCTGTTCAAAATTCACCAACAAACATTTGATTGCCCAAATGTTTTTAGTAGTCACTTCGCCCACCAGAATTGTGTCATCCGCGTATTGTAGGTGTGAGATGGAGATAAACTTTCTTCCAACTGCTGCATCGTCGTATAGTCCTGCGGATATGGCCCTATTGATCAGCACGCTAAGGCCCTCAACAACAATTATAAAAAGCAGCGGGAAGAGGGGATCCCCTTGCTTTAATCCCCGTTCCAATTTGAACTCTGTTGAGGGACTGCCATTTACAAGCACAGAAGCAGAAGCCGATGTGACGCATTCTCAGATCCATTTGCGCCACAATGGTGCTAACCCCATACTCAGCATCATGTCATCCAAAAAGTTCCAATCAACCGAATTAAAAGCCTCAGCGAAGTCGATCAATTTTAAATAACAGTATTTCCTTCTTCTTTTTTCCTCGTCTACGATTTCATTGAGGACTAGCACCCCGTCTAAAATCCGTCTTCCCTGAATGAAGCCTGTTTGGGACTCCGAGATCACCGACCCGATAACTTTGGAGAGTCTTCTAGCCAAGACTTTAGCTATGACCTTGTAGTAGCGGTTGATCATGGATATGGGCCTGAAGTCGTCGATGCTTGTGGAATTTTGTTTCTTTGGAATCAATGTTATGAAGGATGGATTAAATCCTTAACAAATTTCCCGTTTGAGTGGAATTCGTCAAAGAGATTATTAAAATTGTCCTTCAGAATCTCCCAGTTTGCTTTGATAAAGGCTAAAGAGAAGCCATCAGGACTTGGCGATTTTGAGGGCTCGCAACTCCAGACTGCCTCCCTGATTTTCGTGGCTGTGAAGGGTTCTGTGAGCATATGATTGTCTACTGCATCGATGGTGTGAAGGGCGAAGTCCTGCAGAATGGTTGGCCGAGTCGTCAAAGGAGCTTGGAAGTGTTTCTTGAAGTGATCAGCGATAGCAGTTTTGATTTCCGCTGGGGTGGAGAGCCAGGCTCCATCGATGCACAAGTTTGATAAGTCGTTGGCCTTACGGCGAGCATTAATGCATTTGTGGAAAAATTTGGTGTTCTCTTCACCCTCCTTGATCCATTGGTTCTTAGCCCTTTGACTTAGAAGCCTATCTCTTGTCCCACAGCCTGTGTATATTTCATTCAGAATCTTTCTCCTTTGCTCGATTTCTTCTTCGTCCAATCCCAGCGCATCATCTGTGACATCAAGTTCCAAAAGTTTCTGCTTATTTTCTTCAATCTGTAGTTCCAGGGCTAGGCTTCCAAAATTCATTTTGCTCCAGTCCCGGAAGAAGGCCTTTGCCAATTTAAATTTCTCCTTGATGATAAAACTGCTCCTGCCTTCAATCTGATGTTTTTCCCAGAGATCTGCAAAATCGTCTTTGAAGGAGGGGTGACTTAACCAGGCGTTAAAAAAGCGAAAAGGTTTGGGGCCCCAATTTAGTGCCCCAATTTATAGGCTGATCTTCCAATACGAGGGGGCAGTGATCCAAAATAAATCTTGGTAAGCCTTTGAGGCGTGAAGGAGGGTCGACAAGTATCCAATCTTCATTGAGCAATACTCAGTCAAGTTTACTGTTACATGTTCCATCAACACGGTACCAAGTGAAGCTTCGGCCAAATAGGGGGATCTTTGTGAGATTGGCGGTCGTCATAAACTGCTCGAAAGCTTCCATCTCCCTTCTGTTGTTGCATCATGTTCTCCCTACTCTCTCGTTCGGTTGTCTAACCGCATTGAAATCGCCTGCGAGGCAGATTTGCTTTCCCCTGTTTTGCTGGATAACAAGGATGAGAGTGTCCTAGAGTATTGTCTTTTCGCGGAAGTGACATGGTGCGTAAATGTTTATTAAGCAAATGTCGGCAGAGTCTTACTTTCGGATTACGTTAACCACTAGAAAGCCGTTCGAGTGCCAGGCACTAACACATTGAAGAAAGTCATCGTCCCAAAATGTGGCAATGCCACCTGATTGGCCCTCGGAAGGGCGAAATACATAACCACATGTCTTAAAGGGAGTGGAGTGGAGTGGGAGTCTCTTAGTCCGTGCACACCCTTTAAGAGGTTCTGAGCATTGATATCTTTAGTAGTCCGTGCACATAGTCCATGCGAAATACATAACCACATAAATATTAGTCTAATTGATATATCCCACACCTAATTTAATTGAAGCCATGATTGCCTAAGGATGTCATCTCCAACCATTTTAGACACAAATGGGATGCAAAATTGTCACTACACCTCGATTTGGTGCTCTAATAACAGAATCACCTGCACCCAATTTTACACACAAAATATTGCAAAATAATTCTTTTATCATTTCATTTAATATTATACTTATATAAATTTCACATGTAATCAAGGCAGCTGGAGATAAAATTAATAATATTCAAATAGTGTGTACATAAATTGAATGAGAAATATCAAGTTAAATAACTGAAATAAAAACATTGCAGAGTTTGTTCATCATAAATATGCAGTTTAATTTCAACATTAAAGCATCAGTACATCCAAGAAATTAATTCTCATCCTCATGATGAGCAGGAACAACTTCAAGGCAAACACGATCGATCCATGGACGAAATTAATGCTCCTTTGCGAGTCAAGTTCTGAACAACATCACGAGTCAAATTCAAAAAATTCATACGCTGTGATTTGCAAGGATATATAACTAATAAACTCATCAATTTAATTATATAAAACCTAAAATGATATATGCACCACAGCTTGATCAATCAGAAATGAAAAGTCTGCAATAACAATGCACATTTGATTTCTTAAAATAGATAAAGCTTCACTTAACAAATTGATTATCATGATTTGCTAAATAGTTTATATGATGCGTATTAAATTCAGAAGGAAAATAGATATATAATTTACAAACACACAATTAGTTGTACTATACAAGCCTTCTTCTTTTATATGAATCTCCAGTATATATTTTGTACATATGCCATGACTTTCCTAAGCAGACCATCTTATATTTAGGGTGTTGGATTGATCTTTCCCATGTCAAAATCGACCGCATAAAAAAAAAAAAAAAACTTATGTTGGAAGGTCGAGTCAACATGTGACACAAGAAATTAAATGCACACTTGAGAATCAAATTAACATGAATCTACATCACCACATTGAGATGTACCAATGGAGGCGATTTGTCCGACTTCGTATCATAAATTGAAAGAGATTCGTCCTATTCCAATCATAAATTGGAAGCAATTCACCTGACTCTGACTCTGAATCTTTTTTTTTTTTTTTTTTGTATTTTGCCCAAAAAAAAAAAAAATACAAATATTTCATACGCACGCACGCACACAGTGTAATACCGTCTCAAATAACGTCGAGGATAAACAAAATCATTTTTCAACCAAAACGCGCCACTATATATATATTACATATTCAGTAAATAACCACCTTGCGCTACATACCGCACTAGATCCCAAATTTAGATTGTTTGCATCTCTTTCCTAAAATTAATTACATCATAAAAAGAACAAGATTAATGATTGTATCTGCACATAAAATTCTCTTCTATAACTTAATGCAAGCCATGAGATATAAAATAATAAGAAAACAGCAAAAGGAAAACAAAAACAAGCATAATTAAAAAAATCACCTAAAGAAAGGCCGCAATTGAAGATTAATGCCTGAAGGGACTGTAAATTTGGAGTTGTTTCAGCTATGAATTTGTAAAGCAATATGTAAAGCAATATGTACCAGAGTACGAATTACAGTCAAAACAATTACAAAAAACCCTAAGCCCTAAACTATAAACCCTAAAATCTAAACCCTAATGTGAAGCTTAATGAATAACAATATGTTATCGTCTATTCATAATCTTTTAATAATTAATAATTGAATTTCTTAATTCCTAAAACATATCTGTGATTATAGCAACTGATAATTGAATAGATTTTTTTTCCCCAAAAAACATTGGTAAAAGTAGGGTTATTTCAACAAATGTAGATGAAAAAGCTGCCATAAATTGCAGATCTAGCGATAGTCAAATCATTTTCAGTATAATTCAAAGCTGATGTATGTGTGTAGTAGACGATTGAAACACAATGAAGCTTGATTCTCATAGTTGTGCAATTATTTTCAGAAATGAGCAAATTACTTGGGGGAAGAAAGAGACAAGAAAATTACCGGAGAAAGAATGTATCTTGAAGAAGGAGAGACCGCTAGAGTAGAGAGATAGAGGGTAAAAAGGGAAACAGCAGATTGGAGATGTGTCACCGCGATGTGATTTCGACGGACAGACGAAGCCCTATGAATTAGGGCGCTGAGGCCTTGGGCAGAAATTATAAATAGCAACGGGAAAGGGGGTCCCTAAAATTATTCTCTTTTCTGTATGAATTTGATGATTTTTGGAATGTTGAGAAGTGATTTTTTTCTTCATTGTTAAACCTTTTTAATCCAGATCACTGTTTGCAAGTTAATTTTTGGTAAATATGGCCAATTATTTCCCTAAAATAGTTTTCAAACTTTGATTTTTCTATTCTTAATTTGTTTGTTTTCTCTACTTCCAATAGATATCTGTGCCACAGGGTTTTGCTTTTTATCTGTCAAAATATTAGTGATAAAGTGTATGTTTTACTTTGTTTGATATTAAAAGAAGAATTGAGTTTGGCCTGGCCTTCATAAATATCTTGACAAATTTTTTCGATTTTTGCAGAAATTGACAAGTGCATATATTGGAAAGGAAGTCATGATCCAATTGAATAAGCAAGCATGCACACCAGACTCTGAATCTTTTTTTTTTTTTTTGTATTTTCCACGAAATACAAATATTGCGTACGCACGCACGCACAGTGTAATACCGTCTCAACTAACGTACATGTTTCTTGCGAGGATAAACAAAATCTTATTTCAACCAAAACGCGCCACTATATATATATATATATATTACATATTCAGTAAAAAGCCACCTTGAGCTACATACGGCACTAGGTCCCAAATTTAGATTGTTTCTTATATATTGGCATTTATATAAATTACATATTTTAGGGAAAATAATTGTTTGCATCTCTTTCCTAAAATTAACATCCTAAAAAGAACTGGATTAATGATTGGATCTGCAGATAAAATTCTCTTCTATAACTTAATGCAAGCCATGAGATATAAAATTATAAGAAAACAGCAAAAGGAAAACAAAAAACAAAAACAAGCATAATTTTTTTTTTTTAGCCATGAGTAACAACCCTTGAGAAGCTGCAGTTGAAAAAGAGATGTTGTACTGTTTCGACACCAAGACCGCAGTCCGCAGAGTCCACAAGATAAATCGTCACCGTCGGATAGCACACTACTTTTCCTCAATTCAGCCCGAGTTGGTAACCTTTGGCGGAGAATTTTCCAGGCCAATCCTGAGAATTTCGTGGGGGTCAGCGTATTCCAGATTTTCCGAAGGGCATCACGTCTTTCATCGTCGAGGACCTGCGTTGGAGCTTGATGTCGAAATCACCTGAAGAAAGGCCGCAATTCAAGATTAATGCCTGAAGGGACTGTTTCGAAGTTGTTGGAGAAGGACATCAGAAAGAGACAGGAGTGTTTCAGCTGTGTACTCGAGAAAAAAGAATTACAGTCAAAACAATTACAAAAAACCCTAAGCCCTAAACTATAAACCCTAAAATCTAAACCCTAGAGTGAAGCTTAATGAATAACAATATGTCGTCTATTACAGACAGACCTATTCATAACTGAAATATGATGATTAAATTAGGTCATTCTTAATTAAATTAGTAAATTGTTGATTAAATTGGGAAATTATTGATTAAATTATAAAATTATTGATTAAATTAGAAATATGTTGATTAAATTAAGTCATTAAATTAGAAATATGTTGATTAAATTGTAATTTAATTAAGAATTTTTATTTATTAAAATAGATGAGTCAAGATCATCCGAATGCTGTTTCTGTTTCCGTGGGTCTCAGGGTCACGTAGCCGGTCGAGGAGGAGGGGTTCTCTTAGACCTCAGCCTTTGATGGCTCCTCCGGCGTCGCTGCCCATTCCCCAGCTGTCGTCGCCCTAATAAAAGCTTCAAAGATTACATTTACAATATATAAATTAAAAAAAATAAATTTAGAATAAATATAAGTCACAAATTTAGTTATTAGTGTATGGAAAAAGAAATTAATTTTGTGAATAAAAAAAAAAAGGGTAAAAAAAGTACATATACAATTAATATTACAACTATAAACAAAAAATTGACTTGTCCGAGTGGTATGGGCCCACACACCTGGGTTCGAGTCCCAGCTAGGCCGAAAAATCGGCCAATTAAATTCAAAGCCCGCGGGCGCGGCCTGGGTCCAGGCGGGGGCGGGTTCGACCCTGTTAAGTCGGGTCGGGCCCAATTTTGATCCTTTTTTTTTTAAAATATTGCCAACGGATCCGTCGGCAATAGCAACGGCAAATTTAGATATTTTCGACGAAATAATTTCACAAAAAAAATAATTATAATTAAGATTTCTGACAAAAATACCAACGGATATCACGGAGTAATTAATTTTTTTTTAAAAAAAAATAAACTATTGACGGAACTATGACCCGATTCGAAACCGGATCGTAGAGTATACCGACGGACTGTTTCCGTCGGTGAGTCCTACTGTTTTCGTTCGTCGGTAAACTATCGGTAATACCGACGGAACATAAAATTTTTGTCGGTAATTATTACCGACGACGACGGTATCGACGGAATAATTATGCCGATGATTCTGTCGGCAACCATGGTTTTCGACGGGGATTCCGTCAGTAAACCGGGCCTTTTTTGTAGTGTATACACTATGGAATTGAACCTAACAGTAAATAAACTATTTTTTCTAATTTAATACTAATAAAAAAATTCATATTAAACTTTGCTTACAGTAAATGATGAATCTAAATTTTTTATTTTTTTTTTTGGACAGAAAAAAGGTGTATTACTAGAGTACCAGAAGTACTCGAAAAAAAAGTACAAATGTGAGTTACAAGTAGATATTACAAAAAAGATTGCAAAGTAAGAATGCTCCTCCTTAACGCATACAAACTTGTCTAGGATTCGCACACCAATCATGAAAGGTGAAAGAAGTAATACGATCTAATTTATAGATTAAAATGCTCCACATCATAGCCCTTACTTCATCAAACAGTTTTTCCGGCCGGGTTGATCTTCTCCTTTGCAAAGACTAAGTTGTTTCTTGCTTTCCAGATCGATCATCCAAACAATACAGCACCATAGACATTCCAGAATGGATTTTGTATGTTTGCCTTCAAGAATTCCATTGTGTTGTGGAAGTGAGCTGCTGCTTCCAGGGACGTGGCCATGGGAGTATTAAACCATGAGTAGCATAACCTCCATACCTTGTTAGAGAAGTTACAATTGAAGAATAGGTGTTGCACCGTTTCTTCCACGAGGCCACATAGGCCGCAAGATAGGTCGTCTCCCTCTTCAAGAATGCGCCGTTTCATCAATTCCGTCCGAGTTGCTAACCTTCCCCGGCGGATCTTCTAAGCTGCTCCCGAATACTTGGCCGGAGTAAGGTTGTTCCAGATTTTTCTGAGTGCGTCTTTGGTAGCTTCTTCGAGGTTTTTCTAAAATGCATGGGATGGAATGCGTATATAATACTTACAATATAAATATACTAATTACTTTAGAATATAATTAATCTTATAATTATATTATAATCACAATTACATTTTCTGAGTGCGTCTTTGGTAGCTTCTTCGAGGTTTTTCTAAAATGCATGGGAATGCATTGTTTTATTTCATGATATTAAAAATAAATTATATATATATATATATTATTTTAAAAATAAAAATAGATATACAAAATATAATTTAAAAAATATTTAGAAATTTACATTAAAAAAATTAACTAGCAAGCTTTTAAGATATTTCATGTTAATAGTCCGAAGACCAAGTCACCAAAATGTTTAGATCAATTACAAGGCAACATTCCAAACTAATTCATAAGTTGTCAATGCAATTGAAGAGTCGAAATTGTCCAGTACAATAAAGACTAAGCCATCACTTATTAAAAATCGTTTTACTTATACAAAATAGTCTAGTCTGGTAAAAATTTGGATATGAACCTAAAAAAAAATTACACATTGAATTCACCAATATTAAAAACATTAAATACCAACAAAATCAAATAAAAAAAATATAGTAAAGATGTATTATTTTCAATCCAACTTTCTATTACATTATAAGAAAAAATAAAAGAATTTTAATATAGAAGTTTTTCTTGAAGCTTTTCTGGTGAAGAAGAAACGGTTTTCTCTAGAATTTAAAGAGATTTGAACGCAATTTTTTTAATGCACATAAAACTAATCAAACAAGTTGATAACTAAAAATAAATATGTCTAATAACCCTGTCTGTTATATTCAATTTTAGGGTTTAGATTTTAGGGTTTTAAGTTTATGGCTTAGGGTTTTTTTGTAATTCTTTTGACTGTAATTCTTTTTATCGAGTTCACAGCTGAAACACTCCTGTCTCTTTCTGAACTCCTTCAGGCATTAATCTTGAATTTTTTGTCTATTAACAAATGTACAGATCTTTGGAATTAGTGTTTCAAAAAGGGTGTGTATGACAAGTACACACTTAAATAATAAATGATGCACACTTAAACAAAAGAGATGCATGACCAAAAGTGCATTTTTCTCCAAATAATCATTGTATTTACAAATACAATACTAAAATATTCATACTTTATAATTCGCAAACGAATGGAGTAACAAAGTGGAGTAAAATGCACTTCATTACACTTATATTGAAATTGCAAGTTAGAGAAAAAAAGTAATTTAAATTTAATTTCTTTTGATAAATATAAATATATTATGTAATTCAATTTAAAAAAAAATGATGTGAAGAGAGAAAAGAGAAATTATAAAAAATGAACCAGTTATTAATTGTGAAACGTAGAGAGAGAAAATATAAAATAATAAAAAAAATAGAAATTGCTAAAAAAAATTGGATAAAGCGACATAGAGAGAAAAGATTCAGAATTAGCCCTAAGGGAATATATACGGACATTACACTCTTCTATCTCTCTACTCTACTCTAGCGGTCTCTTCTTGAAGATTCAAGCTTCATTGTGTTTCTTTCTCAGGTAATTTTCTTGTCTCTTTCTTCCCCAAGTAATTGCTCATGTCTGAAAATCAAGCTTCATTGTGTTTCAATCGTCTACGATACACATACATCAGCTTTGAATTATACTGAAAATGATTTGACTATCGCTAGATCTGCAATTTATGGTAGCTTTTTCATCTATAATCACAGATATGTTTTAGGATTTAAGAAATTCAATTATCTGTTGATTATTAATTATTAAATGATTATGAATAGGTCTGTCTGTAACAGACGATATATATTAACATATTGTTATTCATTAAGCTTCACTTTAGGGTTTAGATTTTAGGGTTTATAGTTTAGGGCTTAGGGTTTTTTGTAATTGTTTTGACTGTAATTCTTTTTTCTCGAGTACACAGCTGAAACACTCCTGTCTCTTTCTGAACTCCTCCTCCAACAACTTCAAAACAGTCCCTTCAGGCATTAATCTTTTAATTGCGGCCTTTCTTCAGGTGATTTTTTTAATTATGCTTGTTTTTGTTTTTTTTTACTTTTGCCGTTTTCTTATAATTTTATATCTCATGCCTTGCATTAAGTTATAGAAGAGGATTTTATCTGCAGATCCAATCATTAATCTTGTTCTTTTTATGAAGTTAATTTTAGGAAAGAGATGCAAACAATTATTTTTCCCTAAAATATGTAATTTAATTATATAAATGATGACAATAAGAAACAATCTAAATTTGGGATCTAGTGCCATATGTAGCCCAAGGTGGTTATTTAATGAATGTGTAATAAATATATAGAGTGGCGCGTTTTGGTTGAAAAATGATTTTGTTTATCGTCGTGCGAAACATGTACTTTATTTGAGACGGTATTACACTGTCTGCGTGCGTATGAAATATTTGTATTTTGATTTTTTAGTGCAAAATACAAAAAAAAAAAAAAAAAAAAAACAGATTCAGAGTCAGATGAATTCCTTCCAATTTATGACTGGAATAGGAAGAATCTCTTTCAATTTATGATATGAAGTCGGACAAATCGCCTCCATTGGTACATCTCAATGTGGTGATGTGGATTCATGTTAATTTGATTCTCAAATGTGCATTTCTTGTTCCTGCTTGAGTTGTTAGCTGGTCTGCTGGTTTGTACGCGTTGTTAGAGAGTTTATATTATATTCTGCATATATGTGTTTGTTTGGGCCTGGTTCGTAATTGCTGAGTTTGTGTCTCTTGTATTCGGGAGGCAGTACCCCTTGCTGTTCAAAACAAAAAAAGGAGCATTGAAGAGACTAATCTTGAAAAGGAAGGCACCAACATAATTGATTCTAACCCTTGATGGCTTACATTGAATATTTTTCTTGCAGATCATCTATATAGGTATGGCAGAATGGGATGCTGTGTCCGATTTAAAAAGAAATGGAAGTAAGAGGGAATCTTTGCAAATGGAAATAGATGAAATGAAACGATTTATGAATGAGAACGAGTTAGGTGGAAGCCACGGTAAAATTCTGCGCCTTATATTAGAGAATGCTGAACAATCTCATCATCCACAAGGCCAGAAGGCTGCTGCAGGAGCTCAAAATGGCCAAACGAAATCCCCACAAGTAATTCTGATAGATGATGATGATGATGACGACGCTGATCCACCTGGTCCGAAAGAGCCTTTAAAAAGATTTCACGACGTATGTCTACTAATATTCCTTGTACGTGTCTGACTCCATCCTTTTGGTTTTTCTAACATTGGTATATGATTAACAGGAGGAGGCTGGTGGGAGTAATCCGGTGCCAAAACAATCTCGTCCAGATCTGAAATCCAAGATAGAGAAGCCAAGGAAATCTAATATGAAAGATCAGAAGAAAAAGACACCTGAGATTCAAATAGAGGAGGATGGTACCAGTGAGAAGAATAAGACACTGGAGATTCGGATAAAAATAGAAGGCCAGAAGGCTGCAGGAACTCAAAATGGCCAAAAGAAATCTCCACAAGGAATTCTAATAGATGATGATGATGATGACGATGCTGATCTACCTGGTCTGAAAGAGCCTTTAAAAAGATTTCACGACGTATGTCTACTACTAATTCCAGCTTGTACGTGTCTGGCTCCTTCCTTTTTGTCTTTCTAACATTTGTATATATATGATTAACAGGAGGAGGCTGGTGGGAGCAATCTGGTGCCAAAACGATCTCGTCCAGATCTGAAATCAAGGACAAAGAAAGATGAGAAGAACAAAATAGAAGTACAAGCTGGCCAGGAGGATGAGAAGAATAAGACACTGGAGATTCGAATAAAAATAGAAGGCCAGAAGGCTGCAGGTACCTGCAGTAATCCCGTGTCAAAACGGGCTGCTCCATCACAACCACGTCCAAAAGACAAGGGTGGGAGTGTCATCTCTGAGAATCCTGCAGAAGTGGAAATCCTAGATGATGATGCCGAGAACGCTGTCTTTAGAAATGATGTCTTAAAGGTTCTTAGAAAACCATTTGACATGGAGGAGTACGACAGGCTTAAGGAGGCAATCAAAGCTGGATCTTACCTTCATCACCATCAAGGTTCGTCAAAGATCCCACCTAAATTCATGCATAATCTAAATAGTGAAATATAAAATGGAACACTACATCTTCCTTGTGCGTTCGCTAAATAGTCTGGAGCCTTGGGGATTTTAATAAAGTATTCTTGGGCACGCTAGCTAACATATCCTTCACTGAATGCAGATCTTAATACAGTACTGCAATCCCGACGTAAACCAGAAAAACAATTGGCCATTCTCCGTGGTTTTTTCTTTTGGCTCCAGGTTGGTAAATATATTTCTATTTTCCTTCTTAATTTGATACGCATCATATAAACTATTTAGCAAATCATGATAATCAATTTGTTAAGTGAAGCTTTATCTATTTTAGGAAATCAAATGTGCATTGTTATTGCAAACTTTTCATTTCTGATTGATATATCATTTTAGGTTTATAAATCACAGCGTATGAATTTTTTGAATTTGACTCGTGATGTTGTTCAGAACTTGACTCGCAAAGGAGCATTTCGTCCATGGAACGATCGTGTTTGCCTTGAAGTTGTTCCTGACCATGAGGAATGAGAATTAATTTCTTGGAAGTGATGCTTTAATGTTTAAATTAAACTGCAATGTTTTTATTTCAGTTGAACAAACTCTGTAATGTTTTTATTTCAGTTATTTAACTTGATATTTCTCATTCAATTTATGTACACCCTATTTGAATATTATTAATTTTATCTCCAGCTGCCTTGATTACATCTGAAATTTAAATTTATATAAGTATAATATTAAATGAAATGATAAAAGAATTATTTTGCAATTGTTTGTGTGTAAAATTGGGTGCAGGTGATTCATTTGGAAACAAAACCAAAAGTGGTGACATCCTCAGGCAATCATGGCTTCAATTAAATTAGGTGTGGGATATATCAAATATGACATGGTTATTAGACATATTTATTTTTAGTTATCAACTTGTTTCATTAGTTTTATGTGTAATAAAAAAATTGCGTTCAAATCTCTTTTAATTCTAGAGAAAACCATTTCTTCTTCACCAGAAAAGCTTCAAGAAAAACTTCTATACCAAAATTCTTTTATTTTTTCTTATAATGTAATAGAAAATTGGATTGAAAATAACACATCTTTACTATTTTTTTTTTTCAAGATTAGTGTGAAAATCCTAGACTAGTTTGCATGTAATGGGGGCTGCTATATCTAATCATATTGTTATGCTATATTTCCACTATATTTTTTTTCAAGATACA
This sequence comes from Galeopsis tetrahit, assembly GCA_963675135.1. Lineage (NCBI taxonomy): Eukaryota > Viridiplantae > Streptophyta > Magnoliopsida > Lamiales > Lamiaceae > Galeopsis > Galeopsis tetrahit. The sequence goes on along the minus strand of OY776131.1, from coordinate 53,580,986 downwards.
ATTCTTTAACTATACTTGTTCCCCTTTTTTAGTACCACTGGTACTCCCATTAATCAATATATCATTTTTGCTGTCCAAAAAAAAAAAATTATGCTTTTTTTGTTTTTTTTTTTCCTTTTGCTGTTTTCTTATAATTTTATATCTCATGGCTTGCATTAAGTTATAGAAGAGGATTTTATCTGCAGATCCAATCATTAATCTTGTTCTTTTTATGATGTAATAAATTTTAGGAAAGAGATGCAAACAATTATTTTCCCTAAAAAATGTAATGTATATAAATGACAATATAATATATAAGAAACAATCTAAATTTGGGATCTAGTGCCGTATGTACGTAGCTCAAGGTGGCTATTTACTGAATATGTAATACATATAGTGGCGCGTTTTGGTTGAAATAAGATTTTGTTAATCGTCGCACGAAACATGTACGTTATTTGAGACGGTATTACACTTTGTGCGTGCGTGCGTATGAAATATTTGTATTTATATTATATTCCGCACTTGCTTGTTTGGGCCTGGTTCGTAATCGCTGAGTTTATGTCTCTTGTATTCGGGAGGCAGTACCCCTTGCTGTTCAAAAAAAAAAAAAAAAAAAGGAGCATTGAAGAGACTAATCTTGAAAAGGAATTGGCACCAACATAATTGATTCTAACCCCTTTATGTCTTAAATTGAATATTTTTGTTGCAGATCATCTATATAGGTATGGCAGAATGGGATGCTGTGTCTGATTTAAAAAGAAATGGAAGTAAGAGGGAATCTTTAATTTGCAAATGGAAATAGATGATATGAAACGATTTATGAATGAGAACGAGTTAGGTGGAAGCCACGGTAAAATTCTGCGTCTTATATTAGACAATGCTGAACAATCTCATCCACAAGGCCAGAAGGCTGCAGGAGCTCAAAATGGCCAAAGAAATCTCCACAAAGTGATTATTTACTGAATAAGATCAGCAGCAGCAGCAGCATCCTTTCAAGAAATTAAGAACATCCGACACAACACCAAATTTGTCAAGAATGAATAATCCAGCAAGCAACAAGCTGGGAACGAGCCACATATTCTACAAAACTCGAATGTGTGCAAAATTCAACGAAGGAAAATGTTGGAATGAGGAGCACTGTACATTTGCTCATGGGGAAGACGATTTACGCGAGCCGCCTCAAAATTGGCAAGACCTCATTATAGATAAGGAAAGGGAGGACAGTTCCAGTGATGGTCAAAGAGTGTTAATAGGATGAAAATTCCTCCACCAACGGCCTTCGCCATTGATGAAGAAGCATGTGGTTGATATCCCTGAACAGAGGGAGAGCTCTGCGATACACATTGGAACTACAGCTGGAGATTTGGATCAAAAGACGACTTTTCGGAACAGTGGCGCGTTTTGGTTGAAATAAGATTTTGTTTATCGTCGCACGAAACATGTACGTTATTTGAGACGGTATTACACTGTGTGCGTGCGTGCGTATGAAATATTTGTATTTTGAATTTTTCGTGAAAATAAAAAAAAAAAAGATTTCACGACGTACGTCTACTAATATTCCTTGTACGTGTCTGACTCCTTCCTTTTGGTGTTTCTAACATTGGTATATGATTAACAGGAGGAGGCTGGTGGGAGCAATCCGGTGCCAAAACAATCTCGTCCATATCTGAAATCCAAGACAAAGAAGCCAAGTAAATCTAATAAGAAAGATGAGATGAACAAAATAGAAGTACAAGGCCAGGAGGATGAGAAGAATAAGACACTGGAGATTCGGATAAAAATAGAAGGCCAGAAGGCTGCAGGTACCTGCAGTAATCCCGTGTCAAAACGGGCTGCTCCATCTCAACTAACCAAGACACAGAAATTTCCAGAAGTGATTAAGATTCAGGATGAGGATGAGGATTGATATTGTTTGTCTGATCCAAAACAGTCCCATTGGTAAATTGGAAAAAAGATTAGCCATTCTCCGTTGTTTTTTCTTTTGGGTTCAGCTTGGTAAATTGGAAAAATGGAAAACTACATAAGTCTTCTTAACTCATGCTTTATTTTAACAATTACACTTAATAATTTAAGTTGTAACAGAAATATCTTGCTCATTGATATTCAAATTTTGCAATTTGTGTAGTAGTAAACACTTAATATCATTTAAAAATGCACTTGAATTGCAAGATTGCAACTAATACATAAAAGAATTCGACGTTTTGATTTTCTTTTTAGTAACCCATGTATTTAATCTTTTTTTTTTTTTTGAACGGAGAAAATTTGAGAAAAATGCACTTTTGGTCCCACCATCCACGGGCACTCATGATTTTGGTCCCAACATTCTGAATATTGGTCCCGAAAGAGAAAAACTTGACACATTTGGTCCCAAAATCGAAAAAGCCAACACATTTGGTCCCACCCACGTTAAATGTTGACGGAACGACTCACGTGCGTGTCGCGTGGTTATACGCACACACGACTTTATTGAGGACACCCACCGAGAATTTTTTTTGAACATTAAAATGCCAATTCTGCCCCTCAGCCGTGATTAGTACACCCACCTCCCATTTCATTACAGAATCGCCTCCATCGTCTTCGTCTTCATCACTTCACCTTCTTCATATCTCCAGCGGACGACAGCGACGGCCACAAATTCAGATCTCTCCGTCTTTTTATCCATCGTCTTCGTCTTCATCACTTTGACCAAATTAGCAATCTAGCAAAAGATTCACACAATTTCGCACCATTTACCCAAATATCTTCCCAAAAATAAGTAAGACTCCCATCCCCTAAATTTTTAACCAAATTAGCATCAAACTAGTTACATGTTGGGTTTGAAACAAATAGACCTGAAAGAGTTTTCCACCAATTTGACTTATTTTTTTCTAGCAGCTCTGCCCATTGTTCCTACAACCGAACCTATCCCGTATTTCGATTTAAGGATCCTTACCCAATATAAATCGGGTTTAGCCCGAATTCTCCATGCCCATCTGCCAAGGAGAGACATATTGAAAGAATCCAAATTTTTAACTGAGCCCGCCTGCAGCCTTTGAATTGCAGATATCATTCCAAGAAACCCATGGAATGCACGATGATTTCGCACGCCCCCCCCCCCCCCCCCCCCAAATTGCCCCAAAGAAAATTTATTTGGAGCTTGATGAGTTCACTCATGGTTTGTTTTGATATGCGATAAAAGGATAGATAATAGATGGGTAGTGAATTGAGTACCCCGTTGAGAAGCACGATTCTGCCTCCGAATGAAATCTGACGATCCTCCCACAGTTTCAAACTGTTCTGAACTTTCTTAATTATAATTTTCCAAGCATCCAGTCTGTGGTGGTTGTGGCCTACGTGAATACCAAGGAAATTCATAGGAAAGGAACCCACGCCACATCCCAGGAAAAAGGTCATTCCATTTTGCAAGTCACCATCTACGTTCACCGAAAAGTTACTAAAATGCATTTCAGTGCCCAAATGTTCTTTGTCGATGCCTCGCCCACAAGGATGGTATCGTCTGAATATTGTAGATGGGTGACCAGAACTTGATTACAACCCACCAAAGCTGCGTCAAATAGCCCGATAGCCGAGGCCTGATTAAATTAATCAGGATACTAAGGCCCTCGGCTGCAATAATGAACAACAAGGGCGAGAGTGGATCCCCTTGTCTCAAACCACGCTCTAGCTTGAACTTTTCGTAGGGCTTCCATTCACAAGGACGGAGGCGGATGCCGTAGTGACACATTCCATATATGATCCATTTATCGAACCCCATTGCTCTCATCATATCCCTAAAAAACCCCAATTTACTGAATCGAAGGCCTTTGCAAAATCAATTTTAAAGAGGAGTCTTTCGAGCTTCTTCTTTTTGGCCTCGTCAATAACCTCATTAAGGATGAGCACGCCGTCTAAAATCTTCCTTCCATGGATAAATGTTGTTTGGTTCTCAGATATTACCTTCCCAATAATACCAGCGAGTCGTCGAGCAAGAACTTTGGCAATCACTTTATAGTAACTACTGATCATGGATATTGGACGAAAGTCCCTGATACTAGTGGCGCCTTGTTTCTTTGGAATTAGAGCAATAAAAGAGGGGTTAAAGCCTTTGACGAACTTCCCATTTAAATGAAATTCTGCTAACAGATTATGAAACTCATATGTTGCAGCAAGTGCCAGTTTTCCTTAATAAAGGCAAAAGTAAATTCTGCTAACAGATTATGAAACTCCACACACCGCATACCACAAAATAATCTCAACTATATATATCATTGATTTTGTCCCTTTTTTCTTTTTTATATTGAATTAGAGGATATTTTTCTTGCAGATCATGCTTTTCCTGCAGATCTGTGTTTGTGTGTCAGTGTGTGTGAGTGGATAGGGGAAGGGGAAAAGAGCTAACCTTGAATACTTTATATCTTTCAAGATTTAGTTTTTCCTTGTATATATATATGTGTTGCACGATTGAGTTACAATTTTTAGAAAGATGAAAAAAGAAATCCAAAAGGGTGGCAAAATAGGAGGGCAGAAGTCTCTGAAAATTTTCTTCAGACATTTTCTTTCCGTTTAATTAACCATTTTCTAATTTTTCCGCTATCCTTGATTAATAAAATTAAAGGCATGCATATATAATTGCTTTTTCTCATTTTCATTTTTGACCATGTTGATGTCTTACATTGAACTAGAGGACATTTTTCGTGTAGATCTGTATATGTGCATGTATGCTTTAAAATTGAGAAGCAACTTTTTATGTTTCAAGATTTCATATACAGGGGTTATGCAAAGGTTTTCCTTAAGGTGATGAGTTTTCTCAAGTCTCTTTGGTGGGTTCCATTGAGTGAACATTTTTCTGAATATTTTGGACTCCTTCCGTCCACACTCAATATTTTTGATTGGATGTGCAGATAAAATTCTCTTCTATAACTTAATGCAAGCCATGAGATATAAATTTATAAGAAAACAGCAAAAGGAAAACAAAAAACAAGCATAATTAAAAAAATCACCTGAAGCTAGAAAGGCCGCAATTCTAAATTTATAGATTTACAAGTATGCGAATGTAAGACACAAAATTTGCAATTCATGTGACATTTTAGCACAATTTGGGTTATTTAATTTAGATTCGATTGTTCCACGTTTACAAAATTTAAAAGATAATGTACATTAAATATGGGTTATTCAGTTATTCAAGCTCGAGTGTGTACATAAATTGAACGATAAATATCAAGTTAATGAACTGAAATAAAAATAATAGAGAGTTTCTTCATCATATTTTCAACATTAAAACATCACCTCCAAGAAATGCTCCTTAATTCCCAATACAAGTTTTAAACAACATTATGAATCAAAGTTCATATATATGACTTAATTTACAAACACACAATTAGTCGTACAAGCCTTCTACTTTTATTTGAATCTCCAGTATTTTGTTCTTCTTCATAGGTTGATGATCTTCGTTCACTTTCTTAGCTTATTTCTCTAGGAATTCAGATCTTGTTGAGCTGGACGAGATCGTTTTGGCACCAGAGTTAAATGTTTCACAGGAGAAGTACTCCCTTCGTCCACACTAAATTTTAAGAAATAATCATAGTCTATGTACGTAAAAGGTAGATGTGTAAAGTAAAAAGTGAAGTGTGCATATTAAGTGTCGATAACTAAAAAAGGAAAAGGTGCATATTAAGTGTGGACGGATCGAAGTACTTCTCAGTCCAAAATATTCAGCAAAAATGTGCATATTAAGTGTGCATATGTAATCTTGAAACATAAAAAGTTGCATCTTAATTAATTTTAAAGCATACATGCACATTAAATGAAAAAAAGTTCCGATCTTCAACCATTTATATAAAAAAAAAGTCCTTTAATTCAATGTGGCTAAAATAATTAAAAAGAGAAATTAAATTCAATGATATATGAATGCTTTTTTTTTTTTTCAACATATTTAATTCTATTCAATTACCATATTTTTTATTTTCTTTTTTAATTCTTCTTTGAAAATAAATAACCAAATCTTGAAATATATAAAATATTCAGTGAAAGGTAAGGCTAGTCTTTTACTCCCAATCACTCACACACACCTAAAGATCTGCAAGAAAAATACACATACAGTACATATATATGGATGCGGAATTACAGAAGGAAGTGGCATCATTTCTCGGCTATTGTGTTGGCTCGTTACCAATGAAATTTCTCGGGTTCCAAGTTGGAATTAACCACCATAAAATAGATGCCTGGAAAGAAGTGATTCAGAAAATAAAAAGCAGAATAAAGTCATGGGAGGACAGACAGATTTCCTTCAGAGGCATAATTACGCTTCTCAATGTGGTGCTCACCTCGTTGCCCATTTATTATCTTTCTTTTTACCAAATACCGAAAATCCCATGGGTTACATGGAATGATGTTTGTAGACCAAAAATGGACGGAGGTTTAGTTGTAAAAAATAATGAACTCTTTAACAATTCTCTTCTTAGCAGGTGGGCATGGAGGATTCGGGCTGTACCCAATTCGTTTTGGGTAAGGATACTCGGATCAAAATACGACTTATATTCGATGGAGGAACCTACTTATACGGCGAACAGGAACAACTTCTCGAGTTTGTGGAAGAATCTGACCGACCTCTTAACCACAAATTCACCCAGCTACTGGTTCGGGTACAAGTTAATTAAAACTCTGGGAGACGGGAGCCTTTCCTTCTTTTGGAAAGATAGATGGCTAGACGATGTAAATTTACGTGAACTTTTTCCTAGATTATTCTCTATCTGCACTAATAAAGAGGCTATAATTAGTGAATCTGGTGAATGGTTGAATGGTACTTGGAAATGGAATATAATGTGGTGGAGAGAATGAATGCTTTCAATTACAATGCTTGTTGGATACTACTAATTTACAGTAGCACACCCTCGGGCCTCGACTCATGGAAATGGAATCTGTCAAAAGATGGGAGGTGCACATCCAAATCAGCATACGAAGTGAAACGGATGCCCCCACCATCACAGGTTCTTCAAGATGATGCTCTGTTTGCTCTTCGGAAAAATCTGGAACTGCTAACCCCCATTAAATACTCGGGGTTAGCCTGGAAGGTTATTCGAGAGAAACTCGCTACTCGGACTGAGCTTAAGAAACAAAATATTCTTGGAATTGGAGACGACAGTTCCTGCATTCTTTGCGGCATCGAAGAGAAAACACCTCATCACCTTTTCTTCAGCTGCGATTTCTTCGGCAAACTCTGGGGACTATGTTGTTCTTGGTTCAACCTCAACTCGGCACTACACTCCAGACCTGCAACACATTTCATCAATTCTGCGGATTAATTGGGACCAAGCGAAAAAATTCATTTTGGAGTGCATTTGGTGTATGATTGTGTGGTTCATCTTGAAAGCTCGAAACGGGAAGGCTTTTGCAAACGAGGAGCCCAAACCTGAGAAGATCTTTGATGAGATTAGAGCTAGGGCCTGGAACATTTTCTCCCAACACAAAGCATGTCCAGCCTCTGTTTCTTTCAACGATTGGTGTGCAAGTCCTAGTTTAGCAGGTTTGTAATCTCATTCCTCAATTGTTCTGGAGTCTATGTATCTTCCATATTTCTAATCCCCTTGTAACTCACTCCTTTTGAGTACCCCTGGTACTCTTGGCAATATAATCATTTTTTCCTTCAGAAAAAAAATCTATGTTTGCGGTATAACACATTTAGGCCAAATTGGCCGGAATCAATCCAAATCGGTGAAATCCTTTGGATAAAATCCTTGCTTAAGGAGCTGCATCTTTTCAGCAACAAACCTCCATGGACACCTAGGGGCCTATCTCTCTCTCTCTTGCTGGCAATCTTGTAATTCACTCAAAAACTAATTAAACATCTCAAGATCAAACTTTCATTTCATTTGATAAAAGATAAACAGCAAGGAGCTTTAGGTTCTTCATGTTCAAAGTATTGACCAAGTTGCGGACATCCTCACTAAACCTCTTTCTGGGCAATTCTTCACTCATTTTGCGGAAAAACTGAAAGAAGTCCACAAGACCTTGCTCCCTCGAATTGAAGGGGCATGGTAAGTGATCTAGATTCCGTGCAATTGAGCACATGCAAGTGAAACCCTAGGTGCATGGATATAGTGATGGATGCAGCTGATTACCACTCTTCAGGGTATCAAAATAAATCACAGTGGTTTAAGAGGTTGTTAACTTTTGTCATTTAGCTAGGACCGATCATGTTGCAACACATTATATAGCTTCTACTCCTTCCCTATTTGGTCTATATAAGAGCACTAACAAAAGAAAATGTATTTTGTATCCGGAAATGAAAAGCTTATTCCTAGCAATGTCTTTGTTTACTTTTCCATTGCATTTATTCATGGTTAAAATCCATTTTAGTTCTATAACTTTTACTTTTTCCGCGGAAGGTTATAAAAATGTTAAGTTTTTCAAAGTAATCCATAAGTCCATAATTAGTCCATTTAAAACCTAAACATGTTCATACGATTTAAACCGGCGGTTACGGATTTGAACCGCCGGTTCGGGCTTTTTTTTTTTTTTTTTCTCATTTTGCTCTCAAAGTCAACGGAATTTGAAGTACGACATCATTTTGAGGCACGTATTTTTTGGCACATGAGGTGTAAAATTGAGGGAAACGGGTGAGTTGCGACCAAAATCGGACCAATTAAGAAAATATATATGAGATTAAATTTGAATAAACTTAACTTTTTTGGGACCCTTTCCGAAAATTATAAGACCAAAATGAATTTCAACTGGCCATAGACAAAACGCTGAAAATGACACGACATGTGCGATAGATATATCCTGAAAATGACACGTCGTCGAGATTAACCAGCTTTCGACTCATCAACAGACAAAACTTCTAATTATACAGTATGGTATTTTAGATTAAAAAATTAATCATAGAAATTGTAAACAAGTTCAACGGAAATGGCATAGACGGTGGTATTTTGGATACTACTACACAAATTGCAAAATTTGAATATCAATGAGCAAGAGATTTTTGTTACAACTTAAATTATTGAGTATAATTGTTAAAATAAAACATGAGTTAAGAAGATATATGTAGTTTTCCATTTTTCCCATTTACTAAGCTGAACCCAAAAGAAAAAATAACGGAGAATGGCTAATCTTTTTTCCCATTTACCAATGGGACTGTTTTGGATCAGACAAACAATATCAATCCTCATCGTCATCCTGAATCTTAATCACTTCTGGAAATTTCTGTGTCTTGGTTAGTTGAGATGGAGCAGCCCGTTTTGACACGGGATTATAATTGGTACCTGCAGCCTTCTGGCCTTCTATTTTTATCCGAATCTCCAGTGTCTTATTCTTCTCACTGGTACCATCCTCCTCTATTTGAATCTCGGGTGTCTTTTTCTTCTGATCTTTCTTATTAGATTTCCCTGGCTTCTTTGTCTTGGATTTCAGATTGCTCCCACCAGCCTCCTCCTGTTAATCATATATATACCAATGTTAGAAAGACAAAAAGGAAGGAGCCAAACACGTACTAGGAATATTAGTAGACATACGTCGTGAAATCTTTTTAAAGGCTCTTTCAGACCAGGTAGATCAGCATCGTCATCATCATCATCATCTATTAGAATTACTTGTGGGGATTTCTTTTGGCTATTTTGAGCTCCTGCAGCAGCCTTCTGGCCTTGTGGATGAGATTGTTCAGCATTGTCTAATATAAGACGCAGAATATTACCGTAGCTTCCACCTAACTCGTTCTCATTCATAAATCATTTCATTTCGATCTATTTCCATTTGCAACGATTCCCTCTTACTTCCATTTCTTTTTAAATCAGACACAGCATCCCATTCTGCCATACCTATATAGATGATCTGCAACAAAAATATTCAATGTAAGACATAAAGGGGTTAGAATCAATTATGTTGGTTTTTTTTTTTGATTACAAGTTAAATACCCATCCCTTTTCCCTTCCCCATGACTCGAACCCAGGACCTAAGGCCTAGGTAGTGGTGCTCTAACCACTTGAGCTATCCCACTTTGTCAGAATCAATTATGTTGGTGCCAATTCCTTTTCAAGATTAGTCTCTTCAATGCTCCTTTTGTTTTTTTTTTAACAGCAAGGGATACTGCCTCCCGAATACAAGAGACACAAACTGAGTGATTACGAACCAGGCCCAAACGAGCGCATGCAGAATATAATTTCTTTTTAAAGCAGACCAGCTAACAACTCAAGCAGGAACAAGGAAAAAAAAATACAGCAAGGCCAGAACAACGAAATCACTAACAGAAAAACAGCGCTGGATGCGTTCCTTACACACTCCCGGATTCGCAATCCAAAAATCTAAGCTATACGACAGGTTGCTTCCTCTTCGCCCACCATCACGATTTTATACCTATGCCGTGACTTTCCTAAACTCACAAGCAGACCATCTTATATTTAGGGGGTTGGATTGATCTTTCCCATCTCAAATTCGACCGCATAAATTAAAAAAAAGACTTTTGTTGGAAGGTCGAGTCAACATGTGACACAAGAAATGCGCACTTGAGAATCAAAGTAACATGAATCTACATCACCACAGTGAGATGTACCAATGGAGGTGATTTGTCCGGCTTCGTATCATAAATTGGAAGGGATTCGTCCTATTCTAGTCATAAATTGGAAGCAATTCATCTCACTCTGAAACTTTTTTTTTTTTTTTTTGTATTTTCTGCTAAAATATAGAAATACTAATATTTCATATGCACGCACGCACAAAGTGTAATACTGTCTCAAACAACATGTTTCATGCCGCGATAAACAAAATCATTTTTCAACCAAAACGCGCCACTATATATATTACATATTCAGTAAATAACCACCTTGCGCTACATACGGCACTAATTGAAAGTATACTTTCATTAATAAAGGAGGTCTTTAATCACATTAATTTTCTAATCTTTTCAAATTATTTAATCAATTCCATCGTGCACATTACTTCATATTTTAAATCTTTTCAATTTCATCTCAAATAATTTGTTAAGATTAAAGAGAGGATATAATTTTTTTTTGAGAGGAAAAAATGTTGCATTTTATTAGAAAAGAGTACCAGAGGTACTCTTGAGAATTAGACTAGGTACAACAGCCAAAAACAATTACAATACAATGAAGAGGATCAACCCTAGCTAAAACTGTAACAAGGTAACCCTCCTTATGAACATATTGCTGCTCTCGGGCAGGCACACCAATCATTAAAAGAGATCGTTGTTGGGCTTGCATTATGAAGACAAAAAATACTCCAGGCCTTTGCTCGAATTTCATCGAACAGCTTTTCCGGTTTCGACTCTTCATGTGAGAATATCTTCTTATTTCTAGCATTCCAAACAAACCAGACCGTCAAGCACCAAATGCATTCCAATATGTTCTTTTTTCGCTGAGGTCCGGCGATGCCACAGAACTGGTGAAATTGTGAAATAATATCATTCGACATTGGTGAGCTACTATCCAGCCAAGCAAAAGTCAGCCTCCAAATCCTATTAGCCATGTCACATCCAACAAACAGATGTTGCAGAGTTTCTTCACTTGTTCCACAAAGAGCGCAATCCAGGTCTGCTCCGGCGCTTAATATTTTCCGCTTATGAAGTTCGCTCCGTGTGGCAAGACGTCCCCGTAACACCTTCCAGGCCAACCCCGAGAATTTTAGAGGAGTCGATTTATTCCAGATCCTCTTGATTGCAGCATGAGCCTCAATACAAAGGGTCTGCGTCTGTGCTGGCAGCACGAAACCTCCGTATGCGGATTTGGGACTGTACTTACCATCTGCAGCAGCTTTCCAGCGCCATGAATCCGAAGTCGCGGCCTGCAAGTGTAAGGCAGCCAGCAAGCACCCCAGCTGATCAACTAATTGAGTTTCCCAGGCGAAGAGTGGCCTCCTCCAATGTATATCCCAAGACCAAGTGCCATTATCCCAATAACCCGATTCACTTAGGCGTGCATCCTTATTAACACATAGAGAATAAAGCCTAGGGTAAAGATCTTTCAGGGCTGGATGATCCGACCATCTATCATGCCATAGGAATGTATCGTTGCCGCACCCCACAATCTTTACCATGTTATTGGTGAACCAAGAATTTTGACCATTTACAGCAAGTTGAGCAGTAAGCATATTCCACCAGCTTGAGTGATAGCTCCTGTTCACCGTTACAGCAGCGTCACCTGTCAAATATATGTCGTACTTAGAGTCAAGAATTTTAACCCATAGTGCCTTTGGTTCCGTACGCAACCTCCACGCCCACCTACCAAGAAGAGAAATGTTAAATAAATCAAGATTTCGAACACCAAGTCCCCCGACTGGCTTAGGCCTACAAATATAATTGAAATAAACAATAAAAAATAGAGGGTGTATATACTTTATATAATATTCATTAATTTCGGTTTAAAAATCAATAAAAAAGCTTATACATTGTGGATTATTTTTTTAAAATTCATTTCATTATTGGACTGGGCTTTTAGTAGTACGGCCCATTAGACTGTGTAACGACTAGGGCTAAAGTTTACTATATAAAGGGCATCTCTCCCAACTCTAATTTTCATTCCTCTTTAGCGGCCACTTTTCTCTTTATTTGTTTTTTCTTTTCATATTTTGAAGAAGAAGCGATGATGAGTTATCCATAGATTTCGATTGTGGCTTATTTGGCACAGCGTGAATCCTTATATTTGGTTCGTATTCACTGAGCATTCTTTATTTATCTGTATTTTTCTGTATCTTATGGACCTTTTCATGTTTCTCTTTGTTATTATGAATCATTTTTGAAAATTGTAGTTTCAAGTATTAATTAGTACGAAATTGAAGGACCTATAGACGAGAGGCTTTTATTCAATGCCGATTAGTCAAGTTTACCTTCGGATATTGAACTTTATTCTGAATTTTGATCGCCGGACCGGTTGAATTTTGTATCGGTAAGGTTCTCCATATCTTCAAACATTTTCCTTTTTAATTATTTATCCTTTTTTATTTTTTGTCTTAAAAAGCGAAGGATCCCAGCGGAGAGATAGGACTCTTTTATGAGATCTCTCTAACACATGTAAATTAACCCTTCGCAGATTGAACATAGGCCATCCCAAACCACTGTCAAGATTATTTAGTTCTTGATTCGTTTTGAACCCTTTGGCCATATTTATTTTTAATGGAGTTCTTTTACTTTTGTATGCGCATTTGTTGTTAGTTTTTGTTTACTCTTGAAACTATACAATGTTGAATAATTAAACTAGATTAATTAAGTCAAAGTTATTAATTGTTTATGGATTAATTTCTGGAGGATACATGAATGACCTTTGGTAGATTCATGAATATTTCTTGGTTGATACATGTATTGAATTAATTAGTATTAAATATGGTTCATGTATACATTTTGGGTATCTCCTATAAATACCCTATGTATTGAGTCATTTGTAAGAAAGAAAATACAGAACAGTTTTCCTCCACTTTTGAGTTGATATTTTTTAGTGTTTTATGCTCTCCTAATTTCTAATAAATTGGTATCAGAGCATAAAACACTAGAAAATACCAACTCAAGAGTGGAGGAAAACTGTTCTGTATTTTCTTTCTTACTGGACTTGTTACAAATGACTCAATACATAGGGTATTTATAGAAGATGATCGCATCGTTGCGAAGATTTTGAGATCTTTAGATCCAAAATTTAATTACATCGTGGTTTCCATCGAGGAGTCTAGGGATTTAGACACCATGACCATTGATGAACTTGCCGGATCCTTGCAAGCTCATGAAGAAAGATTATTGAAACCGATTCAAGAATCAGTTGAACAAGCATTGAAAGCGAAGCTATCATTGAAGGAGATAAATCAAGGAACATCCCAAAGAGGTCGAGGACGTGGAGGATCTCGAGGACTAGGTCGAGGTCGTGGTCATGGAAGAGGGGGACGAGGTGATAAATACACCTCAAATAACAATTTTGAGAAGAGCCAAAACTCCCATCAAGGAAGAAATTGTGGAAGAGGACGAAGCCGTGGAGGTAATAGGCCAAACCAAATGAGGTATGACAAATCTGAAGTTGAGTGTTATTCTTGTCATCGGACTGGCCATTATTCTTGGGAATGTGGAAATAAAGTACATGAGAAAAATAATTTTGCGGAGAGCAATGATGCAAATGAAGACGGATTCTCTACCTTGCTTCTGGCTTGCAAAACCAATCAAGACGAGAATGGAGATCAATGGTACCTTGACTCTGGCGCAAGTAGCCACATTTGCGGAAGGAGAAATTTATTTGCGGAACTTGATGAATCAACTGGTGGAGATATAACTTTTGGAGACTCTTCAAAAGTTAAAGTAAAGGGAAAAGGTACGATTTTGATCCGTTCAAAAGATGGAAGTCATCAATTAATTTCCAATGTTTTTTATGTGCCGGCCATGAAGAGTAACATTTTGAGTTTGGGCCAATTATTGGAAAAGAATTATGATATTCATTTGAAAGATAAATGTTTGACAATGAAAGATGAAAATGGAAGATTGATTGCTAAAGTGCCCATGACAAGGAATCGAATGTTTTTGCTAAACATTCAAAGTGGTGCTCCTATGTGTTTGAAATCTTGTTTCAAAGATTCATCTTGGCTATGGCATATGAGATTTGGGCACTTGAATTTTGATGGGCTGAAAATGATGAGCAAAGAAAGAATGGTGAAAGGATTGCCTTCCATAGACCATCCTAATCAACTATGTGAAGGATGCATTTTTGGTAAACAGACGAGAAAGAGTTTTCCAAAGGAGTCCTTGACGAGGGCTCAACATCCATTGGAGTTGATACACTCGGATGTGTGCGGACCAATCAATCCATCGTCGTTTGGTGAGAATAAATATTTTGTACTTTTCATTGATGATTATTCTCGAAAAACTTGGGTGTATTTTTTGAAGGCAAAATCGGAGGTGTTTGGAACCTTCAAAAGGTTCAAATTAATGGTGGAGAAACAAAGTGGCTATCAAATCAAAGCTCTTCGGTCCGATAGAGGGGGAGAATTCACATCTAATGAATTCAAAACCTTTTGTGTGGAACATGGAATTCATCGTCCCATGACGACTCCATACTCACCGCAGCAAAATGGAGTGGTGGAGAGAAAGAATCGAACTATACTAAATATGGCGAGGAGTATGTTGAAGAGCAAGAACATGCCAAACAAGTATTGGGTTGAAGCTGTCTCCTGTGCAGTCTACTTGATGAATCGATGCCACACTAAAAGTGTGTGTGGTATGACGCCTCAAGAAGCTTGGAGTGGATACAAGCCAAGTGTTTCACACTTGAGGGTTTTCGGAAGCATTGCTTACACACACGTTCCTGATGAGAAAAGAACCAAACTTGATGATAAAAGTGCAAAGTATCTCTTCATCGGCTATGATCAAAGCTCCAAAGGCTACAAATTATATAATCCAAGCAGTGGGAATGTTGTCATAAGTAGAGATGTGGAGTTCGATGAAGAAGGAGTTTGGGAGTGGAGAAAGAGAAAGAATGCAGGTCTTTCTTTGATGATGATGAGGAGGAAGAAGGCATGACACCGCCTAATACTCCACCGCCAACGCCACCACCACAAAATGCACAAATCGATGAAGCAAGTTCTAGTGAAGGGCCTAGAAGATTCAAAAATTTGAGTGACATTTATGATGCCACTGAAGAGGTAAACATGAGTAATTTTACTCAATTTTTTTTACTTGTAGAAACTGAGCCTGTGAATTATGATGATGCTGCTCAAAATGGAGAATGGAGAAAAGCCATGGATGAAGAAATTAGGGCAATCACAAGGAATGATACGTGGGAGATAGTATCATTACCGAAAGGAAAAAAGACCATTGGAGTGAAGTGGGTGTACAAGATAAAAAGAAATGCACAAGGGGAGATTGAGAAATACAAGGCAAGACTAGTTGCGAAGGGGTACAAGCAAAAGGCCGGAATTGACTATGATGAAGTGGTTGCACCCGTTGCCCGCCTTGAGACGATTCAGTTGATTATTTCTCTTGCAGCCCAAAATCATTGGAAAATCCATCAAATGGATGTAAAATCAGCCTTTTTGAATGGATATTTGGAAGAAGAAATCTACATTGACCAGCCCTTGGGTTATGTGGTGCCTAATGAAGAAAGGAAAGTGCTAAAGTTGAAAAAGGCTCTCTACGGGTTGAAGCAAGCCCCTCGTGCTTGGAATAGCAGAATTGATAAATACTTTCAAGAAAATGGCTTTGTTAAGTGTCCACATGAACATGCTCTCTATGTAAAAAAGAATATAATTGGTGATGTGTTACTTGTTTGCTTGTATGTGGATGACTTGATTTTTACAGGGAATAATCCAAAGATGTTTGATGATTTCAAGAGAGCTATGACAAAGAAGTTTGAGATGACGGACATTGGCATGATGTCCTACTACCTTGGGATTGAAGTGAAACAACGAGATGATGGCATATTTATTTCTCAAGAAGGATATGCTAAAGAAGTTCTCAAGAAGTTTGAGATGGAGAAATGTAAGCCTGTTGGGACACCGGTGGAGTGCGGAATCAAGCTGCACATGAATCAAGATGGTGAGAAAGTTGATCCATCAGTTTTCAAGAGCCTTGTTGGAAGCTTGAGGTATCTAACTTGTACGAGGCCGGATATTCTTTTTGGTGTTGGACTTGTGAGTCGCTACATGGAATCTCCTACTACTTCACATTTGAAAGTTGCCAAAAGAATTCTTCGCTACATCAAAGGTACAATTGATTATGGTATCTTGTACTCCTTTTCTAGTGACTTTAAGCTTGTTGGCTATTGTGATAGTGATTGGGCTGGTGATGTTGATAGTCGGAAGAGTACAACCGGGTTTGTTTTCTTTATGGGAAATTCAGCTTTTACTTGGAATTCTAAGAAACAACCTATTGTGACTCTATCTACTTGTGAGGCGGAATATGTTGTTGCTACTTCTTGTGTTTGCCATGCTGTGTGGCTAAGAAGTTTGTTGAAGGAATTGAATTTGGCACAAGAAGATCCGACGGAGATTTATGTTGATAATAAATCTGCAATTGCTTTGGCCAAGAATCCGGTGTTTCATGAAAGGAGCAAACATATTGATACTAGGTATCATTTTATCAGAGAATGCATATCGAAGGAAGAAGTGAAACTCGAGTACGTGAAGTCACAAGATCAAGTTGCTGATATCTTCACGAAACCGTTGAAGTCTGATGTTTTCAAGAAGCTGCGTTTTTCACTTGGAGTAATTAATCTAGTTTAAGAGGGGATGTTGAATAATTAAACTAGATTAATTAAGTCAAAGTTATTAATTGTTTATGGATTAATTTCTGGAGGATACATGAATGACCTTTGGTAGATTCATGAATATTTCTTGGTTGATACATGTATTGAATTAATTAGTATTAAATATGGTTCATGTATACATTTTGGGTATCTCCTATAAATACCCTATGTATTGAGTCATTTGTAACAAGTCCAGTAAGAAAGAAAATACAGATCAGTTTTCCTCCACTCTTGAGTTGGTATTTTCTAGTGTTTTATGCTCTCCTAATTTCTAACATACAATACTCGAAGCAGTCGTTCAACAAGAAGTGGGTAAGACAACACCATTTCATTAATCTTGGTATTGAAAGGAATTTCCCGTGCTTTTCTGGATTTTCACACTAAGGATTGGCGAAATTGGAATCAGTATGGACACTGAATTTCGCTTACAACTTTGTTTAAAATCATTAAACAATTTATTTTTATTTAATTCAATTAGTAACTATTCTAAAAAATATAGAATATTTAATAAAATTAAATTAAATTTAAGATTTTTCTATCTGGACATTTAATTTTCTTGTTAATTAATTCTTTTGAAACTTATCTCACCCATTAATTGTTTCTTATTGTCATGATTTATATAAATTACATATTATAGGGAAAACTAATTGTTTGCATCTCTTTCCTAAAATTAATTACATCATAAAAAGAACAAGATTAATGATTGGATCTGCAGATAAAATTCTCTTCTATAACTTAATGCAAGCCATGAGATATAAAATTTTAAGAAAACAGCTAAAGGAAAACAAAAACAAAAACAAGATTAAAAAAATCAATTGTAGAAAGGCCGCAATTCAAGATTAATGCCTGAAGGGACTGTGAATTTGAAGTTGTTTCAGCTGTGAATTTGTTCGGGAACAAACATAAACAATATGTAAAGCAATATGTACCAGAGTACGAATTACAGTCAAAACAATTACAAAAAAACCCTAAGCCCTAAACCATAAACCCTAAAGTGAAGCTTAATGAACCTATTCACAATCTTTTAATAATTAATAATCAACATCATTTATGCGAGCACAGTCAATAAGTAAATACTAGTAGTATTTAAAAAATGAATACTACTAGTATGCGAAACGGTATGTCAAAGACTTTGAGTGCAATGAAGTATGACATGGAGAAATTTGATGGAAGAATCAGTTTTAGCTTGTGGCAAGTGCAAGTTAAGGATGTGCTGATACAATCTGGTGTACACAAGGTGAAGTTAATCAAGGTGGAGCGGTGGCGGCAAATGGCTCCCTACTCCAAGCCATAAGGAACAAACTTGCCATAATTAACCCTACTCCAATTAGGAACAAACTTGCTCCCCACTCCAAGCCCATAAGGAACAAACGTGCTCCCTACTCCAAGCCCATAAGGAACAAACTTGTTCCCCACTCCAAGCCCATTAGGTTAATTCAGGCTCCATACTCCAACATAAAATTTTGCGGAAGAGGCTGGCCACACGAATGGAACTAAAGAGACGCCACATTCTCAACAATGGTGATGATCTCTCCTGCGGACTAGAAGACGAGACGGTGCAACACTTTTTCTTCACTTGCAGATTCACTGATAAGGTGTGGGACTTATGCCACTCATGGTTAAACTTCTCCACGCCCTGACACTAGATCCCCGAGACACACTTCCAGCAACATTGCGGACTGCTCGGAGGTAAACAATTAAAATTCATCCTAGAATGCTTATGGTGTTGCATCGTGTGGCATATTTGGAGAGTGAGGAACAACAAAGTGTTTGCAAACAAGGAGACCAAGCCAGAGTAGATGTTCGACGACGTTCAAGTTATGATGTGGGGTTTAGTATCTAACTACAAATCCTACACTACTTGATTTAATTTCCATGATTGATGTGCAAATCCTAGGCTTATATGCGTGCAACGTAGCTGATCACATACATTGTAATTCTCCTATGTAACTCCAGATTATTATCTTTTGAGTACCCCTGATACTCAGTTAATAAAATTTTCTCCGTTAAAAAAAGATTAAATACATAGGTTACTAAAAAGAAAATCAAAACGTCGAATTCTTTTATGTATCAGTTACAATCTTGCAATTCAAGTGCATTTTTAAATGATAATAGGTGTTTATTAAAAATACATAATATAGTTATTTTTATTGAACAATACTAATTATTTGTATTAAACAATACTAGTTGTGCACCAATTGCACGATACACAAGGAGATTCGGTCGGTTCGGGCCGCATCTCTTTGATATGGGCTTGCTATTGAGCCACCGAGCTCAGGCACAATTAATGGGGATGACTATTTACACCTCCAATCCGGTTTAGAACACATCCCATCCAATTTAATAATAAAATAATCATGCAAAAAAATAAAAAATACCATTTTAGTAAAAGGTATCATACTACATGCACCCCCTTAACGAACGCTCCCCACTCCCCACTTTTTGCAGAAGGGAGAGGAAGGGGGCGGCGACCGCGGGTGGAGGCGGTGGCCAAGAGAACACAGAAAAAAAGTAAAAAAAAAGGAGAAAGAGAGGGAGGGGAGAGAGAAGGGAGAGGAAGAGGGCGTAGGCCGCGGATGGAGGCGGAGGCCGGCTTCTTGGATCGGGGTGGGGCAGCGGGCGACGATAGATGGGTGGGGAAGGGGAGGGAGAAAAAGAGAGGAAGAGGAGAATTTTTTGTTCCAAGTCCAGATTTAGTTTACCCATTCGCCTGACTCACTGATCCTTGCTTCGGTGTTAGAGCAAATCGTGAAGAGCCTTGGGAATCGGTCTTTCAAGGGTGGCTCGTCCGACTAGCGCTCGTGCCAGAGGAGCGTGTTGCTGCCATCGCCTAGAGTTTTAAGTGTATTTTGGTTTAACCAGGGGCTGGAGGAATTGACAAAGAAAATATCATATGAATCACATTCCACCAACATGATGCTTTGTTCCTGTTCGTCGACCTTGAAGTTGTCCCTGTTGAAAAGATATCATATTTAGAGTCCAGGATTTATACCCACAATGAGTTAGGCTCCGTCCGAATTCTCCATGCCCACCTACCAAGAAGAGATTTGTTAAATAAATAAAGGTTTCGAACATCAAGTTCCCCGACTGGCTTAGGTCTACAAACATCATTCCATGAGACCCATGAAATTTTTGTAGAACGCACACCCCCACCCAAAAAAAAAAAAAAAATTGCTGCAATTTAATTATATCACTCAAGGGTTTCTTTGGAATTCGATAAAAAGATAGATAATAAATGGGCAACGAGACAAGAACCGCATTGAGGAGTGTAATTTTACCACCGAAAGATATTTGCCTGTCCCCCCAAGAGTTAATTCTGTTATGATTAATTCCCATCTGAATTCCGAGGAAATTCATCGGGAGTTCCCCAACACGACATCCGAGGAATGTTGCCACCTCGTGCACAACTTCTGCGTCCATATTGATTCCAAATAGGCTCACTTGGAGAAATTGATCTTCAAACCGGAAAGCTGTTCAAAATTCACCAACAAACATTTGATTGCCCAAATGTTTTTAGTAGTCACTTCGCCCACCAGAATTGTGTCATCCGCGTATTGTAGGTGTGAGATGGAGATAAACTTTCTTCCAACTGCTGCATCGTCGTATAGTCCTGCGGATATGGCCCTATTGATCAGCACGCTAAGGCCCTCAACAACAATTATAAAAAGCAGCGGGAAGAGGGGATCCCCTTGCTTTAATCCCCGTTCCAATTTGAACTCTGTTGAGGGACTGCCATTTACAAGCACAGAAGCAGAAGCCGATGTGACGCATTCTCAGATCCATTTGCGCCACAATGGTGCTAACCACATACTCAGCATCATGTCATCCAAAAAGTTCCAATCAACCGAATTAAAAGCCTCAGCGAAGTCGATCAATTTTAAATAACAGTATTTCCTTCTTCTTTTTTCCTCGTCTACGATTTCATTGAGGACTAGCACCCCGTCTAAAATCCGTCTTCCCTGAATGAAGCCTGTTTGGGACTCCGAGATCACCGACCCGATAACTTTGGAGAGTCTTCTAGCCAAGACTTTAGCTATGACCTTGTAGTAGCGGTTGATCATGGATATGGGCCTGAAGTCGTCGATGCTTGTGGAATTTTGTTTCTTTGGAATCAATGTTATGAAGGATGGATTAAATCCTTAACAAATTTCCCGTTTGAGTGGAATTCGTCAAAGAGATTATTAAAATTGTCCTTCAGAATCTCCCAGTTTGCTTTGATAAAGGCTAAAGAGAAGCCATCAGGACTTGGCGATTTTGAGGGCTCGCAACTCCAGACTGCCTCCCTGATTTTCGTGGCTGTGAAGGGTTCTGTGAGCATATGATTGTCTACTGCATCGATGGTGTGAAGGGCGAAGTCCTGCAGAATGGTTGGCCGAGTCGTCAAAGGAGCTTGGAAGTGTTTCTTGAAGTGATCAGCGATAGCAGTTTTGATTTCCGCTGGGGTGGAGAGCCAGGCTCCATCGATGCACAAGTTTGATAAGTCGTTGGCCTTACGGCGAGCATTAATGCATTTGTGGAAAAATTTGGTGTTCTCTTCACCCTCCTTGATCCATTGGTTCTTAGCCCTTTGACTTAGAAGCCTATCTCTTGTCCCACAGCCTGTGTATATTTCATTCAGAATCTTTCTCCTTTGCTCGATTTCTTCTTCGTCCAATCCCAGCGCATCATCTGTGACATCAAGTTCCAAAAGTTTCTGCTTATTTTCTTCAATCTGTAGTTCCAGGCTTCCAAAATTCATTTTGCTCCAGTCCCGGAAGAAGGCCTTTGCCAATTTAAATTTCTCCTTGATGATAAAACTGCTCCTGCCTTCAATCTGATGTTTTTCCCAGAGATCTGCAAAATCGTCTTTGAAGGAGGGGTGACTTAACCAGGCGTTAAAAAAGCGAAAAGGTTTGGGGCCCCAATTTAGTGCCCCAATTTATAGGCTGATCTTCCAATACGAGGGGGCAGTGATCCAAAATAAATCTTGGTAAGCCTTTGAGGCGTGAAGGAGGGTCGACAAGTATCCAATCTTCATTGAGCAATACTCAGTCAAGTTTACTGTTACATGTTCCATCAACACGGTACCAAGTGAAGCTTCGGCCAAATAGGGGGATCTTTGTGAGATTGGCGGTCGTCATAAACTGCTCGAAAGCTTCCATCTCCCTTCTGTTGTTGCATCATGTTCTCCCTACTCTCTCGTTCGGTTGTCTAACCGCATTGAAATCGCCTGCGAGGCAGATTTGCTTTCCCCTGTTTTGCTGGATAACAAGGATGAGAGTGTCCCAGAGTATTGTCTTTTCGCGGAAGTGACATGGTGCGTAAATGTTTATTAAGCAAATGTCGGCAGAGTCTTACTTTCGGATTACGTTAACCACTAGAAAGCCGTTCGAGTGCCAGGCACTAACACATTGAAGAAAGTCATCGTCCCAAAATGTGGCAATGCCACCTGATTGGCCCTCGGAAGGGCGAAATACATAACCACATGTCTTAAAGGGAGTGGAGTGGAGTGGGAGTCTCTTAGTCCGTGCACACCCTTTAAGAGGTTCTGAGCATTGATATCTTTAGTAGTCCGTGCACATAGTCCATGCGAAATACATAACCACATAAATATTAGTCTAATTGATATATCCCACACCTAATTTAATTGAAGCCATGATTGCCTAAGGATGTCATCTCCAACCATTTTAGACACAAATGGGATGCAAAATTGTCACTACACCTCGATTTGGTGCTCTAATAACAGAATCACCTGCACCCAATTTTACACACAAAATATTGCAAAATAATTCTTTTATCATTTCATTTAATATTATACTTATATAAATTTCACATGTAATCAAGGCAGCTGGAGATAAAATTAATAATATTCAAATAGTGTGTACATAAATTGAATGAGAAATATCAAGTTAAATAACTGAAATAAAAACATTGCAGAGTTTGTTCATCATAAATATGCAGTTTAATTTCAACATTAAAGCATCAGTACATCCAAGAAATTAATTCTCATCCTCATGATGAGCAGGAACAACTTCAAGGCAAACACGATCGATCCATGGACGAAATTAATGCTCCTTTGCGAGTCAAGTTCTGAACAACATCACGAGTCAAATTCAAAAAATTCATACGCTGTGATTTGCAAGGATATATAACTAATAAACTCATCAATTTAATTATATAAAACCTAAAATGATATATGCACCACAGCTTGATCAATCAGAAATGAAAAGTCTGCAATAACAATGCACATTTGATTTCTTAAAATAGATAAAGCTTCACTTAACAAATTGATTATCATGATTTGCTAAATAGTTTATATGATGCGTATTAAATTCAGAAGGAAAATAGATATATAATTTACAAACACACAATTAGTTGTACTATACAAGCCTTCTTCTTTTATATGAATCTCCAGTATATATTTTGTACATATGCCATGACTTTCCTAAGCAGACCATCTTATATTTAGGGTGTTGGATTGATCTTTCCCATGTCAAAATCGACCGCATAAAAAAAAAAAAAAAACTTATGTTGGAAGGTCGAGTCAACATGTGACACAAGAAATTAAATGCACACTTGAGAATCAAATTAACATGAATCTACATCACCACATTGAGATGTACCAATGGAGGCGATTTGTCCGACTTCGTATCATAAATTGAAAGAGATTCGTCCTATTCCAATCATAAATTGGAAGCAATTCACCTGACTCTGACTCTGAATCTTTTTTTTTTTTTTTTTTTGTATTTTGCCCAAAAAAAAAAAAAATACAAATATTTCATACGCACGCACGCACACAGTGTAATACCGTCTCAAATAACGTCGAGGATAAACAAAATCATTTTTCAACCAAAACGCGCCACTATATATATATTACATATTCAGTAAATAACCACCTTGCGCTACATACCGCACTAGATCCCAAATTTAGATTGTTTGCATCTCTTTCCTAAAATTAATTACATCATAAAAAGAACAAGATTAATGATTGTATCTGCACATAAAATTCTCTTCTATAACTTAATGCAAGCCATGAGATATAAAATAATAAGAAAACAGCAAAAGGAAAACAAAAACAAGCATAATTAAAAAAATCACCTAAAGAAAGGCCGCAATTGAAGATTAATGCCTGAAGGGACTGTAAATTTGGAGTTGTTTCAGCTATGAATTTGTAAAGCAATATGTAAAGCAATATGTACCAGAGTACGAATTACAGTCAAAACAATTACAAAAAACCCTAAGCCCTAAACTATAAACCCTAAAATCTAAACCCTAATGTGAAGCTTAATGAATAACAATATGTTATCGTCTATTCATAATCTTTTAATAATTAATAATTGAATTTCTTAATTCCTAAAACATATCTGTGATTATAGCAACTGATAATTGAATAGATTTTTTTTCCCCAAAAAAACATTGGTAAAAGTAGGGTTATTTCAACAAATGTAGATGAAAAAGCTGCCATAAATTGCAGATCTAGCGATAGTCAAATCATTTTCAGTATAATTCAAAGCTGATGTATGTGTGTAGTAGACGATTGAAACACAATGAAGCTTGATTCTCATAGTTGTGCAATTATTTTCAGAAATGAGCAAATTACTTGGGGGAAGAAAGAGACAAGAAAATTACCGGAGAAAGAATGTATCTTGAAGAAGGAGAGACCGCTAGAGTAGAGAGATAGAGGGTAAAAAGGGAAACAGCAGATTGGAGATGTGTCACCGCGATGTGATTTCGACGGACAGACGAAGCCCTATGAATTAGGGCGCTGAGGCCTTGGGCAGAAATTATAAATAGCAACGGGAAAGGGGGTCCCTAAAATTATTCTCTTTTCTGTATGAATTTGATGATTTTTGGAATGTTGAGAAGTGATTTTTTTCTTCATTGTTAAACCTTTTTAATCCAGATCACTGTTTGCAAGTTAATTTTTGGTAAATATGGCCAATTATTTCCCTAAAATAGTTTTCAAACTTTGATTTTTCTATTCTTAATTTGTTTGTTTTCTCTACTTCCAATAGATATCTGTGCCACAGGGTTTTGCTTTTTATCTGTCAAAATATTAGTGATAAAGTGTATGTTTTACTTTGTTTGATATTAAAAGAAGAATTGAGTTTGGCCTGGCCTTCATAAATATCTTGACAAATTTTTTCGATTTTTGCAGAAATTGACAAGTGCATATATTGGAAAGGAAGTCATGATCCAATTGAATAAGCAAGCATGCACACCAGACTCTGAATCTTTTTTTTTTTTTTTGTATTTTCCACGAAATACAAATATTGCGTACGCACGCACGCACAGTGTAATACCGTCTCAACTAACGTACATGTTTCTTGCGAGGATAAACAAAATCTTATTTCAACCAAAACGCGCCACTATATATATATATATATATTACATATTCAGTAAAAAGCCACCTTGAGCTACATACGGCACTAGGTCCCAAATTTAGATTGTTTCTTATATATTGGCATTTATATAAATTACATATTTTAGGGAAAATAATTGTTTGCATCTCTTTCCTAAAATTAACATCCTAAAAAGAACTGGATTAATGATTGGATCTGCAGATAAAATTCTCTTCTATAACTTAATGCAAGCCATGAGATATAAAATTATAAGAAAACAGCAAAAGGAAAACAAAAAACAAAAACAAGCATAATTTTTTTTTTTTAGCCATGAGTAACAACCCTTGAGAAGCTGCAGTTGAAAAAGAGATGTTGTACTGTTTCGACACCAAGACCGCAGTCCGCAGAGTCCACAAGATAAATCGTCACCGTCGGATAGCACACTACTTTTCCTCAATTCAGCCCGAGTTGGTAACCTTTGGCGGAGAATTTTCCAGGCCAATCCTGAGAATTTCGTGGGGGTCAGCGTATTCCAGATTTTCCGAAGGGCATCACGTGTTTCATCGTCGAGGACCTGCGTTGGAGCTTGATGTCGAAATCACCTGAAGAAAGGCCGCAATTCAAGATTAATGCCTGAAGGGACTGTTTCGAAGTTGTTGGAGAAGGACATCAGAAAGAGACAGGAGTGTTTCAGCTGTGTACTCGAGAAAAAAGAATTACAGTCAAAACAATTACAAAAAACCCTAAGCCCTAAACTATAAACCCTAAAATCTAAACCCTAGAGTGAAGCTTAATGAATAACAATATGTCGTCTATTACAGACAGACCTATTCATAACTGAAATATGATGATTAAATTAGGTCATTCTTAATTAAATTAGTAAATTGTTGATTAAATTGGGAAATTATTGATTAAATTATAAAATTATTGATTAAATTAGAAATATGTTGATTAAATTAAGTCATTAAATTAGAAATATGTTGATTAAATTGTAATTTAATTAAGAATTTGTATTTATTAAAATAGATGAGTCAAGATCATCCGAATGCTGTTTCTGTTTCCGTGGGTCTCAGGGTCACGTAGCCGGTCGAGGAGGAGGGGTTCTCTTAGACCTCAGCCTTTGATGGCTCCTCCGGCGTCGCTGCCCATTCCCCAGCTGTCGTCGCCCTAATAAAAGCTTCAAAGATTACATTTACAATATATAAATTAAAAAAAATAAATTTAGAATAAATATAAGTCACAAATTTAGTTATTAGTGTATGGAAAAAGAAATTAATTTTGTGAATAAAAAAAAAAAAGGGTAAAAAAAGTACATATACAATTAATATTACAACTATAAACAAAAAATTGACTTGTCCGAGTGGTATGGGCCCACACACCTGGGTTCGAGTCCCAGCTAGGCCGAAAAATCGGCCAATTAAATTCAAAGCCCGCGGGCGCGGCCTGGGTCCAGGCGGGGGCGGGTTCGACCCTGTTAAGTCGGGTCGGGCCCAATTTTGATCCTTTTTTTTTTTAAATATTGCCAACGGATCCGTCGGCAATAGCAACGGCAAATTTAGATATTTTCGACGAAATAATTTCACAAAAAAAATAATTATAATTAAGATTTCTGACAAAAATACCAACGGATATCACCGACGGAGTAATTAATTTTTTTTAAAAAAAAAATAAACTATTGACGGAACTATGACCCGATTCGAAACCGGATCGTAGAGTATACCGACGGACTGTTTCCGTCGGTGAGTCCTACTGTTTTCGTTCGTCGGTAAACTATCGGTAATACCGACGGAACATAAAATTTTTGTCGGTAATTATTACCGACGACGACGGTATCGACGGAATAATTATGCCGATGATTCTGTCGGCAACCATGGTTTTCGACGGGGATTCCGTCAGTAAACCGGGCCTTTTTTGTAGTGTATACACTATGGAATTGAACCTAACAGTAAATAAACTATTTTTTCTAATTTAATACTAATAAAAAAATTCATATTAAACTTTGCTTACAGTAAATGATGAATCTAAATTTTTTATTTTTTTTTTTGGACAGAAAAAAGGTGTATTACTAGAGTACCAGAAGTACTCGAAAAAAAAGTACAAATGTGAGTTACAAGTAGATATTACAAAAAAGATTGCAAAGTAAGAATGCTCCTCCTTAACGCATACAAACTTGTCTAGGATTCGCACACCAATCATGAAAGGTGAAAGAAGTAATACGATCTAATTTATAGATTAAAATGCTCCACATCATAGCCCTTACTTCATCAAACAGTTTTTCCGGCCGGGTTGATCTTCTCCTTTGCAAAGACTAAGTTGTTTCTTGCTTTCCAGATCGATCATCCAAACAATACAGCACCATAGACATTCCAGAATGGATTTTGTATGTTTGCCTTCAAGAATTCCATTGTGTTGTGGAAGTGAGCTGCTGCTTCCAGGGACGTGGCCATGGGAGTATTAAACCATGAGTAGCATAACCTCCATACCTTGTTAGAGAAGTTACAATTGAAGAATAGGTGTTGCACCGTTTCTTCCACGAGGCCACATAGGCCGCAAGATAGGTCGTCTCCCTCTTCAAGAATGCGCCGTTTCATCAATTCCGTCCGAGTTGCTAACCTTCCCCGGCGGATCTTCTAAGCTGCTCCCGAATACTTGGCCGGAGTAAGGTTGTTCCAGATTTTTCTGAGTGCGTCTTTGGTAGCTTCTTCGAGGTTTTTCTAAAATGCATGGGATGGAATGCGTATATAATACTTACAATATAAATATACTAATTACTTTAGAATATAATTAATCTTATAATTATATTATAATCACAATTACATTTTCTGAGTGCGTCTTTGGTAGCTTCTTCGAGGTTTTTCTAAAATGCATGGGAATGCATTGTTTTATTTCATGATATTAAAAATAAATTATATATATATATATATATTATTTTAAAAATAAAAATAGATATACAAAATATAATTTAAAAAATATTTAGAAATTTACATTAAAAAAATTAACTAGCAAGCTTTTAAGATATTTCATGTTAATAGTCCGAAGACCAAGTCACCAAAATGTTTAGATCAATTACAAGGCAACATTCCAAACTAATTCATAAGTTGTCAATGCAATTGAAGAGTCGAAATTGTCCAGTACAATAAAGACTAAGCCATCACTTATTAAAAATCGTTTTACTTATACAAAATAGTCTAGTCTGGTAAAAATTTGGATATGAACCTAAAAAAAAATTACACATTGAATTCACCAATATTAAAAACATTAAATACCAACAAAATCAAATAAAAAAAATATAGTAAAGATGTATTATTTTCAATCCAACTTTCTATTACATTATAAGAAAAAATAAAAGAATTTTAATATAGAAGTTTTTCTTGAAGCTTTTCTGGTGAAGAAGAAACGGTTTTCTCTAGAATTTAAAGAGATTTGAACGCAATTTTTTTAATGCACATAAAACTAATCAAACAAGTTGATAACTAAAAATAAATATGTCTAATAACCCTGTCTGTTATATTCAATTTTAGGGTTTAGATTTTAGGGTTTTAAGTTTATGGCTTAGGGTTTTTTTGTAATTCTTTTGACTGTAATTCTTTTTATCGAGTTCACAGCTGAAACACTCCTGTCTCTTTCTGAACTCCTTCAGGCATTAATCTTGAATTTTTTGTCTATTAACAAATGTACAGATCTTTGGAATTAGTGTTTCAAAAAGGGTGTGTATGACAAGTACACACTTAAATAATAAATGATGCACACTTAAACAAAAGAGATGCATGACCAAAAGTGCATTTTTCTCCAAATAATCATTGTATTTACAAATACAATACTAAAATATTCATACTTTATAATTCGCAAACGAATGGAGTAACAAAGTGGAGTAAAATGCACTTCATTACACTTATATTGAAATTGCAAGTTAGAGAAAAAAAGTAATTTAAATTTAATTTCTTTTGATAAATATAAATATATTATGTAATTCAATTTAAAAAAAAATGATGTGAAGAGAGAAAAGAGAAATTATAAAAAATGAACCAGTTATTAATTGTGAAACGTAGAGAGAGAAAATATAAAATAATAAAAAAAATAGAAATTGCTAAAAAAATTTGGATAAAGCGACATAGAGAGAAAAGATTCAGAATTAGGCCTAAGGGAATATATACGGACATTACACTCTTCTATCTCTCTACTCTACTCTAGCGGTCTCTTCTTGAAGATTCAAGCTTCATTGTGTTTCTTTCTCAGGTAATTTTCTTGTCTCTTTCTTCCCCAAGTAATTGCTCATGTCTGAAAATCAAGCTTCATTGTGTTTCAATCGTCTACGATACACATACATCAGCTTTGAATTATACTGAAAATGATTTGACTATCGCTAGATCTGCAATTTATGGTAGCTTTTTCATCTATAATCACAGATATGTTTTAGGATTTAAGAAATTCAATTATCTGTTGATTATTAATTATTAAATGATTATGAATAGGTCTGTCTGTAACAGACGATATATATTAACATATTGTTATTCATTAAGCTTCACTTTAGGGTTTAGATTTTAGGGTTTATAGTTTAGGGCTTAGGGTTTTTTGTAATTGTTTTGACTGTAATTCTTTTTTCTCGAGTACACAGCTGAAACACTCCTGTCTCTTTCTGAACTCCTCCTCCAACAACTTCAAAACAGTCCCTTCAGGCATTAATCTTTTAATTGCGGCCTTTCTTCAGGTGATTTTTTTAATTATGCTTGTTTTTGTTTTTTTTTACTTTTGCCGTTTTCTTATAATTTTATATCTCATGCCTTGCATTAAGTTATAGAAGAGGATTTTATCTGCAGATCCAATCATTAATCTTGTTCTTTTTATGAAGTTAATTTTAGGAAAGAGATGCAAACAATTATTTTTCCCTAAAATATGTAATTTAATTATATAAATGATGACAATAAGAAACAATCTAAATTTGGGATCTAGTGCCGTATGTAGCGCAAGGTGGTTATTTATTGAATATGTAATATATATAGTGGCGCGTTTTGGTTGAAAAATGATTTTGTTTATCGCCGCATGAAACATGTTATTTGAGACGGTATTACACTTTGTGCGTGCGTGCGTATGAAATATTAGTATTTCTATTTTTTTTGGAAACGGCAAATAAATTAAATTACTAGGGTATCAGGAATACCCCGATGAAAAGAGTTGCAATTTTTTTGGATTTCGAATCCGGGAATGTGTAAGGAACGCATCCAGCGCGCGCTGTTTTTTTGTTAGTGATTTCGTTGTTCTGGCCTTGCTGTATTTTTTTTTCCTTGTTCCTGCTTGAGTTGTTAGCTGGTCTGCTGGTTTGTACGTGTTGTTGGAGAGATTATATTCTGCATGTGCTCGTTTGGGCCTGGTTCGTAATCACTCAGTTTGTGTCTCTTGTATTCGGGAGGCAGTATCCCTTGCTGTTCATAAAAAAAAAAAAGGAGCATTGAAGAGACTAATATTCTTGAAAAGGAATTGGCACCAACATAATTGATTCTAACCCCTTTATGTCTTACATTGAATATCTTTGTTGCAGATCATCTATATAGGTATGGCAGAATGGGATGCTGTGCATGATTTAAAAAGAAATGGAAGTAAGAGGGAATCGTTGCAAATGGAAATAGATGAAATGAAACGATTTATGAATGAGAACGAGTTAGGTGGAAGCTACTGTAATATTCTGCGTCTTATATTAGACAATGCTGAACAATCTCATCCACAAGGCCAGAAGGCTGCTGCAGGAGCTAAAAATGGCCAAAAGAAATCCCCACAAGTAATTCTGATAGATGATGATGATGACGACGCTGATCTACCTTGTCCGAAAGTGCCTTTAATAAGATTTCACGACGTATGTCTACTAATATTCCTTGTACGTGTCTGACTCCTTCCTTTTGGTTTTTCTAACATTGGTATATGATTAACAGGAGGAGGCTGGTGGGAGTAATCCGGTGCCAAAACGATCTCGTCCAGATCTGAAATCCAAGACAGAGAAGCCAAGGAAATCTAATAAGAAAGATCAGAAGAAAAAGACACCCGAGATTCAAATAGAGGAGGATGGTACCAGTGAGAAGAATAAGACACTGGAGATTCGGATAAAAATAGAAGGCCAGAAGGCTGCAGGTACCAATTATAATCCCGTGTCAAAACGGGCTGCTCCATCTCAACTAACCAAGACACAGAAATTTCCGGAAGTGATTATGATTCAGGATGACGATGAGGATGAGGATTGATATTGAATTGTCTGATCCAAAACAGTCCCATTGGTAAATGGGAAAAAAGATTAGCCATTCTCCGTTGTTTTTTCTTTTGGGTTCAGCTTAGTAAATGAGAAAAATGGAAAACTACATATATCTTCTTAACTCATGTTTTATTTTAACAATTTAATAATTTAAGTTGTAACAGAAATCTCTTGCTCATTGATATTCAAATTTTGCAATTTGTGTAGTAGTATCCAAAATACCACCGTCTATGCCATTTCCGTTGAACTTGTTTACAATTTCTATGATTAATTTTTTTATCTAAAATACCGTACTGTATAATTGGAAGTTTTGTCTGCTGATGAGTCGAAAGCTGGTTAATCTCGATGATGTGTCATTTTCAGGATATATCTATCGCACATGTCGTGTCATTTTCAGCGTTTTGTCTATGGCCAGTTGAAATTCATTTTGGTCTTATAATTTTCGGGAAGGGTCCCAAAAAAGTTAAGTTTATTCAAATTTAATCTCATATATATTTTCTTAATTGGTCCAATTTTGGTCTCAACTCACCCGTTTCCCTCGATTTTACACCTCATGTGCCAAAAAACACGTGCCTCAAAATGATGTCGTACTTCAAATTCCGTTGACTTTGAGACCAAAATGAGAAAAAAAAAAGGCTGAACCGGCGGTTCGAATCCGTAATCGCCGGTTTTAATCGGATGAACATGTCTAGGTTTTAAATGGACCAATTATGGAGTTATGGATTACTTTGAAAAACTTAACATTTTTATAACCTTCCGCGGAAAAAGTAAAAGTTATAGGACTAAAATGGATTTTAACCATGAATAAATGCAATGAAAAAAAATATATATGCAATGGAACAGTAAACAAAGACATTGCTAGGAATGATCTTTTCATTTCAGGATACAAAATACATTTTCTTTTGTTAGTGCTCTTATATAGACAAAAGAGGGAAGGACTAGAAGCTATATAATGTTGTTGCAACATGATCGGCCCTAGCTTAATGACAAAAAGTTAACAACCTCTTAAACCACTGTGATTTATTTTGATACCCTGAAGAGTGGTAATCAGCTGCATCCATCACTATATCCATGCACCTAGGGTTTCACTTGCATGTGCTCAATTGCACGGAATCTAGATCACTTACCATGCCCCTTCAATTCGAGGGAGCTAGGTCTTGTGGACTTCTTTCAGTTTTTTCCGCAAAAGGAGTGAAGAATTGCCCAGAGAGAGGTTTAGTGAGGATGTCCGCAACTTGGTCAATACTTTGAACATGAAGAACCTAAAGCTCCTTGTTTATCTTTTATCAAATGAAATGGAAGTTTGATCTTGAGTGAATTACAAGCTAGATTGGCAGCAAGAGAGAGATAGGCCTCTAGGTGTATATTGCCAGGGATACTCAAAATGATGAGTGAATTCAAGGGGATTAGGAATATGGAAGATACATAGACTCTGGAACAATTGAGGAATGAGATTACACACCTGCTAAACTAGGACTTGCACACCAATCATTGAAAGAAACATAGGCTGGACATGCTTTGTCTTGGGAGAAAATGTTCCAGGACACCCTAGCTCTAATCTCGTCAAAATTCTTCTCAGGTTTGGGCTCCTCGTTTGCAAAAGCCTTCCCGTTTCGAGCTTTCCAGATGAACCACACAATCATACACCAAATGCACTCTAAAATGAATTTCTTTTGCCTGATCCCAATTAATCCGCAGAATTGATGACACTACAAAAATCGCGCGGTTTACCGACGGACCTACCGACGGAATTGTGGTCGGTAGGCGTGGTTTCCGACGGAACTACCGACAGAATAATTCAGTCGGCTCTAGCCTCGTCGGCCCGGTTTACCGACGGAATTTTTTTTTCCGTCGGTAGTCCCGATGGATCTCATTCCGTCGGTAGGCCGAATGACCCGTTTTGAAACCGGGTCTGATTTCTGTCGGCAATTCCGTCGGTCCGTCCGTCGGTAGTACCGACGGAACTGCCGACGGATCTCGATTTTATATTTTTTAAATTCAGAATTATATTCAGTCGGTGTCCGTCGGGGTTCCGTCGGTAGTGCCGACGGAATTTTCCGTCGGCAAGTCTCAACCCAAACAAAAAAAATAACTGGCGTGGATCGGACCCGAGCCGACCCCGACCGACCCGACCCACGATCTGTTATTAAGGCCACCATTTATTCTGGCCTTGCTAGGAATCGAACCCGGGTGTGTGGGCGCCTAATGAGGGGCGCCTACCACTCGGACAGGTGTGTTACTTGTTCGTAATTGTAATATTAATTGTATATGTACTCATTTTCGACCCATTTTTTTTAAAAAATTCACAAAATTAATTTCTTTCATATATATCAAATAATTAAATTTGAAATCTATAATTTATATTTTTATAATTTATATATTTTAAAATACTAAAATATTCATATTTTAACTAAAATACTAATATTTTTTAGTAAAAAATTCATTTTTTTGCTAATTATTTTTTAAAAAAATTTAAAAAATTAATTTCATTCACATAAATTAAATAATTAAATTTTTAATCTATAATTTATATATTTTTAAATACTAAAATATTCATTTTTTTTACTAAAATATTCATTTTTTTGCTAATTATATTTTAAAAAAATTCAAAAAATTAATTTCTTTTCACAATTTTTAGTTGTAACTTAATGATAAATAAATATTTTTAAAATGTACATCTAATAAAATAATTAGCTTACATTATATAATTTATTATTCATCTTCTTCCTCTTCATCTTCTTCATCTACATTTTCATTATTTGTCTCATCTTCCTCATCTTCATCATCCTCCTCCTCCTCCTCCTCCTCCTCCTCATTTTCATCATCTTCCTCATTTCCATTATCGTTTTCAATTTCGATCAATTGTGAATTTCCAGCCGTCAAGTCTACGTGGATATTCAAATCTCCCGTAAAGACTTCAGTTCTAGCCTCTATTTGTTCCGTTTGAAACGGAGAATCATCTTCATCACTCTTGTCCTTTGTAGGGACTTCTACCATTGATCTTGCCTTTACTTTGCAAACAGCGTGCCATTCAATTTTACTACGTGATCGTACTGGATACTTGCAGTAGTATACTTGAGATACTTGATGGGCAAATACAAATGGATCATTCCCAATATAGCTCCTTTTCGGATTAACATCGACGAGTTTGTACTCCGGATGAATCCTTGTTCCTGAAGGGCCTGAATCAAACCAATGACACTTGAACAACACTACAGTCTTTGCTGGATATCCCGGATATTCTACTTCAACGACTTCGTGCAACACCCCATAGTAGTCACTTGCATCTGCATTGTAGTTTGCACTGCTAATGCAAACACCACTGTTGGTAGTCGCTTTTCTTGATGCATACTCGGATGTATGAAATCTGTAGCCCTTCACAATATAACCGTTGTAAGTCTTTACACGACGTAGTGGTCCTTTGCTGAGATCCCTTAAGAATCGATTCTCAAAATCGTTTGACCGTCCCTATACAGTTCAAATAATTAACATTAATTATGAATCATATTTATTTACGTAAAATTTAAGAAAATGGTACTCACACAACGTTGGAACCATCGGGCAAAATCACGTTGAAGACGAGCATCTATATCCGTATCTGAGATGTTTTGTTCTGTTCGTCTTAGTTCTTGAGTATACATCCTAATTCACAACATCCAATCACAATTAATATTAAATTACATAAATGAAGTAATGATAAAAATATGAAATACTTACTCAATGTAAGGCTGAACTTCATCATAATTCAATAACACATACGTTTGTGCTATTTCTGCCTCTCTGTTCGACTCCCACTCTCGTTCTGTGAATTTTCCTATTGGTCGTCCCTTAGACTTGAATATAGACAGCATTCCATCGACCTCTTCACTGATATTGTCTGTATCTCTACCACCGTAGTTACGTGGTTCACTTCTCAACCGAGTGTTGACATGGTCCTCAAAATAATAAGAACAAAATATGCCAACCTCTTCATTCAAATATGCATTAACAATCGATGCTTCCACATTTGCCTTTTGTTTAGCATTGCGTTTCAAGTTGTGGAGATATCTGATTTATAATAAAAAACATATATTTTAATTCAGTGAACATGCATGTAGTATATATAAAAAATGAAAAATGTAAGAGTTTACCTTTCAAATGGGTACATCCACCTGTACTGCACTGGACCACAAATTCTGGCTTCATACGCTAAATGAACGGGTAAGTGTTCCATGGAGTTGAAGAAGCTAGGTGGAAAAATTTGTTCCAACTTACACAAAATCACTGGAATGTCTTGCTCCAAACGAATCATATCATCGATCTTGATCGTTGAAGATGTTAAATCTCTAAAAAAAAGACTTAATTCAGTGATAGCCCTCCACACATTGAGAGGAACAACGTCTCGGAACGCAATCGGTATCAAGCGCTGCATAAAAACATGACAATCGTGACTCTTCATCCCTGAAACCTTACCCCTGTTTATGTCTGCGCATCGACTCAAGTTTGACACGTAGTTGTCTGGAAAATTCAACTCGTGAATCCAACGACACAGTTGTTGTTTCTGTGGCTTGTCCAGTGTGTAGCAAGCCTTCGGATATTTACCTGTACTGGGATCCATTTCCAACTCTTGACGACGACAATAAATGTTCAGCTCTTCCCGGGACTTTGGAGTATCTTTCGTCTTGCCTTCTGTGTTCATCATTGTGTGGAACACATTATCAAACACATTCTTCTCAATGAGCATCACCAGTGACGGAGCCAGGATTTTTAAGTCGGGGGGCCCAAAAAATAACACTAAAAAAAAATTAAAAAGTGAAAATTTAAAATAAGCTCATGAAGTACTACTAATATTTATATAATAAAAATGATAAATTTAATTACATTAACATCTAAAAATAAAAATCAAATATAATTAAATTATAACATTCCTCTTCGATTCTTCATATTTTGGAAGCGTTGCATGATAGCTTCGTTACTGACTTTCTGAAAGACATCCTTTTCAATGTATGTAACCAAACAATCATTCAATAATCGATCTCCCATTCGATTACGGAGTGAACTCTTGATGAATTTCATGGCCGAAAATGCTCTTTCTACAGTAGCTGTGGCAACGGGTAAGATCAATGATAACTTAACGAGCAAATACACTAATGGAAAAACAATGTGCTTTCTTGTAGAAACCATCTTCTGAGCAAGCCCTCCTAATCCAACAATTGTTGAGAAGTTTTCATCCAAACGCATGTCAACAATAAAATTCTCTAGTTGATTGTCATGCTCAATGAGAGCAACTTGAGAAAAATCTGAAGGATAAAATTCTGCAAGACGAAGTAACTTGTTTTTATCAAATGCTGAAAATGAATCTCTCGGATCAAAACAAGTCATACACAATAACAACTCCGTGTTCACTTCGTTAAAACGATGATCCAACTCTTGAGCTTGTAGGTCAATCACTGAATAAAATAACTCAACACGATAATGGTGAAGGTTAGTGATTTTTTCAACCCTACGCCTTGATCTTCCACGAGCTACATGTACGCATTCCATGTTTACCACATCTATCTCATGCTTGCTACAAAAATCAGAAACTTCAATAAACAGAGTATCCCAACCTTCTTCTCTCATTGATTGCAAACGCTCCTTTGATACTTTCACCATCCTCATTGCATTAACAATATCTTGATCCTTTCTTTGAAGAGCTTGTGACAATTCATGAGTGATTCCCAAAAATTTTGTCATAAGATGTAACAAAAATACAAACTCAAACTGATTAATGATATCTAGCAATTCAATCGCTTCACTCTTATGTGTATTATCAACAGCATTCTCCCCAACATACTCAAGAACATCAACAGTAGAAGAATATAAATAAATGAGGTTAACAAGTGTAACATAATGAGAACTCCAACGAGTATCTCCAGGGCGCTTCAATGCCATTTCCTGATTTTTTCCTCTTCCAGTCTTGATTTCATCATTTGCAATCCTTTCGATAACCCTCTCCTTTTGCTTCTCTCGAAGTATATCTCGACGCTTGCAAGAACCTCCAACAACATTACATAACCGTGTAACTGTATTAAAAAAAGTAGCAATGATTGCATTATCTTTAGCAACAGCAACAAGTGTGAGTTGGAGTTGATGAGCAAAACAATGGATGTAATAAGCACTAGAATTCTTCCTCAATATCAAACTTTTGAGTCCGTTGAATTCACCCCTCATATTACTTGCTCCATCATAACCTTGACCTCTCAAACTAGATATACTCAAGTCATAAGTGGAAAACAAAGAATCAATGCCCTTCTCAAGTGATGTTGCAGTTGTGTCACGAACATGCACGAGGCCAAGAAAACATTCAATAACACAACCACTTTTATTCACATAACGTATAACAACCCCCATTTGCTCTTTGACTGAAACATCTCGACACTCGTCAACTAATATGGAAAAAAATTCATTTCCAATATCCTTAATGATAACATTAGTTGTCTCAATTGCAGCTGCATTAATGATATCCTTTTGAATGTCGGGTGAAATAAGCTTGAGATTTTCAGGAGCATTTTTCAAAACAACATTATGAATTCCTTCGTTGCAAGAAGCAATAACTTTGAGAAGTTCAAGAAAATTTCCTTGATTTAACGATTCTTCAGATTCGTCATTACCTCGGAAAGCTAATCCTTGCATAATGAGATAACGAAGACAAATAATAGATGCATTTAACCTGCAACGATAATCAGCCTTTGATTGTTCCGAGATTTTAGCAAATGACACCTCAATATGTTGAGCTCGATGCATCAAATCTTGACAAGCCAATCTACATCTATTATGATCACTGTTGTGATCTCCAACATGATCCCTCAATCTTTCTTTCTTTCGCCAAGTGTTAAATCCTCCCGTTATAAATACATCATGCCCACTTTCACTCTTCCCCGTGGAAAATAGATAACAATATAAACAAAATGCAGCATCTTTTTTAATGCTATACTCCAACCAATCCTTATATTCATCAAACCAAGATCCAACAAATTTACGTTTTCGATTTCCATCTAACACCTTTTGAGGAAAATCATGATTACGTGGTTGACATGGGCCTTTTAATAAATAAGCTCTACGAACTTGTTCAATCAAGTTTGGTGGATAGCTCATTATCTTAGGTCGAAGTCCCGGATCACTTGGAAGATTTTCTAAATCAATCTCAATAGCATCCTGACTTGATGATTCTTGAAGTTGGGTATTAGGAGTAGACAGATCGAGTGGTGAGGAAGATATATCCTCAATAATTATCGAAGATTTCTTGTAATATCGCTCCATTATCTAATTTTTTAAAGATAATTAGCAAATTAAAATAACATAAAGCATGAACATTAATTAATAACTATAATTTAAGTTACATAAATAAATAATTATTTCTCCTATCACATGATGTCACAAAATTCACAATCCAATAAATTTTTGCTCTATAATTATAGAAAATAGAGTAACAACAAGGTGTATATATATTCTTGATCTTTAAATATGAAGAATCCTACAAATTTAAAATTCAACAAGGAGACAAAAGACTAGAAATAAATTTAATTATAAACTAATTAAAACAATAAAGAATATATATAATTAAATTAATAATATAAAAAATTATTACCTTGGAGGAGTGGAGGAGTGGAGAAGTTGAGGAGTTGAGGATTATAATATATAAACGCCGTGAATGAAAGAAGGGAAATAGGTTGAGAATTTTATAATGAAAATTGCGTGTACAGTATTGGGCCAGAGAAAATAGGGCACATATTACCATATATTTAATTTTTAATTATTTAAATATATATATGTGTAAAATTACTAAAATACCCTTGATTTTTTTACAAAATTGGTGGGGGGCCCACTGCCCCCCCGGGCCCTTGGTGCCTCCGTCATTGAGCATCACATCCAAATTGTGTCGGATCAATAGTGAACTCCAGTATGGCAAATCCCAAAAAATACTCATTTTATTCCATCCACCTGGGATTCGACCGTTGTGTTCAGCTGCATTTTCCTCAGTAGATTTTTTCAAACCCGTCCATTGAATCTCATGTAACAACGTTTGTCCTGTACGGTAACATTATACTAGAAGAAATTAATAAAACATATACGTATAACATTATACTAGATCAAATAATTGTATAATTAATTAAAATACCGTTTCGAAGGGGCGGTCGATTGTTTGTAACTGTTCTGTTCTTCAAGAAGTTGTTCTTATTCCTTCTAAATGGATGATCTCGAGGTAAGAACTTTCGGTGATTATCGAACCATGTAACTTGGGTTATAAACTAATAAGGTCATTTCACTACTAGTTTTTTCTAATAAAACCTACACCATAAATTCTTGTCTAATAGAGTCAAAATTTGAATTTTTTGTCAATTATGCCCTTCCACCATATTTTGAAATTTTGAATTTATAAAATAGACAATTATTAGTCAACTAAACATCCAATCAATTATTAAATGCAATTTTTCGAATTCCCGAAAATCTATTACTTTCTAAAATTTAAAAAAATTCCTAAAAGGTAGGTCTCTCCATTTATTTCGTTTAATTTTGTTAAGTTAAGGGATTCTGAAAATCTGCATTTCAACCCACGTATATGCAGTGGCGAATGCATATTCATATGAACTTGTAACCTTTTAACTATAGAACCACGTAAACTATCAACGTATATGCAGTGTCGAATGCATATTCATATGCAGTGTCGAATGCATATGCATATTCATTCGATTGAAATATGATACTATTTTGCATATCACTTATACATAATTCAAATCATTTCTTAAAATTAGATTAAAATAGGATAACTATTTTGCATATAAGTGGTTCATCAAATGAACACATTGTATTTGCAATTATAAGTGTTTCATCAAGATCAAATACAATGCCAAGACATCTGAGATTGTATGGGCCTATGAATGCTACAAGAAAGAAAATATTTACACCAACTGATCTCCATCATAAATAAATAAATAATTTACAGCCGCCGATGATCGTCGCTGCCGCTCGATCACCACTACCACAACCTTGTATCATTGGCACTCAAAACCTTTTCAAATAATGGAACTATGATAGAATTCGAGATGGAAAACCATAAAATTAAGAAGTACACAGAGTAACAAAAATTCTAATAAAGTGGTTAGCTTAAAATTAATTACAAAAAGAAATGGTTAGGCAAGGATACTCTCCAGATATTTGTTGCAACTCCTGGTCAGTTATTCGAGGCCAATAACGAGGAAGCAATTGATATTCTGGGAGGGTAGTAAACAGTCATTTTCAGCC
Organism: Galeopsis tetrahit; assembly: GCA_963675135.1. NCBI lineage: Eukaryota > Viridiplantae > Streptophyta > Magnoliopsida > Lamiales > Lamiaceae > Galeopsis > Galeopsis tetrahit. Next base: position 53,539,989 of record OY776131.1, on the reverse strand, counting down.
TTGTCACAGGATTGTGAAGGTCCAATCCTTTCAAAATTGTGATTTGTACAATTTTCTGTCGAGGAACGTGCTGTGATTGTACAAATCGAATAGGTATTTGAAGAAGCAACATGAGACTCTGCAATTTTGTCATTAATATTAAAACATCACAGGAAATAACAAAATCGACGAAAAAAATTCAAAAAATAAAATTAAAACTAAGCAGCTCAGCGCAACAATTCTAATACATTTTATGTATATGCTTCATACAATCAATCAGTAGACAAAAAAAATCAATACTATCAAAATCAACCCACATTTCTTCTACGTCATTGCACTAAATCACGAAATTATTGCCAAGAAATTGATAATATAACATGGCAAAACTTTCATACTCTGTCTTTTCATTCCGCAGATCTAACACTAAAAACAATGCGGCTTTTATGTTCGACGAATGTTCAAAGGGAAGAAATCAACAGTAAGACTAACCTTGTTCCCCGAAGAGATCGTAGGCCTTCGGCTAGGCGGCGATGGCTCGCGGTCGATAGATCGACGCATCGGAGTCGAGGGGGTTGCAGATCGGCGGTGTTCACAAGGCTTTCTTCTTCGGCCACTTCGTCTTCCTCGGCGAGTGCGGCGGCAAAGCAACGACGGCGGTCAAGATGCTGCTTCGTCTTGGTTTGGGCGGCGGCAACAACTCCCCAAACGGCACAGATCTGTCCGCCTTGGTCGTCGCTTCGACTTCTCCGGCCATGGCAGATCAGCGGCAACACCTCCACACACGACACAGATCGGCGGCCATGTAGGGGGCGGCGGGGAGGCCGTGGGTAGCGACGCCGCGTGGGAAATGGAATTGCAGACTGCGGCGGTGGGAAAAGGGGCGGCGACAACCGAGGGGATGGTGGGGGACGGAGCTAGGGTTTTAATTTTGGTTTTTGGTGAATGAGGAGAATGAATTAAATGAGTATAGGATTCTTATTTATTTATATAAGGGTATTCTTGTATTTTTAACTCTATTTTGACTCTATTAGAAAAGTATACATATTGGTGTCTCTATTAGATTAATGGGTTATAATAGTGGACTTATTAGGCAATAATCTCATGTAACTTTCCTACTCTTCTCAAGACTGAAAGCTTCAGAAAAATCCATACAATACGGACATGCTTGAAACCCAGCCGTTTTCCACCCAGACAACATAGAATATGCAGGAAAGTCGCTAATGGTCCACAATACAGCAGCACGCATCGTGAAATTCTGTTTTCTGAACACATCATACGTTTGGACACCACTTTCCCATAAAAAGATCAGGTCTTTTATAAGAGGCTGGAGATAAACGTCAAGTTTATCCTTTGGATTCGACGGACCTGGCACCAATACAGTTAGAAACATTGTTTGAGGTTTCAAGCACATCCACGGAGGAAGATTATACGGAGTCAGAATCACCGGCCACAACGAATACTGCTTTCCAAAGCTCCCAAACGGTGCAAAACCATCAGTACACAAACCTAGCCTCACATTCCTCGGTTCAGAAGAAAAATTGGGATACACGTTGTCAATGTGTTTCGAGGCCTCCGAGTCCGCCGGATGTCGCATCTCCCTAGACTCGGTCGAAGACGAATCTGTTGCATGCCACGTCATGTGTTGTGCTGTGGCAGTAGATTGATACAATCTCATTAAACGAGGAATGATTGGAAGATAATACATCTTCTTGTGTGCCACTTTCTTCTTCGACGGCTTCGATTGACCAGCGGGCCCCTTCCGACGTGGCTCTTTGTAACGAGGATGACCACACATCCTACACATTTTCAGATTGCTATCTTCATCACCCCAATATAAATGCAACCGTTTATACAACAATCAATCTTCTCGACCGGCAATCCCATATTTTTCAGCATTTGCTTGCTTTGATGATACGTTGTAGGCACCTTATTCTCAGGAGGGCAGATCTCACTGCATAATTGTGTCATTTGCTCATATGCCCTGTTAGAAAGCTTGTTCTCGGTCTTGATAGCCATAAGTCGGGCATTAAATGACAGTTGAGAGTGTGAATCACAACCCGGATACAAATCTTGATCGAGAAATTTGAGCATTTCATAAAACCGAAATGCTTCATCCGTCGGCTCCTCTTCTACATTTGAAAAACCGGCTTCCATTATCATTGTTTGATACATATTGGGTTCTCCCTCCCCAAGTTGTTCTTCCCCACCAAACTGTTGTTCCCCACCAAATTGTTGTTCATTACTCGTGCCGGCTTGATTACCATATATTTGTCTTTCATAGATACCAGCAGTGTAATAGTATAAAACTTGATCAAAGTTATAAGGCCAACGTACTTCGCCGTGAAATGTCCAATTATAATAATTAACAGTGAAACCATTCTTCAGAACATGTACCAAAACCTCATCAATCGACTTAAATATTTTATTCTGGCATTTTTTGGCATTACACGGACACTTGATACAATCCCCATGCATGTAATGTGGGTGGAGCTTTGCAAATTCAACAAATGACACAAGTTCATTGTAAAATTCACTATTCACATTTCCTAAAATGAACCTAGGAGTTTCATACATCCATCGACGATCCGGCAAATCCATCTGTTAAACATTTAACATAAAATTCTTACAAACATCTAAAAAAATGCACAACTAATTAAACTACAAACAATATAATTAAAATACACAACTAAACTACAAACAATATAATTAAAATACACAACTAAACTACAAATATATAAAATGCACAACTAATTAAACTATAACCATATAAAATGCACAACTAAACTAAAAAATTTAACCAAGTAAAAAAGAAAAACGTACCGAAATTTGCTTGCTCTCATACAATTTCCACAATTTTTTTCGACTGAGTGTGAAAGGGGAAAAAAGCTTCTGTAAATATTACGCGCTACCGACGGATTTTGAAATTTCGTCGGTACGTACATTTTGAATCTACCGACGGATTCTGAAATTCCGTCGGTAGGGTGCCGCCCAAAATTCTGTCGGTAGAGTACTTGGCCGACGGAATATCCGTCGGCAGACCTTATTTCCGACGGAATATCCGTCGGCAGACCTTATTTCCGACGGAATTTTTATTTCCGTCGGTAATATTGGCGGAATAAAATAAAAATCAAAAAAAAAATTAAAAAATACTTTACTTTATACCAAAATCTAACGAAAAATTATGTATTATGTATAAATTAAAAACAATAACATAAATAAACAATCCATTGACAAACAAGCATCAACCGAAATAAATATGTCCAACAGAATAATAAATAGTTCGACAGAAAATTAAATAGTTCGACAGAAAATTAAATATTTTGACAGAAAAATAAATAGTTCGACAGAAAAATAAATAGTTCAAACATCTGGATTATACGGTGCAAAAAAGTCATCACCACCAATGAAATCCAAGCCGTCTGCGGCTACATCTGGATTTGGATCTGGAGCATTGAAAGGGGGAACTGAACCAACCGGAGCATCGAAAGGCGGAGGGGGAACGCTCATCGCCTGTGCAAAGCATGTATCTATTTGATCAGCAGACATCCCCAACGATCGACCCATAGTGTCAGTTAGCTGTCGGAAGTAGTGGTTCATCATGTGTACTACGTTCGGGTCCGGAACAGCAGTGGAGGATACAGAGGCCTGCGATGCACGCTGGGACGACGAACTGGACGACGCAGCTCTCACTGAGCGGCTCATCCGGCCAAGGCCAAGGACCCGTCCTCGATCAGCCGGGGCAACGTCCAGGTAAATCCGATTAAGATCAGGCGGAGGGGGAGTGCTGGGCCCGGCTTCAGCAGAAGCCTGTGTCGTCTCCTCTTCAATCCTCCAGTTCACATTCAACTACATAATTACAAAAAAATTAAATTAATACATAGTTCAATACATTTAATTAATTAAATATTAAAAAAAACATCACAATTTAATTAAACTTACGTGAAGCTCAGTAGTGCGTCCATATGTGGACGTCTGCGAATATCGATCAAACGGATGAAGAACGTTCAACCGATCCACGTGTGTGGGTTCACGCCCAAGTTCCCGCTCCTATTTCGTACCAAATGAGCATATAAAAATTATTTTATATAATATAATATAAATAATTGAAATAAATTTAGTGAACACTTACTAGAGCAATTGAGTGCTCATACGCGGATCGCCCCCCCCCCCCCCCCCCCCCGATGCCTTGACATCCCACCTCCCCCATCACTTCTACGGTTGGCTCGAGCAGTTGCACACTTCCGCACGTACTCCGGGCTACTCCAATACGTGGTCAACGTGTTCCACACGTCGACTCCATTTTCGTCCTCCCCCAACGTCTGCACCACGCCACGACTACGCCAAGCAGTCCTCCAAGTGTACATTATCTCATTATACCTAGACTGACATGAAGATTCCCAGTGCCTGTGGATATCGTTGTCCGAAAAAAACTCCCTATGCCAATAAGCATGTTTCTGCACATATTCGATCAGCATATTTATCAAATAATATATATAATAAATTGTTTATTAATATTTAATTGAATGCACTCAAATACCTGGAATTCCTCCCAGTATTCATCATTTTTCGTCTGCGGCACCTTCAGCCAAGAGTAGGCATTCGCAGCAACCTTGCACTTAGTAATCACCTCAGTGCAAATCTTCGATATCTCATTACCAGGAAGTAAGCTGTGACATTATATATTAAGAAACAAACACATTATAAATTAAAAAACGTACAAAAATTGATGCTATTAAATATTGTTAAACCTTAAAATTATTTAATTAATTACTTACTGTACATCTTCAATCCATATTCTTAGTCTGGTTTCTCGGGCCCGCGTGGGATGTCGACGAGCTGCCGACGACTGAGGTGACGGCGGCGAATGTTGTGGAACGGATGTCGATGACGTCAACGTAGCAGGCTCAACAGGCCTAAGTGAGCTTCTCCTACGTCGAGATCCTGAGGCCCCACTAGCATCTTGACTCATCTATTTTAATAAATAAAATTTAAAAGTATAATAAATTAATCAATAATTAATATAGTAATGAAATCAATAATTTTCTATTTTAATTAATAACATTTTAGTAATTTAAATCAATAATTTCCTAATTTAATCAATAACAAAATCACGTTACTAATGAAATCAATAATTTACCAAACTAATTAATAATGACTTAATTTAAACAATAACAATAATTACTTTATTAATCAAACCGTACAACACCCTTACTTATAAGAATAATTACTAATTTAATCAACAATAATAACCTAGTTTAATTATCAAAACGAACTAACAAGAACTACATTATATATTTGAACTAACATACATTAATTAATTACAATTAACCAATAAAAAACATATAATCCACGTACTAACATATATTTGAATTAATTATACATATATATTCATCAACTACGTACATGAAATTTTATAATAATTAACATGCAATTTATAATAATTCAATAACAGTTTTATAATAATAAACATGCAATTTATAATACAATAACTTAATTAAAATTAATTAAGAATTTATAAAACGTACCGTTTAAATTGAAGAAAATTGGAGTAGATAATCGTTATGCCCTTTCTCGATCAATCCACGCACCACGCACAAGAAAATCCAATCCACGAGGAGAGAACAGGAGACGAACAGGGAGAGGGGGACGAAAGGCAAAAAAAAAAATTTCCTTATGAGGAAGAACTGACTTCGCCAGTTCTTATAAAAAAAAAATTGTGGCTATCGACGGATATTTCCGTCGGTAGCACGCGAATATTAATGTCACGCGTCTTTTCCGTGGTATCCGAGGCGGTGAGTCAAAGCGGGTCGGCTACCGACGGATATTTTCCGTCGGCAGTCGAAATTTGAACGGCCGACGGAAATAATCCGTCGGGAAGCAAGGCTAAACGACACCGTTTGGCCGCGGAACTGAATTCCGTCGGGAAGTCCGTCGGACGGTCCCGACGGATCTTGGATTCCGTCGGGAGTCAGTCGATTCGAAAATTCCGTCGGCGATCCGTCGGGGCGGCCGACGGAATGGATTCCGTCGGTAGCCTTCCGTCGGCAAACTCCGCGTTTTTTGTAGTGTGAAAATGTGATGCAGGTCTGGAGTGTAGTGCCGAGTTGAGGTTGAACCATGCAAGAAAAACAAAGTCGCCAGAGTTTCGAAGAGCGAACAGAGCATCATCTTGAAGATCGAACCTGTGATGGTGGGGGCATCCGTTGGCCTTGGTATGTTGATTTGGATGTACCTCCCATCTTTTGACAGCTTCAATTTATATGAGTCAAGGGTGTGCTCATGTAAATTAGTAGTATCCAACAAGCAGTGTAATTGAAAGACAAGGTTTTCTTCCCATATGAATAATTCTCTCCTCCACATTATATTCATGACTTTCCAAGTACCATTCAACCATTCACTAGATTCACTAATCATAACCTCTAGCTTTATTAGTGCAGATAGAGAATTATCTAGGAAAAAGTTCACGTAAATTTATCTCGTCTAATCATCTATCTTTCCAAAAGGAGGAAAGACTCCCGTCTCCCAAAGTTTTAATTAAGTTGGACCCGAACCAGTGGCTGAGCGAATTTGTGGGGAAGAGGTCGGTCAAATTCTTCCACCAACTCGAGAAGTTGTTCCTGTTCGCCGTATAAGTAGGTTCCTCCATCGAAGATAAGTCGTATTTTGATCCGAGTATCCTTACCCAAAAAGAATTGGGTTCAGCCCAAATCCTCCATGCCCACCTGCCAAGAAGAAAATTGTTAAAGAGTTCAATTTTTTTCACACCTAAACATCCCTCCGTTTTTTGTCTACAAACATCATTCCATGAAATCCATGAAATTTTTGTAGAGTCTACAAAAATTGTTTTTTCCAATCATCACTAATCATGTAATAATATATATCTATGAAATAAAAAAGATGTATAGGAAATTTTGGATACAAATTCATCCAAAATTAATAAAATTGTTGAACAATGTGACTTATATTTAATAGTTTGCATGTTTCACAATTCTTCCAACATTTGGGGTTACTCTATGTAAAATACTAAAAACAAATAAATAAATGAAAGTTGTTGGGAGGAATTGAACCTGAGTTTGGTCAAAATAAAACTCTATTTAATTTTGTCAAAACATTGGGCCAAAACATTGGACCAACAGTACAATATTACAAGAGTATATATTGTAAATAATTTAAATATTTCGTTGGGCATCTATTTTATGGTGGTTAATTTCAACTTGGATCCTGAGAAATTCATTTGTAACGAGCCAACACCACAGTCGAGAAATGATGTCACTTCCTTCTGTAATTCCACATCCATATTAATGCCTAGAAGGCTACATTTGGAGGAGTTGATTTTGAGGCACGAAAGACGCTCAAAATTTATTAGCAAACATTTTAGTGCTCATATGTTTTTGGTAGGTGCTTCTCCCACTAATATAGTGTCGTCAGCATATTGCATATTGTAGATGGGAGATAGGAATGTTGTTTCGGCCGATTGAAATTGCATCATACACGCCCGAGGACGTGGCCCTATTAATCAATACGCTTAGGCCCTCAGCTGCAATAATGAACAGTAACGGAGAAAGGGGGTCGCATTGTCTTAAACCGCATCCGAGTTTAAACTCGTTTGAGGGGCTACCATTAACTAAGACGGAGGCAAATGCGGAGGATATGCATTCTCGAATCCATTTATGCTAGTATTAAGTAGTATTAGGGTAGTTTATCTTGGTAGTTATAAACCTCTTGTTAGTTGTAACTACTCATTCCTATCCTCTTGTAACCTCTCTTATAAATACTCTAATACAAGCTTTTGACTCTCACTTCAGAGAGTCTTTCTATTCTACATGGTATCAGCCTAACTCTTCTGGGCTGTTTCTCTCCCCTTCTTTCTCGCTTTTTCTTGCTCATATATTCTATGGCCGATCCTCCGGCTACCACCACCTCCGTCTTTGATGCCACCCAAACCCTCCATGCTATGACTCATCTAGTCACCATCAAGTTAAAACCCACAAATTATCCAATGTGGTTTCGCCAAGTCCATCCACTTCTTGTTACTCAGAAGTTCTTGCCCTATGTTGATGGTTCCTCGCCGGCCCCTCCCACCACTGTCACCACTAATGGTGCTTCCTCTTCTAATCCACTCTACACGACTTGGTATTCTCGTGATCAAATAGTAAGTGTCTTCTTGACGTCCACTCTCACCGAGGAGGCCATGGCAGTTACGGTCGGTTGCTCAACATCTCTAGAAATCTGGAATGCCCTCGCTGAGGCATTCAATCAGCCCTTCAAGGCTCGTGAATTGCGTTTAAAGGATGAGCTTCAACTCATCAAGAAAGGCTCAAGATCTGTTTCTGATTATGGGGCCGCTTTTAAATATTTGTGCGATCAGCTTTCCTCTATGGGCTGCACTCTTGATTCTACAGATAAATCTCATTGGTTTCTACGTGGTCTGGGACCAGATTTTCACAGCTTCTCCACCGCTCAAATCAACATCTCGCCTCTCCCCTCGTTTTCAGATCTGCTCGCCAAGGCCGAATCTCATGATCTCTTCACACGTTCACTTGAAACTCCTTCTGCTTCGTCGCAGTCGTCTGCCTTTCTTGCTCGCTCCTCGGCATCTTCTGTGTTAGGTCGCCCTACTGCTCGCCAGCAATTTGGTCGAGGTCGCCCTCCTACTCGTGGTTATTCAGGACGAGGGTGAGGACGTGCTCGATCGTCTCCTCGCTGCCAAATCTGCAGATTTGACGGCCATTATGCTCCAACCTGTCCCCAGCGCTATGAATCCTCCTCTCCTCGCCAAGCGAACATCGTTGGTTTCTTTCCTCGAAATGATTCTGCTCGCCTTGCTAACCTTTCGGACTGGTATGTTGATACTGGGGCATCCTCGCACATGGTTCCCTCCTCGGCTGTTCTTGATTCGTCCTCGCCCTACACCGGATCTGATAGAGTCGTCGTCGCAAACGGTAATATCCTTCCAATTACTCACATTAGTACTCATCTCTATAATTCTGACTTAACTTTCTCAAATGTTCTTGTTGTTCCCTCCATTACAAAAAATCTTCTCTCTGTAAGTAAATTGACCAATGACTTTCCTGTTCGTCTTATCTTTTCTAACAATTCTTTTGAAATTCAGAATCGGACTACAGGTTTGACCCTTGCTCACGGCAGACTTGATCATGGTTTATATGTTCTGGAAAAATGTCACTCTAGCTTTGCTTCCTCTTTACATGCTCGCTCGAACCATAGCTCTTTTGAAATATGGCATAGTAGGTTAGGGCATGTTGCTTTTGATGTTGTAAATACACTTAAACAGAAAGGACATATTTCTACAACTTCTTTGCTACCACGGCCTGTTATTTGCTCGGCATGTCAAAAATCTAAGAGTACTCGGCTTTCTTTCTCTATAAACTCGAAACGTGCTTCTAATGTTCTTGACATTATCCATTGTGACTTATGGGGTCCTTCACCTGTTAAATCTCATGATGGTTTTCGCTATTATGTTGTGTTCATTGATGATCATTCTCGATTTACTTGGTTTTATCCCCTCCGTCAAAAATCTGAATTTGTTTCCACCTTTGTTAACTTTAAAAGTTTAGTTGAAAACCAATTTGATCGTAAGATAAAACGCTTTCAATCGGATGGTGGGACTGAATTCACCAACCATAAACTCCGTGACATTTTTCTTTCTTCTGGAATTATACATACTATGTCTCCGTGACATTTTTCTTTCTTCTGGAATTATACATACTATGTCGTGCCCCTACACACCGGCCCAAAATGGCCGAGCAGAAAGAAAACATCGCCATATTACTGAAATGGGTCTTGCTTTACTGTTTTCATCTTCTGTTCCGACCACCTTTTGGGTTGAGGCCTTTTGCACGGCCGTTTATCTCATCAATAGATTACCTTCTCCTATTCTTAACTCCAAATCTCCTTATGAGATGCTTCTATCCACTCCTCCCCTATATGATAATCTCCGTGTCTTTGGATGTTGTGTTTATCCTTGTCTTCGCCCATATACTACTAACAAATTCTCTCCTCGCAGTATTCCTTGTGTTTTTCTTGGATACAGTTCTCGTCATAAGGGGTTCTGCTGTTTTGACCCCTGCTCGCAGCGTATGTACATTTCTCGTCATGCTCGCTTTGATGAGTCCTTCTTTCCCTTTGCTGGTGGTGGTCCATACCCCGACTCCTCCTCTCTTGATGTTGCTACTTTTGACAACTCTACTTCCTTGCCTTATCTTCCTTCTCCCTCTGCGCCTGGTCGTCCCAATGATTCTCCTGAATCACCCTGTTCGCTCTGTCTTCAACCTGACATTACGCCTCCTCCCGCTCCTCGCCCTCCACCTGTTTCTCGTGCTCGGCCCGTTGCCCCATCTACTCATGGCATGCGAACCAGATCTCAGGATGGCATTTTTAAAGTTAAACATCCTCCTAATGCCTCCCTTGCCTCTACCACGTCCTTGCTAGCTGCCATTCATAACTCTACTGAGCCCAAAAGTTTCTCCTCGGCAGCAAAGCACCCCCACTGGCTCGCCGCCATGGACGAAGAGCTCGAGGCCCTTCACAGAAACAAAACTTGGGACTTGGTCCCTCCTCCTCTCGACGCGAACATAGTTGGTTCCAAGTGGGTTTACCGAATAAAATTCCTTGCTGATGGTTCCATTGATCGTCACAAAGCCCGTCTGGTCGCCCAAGGCTACACTCAAATCCCTGGTTTTGACTATGATCATACCTTCAGTCCGGTCGTCAAATCCTCTATTGTTCGTATAATTCTCTCCCTTGCTGTCATGAATAATTGGTCGCTCCATCAACTGGACGTCAACAATGCCTTTCTTCATGGCCTTCTAGACAAACCTATCTACATAAAACAACCCCCTGGCTTTGTTGATCCTTCTCGCCCTCAACATGTTTGCAAACTCAACAAAGCTCTATATGGACTGAAACAAGCTCCTCGCGCCTGGTTCCAACGTTTTTGCAATTTTCTTCTCGCCCTTGGTTTTGTTGAAAGCAAATCTGATACCTCCTTGTTCATTTACATGTCAGGTTGTACTTCTCTTTTTCTTCTTGTCTATGTTGACAATATTATAATTACTGGAAATGATCATACTTTTATCACTCGCCTAACTTCCAGGATCAATAAGGAGTTTGCCATCAAAGACCTTGGTCGCCTAACATACTTCCTTGGCCTAGAAGTCACCTACACTGATCGCGGTCTCTTTCTCGGTCAATCCAAGTATGCAACCGACATTCTCACTCGTGTCGACATGCTTGAGTCTAAACCTGTTGCTACCCCTCTTTCCACCTCGGATCTTCTTTGCCTTAATGGTACTCCTTTCTCCGATCCCACCTTGTTAAGATCGCTGGTCGGCGCTCTCCAATATCTCACCATTACTCGTCCCGATCTCGCATTTGCGGTCAACATTGTTAGTCAGTTTCAGGCCAAACCCACTGTTGATCACTTTCAAGCTGTCAAACGTATTCTTCGATACGTTAAGGGTACCTCTCATCTCGGCCTTACCTTCTCTCCTGGTCGCTCAACACTGCTCGCCTATTCAGATGCAGACTGGGCTCGTTGCCTTGATACTAGTCGTTCCACTTTTGGATACGCCATATTTCTTGGAAACACAATCAGCTTCAAGGGCAACCAAATATAATTACTAAAAACACCTAATGTTGTTAAACAGCACACACAAAATCCGGCAAAACAAGTTTATACAAGACTTTGCATAAAATCTATACATCAAAGAGGACACTTTCCTTTCCCATCTTCCTGAAACATTCTAATTTACCAGATGAAAATTTAGTAAATAGCCCAGTCTTGAGGATAAATAACAAACGCATAACCCACTGCACGCATGTTATTCAAAGACTAACTAAACGAAATTTTAACTAACTACACAAATCTAGAAATGGAGTTTAGTTTGTTATCTCAATATATAATTAAAGCATAAATGAATCAATTGAATTCCAATACTTTCTTGGATATTGAAAACAAGATAATATTAGTATATTTATGCAAGAAAAGTCTCAGTGTTGAACTCAGGGCCGCACGTCAATTGCAAAACATTCACAGATGTAATATTTGACTATCAAGAATAACAAAATTTGAAACTGAAATAGATCTTGATAAATAAATGAAATATGAAACTGAAATACACGACCTCAAAATTTTGAATCGAGTACTTTCATCGAATGCCACAAGGGTTTTTTTTTTCTTCTTTTTTCTTCTATGAGGACTTTCATCTAACACCATACGGTCATTCATTCACTTTGTGTAAAAGAATAGGATGAATACCTGTAAGAACACGATGACACCACTCGAGGAGAGGTTAGAGTTTCGCGGCGGCCCTCCGTCTTCTATCATCGTTGAAGAACTCTCCCCTTCTCTAGTTTCGCCCTAGATCCGCCGCTCCACCCTATTCCTAAAGAAACCCATCTATTCGTCGCCCACTGCACCACCTCCTCTACCATTGTCACCACTGTAAGTTCTATAACCACCAAAATTCGCCATACACTTTACAGATCCATGTTTGTAGCCGCCGTCGAATTTTATCCTCAGATCTAGGGTTTTTTCATTCCCGATTCAAGTGGGAGATCTGATGAGTCATGTGTCCTCCTTTCACGACGGCGACGCTTCACGTGCGGAGGCTTCTTGTAGGCGGTGCTCAGCACCAATTTCACAATCCCTAATCCTCTATTTTAAGAGAGAAGTGGTAGAATTTGAACAAGGAAGAGAGTAGAGAGGCAAAGATTTTTCATATGGGAGAGTGAGATGAAAATGACGGATGAGGGGATGTTTCAGATAATTCTGAGTGAGTGAGGAGAGAGAAATTGAGAAATACTCGTAATTCAAATTAAGGGTAAAAATGGAATTTTATCTTATTTTTGTGGTTTTAAATAATAGCTTTTAAATGTTGTAGATTTGAGTGGTAGGGTGGAAAATTTGGTAGATATGAGTAAATATTCACTATATATATATATTCCCTCCGTCCCAATATTACTTGCACGGTTTGATCGGCACGTTGTTTAAGAAAAGTGAATTTAGTGGTTAAGGATGTAAGATAAATGAGGGGTATTTTAGGTAATTTGATGATGTGTAAAGTGGATTTGATGATGTGTAAAGTGAAATGTATGGAAAAAAGGAGTGACAAATTTGAAAATAAAATGATGTTGTGAGGTTATTAATTTTGTGTATCTCCAGATTAAGAGTGTGCAAGTAATCACGGGACGTGTAAAGATGAATTAGTAAATAAATTGCACAGATCAAATATTAAAAATTAATTGAGCACATTTCCAAGTTAGAAAAGCATTTCATAAATTGAGAACAGAAGAAAAATAGCAGGATCGATAAAGTGTGAGAACTCGCCGGAAACGATGAAGAAGACATTCTTTGGGCGTCTTCAAGTTTTCTCTCACATCCACAATCATCGTTTTTTCTCTAAATCTCCTCTTGATTTTGTTTGCAATTCTCGCGATGATGCTCTTCATTTGTATGAGAAATTGTGGACAACAGCGCCTCTTCCTTCTGTAGTAAAATTTACCCAATTGCTTAACCGTGTGGTCAATCTCAAAGAGTATTCTACGGCCATTGGCTCTTCAAAGATATCATCTGCCATTTGGGGATTAATCCAGTAAATAAGTGTACTCTGACTACTGTAATCAAAAGTTACTGCCATTGGAACCGTGCCTCCTATGGCTTTCCCGTTCTCGCCATCTTCTTCAAGCGCGGCTGTGTTCCCGATGCAATTACCTTCTCCACCTTATTGATGGGTTTGTTCATGGAGAATAGGATTAATGAGGCACATGAATTGTTTTTCAAGATAACAAGACAGGGGCTGTGTGAGCTAGATATTGTTCTTTATGGAACTTTCATCGATGGACTCTGTAAAAAGATGAAAATCGACACTGCCCTGAAGCTGTTCGATGAAATGTGTCATAGAGGCATTCCACCGGATGTTATGATCTACAATTCTTTGATTAGTGGATTATGCAGTTTGAGTCGGTGGGAACATGTTCAGATGTTACTAGAGGAGATGATACGCCACGGAATACCTACGGATGTGGTAACATTCAATGGTATTGGCAATGCTCTTTGTAAGAAAGGTTTGGTCGATAGAGCTAAAGATCTACTGCTCATGATGATGCAGCTGAATGTGGTTCCTAATGTAGTCTCCTATAACTTGTTGATGCATGGGTATTGCCTACAGTTACGAGTGGATGAAGCTAGGAAGGTTTTCAATTCCATGTCTAGCAAGGATGTCGCCCCTGATATTCACAGTTACAACACTCTAATTAATGGATTTTGCACCGTGAAGAAGATAGACGATGTCATCCATCTATTTCTCGAGATGCAACGTAAAGGGTTGAGGCCAGATGTGGTTACATACACTTCTCTATTAAAGGGGTTGTTTTGTGTTGGTAGATGCTCTACTGCACTGGACCTTTTTGATGAGTTGCAAGTTGTTGGGTTAAAACCGAGCTTCTATACTTACTGTAACTTGCTCAACGGATTGTGTCAGAACGGGCATGTTAAACAAGCTTTCGTGGTGTTAGATGAATTGGAGTGCAAAGGAGAATATATTCATATTACTTACTACAATATCATCATGGATGCATTATGCCGAGCTGGAAAACTGCGTGCAGCTGAAGCTTTGTTTAATGATCTCCATTCGATTGGTTTAGAACCTGATGTAGTGACACACAACATCCTAATAAGTGGATGTTGTCGAAATGGGCTACTTGAGGCAGCTAGAAACCTTGTTTTGGTGATAGAAGAAGCATGTCTAATGCCAGATGTGATTACATACACTATTATGTTGGGAGGTTATCTAGAAAGGCAAAAATATGATGAAGCAGCAAAGTTTGTGGAGGAAATTGATGCACGAGGATTCTGTCCGAATTCATCTGCAAGACAAGGTGGAAGGCAGTAATAATATTACTCTTTCAAAACTTATTGGAAGTTTGACTAGTTGAGTCCAAAGGCAGGTGCTTATTGTTTATTTAAAGTTGCACTTGAATTGCAAGATGCAACTTATACATAAGAGTATTCGACATTTGATTTTCTTTTTAGTAACCCATGTATATAAAATCTTACATACCACAAAATAATCTCAACTATATATATCATTGATTTAGTCCCTTTTTTCTTTTTTATATTGAATTAGAGGACATTTTTATTGTAGATCTATATATGTATGTTTTTCCTGTGCAGATCTGTGTGTGTGTGTGTGTGTGTGTGTGTGTGTGTGTGTGTGTGAGTGGCTAGGGGAAGGGGAAAAGAGCTAACCTTGAATACTTTATATCTTTCAAGATTTAGTTTTTCCTTGTATATAATAAAAAAGGCATGCATATATAATTGCTTTTTCTTATTTTCATTGAACTAGAGGACATTTTTCGTGCAGATGTATATGTGTGTGTGAGTGGTTGGGGGGAGGGGTTATTATATTTTCAAAGAAGAAAAAAGAAAATCCATATGGGTGGTAATTGAATTGAATTAATTATGCTGAAAAGAAGTCAAAACTCATTTTTCTGAAAGAAAAAAAACCAGCAATTTTCTTTCAGTTTATTACTTGTTGGTTTACTCAGTTTCTCCTTTTGCCCTTGTACTGGATTAGTAAAACGAGCATGCATATATCATAGATTTTGTCCTTGTACATATTTTAACTAGAATATTCTCATAAATATACACTAATGGTCATTTGCGGAGCCAGAATAAAAAAAATATAGTACAAGAGGAACTGCACAGTAGCGGCAGTGAGCGCAAGTTTGTGATTATTGATCTATTTTCGTTTAAAGCTGAAGGTCGTGACTTTTAAATTAACAGAAATTTTAATCGGTAAAATATTACTATTATTTTACACATAAGTGAAAATGGACATGGTCTTCTTATGGTAAAGTGTCAATCTCAGAAGTGTGTCTGAGGTTTGATACTAGATAGTTTTTTCTTTATAACTCTTGGGCCCATCCAGCCAACTAGAAGCTCCGTCATTGCTTATGGTGAATATATGTAGAAAGGAAAAATAATATTTAGGATCATCTATTTAAAATTATATTTCATCTACAGACGTGTCACATGTATTCAATGCACACGTGTATTGATCGGAATAAAAGATGAGGAGCTAGGCCCTCTATATATATACCTTTTTTTCTCTATTGAGAGGGTACTTACTACAAGTCATCTGGAACTTGGCCATCATAGCTGAATCCAACACGCGGTTTTCCCATGCTGAAATTCAACACTCTTGCATCCATGTTGTATTGAATCACTCCTTGATAAAGCAACTTCCTGATGTAGTGTTCTATGTCCGAACCGATCAATCGAAGTGTGTACTCTGTTAAGTCAGCCCCCTGTTCAACACTTTTTTTTTTCAGATCAAATCATCCACCTTTTTCATGCAGCATATTAACATAACACAAACACTTCTAGACATTCAAAATATCACAGTTTAGAAAAAAATAACACATAAAATCAAATGTTTAAATTATGGCAATAATACTTGATATACAAAACAATATTACTTTAAAGAAGAGAGTTTTATAATTCACCCAAGGAGATTTGCCCTAAACATAAACTTGGCTATTTCTATTCATTGTTAGGTGGAGTATAAAAGAATGGAAATAACATAGAAAGAGCGTACCTCATAGTGATCAATAAGCTCCTGAAAGTAGGAGTAAACCATAGTGCAAGTTTCATCAGTCCAAACAAACTCATCAGTTGGATCAAGAATGAGAGTAAGCTTATCCATCTGTGTTTGATCAAATGCACAGGTTTCGGGATCAATGTAGGCCGCA
This sequence comes from Galeopsis tetrahit, assembly GCA_963675135.1. Lineage (NCBI taxonomy): Eukaryota > Viridiplantae > Streptophyta > Magnoliopsida > Lamiales > Lamiaceae > Galeopsis > Galeopsis tetrahit. Next base: position 53,523,237 of record OY776131.1, on the reverse strand, counting down.
AAGATCCTGACGTGTCGGGTAGTGGAGCTCAGCCACTGCCCTCCGTACTCTCTAGACATATTCTTGCTCTCCACGTTTAACTGCTTCTCCACTGGCCTTGGCTGCGTCGGGCCTGTTGCCTGCTTCGTCTTCTTGTCTTCTGCCTCTGTTTCTGTCTTCTTGATATCTTCTTCGACTTCTGCTTGTTAGGCTGAAACCGAGAAGGGCCTTTTTCGAGAGTGCTGTTTGTTGTTGCTTCTCCATCTTAGCATGGAGAAGCTGGTGGAAGCCATGTAGGTTGAAGCTGTAGCCATGGTTTATATTCAGAGATTTGTTATGGTTTTCCTTTTTATTTTTCTTGTCTACTTTATTCAAGATGTGCATAATTTGGTTTTCTGAATTGGAAGGGTAATGTTTTCTGTCCTCCCGTTGTTTGTGGATAAGGAAGGGCTTTTGTTTGTTTCAGTGTGCGCCTATTTTTGTCATTCCATACGTACCAATAAATTTCAATATGGAATTCTTCTATTTAGGGGGGTGTCTGCACCCTTTTTTTAAAAAAATCAAAATAATTGTGGTATTTTTAACTAACTAAAAAGTTATGTCTAGATTGATTTTGAAAAACATCTATTCACAAAAAAAAAAATGATTACTTAAAACCTGTTGATATCTTTACCAAGATATACTTTATATTCGAATACTAAACAAAAGTATTTTGTTTCAAATTCTCAGCAGCAGGCTAATAAATCATAATGTTCCAAACAAGTAGTATGTATTATTGATCAAATAACTGTAAAAGTGAACCCTTGAACAAATGAAAAATAATTATGGAAAAGACATCAAAAAGTTGAACACCAGAAAAAAATTCATTTCAACATTGTGGTCTTACAACTCTGTAGTCTGTACAACATTTAAACTGCCTAACTAACTAGAATAAAAATAGAAGGAAGCATATATCACAACAGAAGCATTGCGCCTAGGGCACAACACTATACTGTATTAGTTTCCTACCTAGACTGCATGGGTCCTCTCCAATGAATCAACTACACTATCTATTCACTATACCAACATCGAAGAATGTCTAGTGTACTTCATCATCACTAACTTCTAAGCTAATATAATCAGGGTATTTTCCTTCATATATGTCGACCTTACCTTTCGCAGTCGTAGCTTCACTGCATTCTTCAGCAAGTCCTATGAGCCCACCATCAAAGTACCGGCCTTTTATGATCGTTTGTTCACTAGCGGGTTTCTTTTCTATTTTCTTTTTTGGATGGTGAAGCTTGCACGAGGATGCTTGAGGACAGATTCCCTTCGTCTCGAAATCAGGACAGACGTAGGTGTGTTTCTTCAGGCACTGCAAGTTTGGAGATATGATCCATTCACATGATTTAGGATTAGTGAGGTAGTGTGCAGGTGCATCACACTTGAGTTAAATAGAGTCTTATCATGTTAATAACAAATGAAAAAGATTTGCTCGTGTGCTTCAATGTACTATAAAACCATCTCCCAGTCTCTCCAGCTCATGGGCCTTGGGGGTTGAACTTTTAACGGCAAAGTTTCAAGGAAACAGGTACAACCAGACACCTAAAGTATTGCCTCATGTCCAAGTAAGTCCTTAAAGTACCTTTTCGGTGCATTTAAAGTTTAAACCCCTCAAATATATTTATAGGTTCAAGTAAACCCTTAAAATGTGTTTTTAGAACAAATACGCCCTTTATCTTTCAAGATTGAACAAAAAGACACTTCTACTCCCTCAGTCCCTTGCTTATGGACTCAAACCTTTTGGGCATGGGTTTTAATGTATGAATTGTTTATTAGTATTATGAGAGATAAAAGCGAGGGTAGTAGTGACTTTTCAACTTTATGAGTAGTGGAGTTGCTTTTTAGTGTGTATAAAGTAATGGCACTTGATGTAATATTGTATGTTTTGAGGGGATAATTAAAATACTTTTTTGTTGTTTTATGTATGAGTCCTTAAGGGACGCCAGAATTGGCAAAATGGGTCATTAGGTAGGGGACAGAGGGAGTATTAATAAATAATAAAAGTATGTTTTTTCAACTAAATGATAAATTCGCAAAAAATTTATGAAGAAAAAAATATAATAAGATTTCATTTCAAAAAATCATGCCAACATAAAAAAAACACAAAAATAATACTCCATAAATACAAATTTCATATCTTTCTATCAGAAATATACAAAAAATTCAAGAACCACGTTAATTATTACTCCTAATAAGTAACACTAAATTAAAATATAAAAAATAATGTCAATTTGGTGGTATACAATTAAGAAAATGCATTTTATTTTGAATCAGTAGAACTGCATTTTTATATAAATTTAAGAGGAAAAATGATTTATATGCACCAATAAAATACGTCAAAAGGTGTATTTGTTCAATTTTAAAAGGTTAAAAGGTCTACTTGTACCAAAAAAATGTATTAAGGGCTTACTTGAACTGGGGTAATAGTTGAGGGGCATGGATGTACCTTATCCGAAGTTTTTAATGCTTCACAGTTAGGCATGGGTATAGTGTAAACTTGTAAAAATTAGTAGCCAAGACACACGGTACCTCATTGCCGTCAGCACAATAACCTCTGAGGAAACTTTCACAAACAGTCGAATCAGGATCCACATTTACATGTCTATAAGGACAACTCTCATTAGAGCATGACCCTGTAAAAAATGAATGAGATATTCAACCTTTGAAATTAATCTCACAACAACCATAAGAGATGCCTACTCCATACCTTTCAGAAAATATGAACAATCTTGCATCCTCTCAGGTATGACCTGCATCAAATACTTTGCATAAACAAACAATACATTGATCACCATAAAATAAAAATCTCTTATTACCTTATGAGTCAATTTGCAGTCAGGATTGGAGCATGAACCGCTGAGAAATTTAGTACAGACTGCTATTTTAGAAGGATCGTGGATATAGGGACACTTTCCCTCATCCTTGTTGCATTTTCCAAATCTAGTGAAGAACTGGCAATAGGTTCTCTTTCGAGCCAATCGTAATCGGGCAGTACGTAAACTCCATCGAACCTTCTCACTTGCCAGGATACGAGTTCGTTTCTTTGGATCTCTAACCAGCTGATGACCATTTCCAATTCGAACATATCTGGACACAAATTCAAGGTACTAATCATAAACCAATGCTCCTAAAATATTCTAAAGAATGTCCGCTTGATGTTATATTTCATTGCTAGAATATACAATTTGTTTTCAATATATTAGAAGCAAAACCACATAAAATTCCTAAATATGAGTAGGGATTATCTATCTATGAGAACTTACTCTTCGTTGCCAATTAATAACCTCCTGGGAATATAAGATCTCCTAACATTCTTCTCAGATTGAAGAGGAACTGAAGATGCGGGTTCTTTCTCAGCTGTAAAAGACATGGAGAAAGGAGATCATAACTCAACTTCTATAAACGCAGTTAACAAAGGTCATTAGGATGCATGTAAATCACAGCGAGATCTAACAACCAAGGGCGGGGGGGAGGAAGCAGAAAATATATTACACTTAAGGTTGTTGAACATCTGATAGCAATAAACTATGTATATGTCTCCTAAGAACATTTGAGTTTTGTCAAAGAGATGGGAAATTCTGTGTTGTACATTATTGAGGTAGAATACTCCCTGTTTATAGTGGGAGAAAAGATCTAAGGTTACAATCCGGAATAAGGAAAGAAGAAATAAAAATCCACGTACTAAACATAGAATGACTAAACTAGGAAACATAACAAAGACAGAATCATAATATAATCTGCAACACTCCCCCTCAAGTTGTGAAGCATGTCCAGCTTGACACAAAGTTGTGATGCAGCAACAGTAGGAAACATAAATCGGAGACTGTAACCGCGACAAGAGAGTGGGTATCAACGCAAACAATCGTGGTGCAGGGTAGGATGCTCGCTATAATGAGCTGTGCAAGTAGTAGAGGTCATGGCAAGCAATCTTCACTGATGTGCAGTAGGAGTTGGGTAATCAAACAGGAATGAAGACACAGGGAGGCAGAGAGTTTAGTCATCAAACATAGGATTATAGGAATGACGACATAGATGCGTGATTTAGGAAGTGGCGACACCAAGGCAGACAAAAGGATTTTGAGCAAAAAGGCTGCGCAAAACAGTTAAAGCAAGCAGAGTTGCAGTGCAAAAGTAGATGGCTTGCGTGCAGATCTGCATCGCGAAACCAAGTAAGAAGCAGCAGTAGAAAGAGAAAGGTGACTGGGCAGTAGTTCAAAAAAGGACAGTGCAGATTATGGCCTCTGAACGGCAGAAGCAGATTTGAGGAGAGGCAGATTAAGGTTAGGGTTTTCAGGGGTGTGGCATGAGAAGTGGTATGTAAAAACTCAAACAAAACTAGGCCTGCTATTAAGGAAAACATCAACACCAGAGAAATCAAACTGTACTAATGAAAAGATCACCTGGGAAGCAATCCCCCTCTGCCAACTAATGAATATCCATTTTTTGTCAAATAAACCGTCATTATATGTCAAGATTCAAAACAATAAAAACTGCAAAATTCTTGCATATTATAGACTTAGATAACATGATGCTTCTGTCTTATGATACCAACACAAGATGGCAGAGGAAGTGAATGAAAAAGAAACATCAGATCACCTGTGATTCTGTGCAAAGCCCTCCTTGTTGGATCCATTTTGTATCGCTCTGAACCAATACGAAATATTCGTTCCCCTGTTAATGTGTGTAGACACCAAGGGTTATACACTGGAAAACCATAATCTGAACCATCCTAAAACTAGCAATCTACAATTGTGCCTTGTATAACCATAAACAACAAAACCATCATCGCATGTTCTGTTCCAATAAAATTTGTTTTTCATTACTTGTATTTTAATTCCTAAGTTTATTATTGTTAAATTTTGTTGAAGAAAAAGTATATAGGAACAATATAAAAATATTAATTCAATTTGATTGTAAATAGTATTATATCATACAAGTAATAATTTTTAATCTTACATATTTTTTATTTCATCTCACCAAACAAATTATGGGGGGTTGAGAATTTTATTGTTTCATCATAGAAAAAAGATTATCGTTTAAATACAGCTGAGTGAATATTAAGTACAGTAATATTAGGGAAACATTTTCTTAAATATATTCAAATATACAAGTATAATAAGAAAGATAATATTTTTGTTCAAGACGATAAAACAAACATATTGGTTATGTTTTAATAGTAGAAAGATAAATATAAAGTTTGAAAATGAAGCCAAACAAATCCATTGTTTTTCAATGAAATAAGCCCTGCATATTTGAAATGCCACACCAGGATTGCAGAGCGGCGTACCTGGACGCAGCTTTACACTAGGAACCAACTTACGAGAAACATGATTTCTGCTCTTCGAAGCAACGGGAGCAGCACCATTTTCTTTTTTCCTTTTCTCAGCAGCAGCAACAGCTCTTGTAGCATCCTATAGAAAGTCAAAAATAAGATCATCACTCCGACAATTTAGGTATGTATATTCCATGTGTTAGTGCTCAACATACCTCATTGGCTTTCCTTGCGTTCTTTTCAATAGATTTTGACCACTTTAAACTAGAGCCACCAACACTTAAAACCTTCGACATCTTCAGAGAATATCCGTGAGTTGACCTGGTGTATATAGCACCTCTGTTTCTTGAAAGCAACAACTTTTGGCTACACAAGCAAAAAAACAGACATGCAACAGATGCATCATTAGAATTGATCACTACAAAGCACAGACAGATAATCAATATCCTGTACAAATGATAAATGAGAGAGATGCATAAGATTTCCACATACCTGAAGGAGGAAAAGGGAATGTTGTTCGACTTTGAACCTAATATAAGACTCCTCCAACCAGCAGCCCTTTTCAACGAAAACAAATGCGGCCAGGCTTTCTGAGGCCCCAAAGAATTCTTCTCTTTCTCTGAACACTGTGTATCACGTAGTTTCCATACATGAGAAAATTTTGAGTATCTGCCAGTCTTAGTAAAACCAGACTGTCTCCTGTTCGAAGTTTTAGGAAGAACTGGGAGAGGAACCAGCTGAAGTGCATTGCCATTTGCTTCCCCTCTTTTGACATGTGTTTTGGATGATGCTCTTACAAGCTGATTTTGCCTACTCTTATAGTAGCCATCAGATAATGATGCTTGGTTTTTACCTGCCCCTAATACAGACAAGTCGTCAGAATTAGAGGCAGCAACTAATTGATTTGATCTCCTCTTGACATACTTTATCTTCTTCTTCTCTAAACTCCCTTCTTCAAGTGTAGTCTGTATGTCTGAGTTAATGATTGAATCTGTTCGGCAATTAGGAACCGGAGAATTCTTTACTCTTTCTTCTGGAGCATCTACAGTTTTACAAGAACTATTTTTGGGAGGATTTCCAACTGGCAAAGGCTCCCCCGAGTTGCATGGACCACAGCTTAAAGACATCCCACTATGATTTAAACTTGGTGTTTTGATCATTTTAGAAGTGTTATTCTGCTCTGTTCTCGTTGGAGCTTTAGCAACACTATCACTAGTCTTGTGATCAGATAATTGGCTATTCTTCATGGCAACAGGAGGAGTCCATCTATAAACTGAGCAACTTGAACCATGAATTGGTGGAGTGACAACAGACACGGAAGGATTTCTCACCAGGCTGTTTCCCTTTCTTACATATGAACTTTGTGTAATTCTGGGTGTCTTTGTTCCACGACTCTGAAGAATTGGAGATGATTGTAATTTTGGTTCTGCGATGACAACAGAAGAATTACCAGATCGATGCCATGTCCTTGGCTTTGTAGCAGGAATAGGATATGATTTTGTTGGTAATTTTGTCGAATTACCAAGTTTTGAAGGATTGTGACCAGGGACAGGGATAGCCTTAGGAACAGCAGAAGCCAGCTGGTTCCTACTCCAAGTTAGTTTCCCAAATCCAGAACTCGATTTCTGGACAAGTTGAGTAGTACCCATAAGTTGTGATGGTGGAGTTGCAGCATTAGCTTTAAAATTATTTGGCGCTGCCTTCAATGATTTCCCGAGACGAAATATATTAGGATCAGCAGACAAAGGCTTTTTCTTGGATATGTAAGCTGGTGCTCGTGTTTTCCCTGTAAAACTCAAGTCTGAGTAAGCAAGTCGCGGTTCAGGAGAACTCATGTAAGATCGCATGTCAAGGCCAGAGACTAACAGATCATCACTAGAATCAGAAGCATAGTCGTCATCTGCACATAACAATTTACTGTTTTCAATGGAAGCCATATCATCGTTCCCATGTGATTTGTTGTCATTATCCAGATTCTCATTCAAATTTACAATATAATTGATATCAGCACTGATTTTACCTTCCACATCTGAAGTTCCACACTGATCGTTGGCCGCTGATGCAGATGATGTGGCCTCTCTCTCAGCTCCCCATTCAACTAGTCTGGTGGACAGCTGATCAGGAATTGAGGGACTACTAGTTAGTCGATCTGCAATTGTATTATCTTCTGAAAGAGATGAGTAACTTGATCTTGAGCTGGAAAGTTTCCGCTTCTTCTGGAAGCCTGTGAATAAGCCGGTTGCACCAGAATCAACCTCGGGGATCGAATCTTCAGCCCTGGAGGGCCGTTCTTTTAAGTTGTCATTCTCCTTACAGCTGTTTTTCTCACCAAGAATGTCAACTTCCACTGCAGAAACATCTGCAGCAAAATCTCTTGCACTTTCACCATCGATGGATCTAACTGCACCAGCACAAACATTTGACTTTATACCAGAAAGACCCATCTGAGAACATCCAGCCTTCCTCTTCCTAATGATCTTGGACGAACAATCAACAGATAAGCAAGTTTCCACATTCCTTAATACTTCAGGAGATCCTTCAACAGGGTCAATGTTGGTCTTGGTCCCAAAACCAACAGGAGAAGAAGCATCAGATTCAGGCATTATGCCTTTATAATCTGTTGAATGGAAACCAGAACTAGCAGAAATGCATAAACCAGCATTTGAACAATCTGCAACAGTAGCACAATCTGAACTTCTGATTTCTTTTGCATCAACACCAACTAGGGGTACGATCAACTGGTCCATGAATAAGTCCTCAGAGTTGGCATCTTTGGAGCCTACATCAAAAACGGTAGCATTCTCTGGTTTTTGCATTACTGTTACTGCACAATCAGACTCGGGAGATGAAATTAGTTCACAGTTTTCTGAGAAATGTTTATCTTCATGAACATCCATGGTCCTGGTTTCCTGATGTCTTGACAAACCAGCAATATCATGATCTTCATTGGTAAGTGTCACTTCGGTAGGCCCTTTAATTAAAGAGTATTCCAAAGATATCAACCCAACCAGAACAGGGTGTTCATTAATATCATCTACGCTGACACCCAATTTAGCATATTGATCAGCCGGCTCAATAACACCCTCTGCTGCATCCGGTTCAGAAGCCCTATCATACATCTGCTGGTTGTAGCCCGAACTGTTGTCATCACCAGTATTCTTATTTGCTAAAGACTTACCATGTGAATGACATGCAACCTGATCAGCTCCCAATTGGAGCACATGATCAGCATCCTCAGCAGTAGTTATCTTTGCATGACCAAAACAGTCGGTAATTACATTTTTGGCCTCACATGAAGAAACTGATGTTGTACTCAAACTGACCCTTCTTCTCTTAACAAAGGGGCTGTAAGAATCACAAGTATCAGCTATTTCAGATAACTTATCCCCTAAAGAAGGAAGTGAACCAGGATTCCCCCCAAGAACTGCAGATGAGATATTGTCTTTCAAAAGTGTGGCATCTGAATTGTGCTGTGCGAGAGAAGATTGACTATAAGTGCAATCTTTTGCACTCACAAAATCATCACTATTTTTTTCCATCTGCAAATTGGTTTGACGCATGAGCTGCTTCCTAGCTTTTGCTGCTTTTCTCTTTCTCCTTAACCGGTCTGCACGTGAAATCACAGATGTGACAATATTGGGTTCCTTTAACTCAATAACATTCCTCTGGTTATTCTTCGCATCACCTTCACCTATATCACCAGCATCATTGGCAGTCGCACTTCCAGCCCCGGAAACTGCAGCTTTATCCTGAAGGTTTTCTAAAGTTTTCTGTGAATCGGATGGAAGATCCAGAACCACATCCTTGCAAGATTTGGCTGATGGTGAACCAGACACAGTATACACTAATCTTTTGTTCAAAGTCATGGACTTCACATCTGATTCACCAGCTGGGTGAGATGGCGCCAAAATAGCCCTTGCCACAAGGGCATTTGACTTGAATGAAATAGCAAGCTCCATAGGACTCTGCTCCCTCTCTCTCTCATCTTCCGTTGTTTGCAACCTCTCAATCTCATTTTTCTTGCCTTTGAAACTACCTCTACCCAACTTTTTTGGAAAGGATTTTGGAAATGATCGACGCTTATAACCTCTACTAGGGCTGCTGCAATCTTTTCCGAACTGAATCCTATGCAATACACTCTTTTTCTTATTAGACCTAAAAACCTCTCCCTTACTATCCCCATTCCCTAACCTACCTCTAAATCTACACAAACTCATATCATTCTCCACAAATTCTGGTTGTTTGATTTTAAATTGAGGCATAACTCTGTTAGACCTAGAATCCCATCTCCTCTCATCATCATCCCCTTCACCAAAAGACTTGCGGCCCCAAGAATTAATACCACTATCCCATCTCCTCTCATCATACTTCCTCTCACTGTACAATTCACGACCTTGATCATACATACCATTATCCCGTCTCCTCTCGTCATAATCAATCCTGTTGTACAGCCTAGAATCCCAATCACTAATTCCACTACCCCAACTCTCGCTATCATCTCTCCTTATGCATGACTCGCGACTCTGATAAAAATTATCATGGCGGTTGTCATGCTCACCTATATCAACATCAGAAACCCTAGAATAATGTTCCCTTGCACCCAATTGCAAATTTCGATCCCAACTTTCGGGGAATTCACTTATACGATTGACAACACAGTCTTGAGGAAAGAACTCATCCCTGGTTATAGGGTTTCGCTCAGGATAATCATGGATATTACGAAAGGGTAAGTTTTCTATCGGACGTGGGGGAGGGGGAGGCGGGGGCGGAAGAAGAGTTCGATCAAAATAGGGTTTCGGTGGTGGATCAAATTCGTCAACATGAGATCTCTCAATAATCGGGCGGCGTGGTGGAGAAAAGGTAAAGCGGGGATGATAAGAAGGGTGCGCAATGTGACGCGCCGATGGAGGAGGAGGCGGCGGCAGCGGTGGGAAAACCATATGATGAGGAAGGGGTGGAGGTGGGGGTGGCGGCTGAGGCTGCGGCATAAGATGGTGGGGATAAGGAGGGTGGAGTACGTTTCCATACCTGAGATGGTGGTGATGATGGCTGCGGCGGAAGAGAGGCGGCGGCGGTGGAAGAACCATTGGTGGTCGTGGTTCCGTCGGATTTTGCGGGATGTAGTCAAATACGGTTTTTCTTTTTCTTGTGTGCGGTTTTTCAACTTTGAACGGCGGAGACGACCCTTCGGTATTATTATATCTCCAATTGAATTGGCACGATGGGCGTAATTCTTACGTCACAATTACTAGGATGATAGTAATAGTTTAGGAAAACCCTAAATCCAAAGTTTTATTTAGGAAAATGAACATATGGATCTTTTTCACCACTTCCAAAAGGGTTTGAAATAAAATGGCACTTTTAGATTTTAAAAAGATTCAAAGATACAATTTCATTCACGACGTTAAAGTTTTAAAAGTATCAGCAATGCGGATGGGGACGGGATTGATTCTGTTAATATGGAGGTTACTGACAGTTTATTGTAGAGTCGAACTCGCAAAAGTTGAGCATTCCACTCTCATCGTGTAGGAGTTTAATTTCTTATTGCGGTTGGAATGTTAAGGATATAGGCGTGCTTGCAGATGAGTTCAATGATGTTAAGTTCAGGTGGATGCATCGAACAGGCAATGGTACCGCTCATCTATTGGCTAAGAACGATGTTCCGACTTCTTCTTACCTTTTTTACCTGAATGTAGTACCGGATGAGGTACAAATGATTGTTGGAGCCAATTTGGCAAATTATTAATGCATTATGTCGTTTGGTTTTTTTAAGTTTTTAAAAAGATAAAACTTACATACATTTAATTCACGAATCTGAATACTGTGAATTCGACTTGACCCCAGCAAGTATAAAAAAATCATATATAAAAGGTATGTTTTAACTTTTAATAACTAGAAAAAAAGATCCCGTCGTTTTCTGTCATTTCACTATTACGGTTTCTCTCTTCCTTTTAGTTCATTTCTTTGATTTTTTTTTTTTCATTTTCGCTTAATTCCATTTGATCACGTATTTTGATTGTTTGTAATTTGATTCTCTTTCGTGTTTTTTTCGTTGATTTTTCATTTGAGTGTAAGTAGTTCGTTGTTAGCATATTTGGCATTTTTCTAATGGTTTTTTTTTATTTTAAAACATTTTTTTAATGTTGCTCTCTCTTCTCTTATTTCTCTTTTACGATTTTTCTCTTCCTAATTCTTTTTTCAAAAAAAAATCTCAATTTATCTTGATTGAGTTATATTGGTCTCATATTTTGATCATTTCCCATTGAATACTCTTTTGTATTTTCGTCTATTTGTCGTTTGAGGGTAAATTGGTCGTTATTTGCATTTTTTCAATGTATTGTTATTATAAAGACTATCTCCTTTATTGGTATAAAAGACAATCATTGTTATGCAAAACTAAATACCATTGGCATACCTAGAAGTCATACAAATAATCATTGCTAAACATCATTAATGTGTCCAATTAGTACGTAATTAAACATCATTTAATTTCCGTTATTTGAAAACGAGTCAAATTGAACTTGAGTTGACTCATATGTTACTAACTAAAATATAGTCCTTCAATATTAACATCCATTGAGCTTTTTCTATCTATATATAAAATATTATTTTAGCTATTTATACTATCAAACCCAACTATAAAGTGAGCTTTCATAAATGTTAATAGTCGAACCTAAATTTCATTTTATTAGTATTTGGTTCAAAATTCTAGCTCCCAACCACCTGAATTGAAATTCAGGCACTTCATCATTAGGGCACTCACACATGCATGTTATAATGTAAAATGTATGCTTTTTCTACAGAGTTTCAGACATTGTCATAAATTAATATTTCGTTAACCTGATGATATTAATCTAATTCTCACTTTTCAAATCAGAATATGAATGTTTTCAAACCAACCTAGTACTCCTAATATTCAATTTCTAGGGGATAGGAAAGTTTCTCCAAAAATAAAATTCCAAAATAAAAGGATGAAATTTTTACTCAGACCCATAAACTTTGTCTACACATTTTTATAGTACTCCCTCCCTATCCGGTGAAAATTGTCAATGAACTTTGAGCACGAAGATTAAAGATGTATTAAATGTAATATGATTGAAAAAAGAAATATATAATGAAATGTGAGATGAAAGTAATTTTTCAAAAAATGAATGAATAGTTTTCATTGAGGCAAATGAAAAAAAAAAAAGTTATGTAATTTTTAGTAGAATTGGGTAGCTTTGTTTAATACACTCCCCCTTCCATTTATTAATTCAAAAATATATATGAAATACCATATTTCCCCAACTTCTTTCTGCCGCCTCTCTCTTCCCCTCCCCGTTTTTTTTTTTTCCGTTTTTTGCACTCCCCATCTCCGTCGCACTGCCCCCTCCCTCCCTCTCGTCTTCGCTCTCCCCCTCCACCCCCCTCGTCGTCGCACTTCCCCCTCACTCTCCCCTCGCCGTCGCACTCCCTCTCCACCCCCCTTGCCTCTGCCGCCGCCCATCTTCTTCCTCATTTTTTTTAATTCTTCTCTTTCGCTCTGCTCGCCGCCGCTCCGGCTCTCCATCGACCGTCGCGGCCCACCCCCAGCGCTCGCCCTCGGCCGTCGCAGCCCTACCAATAAAATACTCCAGCGCACCACCCTTAGCCCCCGGACCGTCGCGGCCCACCCCATGTTTGTTTGTTTTTTTTTTTTTTTTTTCGGACCATTATTGATCGCCAAAAACGCTCTCGTCGATAACCTACTGTCGACGAGAGTGTTTTTGGGCGATCAATAATATGTTCGAAATTTTCAAAAGTGTCGACCGGAGTATTTTTGGTCGATAAACCAGTGTCAATCAGAGTATTTTTGGTCGACAAACTAGTGTCGACCGGAGTATTTTTGGTCGACAAACCAGTGTCGACCGGAGTGTTTATTAAAAAAACTAAGATTTTTTTTTCTAAATTTTATATTTTATGGTGGTGGTGGCGGCGTCAGCGGCGGTGGCGACGACTGTCTATTTTTAGGGTTAGGGTTGTGTTTTAAATTGTAGGGAGAGTGTATGTATCTAACATGATTTAGTAAATTGGTAAAATTGGTATTTCATATATATATATTGTATTAATAAAAATGAAGGGGGAGTGTACTAAACAAAGCTGGAGGGTATATACCCCAACCCTTTTTAGTAGAAGAAGTATCCTGTTTTGACCCTTTAATCAAAGTATTCTTAAGCCCAGCAAATGTGAAAGGCCCAATACTCTATGCACCTTAGACTATGTTTATCGCCCGATCATGATCTAGTCATCAAATATAAAATTCATTTCTCACTCCTCCACCTACCTATTTTACACCACAATCCAAACTCATTTTTTTTTCACACTTTATCCATAACCACCACAACCAACATTTAATAAATTATTTATTTTATAATATAATAATTATATCTATTATCAATTTTTTATAATATTTTCACAATATTTAGAAAATATATACAATTATTTAATATTAAAAAATTCATAACTATAATAAAAAATTATCATACACTTAAAAAAAATTACAACATTCAATAATAAAATTAAAATTACAAAAATTGAAATACAACTAAAATTGAGATCATTTGGATCCATGTTAGAAGAGAAAAATGATAATTAACACAATTTAGAAGAGAAAAAAAATTAGGAGAAGAGAAAAGGGAGTGTATGAATTGTGATCCAAAATATATCAAGATTAATCTCTATTTATAGAGAATTTAATTTTATGAATTTTGGTATTTTTATTTTTATTTATTTTTAAATAGATAAGTGAAAATAAAAATTATCTAAATAAAATATAACCGACGAGTAAAAACTAGACACGTGTCATACTTAAATTTTTTGGGATAAAAAATACTTCATTCATGCTTTGGTTGTTCTTGGTTGTCCTACAATCGTGGTCATCAAAATGTATTTCATTCTATTTTTTTTTTTTTTTTGTCCTATATGTATGACCTGGGCGTATTGATGCCAATAAACATGGTCTTAGATGTGTGGCCTGATAATATAAAAGAGGCGTGGGTTATTTTCCCCTCCATGAATGTTAGATCTACCCGTACCTCTCCAAACATACATAAGATAGATGCCCCAAATTACCTATATATTATACCATTTGTTCTCAAAATTCTATATGATAAAGGTACTCTACTAAAATCCTAATTTTACATTTCTTCTTTCGCAACTTCTTCTTCTTCCACATTCTTCCTCTCATCCAACCGATCACCCTAGCGTCGCCTGGAGCCCCACCCCCCACCCAAGACGTCGTCCCCTCCTCTTTCCTCTTTTTTTTTTCTTATTTTTTTTTTCATTTCTGCAACAGCGTGGCGGCACCGCCCCTCCTCTGACGTCATCACCCTGACTTCCCTCACCCAAACCGCCCCTCCTCTCTTGCCCATACGCTACCCCACCCAAACCGGACTCCATCCGCCTCCTCCCTCTTTTTTTTTTCATTTCCGCAACAAGAGCAGCGACACCGCCGCCCCTCTCCCTCGCCCAAAGACACCACCGTCACCTCCTCCCCGACCGCCCTGCCTTCCGTCACCATGTCTGAACCTCACTCAAGCCGGCCTCCGTCCCCACCTTCTCCCCATCCCCGTACACAGGTTTCAATTTTTTTATTTTTTATATGTTCGAGAAATTATTGTCGAAATTTTTCAATTTTTTTTTTAAAATAATTCTTTCAACGAAAACTTGTCGACGATAATTTTTTATTTTTTTTACACATTATTGTCATACATATACCTTATTTTCGACATTAGTTTTTTGAAAATATATCAAATTATTTTTGAGATTTCTAAGTTTTTTATTCGGCATTTTTTGGAAATGTTTGGGTAGGGGGTTGTCGGATGCGGCGACGATGGGTGTCGGCGATGACGACTGCTACAATTAGGGTTAGAGGGTAGTGTATCTATCTAATGAATAGTTTACTAAAAAGGGTAAATTGAGTATTTTACATGTATATTTAATAAATAAATAAAGGGGGAGTGCATCTAACATTGTTGGAGGAGCAAATAACCCACGCCTATAAAAGTCTGAGAATATAAAGGCCCAATATGCTATAAAAAGCCCAATATATATGGGCCAGAAAAGCACATCGCTTTTAAAGGTAAAGAAGGTTGTTAGTTGTTTACTCGTACCATGCTTTAATTTCTTTCTTTTGAAATTAGTTGCTTGCTTTTCTTGAAACCTTTGATATTTGCTTCCAAAAAAAAATCTAAAGAATTTGAATTTGAACGCAATACTTGTTTTTTAAAACCAGATATTTTGTTGTTCCGTTTGATTGATATGTAGAGATTTTTATGGTTAAATTCGCATATCTTAACTGGTCTAGATTGAATTACAAATGATGTGTCTTTCAATCATTTGTGTTTTAATATGTTGAGTATAATATTTATTTTAAATCTGATTAGACTTCTATCTTGGATTTAATTATCCACATATCTTGGACTAATCCACCCTACCAAACTGTGTCATATTGTCACAACTCGGAAGAAATACAAATTATACTACAGTACTTTATTTATATCATGATCATCAATCTACCTTTTGTATACTCCATGTGTCCATTTACACACTCTTTTGTCTCTATCTTCAAACTTCTACCTTTTACATAAACAATTATTCTTTCTTAAAATTCGTGTTTAACTCATATTTATCTTTAAGAATATTTAGGGGGGGAGTTATGGTACAATTTATGTGGCGGATGAGGGAAAGACTAATCATTTTCAAACCATTAAAGTCGATAGAGGAAGTACAATGTGAGGTGCTCTTTTAGGGATCTAAAGGCTAAAAGCTTGGCTGCAATCACCAGAACATGAGCTTATTGATATGTTGCCATCATTGACTAGTTCATGAAAATGATGCAACAAAAGTTCAATTATAAAGACAGCCCTCATGTATTCTCTTCAACTTTGCAGCATTTTTTATTTTTTTTTGCATTAGTTGTTAGTTCTATATATACATGTAGCATTGCAAAAAGAAACAAAAGAGAGAAAAAAAAAAGTAGAGTGAAACTTGAACATCTAAATCACAACAAGATTGGATTATATATATTTATTGAGATATAGTACACTTTGAAGGAGGCTTCAACTGTGCATCAAGTCTCTTTTATGCAGATTACAACTGTATCCTATCAATCATTCTGAAAAACCACACTAAAAAGGGGCTTCAACTATACTAAGGGGTGGAGGAGGGAAGACACACAAACAACCTCACATCCAAGCCCACAATCACAACGAATAACCAACGACAACACGTGCATAAAAGAACCACACTTCTCTTTCTCTATATGTATATTTTTTCGCCTTGCATTAGCAAGAAAGAAACAACGGTTAGTCAAAGCTAGAGGAACGACTCCACCTTTCTTGAAGATAATCTTCTAAAGAAACGCGACTATGCTCGATGCTGCTTATGGACGTAGAATCTTCTTCCACGCCAAGCATTGCAAGATTTAGGTGGGATTGGAGATTATCTTGTGAAAACATCTCATCGTCTAATGCATCTGCTCCTTCCATAGAGTTGTTAAGCTCTAGCCGGAGATCAGACCATTCCGAAGCATTCACTTGCAATCTCGCCCACTTAACAACCTCGGGATCACCTTGAAGAAGCTGCAAAACCTATTGACAAAATATATTCAATATTTGCCTTTTTAAGAAGGGTGCAACTGATATTAACACTCACAAAAACTTTATAGTTGTGTTTGAAGATATTATTAACTAAGTAGTTAAATATGTGGTACATATGAGTCTATAAAACAGTTCGATAAGTATTAATAACCACGCCCTTTTAGGAAACAAGAATTAACCTAAACAAGAGATACTGAAAGAGCATCTCTGATCGAAAATTTATGCTGACTTACAAGGCTCATTTGGGGTCGAGCTCGTGGTGCTCGTCTTATACAGAGGGAGGCAGCTAGAACCATCCTCTCCACTTGTTCTTGATCATAATTGCTTCCCAATTTCGGGTCAAGCAAGCTGATGAATTTCTCGGATGTTAAAATTGGCTTCGCCTGGAAACGATCATCAGAAGTTTTTACGCGTGTTATCAAAATATCAAGTTAAAAATATGGACTCGATTCAATCTAATGTGTTTTAGAAAACGTACCCACATGACGAGGCTCTCTTGGCCCTTCGGACAGTTGTTGCTTATAGGCTTTCGTCCCGACAAAAGCTCCAAAAGAACTACTCCATATGCATAGACGTCAATCTTCTCGTTTACTTTGCCATACATGAAATATTCAGGAGCCAAGTATCCGAAAGTGCCAGCAACGTCCGTGCATGTTATGTGAGTTGAAGTTGCTGATGCCCATTTAGCAAGCCCAAAATCGGAAATCTGATAGATAATCAAACAAACACTATAACTATGCATTCATACATACATATATATCAGCTTAATATAGTTATAGCAGCACCTGTGGCTCGAAATCATCGGACAGGAGTATGTTCGATGACTTAATGTCGCGGTGGATTACAGATTGGCCTTCTCGATTGTGGAGATAATCCAACGCCTCAGCTACGCCGATTGCAACCCTGTATCTCTCGTTCCACCCGAATGAAAGTGGTTCATTCTCATTACCTGATTTATAACGGTCTTTTTAATTTAAAAGATAATGTAGTAACATGAATCAAGATCACATTATCATGTATAGTAGTTGTTTACCATGAAGATTCTCTTCGAGGCTTCCTCGTGGTAGGAAATCGTACACCAAGAGGAGACGATTCTCGTCAAAACAGAATCCAAAGAGTGAGATGATGTTTTTGTGATGCAAAGCTGTAATGATCTCGATTTCCAGGACGAACTCTTTTAGGACATCCTCAGATGGCTTCAAAATCTTTACAGCAAGTTCCTTCCCGTCGCGAAGATAACCTCGATACACCTGACTACTGCCTCCTTTCCCTATCATATTTCCTGTATGTTCACCAAACGTAAGTATTCATTCATTTATCAACAAAAAAACTGGCTCACAAGTCACAACTCACAAGACTAGTTGAGTAAATTGCAAAACTGGTCCTATATGTACTGGGTGTTGATGATTTTAGTCCCACACGAATTAATTTTCTCAATTAAGTATCATAACTTTTAAAATGATGCAGTTTTAGTCCTATATTAACAAGGTTGTAACCTGACTAATGGCTTGGCGTTGCTTACTGTGGCATACTAAGACCCCTAACATCTTGATTTCAATCAAAAATATCATAAATTAATTATCATCCTAAAACAATTTTTTTTTATCAAAATAGGACAAAAATTGCATCCTTTTAAAAGTTATACTACTTAATTGAGAAAATTAATTCCCACAGGTCTAAAATCACCAACAACCAATAGATACGAGACCAATTTACTCAGACAAGTTAGATGAATAACCTGGTGTGAAATTGGATGTTGCTGATTCGAGTTCCCTGAACTTAAACAATCGGCACGTGGCCGAGTACTTCTCGTGAAGACCCTCGAGTTCCTCAGGTAAGGATCTCGAGAGACGATCGGGTGAAAACGGGACATTTCCTGTCTCGTTTCCGACATGAACAATTGCACCACTTTCTCCATTTAGTACAAATTGGTCTTGATCATGATCATGATCAGAATCAGAGTCGTCGTCTTTTCGGGGCGAATTCTCGATCGAAAAAGTAAAGTATCGACTCGGTAACCGCATGGCCCATTGAACCACAGACATCTGCCTCCCTTGGGAATTAAAAGACGAGGACCTATTCGACATCATGGCTCGACGAAGAAGTGGCCAACCAGGTTTCAGCTCGGGTAATTCCCTTAACAACAAGGAAATCGAGCTAGATGCAGCCTCAATCTTCTCTACTGGGACGATCGCCATTGAATTCTTTCTATCATCATCATCAACATCATTGACAGACTCTTCACTTGATCGGGTGCATGACTTATCAGGCCCCACTGAGTACGAACAAATCGAACATTTATGCTCTGATTTACGACAAGATTCATCATCCCAGGTAATAAGCATTGGCATGACCGGATTACCATCATTAAGCACCTTAATGTTCTTACTGAACGATCTTTGAAGGGCGTCGAGTAAACCATTTCTACGATTATGTTCGATTTCTGTTCAAGAAAACATGATAAATAAGTACTTCCACAAATCATGTACTATCTTGCATAACTAGACCATGAATGAGAGAGATACCTTTGACACTAACACGAGACACTGAGCTCGACTCCCTACGAAACACGATTTTCCCATTATTAACAGCTAACACGGAACAATCTTTGGACAGTTTCTTTGCACAATATTTAGCAACAGATGCAGGAGAACGTATCGTGTGATGAGTTTGAGCTGTTCCTACAATAACCTCAGTCGCATAGTACGATTTGGCTTCACGAACGATGATTTTTGGCACAGATGAACCTCTACAGATCTTTAGTTTGAGATCTACCTGCAGAATTAACACCAAACAATCCAAATTTTTACTACATTTCATTGATTCTTTGTTCAAATAAACATGTGGGGTACTAAATTCAATTATTACTATTAAGTTTGTGATTATTCTAATTGTCCTATATGAAATTAAGAGAGGTGAGAAAACATGCTGATGTATTAAATGAAAATGAAATAAATTCAGCGGTATGGTTGGTTTGGCTTAGATCCACCGACAGGGTGTTTTTTGGAACACAATCAACTTATTTGGTACATTCGCCTAATTTATGTCGAATAACACCAAATTAAGTGTACCCCTCCCTAGATTTTTTTCTGACACAGTGCAAAATCATAACTGCAGTTTGTACTTAGACAAGCCATAAAAAAAATTCAGAATAATTAATCTACAACTAAAAAAAGATGAGTAATCGGTTTAATTACCTGTTTCAAATTGCAGAAGCCTTCATAAACTTCAAGAATTGTGTCAAATGTTTTAACTAGAGAGAGAAGGGATGATTTCCCATCACGATCCACAATTTCTGCAGAATCCCATTTCACCAAATAAATCAATTTCAACAAAAGTCTTTAAAAAAAGTAAAAATTCAAGAATGTGTTGTGAAATTTCTATGATCCTAAAAAGAGAGCAATTTATTTCAGACAACAAAAAAAGTGTAACTAAAATGAAATTGAGTAATTAGTTACCATTGTTCTTAAGAACATGAAGCGCAACGACGCGATCACCGGCTTGAGCAACTTTCACTAAAGACCACGTCAGCAACTCTCGGCTGTGGGAGTCGAGCTTCACTCCCACCACCACCGTACGGCCGCCGGAGCCCTCTTCGCCGCCGGCAACCACCATTGACCCAATTCTAAAGATTGAATTTTGAAACAGATTGTGAAGGCTCTTTCTTTTAATTATGTGTGAGCTACCGTCAGCATAAAAAGTGTGGTTTGTTGGGTGGTTAAATGTTAACTGAAAATTGGAGTAGATTTTGGTTTGTATTTTGTAGAGGAGGAGCCGTAAGATGTGAGGAACTCGTATCGTATGAGTATGTTCCACCAAAACAAAAAATTAGATAGGAAACGTTTGATTTGCTGCTCTGCTCAGCTCAGCTCAAGTTATTACAACAAGCTGCGGTTTGCTTTTGGCGTTGGGAATGGGACTTGGGGTGGGGCCTTCTTTTCTTTTTTATCTTTTTTTTTTTCTTTGGGGTTGGGGGTGGGGGTGAGGGGGAGTATTAGTATATTAATGAGGTCTATGACAAGTAGCAAGTTGATTTTGAGCATGTAGGTTATCACTTTCTTTTCTTTTTCCTTTTTATTTTATGAAATAATCTAAATTTCAAAAGAAAAAGGAAAATTAATGACACATGTGAGACACTTCAATCAATCATATTTTAAAAGAAAGAATAATTTAAATAAGATAAAATATTATCTTATGTATAAACTATAAACTCTCTCACATAACACAACATCACAAGAATGTATTTTAAATAAATTTAATTTTCACATAATTTTTTTAAATTTCGTAGATTTCCTGAGTGAAAAATGGATACTACTCCCTCTGTTCCATATATGGATGTCTCATACCAATTTGCACACTCAGGAAATATTTTTATAACCCTCACCATTAAAATATACTTATACTCATATTTACTCATATGTCATTACTTTTCCACACTCAATCTACTTTTTATTTTACTTTATTAAAACATCACTCATTACACCTTTTCTTACACATTTTTTAATATGTGTGCCGTCCCAAGGGTGCAAATTCCTCTGGACGGAGGGAGTACTACATAGCAATTAATGTTTTTGGTGATATTTCATTTTATAAAATAAAAAAAATCATTGATTTTATGTGATCAATATTTTATTTTTGATTGATTGAGTGATCTATAAATCTAACTTCTAACCCACAGGCCAAACACCGTTCTCCCTCCCAAAGATTTTTAAACATAAATAATTTATTATGAGAATAGCCGAGCTTATAAAAAGGGGAAATTATAAAAAGATTTCAAAATTTGAGAAAGGTAGAAAAGTACAATAGGTGGGATTAGATGAGATCAAATTGG
Organism: Galeopsis tetrahit; assembly: GCA_963675135.1. Classification (NCBI taxonomy): domain Eukaryota; kingdom Viridiplantae; phylum Streptophyta; class Magnoliopsida; order Lamiales; family Lamiaceae; genus Galeopsis; species Galeopsis tetrahit. Next base: position 53,501,495 of record OY776131.1, on the reverse strand, counting down.
CTAAAATCTCAATAAATTAATATTATTGGAATCGAATTTTTTTTATTATTTTAAGAAGTACTCCTATTAATTTATCTACAAATTAATATTGTAATTTATTAATTTAAAGGTTATTTTTTTAGTATGATGGATAAAATTTATTTTCAGAAAAGTGGGTGCATTTAATTAATATGATGCATTATTTTAATTCAACTTATATAATAAATATATTCATCATACGTAATATAATATATATATATATTATAATAATAAGTAGTGTGCATTGAACCTTGATAATTGTATCATAATAATTTTGAATACAAATAAAATTTAATGTATAAAGTGAATAAAAGTTGTACAATCAACAATACATTCTTATTTTACTAAATTGTCCTAATTTGTTTTTGTAATATAAAAATTAATTCATTTATGATATTGAAACATTGATTTATATATGGATTTTAATTTTTTGCAAGTTAAATAAAAGTTTGTTCTTTTATTTGCTTAATTTAATGTGTGTGTCCAGCCTTTAACTACCATACACATTTAATTGACTAGGATAAATATTTGCATGTTGTTGATCCTTCACTAAAAATATTAAAATTTTACTAATTATCCCAAAATATAAGTATATAACATTAATGAATAGTAACTTAGAAGTGATTTAACAACAGAAATGTAAGTATTACTACTATTGGTACATGGTAACTAGAAGTCCAGAAGTGACCTTTTATGGTTATGAGGAGATGGACTGTGATATATTTTTAAATGTGATAGATTGTGTTGGTAAATTAGTGGTACAGCATTTGTGATGGTCTGTACGAATACATTATTTTCATTTTAATATTTATTTGTTTATATATAAAATAAATAAGTTGGAAATAGAATAAGATATTGTGATCAGTTATAAATAAAATAATTGTTAATAAATAAAGTGAATTATAATTTAAATAAATAGATGATGATTAGAGTGTTGAAGAGACAATAAAAAGGGTTTTTAGATTAAAAAAAGAAAGAAAAGATAAAAGCCATAAGTTCACAAGTCGAAACCAGAGGCCGGGTTACCATCGAAAAATGGTACACCCCTAAAAACAACCTAGCAGTAAAAGCGATAATAAATTCCGAAAAAACTACTCAATCTAGGAATCTGGAATAAGGAGAAGGACTATGGAGGGTCAAAGGCATCGCCCCTACTGCCCTTGAACTTGGAGACGCGGGTGAAGTCATTATCAAGTCCTGTTGGTTGGCTGACAGAGTAGTTCGTGCAGGTTCTGGCCTCGAATTCATTGAATATCCTCGATCACCTCAGGCATCTTGGGGCTACTACGTTTCGTCTTGGAACGGGTCGAGACTGCTCGAGATGAGACGTCGTTGGCAGAAGCCTCCAAGTTCGGACTGTTGTTGGTCGATGTAGCCACGAGATCCTCTAAAGGTTCATCCGTGCTAAGACTGGAGAAGGAGTTGCTCACTGGGACCGGATCGACTTCAGTATCCGACGAAGGGTTCTACGGGGGCGCTCTGGGATGGAGGTCTGAGGGAGAAGGCCTCGATCTTCTTCTGTGTTGGGTCCTACCACGGGAGTCGTTGCGAGGAGACGGCGGGGCCTATCCCATCGCGCAACGAGCAGACACGTGTCCAACTACCTTGCAGTGGCTGCAGAACTCCGGAAGCTGCTTATAAAGGACCTCCACCGTCACCGAATCGTCCTCACATTCAAGGACCAGACGCTCCAAAAGAGGTTGTTTCATATCCACCTCAACCAAGATTCTAGCATACTGAGCCATGGTCTTGGCTGCTGTGTGACCGTCCATTTTAATGAGCTTGCCAATCGCTGAAGTTGCAGTCGAGAGAACCGTGGACTGCCAAAGTTCAATCGGGAGGCCGAGTAGGCGTACCCAAACTTGAGCCATCGAGGTCGGCGCTTGATTCGGATTGAAACCGGAAGACCACTTTTGAAAGCGGATGGAACTTGGGCCCAGTTGCCAATCACGTGTTGAAGATAAAATAGGTGAATAATACTCCGTAGGGTAGGTCTCTTGTAGACTCAATTCCTTATAAGGAATTGAGTAAATTTTAAAATTTAGTAGGATTGATAATAAAAATAAAATACGCGAAAAACATATATAATAATTTACTTAGCTTAAACGGTTGAGAATAGTCTTTTCTTATGTTGAGGTCTAGTGTTCAACTTTTACATCTAACAATTTTCACATATACTTTTTTTTTAACTATAAAAGTGTATGTTGAAAATAAGGAAAAGTGTAACATGCAATTTACAATTTTTTAGCATGTTATTTTGCAATATTTGCAATAATAATTTCAGTTATAATGACATACACTTGTTAGTGATGTTATGTTACACATATTTTGTTGCACTTTTCAGTTGTAGTGACTTACTATTTTCGACAATATTTTTTAGTTATATTGACTTACACTTTTTTGTAATGTTATGCTACACCTTTTAGTCATATTTTGTTGCACTTTTCAGTTGTAGTGACTTACAATTTTCAACAATAAGTTCATTTATAGTGACTTACACTTTTTAGTAATGTTATATTACACTTTTTACTCGTATTTTGTTACACTTTTCATTAAAATATTGTGTTGCACTTTTCAAGTATATTGACATGCACTTTTTAATAATATTGTGTTGCACTTTCTAGTTATACTAACTTGCATTTTCTAGTTATAATGACTTATACTTTTCATTAAAAGTTGTGTTGCACTTTTCAATTATAGTGACTTACACTTTTTAATAAAAAAAATGTGTTACACTTTTTAGTAATATTAACTTACACTTTTCAACACACACAATTTCGAAAAAAAAATTATCAATAAAAAAAATTACAAAAAAATAATAATAATAAAAAATAAATTAATCAAGTCAAAAATTTTATTAACAATAATCTTGAATATTTAGGTTCACAATATTTTTGAATATTTAAGATTTAAGTTGACCAAGTCAACTCAATTCCTTATAAGGTATATAAGACCAATCCTACCCCGTATTATTTTTGAAATGGAAATTAACCTTAAAAAAAAAAAATAGTAATACATTAAAAAAAAAATACTGTTGGTTTAAAGTCAAGATAAGTTGTGCTAAGTTATCCTTTCAAAAAAGTTGTGCTAAATTATTAATTACCACAATTAATTTCAACTTTGACATCTTAATTAGGATTAATATAGGGTTGAAAAATGAATTGAACGCGACACTTATCTTATTTTCTTATTTGCAAGTTTGGGTTTAAAACTTATACCTAATCATTCGATGTTGGAATATAGTAGTATATGAACTTGACTCTCATGAGTCATGGCTGATAATGGTTGGAAGATTATTTTAACTCAATATATAGATTCAATAAATAAAAAATACTGTATAATTAGATGATGAAGATAATTTATAAATATTACATATATATTAGCATAGTCTGTTAAATTTAAATAGATTTAAGTAACTTTGAATAACATTGGACATGATTGGTTCTACTCAATTGTTTCATACTCTTAATAAAAAGGAACTAGTACTACACTTATTACCGTATATAACAAAAAAAGGCCATGAATAAATTGATTTAACAATAAAAAAGTTTTGAATTAAAAGAAAAAAAGAAAATATAAAAGTCATAAATTTACAAACTGATTTGATTTGAGTATGCATGCATATGTGTGTATTATGAATTTTTTTTAACAGAGAAATTATATTATACACCAGAAAAAAAATGATATAACTGTATGCTAACTTCTCTAATATAAAAAATTACTACTAACGTTGTTCAAACAACGCACCAATGGGTCCCATCTTAATTCTTATACTTTGGACACTTGACATAATTTCACATCTCAGTCACAACCTCTCTCCTATTTAAAATTTCAATGTTTTTAATTTTGTTATTTTAATTTTAATTTCAAGATAATAATTTATGTATTGTTTTATCTTAATCTTAATACTCTAACAAATATAATTGGACACTTGCACAATTTCACCCCAATCAAAATTTATCTCTTCAAAATCATTAATTTATTTCAAAATTCCGACACTCCAACTCAATGTTTCCAATTTTTGAATAAGTTTGTTGAAATAATTGTAATACAGTGGTTCGAGAAAATTTATTTGAAAAGAAATTCATATTATTTTAAGGTCCAATTTGGACAATAATTATACTATATACACGATTGAAGGTGCTCAGTTTAATATAACTTATATTTTTAGCTTATAATTATTTTTTATTATATAGAGTCATTCTCCAATGTCAGAAGAAAAGATGTCAAATCTGGACTATTAATTTTGTTAAGTTTTAATTGGGTAAAGTCTAGTATGCACTCGAGTGCATGTTGTGCACCCTAGTCTAAAGAAAAGTGTATATTATTAAACTGAAAAGTACAACACAATATTACTAAAAGGGTGATACTAAATGTACAGAATCTGTACGTACAGAGAGGGGCATTATGGTCCCCTTTTCATTTAAGTTTTGTTAGAATGACTAAAATACCCTTCTTTCAAATATATTGCTTAACTATTATTTTTGAATAAAATAATAAAGTCTGACACCCTTTTCTCTCTCTTCTTCTTTCTTCAAGGCAGTAATAAATACACAACATAACTCTTTTCTCTCTCTCCCTTTGTTACCGTTTCTTACCGTTTCATCACTCTTCTTCCTCTCTTTCTTATTCTTTCTTCTAAGAACTTCATCTTCTACATTTCTTCTAAGAACTTCATCTTCTACATTGACAAAAAAAAAAAATTCTTCTACCATAATGTATAGTAGCACAAGCGTAAAAAAGGTTGAGAAATATTATTTAGTCTTCAAAGGCGTACGGGTCGGGATTTATGATAGTTGGAGTGAATGTGCTCCACATGTCCTTGGATTCAAAGGTTCAATGTACAAATCTTTTCGGAGTGAAGACGAGGCTATCGATGCATACACTACGTATTTTCAAGAAAAGTCGTATGAAGATGATTCAAATTCGAATATTGGATTAAATCTGAAAGAAGATGAAACGAAGGAGGCCTCAAGTTCTTATCATCCGAAAAGAATTGGAAACGAAGTTATGCAATATTATCGGTCTTTATTCATTCTTCTTCCTGTATTTTTATTTTTTTGTTTTGTTTCTGGAATTGTAGGTGGTTTTGCAAGCTTGTTTTTTTGGTGTTCATTCCACAATTGTAGCAAGTAATTATCATCGATTAATTTAGAGTTTATGTTTTGTAACAATTGATGTCATTGATTTTAATTTCCTTACCAATTCAATTTGAGTAAATTTCGGCCTTCTTCTTAGGAATTAGGGTTTAATTTGATTTCATTAAATTTGTGTTTCTTTTTAATGTAGATAATTAGTAGGATGAATGGGTCTGTAATCCTCATCTTCCATTTGAATTTTGATTTCATACTTTTCGAATTGAAATTTTTACAACTATCCTAATCCTCATCTTCCATTTCACCATTAATTGAAATTTTACTAAGTCAAGATACGTTTTTTTTTTGTTTGAGATGTTTTAGGGATAGTGGTGAATGGTGATGTTTAAAATTGATAATTTAGATAAGAATTTCATTTTTTTTTACGGATTTTATAAGACTTAATTTGGGTTTTGTTTCATTAATCTACCCTTAATATTGGTGTTGTTTACTTTTAATTTGGGTTTAGTTTCATTAATCTACCCTTAATAGTGGTGAATGTTGATGTTTAAAATTGATAATTTAGATAAGAAGAAGTTTTTTGACAGATTTTATAGGATTTAATTTGAGTTTTATATCATTAATCTACCATTAATATTGTTGTTGTCTACTTTAAAAAAAAAAAACAATACAAGTAAACTAATAACAAACTTAGATTTCATTAGATTCGATTGGAAAATGGGGGAAGATTACATCCCAGAATTAAAAACAACAAAAAAAACAGATTAAAAAAAAAAAAAAGATAGGCATACATCTAAACTAATTAAACACTATTTTCTTCACCACCTCCTTCAACACTCGATCTCTTCCATATCACCATCAGCATCACCGCCACGTCCACCGCCACCACCACCGCACCTTGCCGAATCCACTTGGTCTCTCACTGTTGAATCCGAGAGAACAATGACTGGAATTTCTCTGACCCTGTTTGCTTCAACAAAGAACTCGTACATCTTATGGAGAGGATCCTCACCCAGGATGACATCGCTTAAAGAATGTGGAGTGCAATGACCCAACAATCTTTTCATGAAAATCTTGACTTCTTCCTTCAACTCTTCATTCTGCCGTTTTGTATATTCATACATGGACATCAAACCTTTGGGTGAGGAGGGCACGAACTCTTGAAACTTGGCCGACTTTGATGGTGTTCTTGCCATTTGGGATTTCTAGGGTTTAGGCTTTTAATTTGGATGAATGAGTTTACATGGCTAGGGGTATTTATATTGCCATCCCATAAGAGTTTTTGCGACCTTTGGCATCCCCCAAACCTTCATCATTATATTATGCACCTTTTGTTGTTGTACGCAACCCCCAAAAAAATGACTACTTTCAATTCAAAATTTATAAATTATTTAGGGTTCATTTATGAGGGGTGTATTGATCTACATTAATTGATAAACCGAAAATAATATTCATTATTTAAGCCCCCAAAAATTTATGAGGGGGTGTATTTATCTACATTTTGCGTAAAGTTTATTTATAAGAAATGATGCGGTGTATTTAAGCAAATTATGAACAATAGGTGCTTATGGGGGTGTATTCAGTAAAATTATTGAACTTAAAATGAAATTGACATATTTAGATTAAAAATAAGTGAAATTACATTAATGAAGGTGTGTGTTTAAAAATTACTTAACTTAAAATGAAATTGACATATTTCGATTAAAAATACATTAATGAAGGTTATACAAAAATTCGATAAATTCTGAAATATTCAATTCGACAATATATATGTTAATTTTAAACTAACTTGAATTAAATATATTAATTAAATTTAACTTTCTGTATGTAAATTTGATATAACATATCATAAGAAATTATTAATATGATTTTTAATTTTAATCTATGTAATATTTAAAATTCATTTCAATAAATTAACCTTATATTCAGTTTAATATTTAGTTAAATATTCATTTGAAATTCATTTGAAATTAAAATTCATAAACAAGAACAAACAATTTAGATACTTAACGGTTGATAATATTAATAGTATTTTGGCCACGATTAACAAAACAACCGTTCAAAAGGGCTATAGATGCCCATGATCTACATAAAAACGCAAAATAAAAAACTACCTAAAGACGGAAAATTAAAACCTAAATTAAAACCTAATATAATCCATCCACCATCCACCATCATCATCATCATCAAAAAAACAAAGAACCTTCATCCAACATCATCATCAATAACCAAAACACGCTTTGTGCTGAGTATCGTACGCAACAACGGCGGCCTCGAGTTCAGTCTTCGCCTCAGCCAGTAACCCTTCAGCGTGTTTGCTATCCTCTTCGTCCGCTTCGTAGACCTCATCCTCGAGAAACATCACCCTACGCTCCAGAACCTGTCGAGCGTCTAGCAAGGAGTGAAGTCTGTCCCATCGCATCCGGAGATATAGCCGTTCAGCCTGGTGCCGCTGCCGGAGTATATCCCACTCCCGTTTGTTCTTCTGGATGATCTCCATAAGTCCTTGGAAGAAATCCTACAGTGCAAACAAAAAATATATAGTTAAATCACGTGTAAATAAAAACACAAAATAAATCATGAATAATTTTACCTTTCCCTTGGTACACATGATCGATGATTTTTTGAGAGAAAGAGATGAGAGATAAAGATGAGTGTAAGGGGTATGAGTGTGGCTATTTATACAACTCGAAATGAAGGGGTATTTTAATTGAAAGGTTGCATCCAGTTGGCAATTTACCTTAATTTAATTTAATAAATTCAATTTGACCAATCTTTACTTAATTTAATTTAATAACTTATGTAAATAAATTCGAAAATTAAGGGATTGATAAGGGATGAGGGATTTAAGTTATTAATGGTATGTACAGAATGTGTAATTTAAGTTATTATTAGGGATTTACAAAAATTAAGTTAAATAAATTAAACGGAATAGTGTTTAGGGTTTAGGGTTACTCGTTTTAATGTGTCGATCAAATTAAAATTCAATAAATTGAAAACTTAGTGTTCATTACTTTATTTTCCAATGTGTTACTCGATCAAATCCAAATCAACTAATTCGTACACTTAAGGTTCGACTACTCGATTCTCACCGTACGGTGTTTAGGGTTTAGGGTTACTCGTTTTAATGTGTCGATCAAATTAAAATTCAATAAATTGAAAACTTAGTGTTCATTACTTTATTTTCCAATGTGTTACTCGATCAAATCCAAATCAACTAATTCGTACACTTAAGGTTCGACTACTCGATTCTCACCGTACGGTGTTTAGGGTTTAGGGTTACTCGTTTTAATGTGTCGATCAAATTAAAATTCAATAAATTGAAAACTTAGTGTTCATTACTTTATTTTCCAATGTGTTACTCGATCAAATCCAAATCAACTAATTCGTACACTTAAGGTTCGACTACTCGATTCTCACCGTACGGTGTTTAGGGTTTAGGGTTACTCGTTTTAATGTGTCGATCAAATTAAAATTCAATAAATTGAAAACTTAGTGTTCATTACTTTATTTTCCAATGTGTTACTCGATCAAATCCAAATCAACTAATTTGTACACTTAAGGTTCAATTACTTTATTAAAATAGTTAGAAATTAAATTAATCTACATTTATCAAATTAATTTACGAATATTATTTTTGTTATCAACTTAAATTACTATAATTAATTAAAAGGGTAATTAAAATAGTTAGGAATTACGATAATTAAAATAGTTAGGAATTACGATAATTAAAATAGTTAGAAATTAAATTAATCTACATTTATCAAATTAATTTACGAATATTATTGTTGTTATCAACTTAAATTACTATAATTAATTAAAAGGGTAATTAAAATAGTTAGGAATTACGATAATTAAAATAGTTAGGAATTACGATAATTAAAATAGTTAGAAATTAAATTAATCTACATTTATCAAATTAATTTACGAATATTATTGTTGTTATCAACATAAAATTAGGAAAATTAGTCACCTTAATTACGAAAATTAAAATTCAAACATGTCTTCACGCCCACTATCTATTCAGATCATATCAAATTTATTTTCCACTCCACGTTCACCTCCCTTCACCACTCCACGTTAATTTCGTCTTCAATACGCATTAAATCGACGCGTTTCTTCATGGCGACAATGAGCATAATTAAGTTCTACTTTCAAGGCGTAATCATTACGCAGAAAACCCTAAACCATGCACTGCAGCCTGTATTTAACCAAGGAACGGCCATGATCGATTTTAATATATTAAATCAACGGTTCTGATGAAGTGAGAAGATCAATAAAATATTCGCCATAATTACCTCTGCAAACCCTAGATGTCTAATTAAATGTCAAACAAGTTGAACGGTCTTGATCGTTTGCATACAATTAAATCAACGAATGTGATGAAGATTATGGCAAATTAATTAATTCGCAGTTGGCAAAAATCAATGAACGGTCTTGATCGTTTGAATGCAATTAAATCAACGGTTGTGATGAAGATCATGGCAAATCAATTAATTCGCAGTTGGCAAATCAATTAAATCAACTAAATCAACGGTTGTGATCAATTAATATAATTTTCAACGGCTGTGATCAATTAATATAATTTTCAACGGCTGTGATCAATTAATATAATTTTCAAAAAAATTTCCTAAAACTAATTTGCAGTTGGTCAATTAATATAATTTTCAAAAAAAATTCCTAAAACTAATTTGTGTGTTAATATGATTATGCATGCATACACCCCGCTTGAAAACCTAACCCCACTAATACATTGCATACACCCCGCTTGAAAACCTAACCCCACTAATATTCAATGCATACACCTAATTTAATCAAATCACCCAACAATCTCTCCCCCTTTTCGAGTTTCAAACACATTCTCTCCCATTTCGAATTTCAAACATGCCTACCACAAGATCAGTCGCAAGAAAAATACGATACACTCTTGGAAACAATCCTGAAGAGATCGAGAGTGAAATTCGGCAGAATCCACAAAGGTTTTTTACAGCCAAGTGCAAGACAACCGAGTGCCACAACCGTTTGGTATTTTGTTTCGATTAATTTGAAGGTTTCGTTAACATATATTTACCATATGTTTAATTTGAAATGTTTCGTTAATGTATATTTGCCATCCGTTTTTTTGCAGAACCTACCGAAGAATGTTGTTGACCTGTTGGGGTACGAGGGGAAGATGATCATAGTTTGTGCAGGGTACTCGGGAATTGAGTTTCAATGCAGGTACGAATTTCATCGGATTGACGAACGTCCAAGGGGAATTAGTCGATTGACGACTGGTTGGACCGCACTTGCCGATACCTTGAGAATTAGCCAAGGAGATACTCTTCATTTTGAGCGTGATGTCCAGTTTCCGTTCAAATTCTATGTGTCTGTCGTCAAGCACGATAAAGCAATTAAGATTGAGGACGAGGGTTGGATGTAAGGGTTTATGTTGGATGTTTATATTTCTTATTTACTTTATTGTCGATGTGAATGTTTATGTTTCAGTGTGTACTGTATTTTTGGACTTAATATGTATTTTGGATCTTTATGTATGATCTAGGTAATGGTATGAATTGTGTTAATTAACTACTTAATATAAATCAGTTCATAACATTACAACTATGAATGTAAACATTAAAATCCTAAACTCCCTTCTGATACATTGAGATCATCATTTAAGTCGAAAAGAAATTGAGTATTGTTGTCTTCTTGAATTGTTGCACCCCTTTCGGTTGTAGCTGGTTCTCCCCTTCCCCTTCCCCTTCCCGCTGTAGCAGTTCCAGCCCTTCCTCTTCCTCGTCCACCACTTCCAGGTGGACGTCCACGTGGGCGTCCAGTTCCACCCCTTCCTCTTCCTCGACCACGTATTTCCGAAGCTGACCTATAACGATTAATTCTAGGTCTTCTTACTGTTCTTGCAACATGGGGGTCTAGTAGTGGATTTCGCTCAATCTCCGGACTTTGTGATCTCCTTGAGGGTCCCTCATCATCATCATCAGTGGTGGTTGTAGGAGGGTTCCAAGCAAGCAATGCATTTTTCATCTCATTACACTTATTTTCAATAAACTCCAACTTTGCATTGTTCCCCATGGCCAAATCCGCAACCTGCTGGAACACTTTTTCAATTGCTTGGTATTTCTTGTACCCATCAGTCATGTGGGGATAACCTCCTCCGATAAAAATATGGCAATGTCGTCGGTACACATCTTTTCTCCATCGGTGTAACACATACCTTTCGTTCACATTTTGGATGTCCTTTTGTGCCAACACCTTCATTATATGACAACAAAATATCCCCTTGAACTCAAACCTCCTACAATTCCAATTGATGTATTCTCCCACTTGCCTCCACTCAACCGTATAAGTAAATTCCTTGACATAAAAATTGTTCACAATGCATCTTTCAAGAACCCTAATTTTTTCAACTCCAACATCATTCGAATCTTGAGCTCTCTCTTCGTCAGTTGGTTGAACAACATGACAATAAATCGACTTTTTTATTTCTTCTTGAACACGATTGAACATAGAATTCGTGTATGCCCGTTGAAATTGCTTCTCCCATGGAAACTGAGAAATGCACTTAATGACCTTGTTCTTCGATTGAAAATCAGCATGGAACTCCTTCTGAAATTTATTACCAATAGCAACATCGTATTGTTCCATGAACTGTTTGAGTGTGCTTCTGGAGTGAACAAAATCATCAAAATAAGCAAGCATTCCCTCACTTCGTTGTGTCGAAATCATTCCGGCCCAAAACGTGTGGTGCAAGTAAACTGGAACCCATTTCTCCCTTTCAACGTACAAACCTATTAACCATTCATTATTTTTCAAACGGTATTTAACCAAGAACTCGGCCCATCTCCTCTCAAATATCTCGATGGTTATGCTGTCGTACACGAGGCCTTTAAATTCAACGGTGCATGATTTAATATCATGAACCCTTTTGAACTTTTCTCCTACTTTTGATAGAATATGCCATATGCAATACCGATGAATAGTGTTCGGCATCAACTCCCTTATAGCTATCTTAATGGTTTCAGCTTGGTCCGTAATTATGGCCGTAGGGTGAATGCCACCCATTGCTTCTAACCAATTCGAAAAAATCCATTTATACGTATCAGCCCTTTCATTGCTCACCAATGCACATCCTAGCAAGATCGAATGACCATGATGATTAACGCCAACAATGCTTGCAAATGGCATTTTGTACCTATTATTCGAAAATAAAACAATGCATACAAAATACATTAAACAACTAAACCGAACCATTAACAAAATTTAATATCTACGTACTCCATAGAATATTGACGAACAAAACAAGAAATTCATAACCTAAATATTAATGTATGCATTCAGAAATTAAAACATTATGTAAAATGGATGAACAACAAAAATCCTAAATAATTTTGTACCTATTGACAAGATACGTTGTGTCTAAACTCACGACGTCGTGAAACTCTTCGTAAGCAGCCTTACTCCTAGGATGGAACCACAAAACATTGCATAGCCTATTATCCTCATCAATATCCATTAAATGAAAAAAACTGTTATCTCTCACTTGAAGTTTAGCAAACATCTTACGGATTGCTTCAGCGTCTCCTTGGCCTAATCTCAACCTTCTTCGTTCATCAATGAAATTTCTACAATCCTTAGGGAGGCACCCTATATTTTCTGGACCACCCGATTGAACTTCACATAATCTTACATTTTTGCATGTCCTTATTCCTGCAATATCATTTGCTTCTAATTGCCTCTTCATGTGGACACTCAAATGCCTATGAGCTGGCATTAATGGAGAAAAGACTGGATCAATTTCATGGTTGTGGTCATCCACCATTTTACTAACAATCCAGGTTCCATCCTCGAGTTTCTTCGCATTCAAACGAGCTTTGCAATTAATTCTTTTCGACACCTTATATGCCTTAGAAATCCCACCCTTATCACATGCAAACAAAGCATATTTCAATTCTGATTCATCATTTTTCACAAGTGCGCGTTTAACAATGCTAAATCCTTTGCTTCTTGCATATTCCTGATAAGCCCTAAACAAGTCATCAATGCTCCCATAGATCCTTCCAGCTTCTACAACAATTAGCTCATTGTTAACTGCCGTTTCACCTTCAATATTTTCATCATCGTCTGAATCTTCTCCAAAAAGTGATCGGAGTAACTCAGAATCAGCCATCGTTGATAATGGTGTTTGTTGGGTCGGAGAAGAAAAAAACGATAACTTATGCGTGTTAATGGTGGGATAAACGTTTCTTAATGAAGATACCACAAATAACGTTTAAAATTATATGTAATGATGGCTTGCAATAATTATGCGTGTGAGAGTTAATTACGTGTGTTGATTGTCGAGAAAGAAGGAGAGAGATTAGCATGCGCAGAATTAATTAGCAATTAATTAATTACTTGTCATTATCTCTAATTGAGGGTATAACTGTAATTGAGTAATTAATAAATCATTAATTAAATAAAAAAAATGATTATGTACGCACAGAATCTGGACAAAAGCATTACCGTTACTAAAGAGTGTAATTCACTAATGTTGAATTTATAGTTAGGGATGTTTCATCGATATTGGAATATTGGTTTTTTATTTATTTATGAAATTACTTATAAGTTTTTAAATTGTACTATAAGTTTTTTTAATATATTGTAGGTAAAGAAATACAATTTCATTTGAATATAATTTTTAGTTTTATATATGATTGTGGGATAGCTCAAGTGTTAGAGCACCATGTAATCAAAAAAAAAAAAAAAAGTTAAAAATTATAATTATTTTAATTATAAAATAAAATGATTTTATATACTCTAAATTTTAGTTTCAAAATTTCAGAAAAATTGAATTGATTTTTTTTTAAATTTAAATTTTATGCAAATTGATATAATATAAAAAATTATGGATTACAAACTATGAAATAATCAGTTTCAAGAGTTATACACTGTATTTTAATTTTTTTTTTTTTTTAATTATAAGATATATAGAGTATGGAGGATTTTAGAGAAGTTTTTATAATTGTCAATAAAAAAATGAGTGTATTCTACAATAATTTAAAAACTTTATAAGATATATAGAGTATTGTAGAGGTTTTAGAGAAAGTTTTAGTAATTGTCACTAAAAAAACTAAAAAATTTCAACTAATTAGTATAAATATGAGAAGTATTTGTGGGAAATTTTAAAATTGGAAAGGAGTATTATAATTTATATATTTTATAATAATCTTATTAATCAAAAATATTTTCTTAATTTTATTAAAATTATAATTTTATTAATGTATATGTTATTCATATATTAAAAAATATTGCAATATATAAAAAATATATAAATAAAACAATATATATTGAAATTTGTAAAAATGTATATATTGGAATAAAAAAAGTTTAACCAAACAAATCAATCAAGTACAAATAAATATAGATAAAATAATGCTCAAATTCAAATTGTATTTGAGTATAACACGAGACTTATCTACCATAAAATTAATGTGAATATTAAAAGAGTGTGAAATTGCAAGCAGCTACCTATACATATAGTTCGTAGATGTGAGCTCGAGTGGAAACGTTGAAGATAATAAAGGAGAGAATAATGATACATATATAAAACTAAGGATGAATATAGAAAAGAATTATTTTCATTAATTACAAAATTGAGGTATATACATATTAAACATGTTTGATAGCAAAGATGAATTATCTAAGATTAGGATGATAACTAAACTTTATAAAATTTAAAGCATAATCTACCCTTAATCTAAGTTATCAAACAACCAATAAACATGATATATAGTTAATCTAGGTTTAATCTAAGCTATCAAACATGGCCAAAATATATGAAGATATATAAAATATATATATAGATACATCTAAGATAAATATAAAATTTATGGACATATATAAAAAGATATACAAATAAAATATCTATCTATATTGTAAATTGATCAACTATTATGACGAAATATATAATCCAATACAAGATTAAGATTGAGTAATTAAGTGAAGTATTGATCAACTATGACAGAAGTATATAATCCAATACAATACAAAGATTAAAATTGAGTAATTAAGTGAAACTCAATCCACATTATTTTAAATGATAGTATCTCTAAATTTATTTCAAATGATATATCTCTAAATTTAGATTGTGATTGCAAATTCTATAAACTTCTAGCAATCATTCTGTACGAAAATTTAACTAAATCGGGTTCAAATTAAATCAATCGAATTTAATGTAAAGTGAAAGTCGGGATTATATTATTAATTATATTAGTGGTCATATATTGTCTTTAATCGGTTTATAAATTTACAAGTTGAATTAAGAAATAGTATTACATTTTTGTTAACGGTTTCATTTTATTTAAAACAGTAATTTTATTTATCTGTGATGATAACACCAAAACAATATTTACTCTTTTTTATTTTTAACAATACCCCTATTAAATATTAATTTTTTTTGTAATGGAAATTTATATAAACAAATACTCCTACAAATTAAATATAAGAGTTTTTTTTGCCACAAATTAATAAAAGATTTAATTTGTACGAATGAATAAAATAAATTTTTTAATAAGAAATAGGATTGGTAAAATATCAAAACTAACCAATAAACGTTATACTCTTCCGTCCCAACAATCCAACTTTATTTTTTCATCCCTCCCAATAAAAGTTATGGAGTATATAATTTTATTTTTCATCCATTTCCTTTTTTAAAACTATTCATCTCACGTTTCATTATATTCTTCTTCCTCAATATTCACATCACATCTAATATATCTATTTATTCTATCATATTTCTTAACTTTCGTAATCAAAGTTCCCCCTCAATCACATCACCTCTAATATATCTATTTATTCTATCATATTTCTTAACTTTCGTAATCAAAGTTCCCGTAACTTTCACATGATGGACAGAATATGTTAAAATGCAACAGTTTCTTTTTTTTTTTTGAAAGGAAAAGTGTTTTCATTCATTAGGAAGAGTTTGTAGGCGAAGGCCTTAACACACACTCCCTTTCCAAAAAAGATCAATACACCAATCACTACACTTAGATTTATTGGATTTGTTGCTAAAATATCGGTATTAAATCCGAAACTCCCGGCAGATGGCCAGTGGCCCAAAGAAACGAAAGAATCGGTTACATTTTTCATATAATCTCCTCTTATAGATAGACTACAAAATCGACGAGAATTCTTTTTCTATCACCTTGCCCCTCTTTTTTTTTAATCGAGTCAAAAAATCTTCGAGTTAAAGTATGAACTACCCCTTCATTGTTGCAACACCTCATAAAAAAAAAAAAAAAAGTTTCCCTTGGACTACGAACGGGAAGGATGAAAGCGAGGCCTTACATAATTGAGTACAAAGTTGTTACAAATATTTGGTATCTCATCATGGTGTAATGAAAATGCAACAGTTTCTTACGGCTAGTGAATTGCTGAATTTCAGTGTCAGTATATTGTTACATGCAGTATTTTGATTCCTGCTGACTTAACTGGAGACAAGTGCACTAACTTTCATAGTAACGTTGATAACATCATTGGTATGATTCTAAGCTAGTACAGCATTTCGTTTTCTTTATTCACCAAACCGACAAATTTAGTTACTACAGTAGGAGTATTTTTTTAGTTTTATTTATTAATTTTTTTACCAATCTAACCGTGAAACATTAAATAGAATTTGTGAAACTGATACATTGTGGATATATAATAGATCAGGATTCGATACGGACCACAATAATTAATCAACTCCCTTTAGTACGAGTCTAAATATTGGATAAATAAATCACCAACCTACAATTAAGTTGGTGCAAAATAGAAATCGATTTATTGAATTTGCACTCTTTAACGATTAATTTATGATAATACAATATAAAATACTTTTTCGAGTTTCCCGATTACAACTTACAACTAGTCAGTCAATCCAATGTTCGATATTTCTTTTTCACATCTCTTTGGTATTTTTAAATTCTGATGAATAAGTTTGTTTTGAAATTGTGACTGAGGGTTTGGTGTAACTTTATACAATTAAATTAAGTGTGTAAAATCAAAATAGATGATATGCTATTATTATATTATTATTAGAAAAAAATTATATCAAATAAGTGTGTATGAATTGTGATGAGAAATGATTAAATTAAATTGTATTTTTAAAATTTTATGTCAAATATGTAAGAATAAGTATGTATTTTTAGGGATATATGTAATTGAATTTTAATCACAAATTAAAACAAGACTGAGATTTTATATCCCAAGTCCGGTTGGAATAATCTCAAATCAAATAGACAAACATGTCATTTTTCAATTTCTTACATATTTATACATTAAGTGTAGTATAGGTCTCATGTGAACTTATCTTCCTGTAAAACTCTTTTTTTTTTTGTGTGTTAATATATTGTGTATGCGAAATGTTATTGTTGTGTACGTATGTCAATTGACATTATTTAAAAATATGTTTAACTTTTAAACAATGACAATTCATATACATAAAATAATAAGACAAAATCTTATATGCAATTTGATTATAAGTGATTTGGATATATATATTCGTGCGATTGTCAAATTAAATTTTTGAAAAATCAAAATTATGATTCAACTATATCAATTGGATATACAATTAAGTTAACACAAATTTAACTTTAACAATAATAACTAAAAAAATGCACTTAAATTTGAGTTCATATAAATTTTTACCTTAATTCTATAGTAAGTATCTCCCCTGTATTATACGCAACAAAATTTATGATGACCATTCGACTGGGTTTGACGATGAGATGAACTTGGTCGTCAAGTATACAGGATGATGAGAAGATGCCTTCGATCCCCCATAATCCCCGTTTGTTGTTGGTCAACTATCTTGGACTTTTATTGCTAGGGCTCGTACGTAGATTTACAAGGGTGTAACTTTTTCCCTAGTCCGAGGTTTATTCCTTAAGGACATGAATGGTATGATTGAATGAATTTGAGGCTGAATGAAATGAACTGAAGAATGGAATGAAGGTCTGAATGGAATGACATAAGAATGATCATTCCTATGATTGGTATACCATGAGAATGAAATGTAGTATTATTGTTAAATTTATTTTAAATTATTATTATTGAGTGTTGTTAAAAATATATTACAATTATTTAAAATTAATATTATTGATTATTGTTAAAAATATATTATTTTTATTCATAATATTTTAATAATCATTGTTGACGGAAAACTTATTATTATTATTATATATTTGTTTAATTTTATTATTTATAATAAATATATATTTTATATAAAAATAATAATATTATAATTATTTTTAATATTAAATAAATAAACTTTTTTATTATTTATATTATCAAAACTTATTATACTATTATTTTATATTATTGAAAATAATATATTGTATATACTATATAGTACTTCGTATTATTTATATTTTTTAAAAAATTTAAATTATTTTTTATGTTATTATATTTAATATTATCGCTAAAATTAATATATTATTATATTTTTATTTTTATTTTTATATTATATATTATATTAATATTTTTATTAAATATTATAATTTTTTATTATTATTAATTATTAATTTTTATTATAAAATTTATTAAAATTTTGATTCATTTCTTAAACTCACAGGGGTGTGAAGGAATGAGAATTCCATACATTTGGAAATCATCATTTCACAAGGAATGATGATTTCATTCCATAAATATGAATGATTCCATTCATGGTCTATTCTACCATACCAATCATACCCTAAAGATTTTTCACGACCTCAGTTTCGACTTGTGAACTTATGACTTTTGTATTTTTTTTTTCCTATTTCTTTTAATATGCAACACTATTTTCCCCGCAACAAAATTTATGAATTGTAGACATACAACAAAGCGTCTTATATCGATACATTGGTGTCACTTCGCAATATTTAATTGAGTACTTAATCTGTTAATCATAAATAATTTAGCTTGAAAGAGACGACAATAAAATAATAAAATATGAAAGTACCAAGAGTACCCTTTTTCATAGGGAATTAATTTTTTTTATTGCCACTCTCTTTTTTTTTTCGACAACTTATTACCACACACTTGATCATGATTATTTTGTACACCGGTTCGATTCTCTTGTTCAAGAGGCATACTCTTAATAATACTCATAAATTCCCGCATAAATTAATAAAAAATGTAGAATATTTTTTTATATGAACATGAATAGAAAAACAATTGAAATTTAACTCTAATTAAATGGATCAAATGTTGAGTGAAAGATTAAATTAAATAAATTGATCATTAAAACTCAAGTGTATAAAAAATCTCGAACAATATTTTTCGTTCAAATAATCATTTAAACAAAATAAAACTAATCACGTAACTTAATCAAACAAAAAAGACCGCACGCACAAAAACGTGAATGAGCACGTTATCCAGATATACAATTTGACTAATTAACGTATTAAACTAGTACTAAGCTGAGGTCATAAATGGCTCTTCATTGTTATTTTTATTCAGTTAGGAAACTGTTAAACGTCATTAAGGGTTGCATGATGCTGCAATTTTGGTGTTTGACCCTACCCGCATATAAATTTAATATATAGATAGAATAAAGGGCGGATCAATTTGATTATATACTACTCGTATTTAAAATTATGAATATTTTGAAGTTGAATTTTATAGAGAAATTTTTATTTTAGGAATGGATTAGTTATTTCGGAACATACGAAAAAAGAAATTGTGAAAATAACCCCGGAATGAAAGGAGGAGTGCTATTTATGAGTATTAAAATTAAAATAATTTTTAAATAACTCAAGAATAGGGGGAAAAAAAAGAATACTGCAGGAGTACTATTTACTATATGGACATAATAATATCTATAACACTATATGGATGGACATGATAATGTCGTTAAAAGAACTCACACATAATAATTTTGCTAGTTCAGGTATATAATTAATAAATACTCATATATATTGAATGAAACACGTATTTGCAACGTTGTATATATCGGGTTCTTATACTACTAATTTATAAACACGTACTCTTCTCTTCGTTGTCATATTTTCACTCTCTCCCAAAATTTGCTTTGGTTTTAGCAAATCAAATGCCGTCTAGAAATAATTTTTTATAAAAGTTTGAATAAAAATAAAACGACTCAAATAATTTGAGAGAAAAGTGTAATTAAATAAAAGGCTGAAAGGAATTCTTAAAAACATTTCTTGTGAAAAGAAAAACGGATTCCTCTATTGCCAGATTATTCATTGCACTAAAATAATAGCACTTTGAGTATCTTTGTAGGTAAGAGAAGTAAATATATTGTTTGAATTTGTGTCATTTAGCTACTGTGGAAACAAAGAAATTGGAGTACGTACTGTATGGAGTATTTTTTATGGAGCGGTGTAAGTGTAACATTGAGAAATTTGTGGAGGATATTAAAATTAGAATTCTTGAAATTAGTTATATATCATCGAAAGACTTGATGATATTTAGTGAGTGGCTAGTAGATAGAAGTATTTCTGATTTGTGTTGAATAAAAAATTCTCATTTTATGATTTAAAAAAATAGAGGGACTTGTATGAATTCTAAATTTATGCACACAAATCTTTGAAATTTATTTTTTAAGACAAGAGTGCAAGGTTTTCAACCCTTTACAAAATACAAGTGCCATTTACTCTATATTTTAGGCATTTATTGAAGGTAGCCAGCCGACCATGCGCCATGATCCATACTCCTCACGTGAGTCATCCAACTAAATAAACACACGTGGCGTTGTCCTTGTAACAAGTCAACCATTTTCACCCTTAACCTCCTCAAGTTATTCATAAATTAAAAATAAATCCCATTCCTCATCTTATAAGAATCCATAAACCCTAAACCCACGTAGAGCTTTGAATTTTATTCCTATCTTATTTCCTTCATTTCGGATTTAGGTTTCTGAAAATATGTGTATTCATAATTATTTTATTATTATAATTTATATTGTTGTAGCCCGGCCATGACAATTTTTGAATTATTAATTGTTCACGCTTATTATATAACTAAAGAGGGAACATTTACAGACATGATTTCTCTTAGTTAACATTTTATTTTGGTTCTTGTAAACTTGCAGGTTTAAAATATATCTCTTCACTCGAGCCCTATATACCGGCCGTAATAATAATTTGAAGTTCATTAGAATCTTATAAGTCAGACTACAATATTACATTAACTTGATAAATTACAATGCAAATTAAATGAGTATCTTTTTCAATATTTTATGTACTAGTAATTTTGTTTAAAGAAAAACTAATAATTGCAGTAATTAAAGAGAAAAAAAAAAAAAAAAACTTGTGATTAATACATAGTGGAAACTAAGGCAAAAAGAGACGAGATCCCATGAATGCCCAAATATTCACAAATGTATTCCAAATTTGTGGGACCTTTTTAAAGAATGCATTGCATGTGAATTTCTTTAATTATTTGAGAAATTGGGTAGCATTCGGCCACCGTTTCTGCTAATGCGGTCCTTTGATGTATTATATGTCGGTTCCACTATACTTCTTTTCACGTGCAATATAGGTAACATGCATTATGCCCAATATCTAATCTCAATTGTCACTACCACTAAAAATCCCACACTTATAAGTAGATTTTTTTTCATATAGTAATATATATAAAGTCATTAATTTTTTTTTTGAACCAATATAAAGTCATTAATTAAGTATGACGAGAATAATATGAAATATACATCTATAGAAAATCATTAATTCATAAAAATCAAGGTTTGATTAAACAATGAAAAATAATTCTAACAATTCGATGTGTCACAATTTATCAGCATCAAGTTGAACAGGTATAATGAAAAACGTATGATTTGACAAAATAATCTTTATATAATTAATGAGATGATTACAACTGAAACACATTTTGATAGAATAATTCTTTTCGAGAAAACTAAGTTTTTAATAAAAAAATCCTGTTCAATTTCTAATTAAAATTATCGCACAAATGCTCCCACCGCCGCGGCACGTCATTATTGACATATGAAACATTAACATGATAGTCTTTTTTTTAAGGGACATTAACATGATTAATTTCAATGTACAATAATTGTAAGAAATGTAAAAATTACTCCATACGTCCAATTTATTATTCTCGTTTTTCTTTTTTAGTTGTCAAATTTTATTTTTTTTATTTTTTTTTAAATAATATTATTCACATTACTTTTTATACCCTCCAATCATTACTTATTTATTCAATGTCATTCACTTTATTTATAAATGAATTTTACAATACTCCATCACTAACTCCAATATATTTATTTTACACATAAATTAATCAATAATATTTATTAAAAATCGTGTTCGAAGAAATGAACATAATAAATTTGATTGGAAAGAGTTTATATAGGCAATAATATCATGATGGGCTCATGCGATCACAACTAATATATATTAAGAGTACCACTACAAAAAATGCATCGATTAGAGATCGATTTTGAGACTGTAAAGGCGGTCTCAACACACGTTAGAGACTGATTTGGGACCGATTTATGGAGGTCCTTATTTCATCGGTACCTAATATTGAGAGATCGAATTTATGACACAGTCTCAAATAAGGGACCGATTTGAGGTCGGTCTCTAAACGAGAGACCGGAAATTCGGTCTTAAAACGGTCCCTAAACGTGAGTCGGCCCGACCTGTTTTCGGGCCTAAAACAGTCTCATATCGGTCTCAAATTAGGGACCGATTTGAGGTCGGTCTCTAAACGAGAGACCGGCAATTCGGTCTTAAAACGATCCCTAAACGTGAGTCGGCCCGACCTATTTTCGGGCTTAAAACAGTCTCACATCGGTCTCAGATTAAGGACCGATTTTCGGTCGGTCCCTAAGTAATTCGGTCTCCGATCGGTCTCAGATTAAGGACCGATTTTTGGTCGGTCTCTAAATGAGAGACCGGCAATTCGGTCTTAAAACGGTCCCTAAACGTATTTTCGGTCGGTCCCTAAACCCTATATATATAATAAAATAGCAACTGTAACCCGACCCGCTGACCGTCAACGCTAAACCCGACCCACACCCGCCGACCCGACCCACACCGACCTGACCCGACCCGACCCACCTCACACCGACCCGACCCGCCCCACAACCACACCCACTTTATTTAATTGGCCATTTTATTTTGGCCTTTGTGGGAATTGATCCCTGGTGGATGGGTGCCCATTTCTGGGCACCTACCACTTTGACAAGTAATTGTCTTGTGTAAGTTTTAAAAATAATTATATACATATGTAATTAATTTCTTTATTGTATATGTTTTAAATAATAAATTTTCAAAATCAACGTTACTTTAAAGAAGTCCAAAATAATTTTCAAAATTAATTAAATCATTTCCGCATATATTAATTGAAAAATCATTGAATTAATTGTAAAAAATCAATGTTACTTTAAAAAGTTCAAAATAATATTAATAACTATTTAAAACTAATATTCATCATCATCCTCATCCTCATTCGTATGTCCATCATCATACTCATCCTCTTCTTCATCATCATCCTCTTCTTCATCTTCATCTTCATCTTCATCTTCATCATGTTCTCCCTCGTTATTTTGTTCATCATTGTTTTCAATTTCGATCAACTCATGATTTGCACCCGTCAAGTCCACAAATAGATTTAAATCTTCCGTATAGACCTCACTTTGAGCCTCTATCTTTTCTGTTTGAAACGGAACTTCTTCTTCATCACTTTTTTTCTGTTCAGGTACTTCCACCATTGATCTTGCCTTTACTTTGCAAACAACATTTCATTCATTATTTTGTTTCCGTCCTGGATAGGTGCAGTAGTATACCTGACACACTTGATTTGCAAATACAAACGGATCGTAACCTTTATATCTCCTTCTCTGGTGAACATCTACGAGCTTGTAATTCTGATGAATTCTTGTTCCTTTTGTGGATTGATCAAACCAATCACAGTTGAACAATACTACCCTCTTTGCCGGATATCCCTGATATTCTACTTCAACCACTTCTTGTAGCACTCCAAAGTAATCCATTGCATTTGCATTGTAGTTTGCACTTGAAACGCAAACACCACTGTTGGTAGTCGATTTTCTTGATGTAAATTCGGATGTATGAAATTTGTACCCATTCACATAATATCCGTCGTAAGTTCTTACACGACGCAATAGTCCTTTGCTGAGATCATGTAAATAACGATTCCCTACGTCGTTTGACTCCCCCTGAAATTCAAATGAACTTTAACTAATACTTAATATATTCTAATAATAATTCGTATAGCCCGATATTAAATGTTACTCACGTATTTTTTGAACCATATGGAAAAATTTGATTGAATGCTAGCTTCTATGGCCTTATCCAAGATATTCTGTTCTTCCTGGCGTAATTGCTGAGTATACATCCTAATTCACAACAATATATATGCCATTACTAATTACAATTATCAAAGTCGTTAGGCATTTTAATGAGGAACAATACATAAATGAGAACACTTACTGAATGTAGGGTTGGACTTCTGGACAATTCAATAACACATATGTATGTGCAGTGTTCGACTCCTTGTCCGTTGACCACAAGCGTTCAGTGTATTTTCCCATGGGTTTACCCGAAAACTTAAATATGGACAACATGCCCTCCAGCTCTTCACAGATATTGTATGTACCTCTACCATCGTAGTTACGAGGCTCATTCCTCAACCTCGTCTTGACATGGTCCTCAAAGTAGTAAGAACAAAACATTCCAACCTCTTCATTCAAATATGCGTTCACAATCGATGCTTCGACATTCGCCTTTTGTTTAGCATTACGTTTCAAGTTATGGAGATACCTGAATAATACGTACAAATAATGTCAATTACGATTCAAGTTGAGACCACCATAAATAAGTAATAACTAGGAGTATACCTTTCAAATGGGTACATCCACCTGTATTGCACCGGACCACAAACTTGAGCTTCATATGCTAAGTGAACCGGTAAGTGTTCCATCGAGTCAAAGAAGCTGGGTGGAAATATTCGTTCCAATTTACACAAAATCACTGGGATGTCTCGATCTAGTCGAATCATATCATCTGTCTTGATCATCGTGGACGTCAAATCTCTGAAAAATAGACTTAATTCAGTGATAGCCCTCCACACATTGGGAGGTAGAAATTCACGAAGCGCAATAGGTAACAAGCGCTGCATAAACACGTGACAGTCATGACTCTTCATCCCAGCAACCTTTCCTTTCGTTATGTTTACGCATCTGCTCAAGTTTGACACGTAGTCGTCCGGAAAGTTTAACTCTTGAATCCACCTACACAGTGCTTGTTTTTTAGGCTTATCAAGTGTGTAGCAAGCCTTTGGATATTTTCCTGTACTCTCATCCTTTTTTAACCCCTCACGACGACAGATAGTATTCAGCTCATCCCTGGACTTTGGAGTATCTTTTGTCTTGCCTTCTGTATTCATGATTGTGTGAAAAACATTATCAAACACATTTTTTTCAATGTGCATCACATCTAAGTTGTGTCGAATCAATAGTGAACTCCAGTATGGCAAGTCCCAAAAAATACTCTTTTTCTTCCAACCATCAGCTTTGATCAGTTTGTTATGTTCTGCAGCATTTTCCTCTGTGGGTTTTTTCAAATGGAGCCAATCAAGCTCCACTAACAACCTATCACCTGTTTGAATCAAAGGATGTGCATTTAAAAAAAAATGCCAATTGTATATTAACCAACACGCATTGTTGTGAAATATACCTGTCCGTATGGGTGGTGGGCCTTTTGTAACTGTCTCATTTTTTTTGAATGCATCCTTATTCCTGCGAAATTGATGATCTCTAGGTAAAAACTTTCGATGATTATCGAACCATGACTGTTTTCTACTCATTGGAAGACTGAAGGCATCAGAATCCTCCATACAATACGGACATGCTAGCTTTCCAGCCGTACTCCACCCGGACAACATAGCATACGCATGAAAGTCGCTTATGGTCCACAAAACAGCAGCTCGCATCGTGAAGTTCTGCTTTCTGGAAACATCATATGTATCCACTCCATTTTCCCACAAAAAGATCAAGTCCTTAATCAGAGGCTGAAGATAAACATCCAGTTTATCTTTGGGATTTGACGGACCGGGCACCAATACAGTGAGAAACATTGTTTGAGCTTTCATGCACATCCACGGAGGTAGGTTATACGGAGTCAGTATTACGGGCCACAAAGAATATTGCTTCCCATGCATCCCAAATGGAGCAAAATCATCTGTGCTAAGACCCAACCTCACATTCCTAGGTTCACTAGCAAAATCGGGGAACACGCTGTCAAGGTGTTTCCATGCCAATGAGTCTGCAGGATGTCGCATTTCTCCAGAATCTGGTGGAGATGAATCTGTTGCATGCCATGTCATGTGTTTTGCTATGGCACTAGACTGATATAACCTCATCAAACGAGGAATGATAGGAAGATAATACATCTTCTTATATGGTACTTTCTTTAGTTTCTTCCTCTTCATGACTTGTCCTCCAGGCCCTTTTCTACGTGGCTCTTTGTACCGGGGGTGGCCACATATCCTACACGCATTCAGTTTGCTGTCTTCATCACCCCAATATAATATGCAACCGTTTATACAACAATCAATCTTCTCAACCGGCAGACCCATATCCTTCATCAGACTTTTGCTCATATGAAACGTCTTAGGCACCTTATTACTTGGAGGGCAGATCTCACAGCATAATTGTGTCATTTGCTCATATGCCCTGTTAGAAAGCTTGTTCTCGGTCTTGATAGCCATAAGTCTAGCATTAAATGACAATTGAGAGTGTGAAGCACAACCATCATACAAATCTTGATCCATTGCTTTTAGTGCTTCATAAAACCGAGATGCCTTATCGTTTGGTTCTTCCTCAATATTTGACATGTTAACAGCACCAGATTCCATAATCATTGTATGATACGTATTAGATGATTCCAACTCGACTTGTTGATCACTACTGATCCCGACGGTACCAATATTGGTATCAACATCTGTTGTTTCGATGACATCATTTCTAGGATTCTTATAATATTCTAGGACATAATCAAAATCAACAGGCCAACGCTCTTCTCCATGACTTGTCCAATTAAAATAGTGAGGAACAAAACCATTTCTCATAACATCATATTGAACATCCTCAACACTTTTAAATATTTTATTTTGACACTTCTTCAAAGTACACGGACACTTGATTTTATCGTTAAACATATATTCTGGCCTCGTCTTCGCAAAATCAATAAACTTGCGAACTTGATTGTAAAATTCACTGTTCGTACTTCCATTAACGAATCGAGGAGTATAATACATCCACCGACGATCCGGTAGTTCCATCTATACGTACTCAAAATCAAAATGATTACATAATTGACATATGTATATAAGATAAATATTGCTATATTATTATATTCAAAGAATAAATATTGTTGCATTATTGTACTAAAATTAATAATGTTAATAATAATATTTAATTTGGTAGATATGTGAGAAGAATGTGGTGGAGCCCATCGTTAATCCAAAATTTAAAGCTAAAAAATTTGATAGCAAACAGGGTATGCTCTATGAGAAATTAATTCAAGATTTTTAATGATTGTTTGACTTTCAAGTAGATCAACTTTGAATCGTATACCATATAAAGTAAAATTTTGGGAATTCAGTTATTTCATAAAAACTTAATTTGTCAGTATTAACTACTTAAGTCAAAAATATTAATTGTGGAATTCTAAATTGATTATTATGAATAAATTGTACTTATACTCGATCTTATAATATGTGTATAGATAAAATTGTACAAAAAAATTTGAGTGAAATATTTTAACAGTTTTAATTTAATATTAGACAATTAATTCACTCTAAAACCTAATTTACATGTATTCATACTTTCAACATGTTTAATTGGACATATAATAGTACACATACCATTGTGATATCTTTCAAAATAATTATTTCTAATTAATATTTGATTTGATACCATAACAACGTCAGTGGTCTATCTTATGTATTACTATTATACATATCTATTAATTAGAGACCAAATAAAATTATCGACGAACACTTAATTAATTAATATGAGAAAACATTAATTTAAATAAAGAGGTAATGAGAAATCTTACGGTTGAATGGTGTGTGGGTTGGGCTTTCGTCCGGAGTGTTCAGAGACCGCTGAAATCGGTCTTTGAAAACAAACAGCTAGATTTGATACCGATTCGGGATCGACAATATCGGTCAATAACCACAACCGCGTGATTTGGGACCGATTTGGGACCGAAATATGCAGTCTCTCCTCAGTTAAAAAATATCTATTCTTATGGAGTGTTCAAATACCGCTAAAAATCGGTCTGTCTATATATACAAACGCCTGATTTGGGACCGATCTGGGACCGAAATATGCGGTCCCTACTCTTAAAAATTCAGTTTGATTTGATACGTATTTGAGACCTAAAAACAAACGCCTGATTTGGGACCGAAATATGCGGTCTCTACTCTTAAAAATTATCTAATAATATTCTTCTGGAGTGTTCAGATACCACTAAAATCGGTATCTATAAAATAAACAGTTTGATGTGATACGTATTCGAAACCTAAAAACAAACGCCTGATTTGGGACCGATTAGGGACCGAAATATGCGGTCTCTGTTGTTAAAAATTATCTATATATACAATATTAGGATGAATATTTCATATAATATAGATATAATCACCAACTTATTTATCTCTCAATGATGGACGAAAATTCCTCTTCTCCTAATTCCGATTCAATTGATTTAGAGATCATAGTGCCTGATTCAATTGATTTAGAGATCGTAGTGCCTGATTCAGTTGATTTAGAGGAGGTATTGAAAGATTCCATGGATTTAGATACCGTAGTTAAAGATTCTTTTTCGGATGTGGATACTTTTTCCGAGTTTAAAGGATTCTCGTCCGATCTCGACGGTAAGTGATCGGTTCATATAGTTTCATGTGAATTATTGTGTTGGTCATATTGTAGTTTAAATGACAAGTTTGATTAATGTGAATTTTAATATATAATCAGTTAAAGTGGAACAAATTGAAAAGGAGCGTTATGTGGGTGAGCATGACGATTACGCAACCATTTGGGGTTGTGGAAAGGGCCCAACTGACCCTGAACTACGTCAATACACTGTTGAGTGTTACTCGATTTGGATTCCAGGAGTTTTAGCCCTAATCGAAAGGTATTCTCTAACATATCATTATTTCATCGCATCAAAATGTTGTCACAACTAATATATATATATATATATATATATATATATATTTTTTTTTTTTTTTTTTTGTGTCAGTCCATATGAAGGAGAATGTTCATGTGGAAAAACATAAGGAGAATGTTCATGTGGAAAAACATAAGATTGCAGCGAGTTCCTTAATTTTTATACTAGCTTCTATGTTTTGTCTTAATTTTTATATTAACTTCTATGTTTTGTCTTTCTTTTGGAGATTTAATTTTTATACTAGCTTCTATGTTTTGTCTTTCATTTGAAGATTTATTTATTTTAAGTTTAAATGGTATATTTAAAATTACGAATTGGATGAATATTATTAGAGCATTTCATTAGGTTCATTTATAATTAATGTAAAATACATCCACGGAATGAAACCCAATTCCAATATATGAATGGAATGAGATTTTTTTTCTAAACATTTTTTTTAATAGTATTGTTAATTACCCAACCCAAAATTATGACACACTCACTAACAATAAGTGCAGAACTATCAATCGGGTTCAACTTAAAAACAACATAGCAGACTAAATTTACCATCAAATGTACATACCATACAAAAATTAATTAATGTGTCACCTAAAACCATAAGAGCAAGAAGTTCAGATTAATTAAAGCATTAGCAAAAATCCTAAAAATTGTTCAAAACGACGATAAATATAAAAATAACTAAAGTCAGTGATCAAACCTAAAGAAGCATAAAAACATCCAACAAAATAGTAATTGTTCATGGGGTTCCCAAATCGACGTCGTTGTTGTTTCCATCATATCTTTCGTCTTCGTCTTCGTCATCCCCATCCTCATCCTCGTCGCCCTCATCGCCCACGCTGTTGTTGGCGGTCTTGAATGCATCAAGGTTCACTCCAGCATTATTAACTGCAACTTCTGTCTGAGTTGGATTCATCCCTAAAGCATCTGCAATGGAACGCACAGCCATCTTCATTAGATCCGGAAACATCGCCCTAACCTTTTGATCAACCAACTCATCCATAGGAGGGGGGAGACTTGTGATGCGATCGAGTGTACCTTTATATAGTGTACCTTTATATAGTCGATGCGATCAGATACAATTTCTTTCTTTAATAACTCAATAACAATTATAATTTCCCGTGCTGATGAGCTCGTTCCTTAGTGCAAAGCAATCTGTAAAGTCACAATAATCCAAGAAGGTGGTATACACCATTATTGAAGCCCAACAGTTAGAATTTATACATGAGTAAATGGATTTAATATCAAGCTGAGTTTATCCATCAAAATTTTACAGTATTCTTTATTTAAAAGAAACAAAACGTTTTGATCTATCAAATTCTCACATAAAGAAAACAATATTATACAGAGGATGTTATGCAGTTCAGATAATCTTGAAAAGAATGAACTAGATAGACACTGACGCACAATAAAGCATTCAAACTCAACTGCTCAGTATACGAACAGATGAATACGTACCATAGTGTGTGCATGGACTTGCATTAATTATATTTTAGAGAGCCGATTCAAGTCTTACACGTGTAATTAGTACACACCTGTATCACATATTCTGCTTAAAACTACAATAAAGTTTGTGCCAAAAATTACCATATACAGAGTGAGAAGTGAGATCATAACATAAAACTGAACTCCATAAAACTTACCATCAATATAAGATAGGACTAACGCAAACTTACGCTTCCGCAATCAAAACAACACAATGTACCTTCCTGTTCAATCCTCATCACTTTAAAAAGCATGGCAGGCAGTAAAAAGAAAGAAAAACTCACAAATCTCATTTACCACAAATGACATAAGGCAGAACCAGCGCACATCACAAAACACACAGAGATAAACCAAGCAAATTAGTTCATTCAAAGAGAGTACCTAAATTGAAAAAAACACCAAACCTAAATTGAAAAAAACACATAGTTTCAAAACTATGAAATTTGAATTAACATAACCTAATCTACATTTAGTACAAATAAAAAGAGGAAACAAAATTCTGCTACCACCACAATTGCTAAATAGAAACAAAATCCAGATATTATTCAAATTTAGATCCAAAAAAACACAATTAAAAAAATTCCAACATACTGACACTTATTCAATTCAGATCGGAAGAACTTACATTGAAGAAAATCACGAGCTCTAGTCTGAAAAATCCGACTTCAAAATCAGGAATCCGCCATTGATGATTACAGAGCTTTATGAGCCTGTAAAGAACCTTATTCAAATTTAGATCCAAAAAACACAATTAAAAACACATAAACAGAAGAAACTCACAAACAAGGGCTTCTACAGTGCGCCGATTTGGGACCGATTTGGGTGGGCGTCTTCAGAGCAGCGGCGGCGACTCAAGCTTTATGAAGGCGGTGGCGTTACCGTGGGTTGGGGAGAGTACCGATTTGGGTGGGCGTCTTCAGTGCGACGGCAGCGACTAGGCGGCGGCGGCGGCTAAAGCTGTAGGGAGGTAGCGTCGTTTTTGTTGGTTGAGGAGGCGGTAGCGGCGACAGAGGTTTTACGGAGGCACATTTCTTCTGTTTGTGAGAGTGAAAGAGTGCGTTTCACATTTCTTCTGTTTGTGAGAGTGAAAGAGTTATCTAGGTTGAGTGGGTGAGTGGGTAATGCCGTAATGGTTGTGTTCCTTATTTAGAGAGATAGAGAGAGCGGGAGAGTCTCGAGAAAGAATAGGAGAGAGGGAAATGTAAAATTGTCTTTACATATTCTAGGGTTTAGAGACTGTAATTTTAAAATAGTCTTTAAATGAGCGCTTAAAATTGGCGGTTAATTAAAATTTTGGGATTCAGAATTATTTATACCAATTAAAGACTGAATTTTCGGTCTTCAATTAAAATTCAAAATCAGAGTTTTAATTTCCATTAAAATTTGAAATAAGAATTTTAATTTCAATTAAAATTCGAAATAAGAATTTTAATTTTGATTTAGAGACTGAAATTCGGTGGTTAAGCGGTCTGAAAAACATAATATTAAAGACCGAATTGAAAATAGTCTTTAAACGAGCAGTCAAAATTGGTAGTCAATTCAAATTATACTTTTCAAAATATTTGATACCAATTAAAGACTGAATTGTCGGTATCTAAACAAAATTCAAAATCAAAATTTTAATTTCGGTTTAAAGACTGAAATTCGGTCTCTAAGCGGTCTGGAAACATAATATTAAAGACTGAATTGAAAACAGTCTCAAAACTCAAATTTTTTTAGGATCAGTCCCAAATCAGTCTCAAATTGAGACTGATTTATGCCGGTCTCAAAACTTTTGTCTCTAATTGAGGCATTTTTTGTAGTGTACTATTTTTAATTATCGATCGGTTCTTGATACGGAATTACATGGTAGACTTCTTATGAAGCTCAACTTCAACATAATTTCAACATAATTTAATTAGTACTCCATCATGCTACAATGTACAAGTATTTTATACCGATAAAAAATTGTACATAATTAAGATGTGTCTTATATACTGGAATATCATTTATAAATTAAATTCTATGATACATGAATTCATAATTCTATCAGATCATATTTTAAAGTAAAGTAATATATATATATATATATAATATATAGTGAATATTCGTTTTATACATATCACGTCGCACACATCTTTTATGCAAGCATATATTGCATAACTCAGTTTTATATCATTACTCCTATTTTATTGTGTATAATATGATAATTAAGGGGCCTTTTCAATCAAGTGTCTTTTGGACTTTGGGAAACCCCTTAAGTGCTACAAAATTTAAAAAACTCTTATAGGTGACATATGGGTGTGGAGATTACTTCCTTGCCCCTATAGAGGAGGGAAGAAGGAAGATGTCATCTCATATCTTCTTCCCACTCCCTCTCTCTCCACAACTTATTGTCTCCAAAAAAAAAAAGAAAACATTACCTTCTCCCCTCCATTTTCGTCGGAGTTGCGGGTGGGAGAACCTCCGGCGAGCGAGTCTTCGCCTCCGACGGAAGCAGATCGGCGACCTCGACCATGGAGGCGGCTTCGTCTTCTTCAGATCGCCGCCCCACCACGGTCGCCGCCCGTCTGCATCAAGCTCCGCTGCTTCGCCATGGCCGCCGGGGAAGACCGTCGCTGCTGTACTTTTCTCCGACGAAGACGCCATGGCCGCCGCCCGTCTGTAATTCCGACGAAGACGCCATGGCCGCCGATCTGCAGCACTCCGACGAAGACGAAGATGAAGGGAGCCTTGATCTGTGCGTGGCGAAGGCGAAGAAAGTTCGTGGTGGGGGCCGGCCGGTCGGCGACGGAGGACGAAGGTGGGGGCCGGCCGGTCGGCAACGGAGGACGAAGGTGGGGGCCGGCCGGTCGGCGACGGAGGATGAAGGTGGGGGTGGGCGCGCGGCGGCAGCCAACGTGGGGTGGTGGTGGAGGGCTAAGGTTAGGGTTAGGGTTTTGACAATTGGGCCTGGGCTAGGTTTCCCACCCCTAATGTGCACCCACTTTTTCTAATCCCCAATGTGCACCTACACTTTAGTGGAACTGTTGTTGTGCACATATTTTCTCCTTTGGTGCAAATATTTTCTCCTTTGATTCAAATATTTTCTTTCTTGTTGCAAATATTTTCTTCCTTGATGCATACATTTTATTTGGTAGTGGTCAAGTCCCTAAATGCAGAAAAATACAGAAATTAATATAAAACTAACAAAATCACAAAAAATACAAAAAAAAAAATTGCATCAATGAGAAAAATA
This sequence comes from Galeopsis tetrahit, assembly GCA_963675135.1. Lineage (NCBI taxonomy): Eukaryota > Viridiplantae > Streptophyta > Magnoliopsida > Lamiales > Lamiaceae > Galeopsis > Galeopsis tetrahit. Next base: position 53,467,494 of record OY776131.1, on the reverse strand, counting down.
ATATAAAAACCCAAAAATAAATTTGACAAGTCCCTAAATTCACAAAAATACAAAAATTAATATAAAACTTAAAATTTCTTTTTAGATGAAACACCCTTGAAGGCAAAGGTTTCCCACCCCTAATCTGCCCCCACTCTTTCAATTAAAACACCCTTGAAGACACTTAGAATTGCTTTTTTAGATGAAATAAAAATGTTATTTTTTTTCCTAGAACGGTTGGTGCAAATAAATTATTTGTTGGTGCAAAATAATTTATTCGTTGATGCAAAATAATTTATTTGTTGATGCAAATAATTTCTCCAATGATGCAAATAATTTACCGTCGTTGATGCAAATTTATTTTTTTCGTTGTTGAATTTTTCTTTGTATTTTTTGAGAATTTAGTTTTGTATTTTTTTTTTAAAAAAAATTGAGCTTATTTTGGTTGAATTGTGAAATAATGGAAAAAAAAAAAAACAAACAGAGTCAAGCATGTACAAAAAACGATGATCTTGTATTCGAAAAATGAAAAAAAAAATTTAAACATTTAAACATTGATGCATATTATTATTTTTTGGGAAACAATATGTGTGAGATTCATTTTTTTCTAACAATCAATTTTAATTAACAAAACAAAATAACAAAAAATTCAAAAAATAACAAAAAATTCGAAAATAAATGCACAAAAAATTAAAAAACAATATAAAACTCACAAAATAAATATAAAAATAACATTTGCATCAATGAGCAAATATAATTTGCATCAACAAAGAAAGATTTGCATCAACGAATAATTTTTTTGCATCTATAAAAAAAACAAATTAAAAAAAAAAAAAAAAAAAAGCCCACTAACAGGCCCAATGGGGTGAGGAAACCCTAGTCCATGCCCTAGCAATTTTGAGGCCGCCGCCTTATTAAAATTCCGGCGAGGCGTCGGAGGCGAGAACAGGTGGGCGGCGACGCAGTGGGGGGAGGCCTTCTTCAAGATCGAAGATGCAGATTGTCGGAGTGGCGGTGGGAGAACCTCCGGCGAGGCCGCCGTCTGAGAAAATTCCGGCGAGCCGCACAGCGTCGGAGGCGTGAACAGGTGGGCGGCGGCGCAGTGTCTGAGAAAATTCCGGCGAAGCAGATCGGCGACGTCGGCCATGGAGGCGACTTCGTTTTATTCAGATCGCCGCCCCACCACGGTCGCCGCCCGTCTGCATCAAGCTCCGCTGCTTCGCCATGGCCGCCGGGGAAGACGAAGTCCGTCGCTGCTGTGCTTTTCTCCGACGAAGATGGTGACCTTCGCCATGGCCGACGAGCCTCCATCGCCTTGAACTTTGGCGGCGACCCTTCGCCATGGCTATTGAGTCTCCATGGCCGCCGCCGCTGTCGAGCCTCCATCACCGCCGCCGGAAGTTTTGCCGAAGAGAATGCCTAAAACACGATTATCCAGCCACCTCGACTAGTTCTTACACTAGAGTTGAAGGATAAATTGGATAAAGTAATACTAAGAGTGGTTTTGAAATTCAAATTGCATTGATGGGACAACTGCAAAAATAAAAGAATGTGTGAGGATAGAGGAGAAAGAAGAAGATGGGAGGAGTTGTTTAATAAGGGCAATTTGGGTATTTCATGTTGAGTTTGACACCTAATGTCAATTTTTTAAAAAGTTGACACCTATGTAGAGTTGGAGGGTGGAAATTGTACCTAAGCAGCAATAAACTCGATAATTAATCAACATATTTAGCATGGGCACCAAATCATCGATCAATAATTGGTTTCATATTCAAATATATATAATTGTGTATTTTATTTTATTAGTAATCATTATATATGCATATATGTCCCAAAAAGAACGAGAAATATGGGGAAAAAGCAGGTCCGATTACGCCTATTCCTAATCCTAAATGGAATATTTTAAGGTGGAGTTATGCTATATGTGCGTATATATCCTGATTATTAATATAATATGAGAGACTTATGGGAGACAATTTCATATATGAGACGGAGCTTCATTTTAATATTAAAATTTTAAGTTGCTTCAAAGTATAATTTGGATATGGTCATAAACCAACGAATTTATTATGCGATGAAAACTCGCATCATGTATGAGACCATCACATACAAGATTTACAAAATTTTGTAGGTAATTCATAGCTTTCTTATTTTGTTTTATTTCCAATTGACTAACTAAGTAACTATATACGGAGTATATATCCTATCGCAATTATAATTATTGATCAACACGTACCCTTGCCATGTATTTTATTCGGTATAATATATCAGCCGTAAAATGTAACCCCCTGTATCGGAGGATTTTTTAAAGCATACAAACCCATTTAATTAATTTTATGTTTTTATTTCAATTTATAATAGTATTCATAATGATGATTGCAAAGCAAACATATGATGCACATGAATAAATTAATAAATTATAAGACTAAAGCGAACGTGATAATTGAGATGGATTATAACATATGTGTCCAGGAGAATCATGGTGTCATATCTCATGCAAATTATAATAGTTGCAGAATAAGATAAATTAAACTAATTGGTTTAAAGAAATATATGTTAATAGGGTCTAAAATAAAATATAATAGACCCGAAATTTTTTTACTGAGTTGAGAAACTTGTGCTAGCTATATATATATAGGGCATGTTTGATAACATAGACGGATTATCTAAGATTAGGATTATAACTAAACTTTATAAATTTTAAAGCATAATCTACCTTTAATCTAAGTTATCAAACAACCAATAAAAATGATATATAATTAATCTAGTTTTAATCTAAGCTATCAAACATGGCCATAATTTGGTATGTAATCGGAGTAGTATAATTAAGTTAGTTGAGAAGTTAATTAGGTGCTGTTACATGTACTTATAATTGCTTACACATATTTCCCAAATAAGATGGCTAGTCCCTAACAATCTGTTGTTAATTAATTTGATAACCAAAAATGACAGATTAACTGAAAGAAAACATAATAGCAACAATGTTATTTGGTGTGTGAATGCTTAAGTAATTATGTACTCATTTCAGATCATTGCAACTATAAGATGAACTATCAAATCAATAAAGAATTTCATAATTTAATTAAGTCGTTATAGTGCAACACTATTTTTTTTATTAAATTAATTCGTCGCCCAATTTAACAGATGTTAGACATGATTAATTATATTTATGTCATGAGGCTGGTCAAAACGAGTCCGCTAATACTCATACGGTCGTACCCACAATTTACTAGCCATTTTGACTCAATTACATTTTTTCTTATTCATCCTTAAAATTATTAAAAGGCTTAGATAAATAAGTTACATCAATGAGACATTAAAAATAAACATTTGTTAAGAGTATAGTATGAGCAAAATTATTTTCTTAATATATGTCGAACACATATTTTAACACATAGTATAGCTCATGAGTTAGTTTCTTTTATATATCTAGCTAGTGATATGTCTTGGCAATTTTGATTTCCTTTTGTCAACTAGGAGTGATCAATTTACACTCTTTTAACATTAATTTAAGGAACACTAAGGTGATGTTTGAAATTTAAAATCAGTTCTGATTTAAGATTTTTAAAATCGATTTAAAAAAAATAAAATTCAATACTACAACACATATAAATCTATATATCATTATATTTTTCAATACAATCAATCATTTCTCATTAAATCATAATTCATGTAATTAATAATAATAATATAATATTCATTCTTACACATACATCACCTATGGCATAAAATTGCGAAACTCCCTATTGTATTACTAGTGGCCCAATCTATATATTGGTAGGCTAGGTGACTTATTCATAGATCAGAATAGATAAATAGTTCTTTTGTATTTTTAGTTTTTTTGAAAGGGAATTAATGGAATTAAGAACACGTTTAATGAACGACATAATTACATTGCAGCTCATTTAGCTTATAAATAATCAGATGTTTTGACTTTTAGTATTAAAATTAACAAGGCCCACGACCTCTTCGAGGCCTATTATGGTCCATGATGAATCCCAGTATAAAAAAATAAAATAAAAAAATACTAGATGAATCTAACAAAAAAAATGATTAGAAAAAAAAAGGAACGAGGGACAAAGGTTGATATCTCTTTCTAAAAAAATGATTTCACATCAGAGCTGAAAAATTAATCGTATACTCAACAAAGCTAAAAATAATTTAGTATTAAAACGCAGCTTAATTATATGCCACGTGAAATTCCTTTCCACATTTACTGTAGTTTTAAATGATATATATATAAACCAAATTTTAGAGGGGGATTTGCATCCTAGGGTTTGAAAATTGAATGTAAGCATTTTATAAATAAAAAGATTTAGATTCTAAGCCGTCACTCAAATTCTTAAAAAAATCAAAATCAAAATGAAGGTTATAAATTTCAAATTCATATCAAACCTAATTATTATATATTTATTTTGATATTATATTTCTTCAATTGGATCAAAATGACTTGTCTTCAAACCGCCCCGCGTGCTAGGTCATACATGGATTTACATGTTATTTGACCTATTTCATTGTAGTCTATTATGTAAGAAAAATTGAATTCTAATTTTTTTAAAGTAAAATATTTTCCCTAAGGTTGTATATATGCACGTACGGGTGAGTTTGAGGCTGGGCAAAACGTACAAGATGGTCAGGAGATGGGTTCAGAGCTCAAAAAGTTGTCTCACTATAGGACACGAGATAAGGTGGGACAATTGAGTATTTACGTGAGACAGGCTTGAATATTTAGATATATGTTCTACTCTGATGCATTGTCAATTTGTCATCCCAAACCTTAATGCACATACCAAAAAAAAATACGTAGCAATCTTGTAACACCAATAAATATCTTGAGTTTGGAACCCACACCCTCCCACGTTCAATTAATCGTACTTAGGTCACAAAAGCCATTACGTGGCCAAATGCTTAGCAAATTTGAGAAATGTTGTCACGTTTTTTATGGGCAAAAAAGGTGAAAGCTTAAATGAAGTTGACATCTCTTGTACCATTAAACCACAAGTCACATTTCAATCACAACATTTATTATTTATTCAATTGTTTGGTGCATCTAATCAAAATTTCTCCATGCTTTCGAATTAAATGCTACTCCAGATATTATTTAGAATGATGGCTTTAGTTTATTGCCATTCGAAAATTTATTTAAAATGGAACCATGCTCAAAGATATACGAGGCCCACTTTGCTTTTTTTTATTTTTTATATATATAAAGTGCCTTGATTTTATTTTTGCACAAAAAGAAAAGGATGAAAAATCATGGAGGGAATAAATTTAATTGATCCTAGAAAAAGTGTAATTATATTTCAAATTGATTAGCTATCTATTTAATTACAAATAATTCATTATAAAGTGATGCATGTGATCTTTTATGTGGCCAACGACATTCTTTCAATTACAAGTAGAATATTAAAAGTTGGAAATGAGAAGAATCAACAAACATCATTGGTTATGAGAACAATCAAAAACATCATTCATTGGTTATGATATTTTTTCAAAGATTTTTTGTGAAATTTAATGTGGTGGGGTGTGTGGGGATCAAATAAACTTTGTACTAAAAAGTCCAGTTCTTAATTTTACTTGATAGACTCTAAGCTCAAGATGTAGAAATGGAAAGGCCACGGATAAATACCCCTTTTTCACTCTTCGGATGATTTCATCTCCCAAATATGAGTTCATCCAACCATAAAATATCATAAATAATCTTTTCACTTTAATACATATTAAAAAAAACCTCTTAACTTCACCCACACTTTCAAAAAAAATCTTTTGGAGCGAAATTCATTTTTAATCGTTTAACAAACTTGATTTTTGCACAAAACGAAAGATGAGGAAGACAAAACAGCAAAATAGAGGTTTATGTACCGATTCGAACCTGGTTGGCCGAGTTCCGTGTGAAAACTCGGAACTTTTGACCGAGTTCTATGAAAAAAATCGATAAAAAGTTCTGAATTACACTGTTTGAAACTTTTTTCGAAAATGTACCCATTTTGTGGAATTTTTTTCCGAAAATATACATATTCTGTGTAACTTTTTTTCGAAAATATACACAATTCGTGGAACTTTTTTTCGAACAATCTCACAAAACTTGACAAACCAGTGCTGAGCTTTTGTAAAACGCGATTTTTTTTTAAAACTCGGGAACGAAATACACTACACATATATTCATTACAACTACACAATCATGCAATAATATGGTCAAATAAAACAATAAAAATATAAAGAATAATTAATTATAAAGAAATACTATATTTTGGGAGAGAGAGAAATGCAAAAAAAAATTGTTTATTTTTTTTTTTGTTTGAGGTTAGGGGTGAACTCAACACACTAGGGTAGTATAGTCTTTTTGTATATTAATCCAAAAAATAAATTGCGTTGGGAGTAAAGACATAATATGTAGGGGCATATATCCGTGGCCTAATGGAAACAACAATCTGAGGCCTAATGAGGATTTGGGCCGATACCTTGGAGCCATGCCATAATCCAATTCTGAGTTTTGTAGGCCCATATTTAGAAAGGGTACGGTTATTTATAGGGCGCGGCTAAAGGCACCCAAGGATCCTACGAGGACACCCACGCGATGAGGACACCCACAAAACGGATGAGGACACCCACGTGGAAAATACAAAATTACCCTCCCCTCAATTAAAACATTCTTTCTCTCTTTCTCACCCACAAATCGCTGGCACCCACTCCGACGGCCTTCCCCCCACGCAACCAGTTCCGCCATCCACATGCAACAGCTCCGCCGCGCACGCAGCCTCTCCCCCCCCCTTTCGCGGCCGCAGCCCACTCCGCCAACGCCGCTCGACGTCGCGCCACCCTCCTCGTCACGCTTCCTTCCACGGCGTGCGTCCTTTCGCCGTCGCGCTGCCCTCATGTCGCCGCCGCCTGCAACCATCTCCACCGCCCCTCCCGTCGCGCCTGCAACCATCTCCGTCGCCCCTCGTTCGCGGCCGCCGCCCTCCCTTCTCCCCACAGACGCGGCCGCCGCCCACCCCCTCCTCCCCTTCGCCGCGGCCGTCGTGCTCCTCCCCTCGCCGCCACCGCTACACAGGTAAGTTTAGTTACAAAAATTAGAGTTTCTGGAAAAAAAAAATTAGGATTTTTTTTTGAAGTTTGGGAATTATTTTCGAACATAGTGCGTTTGTTTTGGAAAAAAATTCGAACAACAGGAGGGGTAAAAACGTCTTTTCTCACCACCCTTGGGACAAAAAAAATTCTCCGTGAGTGTACTCATAGGAAATCCGGGTGCCTTTAGCCGCGCCCTTATTTATAAAGTACGTCAGCTCACTCCCAATAAATATTAAGATTACTGGATACCTATCCTTATCTTATTAATAGATACACTCTTGTCGAAATCCTAATTTTTATCTCACCTGGATGAACAAATTGAGTATATAAATATATTTGAATTTTAATGTTCAATTTACTCTATTTAATATTTAATCTCAACATTTAATCCAATATATTAAAGTCTAATTTCAATGGTATATGTAGACGCTAGAGTATCTACTAAACTAATTTTATGATTTTTTTCTAATTTAGAGCACTATTGGCATTTTATAATTATAATAAAATAAAAATTAATGGAGGTGTATTTAACAAACGGCATACTCCCTCCGTCCATGAAAAGTAGTCTCATTTGCCCTATATTGAGTATATTCTTTGTCCACAAAATGTAGTCTCATACCATTTTTGAAACTATCACCCTTCAACCATCACTTAATTACTCAAATTGCCATCAACTTTATTTACAAACCATCACCTTATTCACAGTGGACCCTACAATATCCTTACTTTATCTACATTTTTCTTAAAACATGTGTCTCACTCTAATGGGACTACTTTTCATGAATGGAGGGAGTATAATATAACCGTTCGCCTGCATAAAATATTAAAGGGTAAGGAACAGCATGGGACCCTATGACTATGAGGACTTTATGGCCACGGATGACCCCTCACATATTATGACTTTCACTCCAGATATTTTGAACTAGTACGCAAAAATACTATACTACCCATGTGTGCTGAGTTCACCCATCCATAAACTAAAAAACAGTTTTTTTTTACATTCCTCCCGCCCCCAAAACATAGTATTTCTTTGTAATTGATTATTTTTCATGTTATTATTATTTTATTTGACTGTATTATTGCATGATTGTGTAGTTGTAATGAATTTATGTGTAGTGTATTTCGTTTCCAAGTTTCTTTTTACAAAAATCGCATTTTGCAAAAACTCAACACTGGTTCACCGAGTTTTGTGAGATTTTTCGGAAAAAAGTTCCACGTTTTGAATCAAAACTCGGTCAACTTTTCCACGTTATGATTCAAAACTCGACCAACTTTTCCACGTTTTGATTCAAAACTCGGCGAACTAGTGTTGAATCAAAATGTGGAAAAGTTGGCCGAATTTTGATTCAAAATGTGAAACTTTTTTACGAAAAATCTCACAAAACTCGGCGAACCAGTGCTGAGTCTTTGAAAAACGTAATTTTTGTAAAAAAAAAAAAAAAACTCAAAATGAAATATACTACACATATATTGAGTAGTGAGTGCAAAATCGAACCATAGTGAAGAGAAATCCTAAAAAAGGGGTGAGGTGGGAGGAAAATTAGAATTTATGAGTAAGGAGGGTAATTTTGGAAAATAAGAGGTTGGTGAACTCATATGTAAAGGGGGTGAAGACATAATAATTGGGGGTCATTTGTCCGTGACCGGACTTTATTAGGCTTTATGTTGGGCCGATTACTAAGGAACCATACCAAAGTCCCAGGGTTGGGGTATATACCCCTCCAACTTTGTTAGATACACTCCCCCGATACATATACTTCCATTAAAGTACATCTGAGATAGATGCACTCCCCCAAATTGTCTATTATACCCCTTTATCTTAGAAATTTGTATGATAAATGCACACCCCTAATAAAATCCTAATTTCCTCATTTCTTCCCCAACACTCCTCATTTCTTCTCTCTTTTCCTCTCATTTCTCCAATCGCCGCCGCCGCCTACCCCTCTCTTTTTTTTTTTTTTCTTTTTCATTTCTGCAACCAACGGCGGCGGTGCCCCCTCGCCCAGCGTCGTCGCCGCCTCCTCCTCCACCGACCCAAACCGTTGTATCCACCTTCTCCCCCGACTCCTCCTCCCTCCTTCCTTTCTCCCTCTGTCGCCGCGCTGAAACAAGTACGTTTTTTTTTTTTTTTTTTTCATTTCTGCAAGCGGCGGCGCCGCCTCCTCCCCACCGCCCTCTTCTCTCCCCAACTGTCTTCCCCACGGTAAGCCTCCGCCTCCGCATAATGTTTTTCCCTTTTTTCCCCCATTTTCTCTCTTTCTGCAACTTTTTTTTTTTTTAATAATTTTAGACGAGAAATATCGACCAAAAAAATTATGGTCGACAGCAATTTGTCGACCGTAATGTTTTCGGTCGACATTTCTTGTCCAAAATTAATTTTTTTAATTTTATCGATACAATGTTGTCGACGAGGGAGTTTTTCGTCGACGATATATTTTACGGTCGACCAACCAGTGTCGATCGACACTGGTTGGTCGAAAAAAACTACTTTTTTTTTTTTAGTTTTCTGAATGGGTGACGCCGGAGGTTGTGGCGGCAGTGGAGGTGGAGGATGTCGGAAAGTTGCGGCGGCGGCTGCAAAATTAGGGTTAGGGTTTTGTATAAAATTAGGTTTAGTGTTTTAAGTAAGGAGGTTTATGTATCTATAAAATTTTACAAATTTTATTAAAAGGGCAAATATGGTATTTTACCTACATATTTAATTAATAAAATGGGAAGGGGAGTGTATCTAACAACAAAGTTGGAGGGGTATATATCTCAACCCAAAGTCCCACTCTGAATTTAATTTAAAGTCCAGTTATTTATACCTCCGACATTAATAAATACAGTACTACTAAACTAACCAATTTGAACTTAATCACCCAGACCCAGACCCTAACCCTATCAATTTCCCTAATTTGAATGACCACCCGTCGTCTCCCCGCTCTTTTCCTTCATTTTTTATCTTTCTTCATTTCGACCACATTTCTGCTTTCAAATCTCATCAATTGAATAAAAACAATGACATTTTTTATTTTCGATTAAAAAAAACAACAACATAGTATTCAGACATAAATAAATCGAACCCCATATTCTCGGCCAGAATATGCTAAAACTATCCTTTTTTTTTCTTCAAAATTTGTTCAATTAAAAACGGATCTAAAAAACTGAGAGGGGCACATTTTATAGACATGCAAAATTGCAAGTTCTTAGTAAACAAATAAATATTGTACTGTATGTGTAGTCCAATTTGTGAGTGTTTTTTTTTTTTTTTTTTTTTTTGGGGGGGGGGGGGGGGGGGGACCCGCGGTTTTTTTGATCTTTTCTATTACATTATTACACCGCATATTGCCAATCCCAACATTTATAATGGGATCCAATTATTTATTCTATTTCTACCATGCCTGTGAATTAATTGTTAGATATTTTTTTAACATTATTTATGCCACTTATAATGGGCCCATGCTTAAATTCATCATTGGAATATTGTATGGGCTACGAACATATAAAGGCCCCACTTTCTTTTTATCACCCTGTAACGATTTGAAATTTTACTGTAGTTATCTGGCCCCAGTAATTTATTAAAATTATTCGTTCAAGTACTGAACTACCTGTAATTTATAATTAGAAATAGTTCATCAGATGCATTAAATTTTTAATTAGTTATGGACACCATTCTAACAAGTAACAGATCGAGCATTTTATAAAGTTAGAAATAAGAAAGATAAACAAAATAATTGTGTGTGAAAGATTGACATTATGTTTAAGCTCATCAAGAGTTAATATTATAAATATTGTGAAAATAAATTTGGAAGAAATGGGTGTAATAGTGGGGAAGTGGGGAAAAACTTGTTGACCCAGACAATACTTAGATATATGGGTGGTGGGAAGTTACCGATAACTGTTTACAATATCAAGAAACACAAAATTGAAATATATAGTATTTCAATGAACTGTCCTCTTTTTCCATATAATAAGAGATTCCCAGCAACCATAATTTTTTTCATCTCTGCGTTGGCAAATTCTTCCAAAATCCGACTCTTTTTTCTGTATAAGAAGAACCCTTTTATGCTTTATGATCATAAAAGAAAAGGGGTATCTTTATATTCTAATTTCACGTGCACCCACTACTTCCCCCATCAAATATCTCAATTTACTCAGACATCTCTCTGCTGGATTAATTTTCCTTCAATTATATTGGTAATATACAGTATGCTGCTCTGCTCTGCTTTCTTCTTATTAGTATCTTTTCTGAGGGATTCTTCATCAGTATGATGATTTTGGTACTGTGATCACTACAATTGTGAAGTTATCTAAAGTATGCTTTAGGTGTTATATGATTGTGTTGCATCTGAGGAATAATTTTATTAATTAAAACCTCTTCATTTTTTTATGGTGAATTGTTGCCTTGTTGAACCAATTTCAGTTTTTTTATTGTTGTTATTTCCCATACTCTTTTATATAAAGATTAATATCATTTTGCCTTACCTTCAACCTAGACCCTTTGTCCTTCATCTTTTATTTAGACAACTGCTGCAAAATTATGTAAAACAAGTAGATTGTGTAGATTCAATTATTGGAAATTGCATTCTTCTTTTGGGCATCAAAAGTCTGGTTCGATTATTAGAATTTTAGGTTCAGTTTGATATCATAATAATGGTATTCATTGATGATACACTTGATCTGTAAGAGAATCACAAAGTAGTTCTGTTAATAGAAAGCATATTGTCAATCCCTTGTGAACCAAATTTACTAGTACTATTTAGCATATGAAGTAACTGACTGCTTAGCATACTAAGTAACACATTTTAAAATTTGCTGGTTTTATCTGTCAATCTTCTCAATATCACAATGTTGTTTCACTGATCGTGCAGCCTAGTTTTCGTGTTGCAGGAAAACGAACAAATATCGATGTTTGTAACACAATGCAGTTGTATCATCATCCATGTTCTTTGGATAGCCAGAAAGTGAGGCTTATATTGGAGGAGAAGAACGTCGATTACACATCATTTCATGTTAATCCAATCACGGGCAAGAATTTCGAGTCTGGCTTCTTCAGAAAGAATCCCAGTGCTAAACTCCCAGTTTTCCAGAATGGTTCCCACATTTTATACGACACCATAGAAATCATCCAGTACGGTTTATCTTCGATCTCTTATTAAGTTTATTTGCAGTTTATCATGGAGTTTTGATCTTAGCCTTTAAAATAGTTCAAGAAAATGGGTTTTGTAGATGCTACGCTAGATGAATATACGTGTTGGTTTCATTTTATTCCACCATGCTTAGTTGTTCTTTTTAAGGGATTTTGACACTTGAGGGGAAAATGCTATCTGTGTCATGTTAATTTTGAAGGCCAAACCTTTAGGCATACACACTAAGAATATACTAATAAGTTACAGTACATTTAAAGGACGTTTCATTCAAAATCTTTAATGGAAATGAATATTATTGAATAGTGAATTACAATGAAAATGATATTTACATTAATTGTGTTCTGCTCTAATCATAAGATAAATAGGAACAAAAATCGATTATTAGTTGAGGAATAGTGGGATGATTTAGGGAAAATGATTATAGAAGTGGGGAATGTCTGCTAATTTTAAACCCTAAACCAAATGATGAAATTTAGTTTGATCTACTTTCATGTTTCATCGGTTTTTAAGCCAAATTTTAAACTCAGATTGATTTTGTTATTTGACTAGAACTTTTTACAAATATGTAAGTGCTCCCATTTACGTTGACATGAATTGCAGGTACATAGAGAGAATAGCTATGGTTTCTTCTGGAGGTGAGGATTCCAGTCTCAGCAGTGGCGAAATTGTGGAATGGATTTACAAAATACAGAAATGGAACCCCAAATACTTCACCCTCTCCCACATTCCATCTAAGTACCGTCTCACTGTTTCCAAGTTCCTGAGGGGCGTGATCATAGCCAGAATGGCCGAGTGTCCAGAACTAGCGAGTGCATATCATCGAAAGCTCAAAGAGGCATACGAAACAGAAGAAAAACTGGGAGATCCACAAGTTGTGAGACGAAGTGAAGAGCATCTTGAGAGGATCCTTGATGAAGCAGAACGTAAACTGAGTGAAGGGACGTATTTGGTGGGAGAAGAGTTTAGTCTAGCAGATATCGTGTTTATTCCAGTCCTGAGTCGACTCGTTGTCTTAAATTTGGAAGAAAAGTATATTCATACGAGACCAAACATAGCTGAGTACTGGAATCTGGTGCAAAGGAGGCCTAGCTATCGGAAAGTGATTGGAAGATATTTTGATGGATGGAGGAGGCACAAGACATTGCTCAAAATCTGGTGCTTTGTGAAATTCAGAAGCTTACTTAAACAATATTAGGCAAGAGAATGGAAATTGTATATATTTATTATTGAATTTTGTTGGACCAGCAAAAGGAAAAAAGTGTAAACCTAGGTTTTGTTCTACTCAATATGTCTAAACTTGTGAAACTATATATTGTGTTTAGATTGAGGTATTCTAAATCCAAGCCTTTCCATTTAATTAATAGTTCAAGATGAGAGTGATGTATTTTAAACAGCATCAATTGAAGTTGAGAGAATGGCACAGGCAAATTAGCAACAAAGCACAATTTATATATGAAGATCAAGTGAAGCATGGTTACCTTCTTAAAGGTGACAATTGCCAGATATGATTTGCAGAAGAGAGAGAGCACCCCCGACAAAATTGGAGAAACAAAAGAATATTGGCATATTGCAGCACGACTGTGTGAAGTAGTAAATAGTTGTTGTACATTCATAAGGAAAGTAGCTCCTTAAAAATCTCTCCTATAAATTGAAACCTAATTCTTCATCACGACGAACAAATGCTGGTATCTAAAATTCTCCCCTGTAAATCTCATCTGAGTTGTATGAATTCCTAAAATCCTTTGCTCCATTTGCTAAACCAGTTCTTGCATTGTTGCCTCCTATAAATCCCCACCCATTTCTCATTCTAACCCATGGTGGGGCCAACTTTACATGGTTCAATTTTTGCTGCTTAAAGTAGTTCCGTCCCAAGTTATAAGAACCCTCTTGCTGAAAATCCGGTTGCCCATTTGCAACCCAGACATTTTTTCCTTCTGTATTTTGTTGATCAGTTTGAATAGTTATACAAGTATCAGTAGCCTTTTCTCTACACTCTTCACTCAATGATGTACCTCTAGCAGTAGAGGAGGTTAATCGATCAACAGGCAATGGAGGAAATGGATGAAATACCAAACCAGGAGCTACAGTCCACCGCTCAGGTGATGATTCTGCTTGATGGCGGCCCCCAAATTGCTGTATTACAGAATACGGGACTCCATACGAGAGAGGCATACGTGAAACAAACCTCGGCTGAGAATCAGCCCATACTGTGTTGGATGGATGCTGCTGCTTTATCCTCATTTCTGTTGAAGCATCATTCATTGGAACTATAGAACCATTACAAGGAGAAGAAAACCCGGGAGGGGCATCTTCGTCAACGTTAGGCTTTGTATCACCTACTGAGTTAGTCCTTTGTCTTGAACATGGGGGCAAATGCGGGATATCCCATCGACTCTTTCGCTTGCGTGTTTTTTGCTCATTGGTCCCACGGCTACTGCCCAAAGCTGCTGAGAGATCTAAGGTGGAAGTTTCTGCTGTAGCACCTCTATCACTCCGGTTTTCGTACGATACCGATGAACCACCATGGCTTGAAGGCTGATGAAATTCGATCTTTCCATTCTCTCTTTTTTCCATACAGCAATTTTTTCTGAAGGATCTTGGAATCCACTTGTCTCGGAAGTTCCGTGCAATTTGATAGACCTGAGATGGAATATAGAAAAACACCTATTTATTAGGGAATCTTTGATCTGTTAGAGATGGAATGTAGAAAACAATACCCATAGAATATGCAGCCAACCAAGATCAACTATAAAACTGATTAATGAAAGCAAGCTTTTCGACAGGCCAAACCGTTGTAACCATTAAGAAGGCAAATCAATACCAGTTTATATAAGGATCAATTGTGCATATATTCATTCTAAGCACAGGCATAAAATAGCATCATAATAATTCAGCTCATCAGACCAAGCAAAATCCAGATACAATCAACAAGAGACAGAACAATAGAGCTAGAATTGCATTTTTGGTTACGTAAAACCAAATTAAATCTTTGGTTTACAAAGATGAATATAATCAGAGTATGAAAAATATATTAGGCATGACTGTAACAAAGAACGGACAAAAGTAGTTAAACATCATGAACCTGGTTAACTAACTAAAAACTACTAGCGAATAGGGGTGTCAAAATAGCTATAAAGATGATTTTACTTTTCTGTTAGTATTTTGTTGTTAGGACGTCAGACTGTCGTCAACCAAGAAGTTTGAAGGCCATACAAAGATTAAACCACATTTGTCCACTATGACACTATCTATTGGGTGCAACAGAACATGTCAATAAAAACGAATTGGACAGCCACTGAATTGATAAATGGAAGACATATTTACCTGTCTGTCCACATGTTCTGTCAGAGTCAATATCGAATCTTTAAAACTGCAAGTAGAGAATAACATATGAATCAGGAAAACATAATCATGAAAGAAAAACACAAAAATGACATTAATATTAACATATATTGAAAATCAAGAATATCTTCCAAGCACAGTATAAGAGTGTAAAAAATCTTTATCCACAGTGACAAGAATGTTTCCCTTTTTTCTGTGCGGTATGTGATTATCTTTCCAATTAAATTACCAAAGCCATGTAAATCTTAGGATAGCAATAAAATAAGAAATACTTAAACAAGATTTTCTTCACCTCTCCACTCCTGGGCGATGTGGACCTCCAATTATGTGGTCCAAAGTAAGTATCTCTCGTGTTGCCAGATACTCCAAAACCTGTTAAAGAACAGTGAGAAACAGCTGTTAATAACTCTTCAATTGTATATAACTCCTTGTATTTAGTCCAAAAATAATCCAAAAAAAAAAAAAAAACATTTCCCAAATCAGATAACATAACGCAGACAGTTCCTAGTATAGGCAAGAACAATATAGTTTAACAGTGTGTGAACTTCATCTTCACAACATGATCTGTGTGACAAGAAACCAATTCGTCAAATTCAACAATGTATCTGAAGGGTGTTTGTTAGATGATGGATTTGAGCTACTCTGTTTTTCAATTTCTTAGGCATTTCTTACTTGAGCAAGGAAGCTTTTGAGCCGTAATCCATTTGTGGAGATTTCAATTTCTTAAATGATGTGTAGCAGTAATCGATAATACTTCCATTTTCAGTTAGATTATTCATTATTGTTCCTGTTACTCTACATCAGTGACATGTCCAAGTGTTACGCTATTTACACCAATATTTTGAAAAAAATTGATCATAATTGTTTGAAGTAGCACATCTCCCCACCCCCACTCCTTGAATTTCCTGCATCGTCTAGTGAGGCCACTCACACTTATTCACCAATAGTGAAAGATTCCAATTATTCCTAAACATGTGATGCTGAAAATGAATTGATTCGATCACTTGACAGCTTAAAATATCCTTCACAACTCATTCAACCCATTGTTTCATGAGGTTAAGTAAAAAAATTCAATCAAATGAAATTACCTTAAGAAGCTTCCTCAGGATTGGAGTTTTAATGAATTCTTTCCTATAGCGCTTCACTATGTTGTGCAACATCTGCAAACCTAAAACCAAAAAGGGTTGAGTTGCAGCAAACAATTGTTGCATCACCACAAAGTCTCACTTAAATTTCTTTTGTATGCAATAAATTATATATTTACCATTTTTATTGATTATATCAACCAGAACTGTTCTAGATTTTGTCTTCAAGAGTGCATCCAAGATCATTGAAAGATCTCGATTACTGCAAGACAGGAAGAAGAAGTAAAGCATCTCTAAGTATACCTATCTACATACAAATAAGCAGCTACTTTTTTCCAACAAATGGCTGAATCAAGGTTAAGAAACGAATTGCACAGAGTAGTATCCTAAAGTACCTCTGAATAGCTTCACCATGGCCATTATTCCCAAATGCAGCAGTTAAAAAAAGAAGCTTCAAGTAGCCTCTCGATGCATCCTATTAAATCAAAAGAAAACTCAGGAAATGGAAACAACCATCTACAGGCAGATTAAAGAGGATCGAGTACATAACATGAAACTTAAACACAATTCAACAAACAATTAAAAGAGTATATTGAGAAATCTGCAAGGCAAACTCTTATGTCTAGCAATACTTGTAGGAACAAAGCAAATAGATCTTGTTGCTTCATTTTATAAACATTAACTAAAGGTATCAGTTCCTTTAAATATAGGAGTGGAAGAGGAAGAACTTACTTTACGCTTGCTTATTCCTCCTTCTGGATCGAGCAATTCGTTCAGTTTCCCCTCTACTGCAAGAAGATAGATAACTCGTTATAGTAAAAATAATGATTTAATTAAATTCATTACATACTAGATTTCTGCATACCTGTTTCAACTTGACTGTTCAAAGAAAGTTCAGGCAACTTTTTAGATTTGTGCAGGGTTGCACTTAACTTATCCACAACAGGAGACACTTTGTCATTCAAAACATTCATTTTAGGTTTCCCCTTCTTAATTGAAGACAACGGACGTTTAGTCTTCACAACAGAACTGGACTTTGCTAGTTCATCCTTTCCTCCAAGAGTGGCATATTTTAGCTTTTTCTTATATTCAACAGTGTCAGGCAATGGTTTGTTTGGTGATACAATAGATTCTGGTTCATGATTAGAAGGCAATGCTTTATTCAAAGCACCGTCTAAATGATCCATGAGTTGGGAAGACAAATGCATCTTTGACTGAAGGCCCTCAGTTTCAACCTTATTAAGGGCAGCTGGTATAGATCCTTTCAAGGGCTCGCTAGTAATTTTGTTAATTTTCAACTTCTCATGAGGAGCAGAACTATCATCAACAGAGTTGAAAACATCAACTCGTTCTCCAACCCTAGTATCTGCAACCTGTACAGAGTTTACACTTCTGATTTTTTTAGGTGAAGAGTCAGAAGTGTGTGAATCTGCAGTTCTCTCACCAACAGCACTACTGACTTTCTTCACACTAAATATATTTTTTGGCGATTCACTTGAAATTCCATTTTCTCTATTACTCAATGTATTTGACATTATTTCATTCCAATCTTCCTTCATATCTCCATCTTCGCAGACCATAACTGGTTCCGCGTATTCATCATCTGAATCATCTTGAGCAATTACTTCAGAGCTTGTTAGATCACCACCTATATAGCCCCGGCAATTAGGTGAACCACACACGCATTTTTTTGCAGCAGCCCCAAAAACGCGTACATAGTTGTAATCAAATGTAACCTCTTCACCCTGCCATGCAAAAAAAAAAAAACAGGTAGGGTTAGCATGTTAACTTTCCAGGAAATAGAAATTCATTCTGTTTCAGAAAGAAAATAAATCCTACCAAACAAACAATGAGGCTCCCCCCACCCAAAAAAAAAATTAAAAAAAAAACAAAAAAAACTTTTTGAAAGCTTGAATGAACAATAATGTACTTGCACAATTTTTCCAAGGGGGAACTTACCTTCTTAATATCTCTCAACGCAAATAATCCAATGCAAACTTCTCCATTCACCATCCACTGTCAGGAAGACAAACGTCCTCAGTTAACTTTTTGAAACACAAGTCAAAATTTCTCATAGAGGTGAGATAGAAAGTTCTCCAGACTAGAAAACGCATGCTAACACTTTTATGTTGTAGATAAGTCAAGATTGTAGCATCCACAACCATATAAGGTAACAAATTCTTTTTTTACAAAATAATTTCTTAAAAAAGCTACTAGTGAATCAAGACTTTTGCATTTAAGTACTGAGAAAATAAACAAAATATGTGTTTTGAAAATGAGTGTTTGCACTTCTCCGACCAAGGCTGAGAACAGAACAGGCAGCTAATGTCTTCCACGTATTGAGTAAACTGATTGACCAAAGAAAAGTGAGCACAGGGACAGCAGCAGAAAAGAGAATATAAATTAGCCATGTTTCATAAACCAGATGCAACTTGAAATGCAATTAATTTATTTAAAAATGAGAATCGACCACACAGACGGGAAGATAGTTGAAAGCAAATGCAATATCCTTTTGGCTATAAGGTTAATTTTTGAACAATAATTATGAAATACTGGGAAAGTTCTGCAGATTTTATGACATAAGTTGTTTGACAAGAATTATAGATTTACTGAGAAACTGCAAATTTCAGCCGTAAATCTTACCCAAAACTCAATTACATATAAGAGTAAACTGTAAGAGAGGATATTACCTTTTCTGTACGACAATTAGGATCACAACTGTGGTTTATAAACCGACCAAGATTCCCTTTAGCACATGCATCAATTACCTGGAACAGAAGCATAAAATTGCAACAAATGAACATCAGTACATCACGTACAATTCAACATAATGATATGTATGATATAAAACACGAGTGGGCAGGTCACGGAGGAAGGGGTCACAATGAGCTTGATTATAGTTCACAACTATTCATATAAAAGGCATACATGACTTTCACTGTGATTGCAACATTAACACACCTCCATAATCCCAAGTAAAAATACAGAAGATTTCAAAGATTCAAACCGAGTTTCTAATGCAAAAATTCAGATACAACCTAGAAAGTATAATCATAAAATTCACAAATATGATGTAGAATTCTAACACAACCTCGAAATGAATCTTAATATTATCAGGTTCAATTTGAGATACTTAAAAGATTTCAACCCACTTGATTAATTCAAGAAGTTTCAATTCTATTACCACCTTACAATTATTAACACGGGATATGATGACTTCAGCATAGTTCGTGACATATGCTAATGCAATGGACTCAAATTGTGCTGTGTAACTAATACCATTTAATACCCTTCTCCAGAGAAAAGTAAAGAGAAGAAAAGGATGACAAAGTAACCACCAGAAGTTGGAGAGTTTTCATTTAGTTCTCAGGAGACCATCATTTCATTCCCAAGTATGCTTCTACTAGTAAAAATGCAACAAACACTATGCACCTTTTTTAAATATTATCAGAAGACACTTGACATTATATATTTGCATTAAAAGGCAGCAGTAATCAGAATTAAGTTACTGATATTAATTGAGGTCAACAAGCCAGCGAGCAAAAGGTAAGGCAGCCCAAGAAGATGGAGAACTTGAACAAGTGCAACCATTACATATTAATGATAAAGATGATTTTAACTTTCCAGATATAGAAAAGAGATTATAACAAACCTCACTCCCATTCAGTGTCATGAAGTAAAAATGTTTGTGACCGTTAAAAGCATATTGTCTTTGTCTTGCTTCATATGCACGAACATCGAGTACCTGCAACATCCAATTATCCAAAGGCTTTCAGATAAAGAACTTAGACCAGAGAACACTACATCACTCTTAAAAAGCCCTACAAAGTACAAGATTCATTCAGGAAAAGTAAGTTCATATTCGATACAACATGGAAATATAAACAAGGAAAATTACACGCCAACATAAAAATAAAGAGAGATAAAATAACCGTTAAATCACTTCATAACGATAACTTCATTCTTTGATGTGTATTACCTACTTTTTCAGTCCACCAACAATGTAATAATTAACTTATGTGACCCCTGTTAATAACAGAACAGAAGGCTTAATCTTCAGTGAATGGAATGCATGTTACCTCTCCAACATATTCTATAAGGAACTGTCTTTCAGAGATGTCTTCAAGTGCCTGAAGACCATGTCCCTTCTTTCCACACCTAGTCCACTTCAATTTAGCATACTTTCGATTTTGAAACTGCAAGCAAGTATGAATTGAAAGTTAATTGTAGGCACAAGAGCAACTAAACATATATGGCCTCGAAATGAGAAAAAAAAATCTGCACCTGTTGATTTGAACAAAGATCACCACATGGACAAGTTCCATGAACACACTCAATGTTAAGCATCCGGTTCAAACATTTCTGTCCACAGCCCATTCTTCCATCTGAGGGAGGTTTGCAATGGCAAACCATAACCTGTTAGGCACAAACAGAAATAAAAGTCTGTCAGATGGATTACTCATAGATACCCAATGGCATATTGGCATGCACTTGTGATATACCAACACAGATATAAGAGCGTCGACATTCATGGACAGTTGCATGAGCAGGCACGAACAACAACCCACAGCGCTGAATGAAACTTTAGTCATAGAGCACAATGCCCAACTACTGTATCCCCTAATATATTCATGTTTAGAGGTGAACATCACACCTATTTATAGTGTAATATGATATATAGAATCTTCAGCAGGTCCTTGGAAAAAAAAAAGGAGAACAATATCCACTATTAATTGCACATGTTGTTCAGAGTTCAAAAAATTGAATACCCTACAAAACAACGGAAGTACAAACAAAATTTTGCATACCACTAATATAAATATATATATATATATATATATGTAGGCATTCATTGCATCATACTATGTAATGTACGTAACAATAAAGTCTAATTTCAGACAAATTATCTTGTCAACTTTCACACAATTAGAAGAGGCATCCAGCATTAATTGTAATCAGATATCTGTCCCCTCTGCTTAGAACTAAATATATTAAGTAACATAATCCCTCAAAAGGTTTCTGTGCATTCAGAAGAGGTTAAGTTTCATAGCATGCATCCAAAACAACAAATGGGGAAACAAACCATATGAGTCACGGATATTATACATGCAACCATTAAAGCTAATCTTCATTTTCTGGCATAAAAAAACTTTTCCTAATAAGGATTGGCTAAATGAACAAACTATTCCAGTAAAAAAAAAAATTGAAAGCCTATCAAAGTACCTAAAGGTCTTTTACAGTTCATAACACATTTTTATGCAAAAAAAGATATCATTATCCTACATAAAATAAATTGTAAGCAAGATGATAAATTATAAAATATGCCACTAAAACAAAGATTAACTAAGTATACTGTGGGCATTATAGTGAAGGTTGACAAAGCTAAAGACATTCACCTCATCAATGGTTTGAGTTTTGCGGCTTCGATTCAGAAACAAGTTTGACTTAATAAGTGACCATGATGACAACTCAGCAGCTGTAAAATAAACAAAATCAATTCAATGTTCACTGGAAGGGAGATGCACATTGTCTCATAAAGAAATCAATTGCAAGAATGATAGACATACCATTTGGCTGGTCTTGATTAGACAGCATTAAGGTACCACAAGCATCTTCCTCGCAGGAAGCATCATCAGATATTTCCAGCTCTTGGTTAATTTCTGAATTTGACTTCTCTTGAGGAATTGAGCAGTCAGCAAAGTCCTTATCAGTATTATCTTGGCATGTCCTTGACAACGGAAAATATGAAATCCATAAGCCACTCTTCCCGGCAAGATGAATGTGTTAACAACTTAGTGCAGAAGTAACAATTGGATCCCAATAGTACTTAATCAATGGTTTCATTCATGATTAGTATGTCATGTTTCAACTACTAAAAGAGTAACTTGATTTACTTTTTTTACAACTAATTAAACTTTTTGTTCGTAACCTCACTTCATTATTTCCCTCAAAACACTATTAAGAAATTAAAATATGTAAGATACTTCACTAACTTCCCCTATATCTTGGCAGCTAACGGCATGTCTTTGGCCCCTTGCCAGAACTTATAGAATGCAAACAAATTGAAGAAACGTGGTAATTTATAATAGCATACGCCCACAACATTCCAGCAGGTAATTTGGATTAACCAAGAAAAAATGACCTGAATCAATTATATAGATCTCTTGGTGTACGATTACTTGAGACAAAAGATCGCAAGGACAACAACACACTTGTGGCTATGAATTACTAGTACTTTTAACTAAGTGAAAGATTAAATAATTTTGAATTCGTGATAAACCAGAACCTCGATAAATACTGCAGTCAAAGATAAACAAATCCTGCACTCAGATTCCAAGAAAATTATGAACAAGTTTATAAAAAATGGCCCACCACACCAAGAAGAAAGATAAGCAACCCTTCAGAGGGCCACAACCTCAGGGCATTTTACACTAAATTGTCTATTAAGCTTGAATATATGGAATACAAACCTCAATACTTTATTTGAAAGATGCATGTTATCATATGATCTTTTTATATAGGCAGCGCCCAACTGCATAATCATGATTACTTACCACCCACAGTCTACTTCTCCAATTTGATCTGCAAGTGTAGCTGGTATTCGCCGCCATTTTTGGCACTCATCACAAAGTACCCACGCATTCCTTGGTGGATCATATTCCTCCCTCACCCCATCTGATGAAAATTGCAGGCTGTCGATTGGTCCACTTGAACCAATGCTCAATGCTCCAATTGCTCCAATATCAGATGGTGTTTGATTTCCTGAAAATTGAATAAAATATTAAAAGGCTAGTTTTACAGTCATCAGGTGGTAAACAACTAAAATGTGAGACAGGGGACTGAGGGCAAGAGCACACACATGCATCCAGAATATAAAGCAAAATCGAGACAAACATGTAATACTGGATGGAGGGGGGAACTTGTGAGTACAAATGTCTATATAAGATCTTAAATAATACCTGCTTGCAGAAGGCCTTCCACTCTGTTAAGGTCATCTCCAGCAGCAAACTCCTCATCAACTAGTTGCTTACCATCTACAATGTTTTTATTGTCCTTTACAGAGGTTTTATCTTCCTCATTGGGGAAAATTCTAGACCTGCCCTTGCTGCCACCCTTTGCTCTAGAGCATTTGGAGAATTTTCTCTCGTTGCTGCAAGGAATCAACGTGTCGCGTACCGGCAAGTTTGAGGAAACACTTGGAGTAACAAGCCCAGAACAAGCATCACCCACTTTTTGGCCCGCTACAAAATCCGCATGTGCTTTACCAGTATCTGTGGTTTCTGCACCTGTTAGATTGCTTTCCACACTAGAATCACCTACCCTACACAGCTTATCTTTCTTTTTTCCTTTCTTAGATTTAGTTATTGGTGCATTCAAACTTGGAACATTTTGCATAGAAATAAGTGCATTAGCATCATTTCTGTTTTCTGCCAGATGGAGCTTATCTTTCTTTTTTCCTTTCTTAGATTTAGATAGTGGTGCACTCAAATTTGGAACATGTTCGGAAATAAGTGAATTAGCATCATTTCTGGTTTCTGCCAGATGGAACTTATCTTTCTTCTTTCCTTTCTTCGAACTTGTTGGTGATAAAGTCAAAATCGAGAAATCATTCACTGAGACACTAGCCTTGGACACAATTAGACTATCTTGTAAATCAGGTGGACCTTTCTCACAATGTAGAGCATCAGGAATAGAATTTATAACTTCCGAGTCAGGCGAAGTTCCGGCATCAGAACACCGCAATTCAGTTGAACCTCC
The DNA here is from genome assembly GCA_963675135.1 of Galeopsis tetrahit. NCBI lineage: Eukaryota > Viridiplantae > Streptophyta > Magnoliopsida > Lamiales > Lamiaceae > Galeopsis > Galeopsis tetrahit. Next base: position 53,443,127 of record OY776131.1, on the reverse strand, counting down.
CAAAATTCCACCCTCCTCCAGGCTTCTGGTTTCATGGAAGCCATTTGAAGTGGCCAAGTTCCTTTCACATGGTGATACCACACCTCCAAGCACTTTCTCTCCCAACTTGTATTCTATTCTGGCAGTTAAGTCAGGAATGTCTTTCCCTGATGAACTGTAATTTTCAAAAGCATTACCCACACCACTACAGCTTTTATTGTCAATCCTAACCTTCAAAGAGATATGACCAGTTGGAGTGCACCTTCTCCCAGTTGATTTTCCATCTGTCTGATCCTTATTTACCTTCCTTATATCTTTACCACCACTCCCTTTTTTTATTTTTTTCTCATTACATATATTTAAGTTTACTCCACCGTCTTCTTCAATAGCTGGTAAGATATTCCCCAGATTTCCCCAAACAGAAGATCGAGCTCGCTTTGAATGTGAACTTCTACTCCTCCTTAATATTTGCAAGGAGCTGAAATCAAATACTGATGTTTTGCTGGCCATCCTTCTACATTTTGATGGTTCTCTGGATTTTCTGTTCTGATTTGATATAGTAGAGCGCGCGCTACCCCTCTGAGAAGATGTATATACAATTAGAGAATGACTTTTTCGACAGGTCTTATCAATACCAACCAAAAACTCAGCCTCACCATCCCCCTGTGTAGATGGCTCAGAAATAGTGGCCAAGTCAGAAGAATCGAATTTACAAGTATTTTTTCCCTCATCAGGCTGTTGTCTAGATAAGTCAAGTAGACCAACAGGATTAAAAGCATCAGCAGTAAAGTCTAGAGCTAAACCATCCCTTGGATCAAAACAATCATCAACACAGATAGAATCAAAGGCTGAAAGAAGTTCAGCATCTGAAATATCTGGTTCGACCATGCTCACAGATGGATCAGCTGGTAGTGGAGAAAACGGATCTGATAGTTTTCCAATGTCCAAGTCAAGATCAATCAGGGATGGATCTACCTTGATCCCACCTATATTTCCTCCAAATGATGCCCCTGTAAACATATTACCTGTTTCACTGACATTCATTAGATACGACGGAAAACCTCGCAAGCACTAGTCATGCAGCCAATAAAAGCACTCCCTCCCAGTGATTTACAGTAAAAATATCTTATAATAATAAAGGAAAAAATAACATGGATAAGCAAACAGATGCTGGGGAAAAAAATGCCAACATTTAGAGAGAAAGAGAAAGAGGCATATAAAAACTATACTACCATATTTCAAGACCTAAATAGCCACATGAGGCAATGATAGTAAAGCAACATGAATTATTTTAGCCACATATCATTTCCACAAATAAATTTCAAACAATTACAGAACATGACAATAAAGTATTAAGAACAATTGGAAATCAATAATAGTATCATATTAGACCTTCCTTTCAAACTCCATTAACAAATTGAATCCAACAAAAAATTGAAAAACGTAGCTCTAAAAATCCACAGAATATATATTTACGTCTTCCAGTACATGACACGAAATTAAGTAATTAACTAACATCGGAAACTCTCTGCAACAAGTCACCGCCATGGAAAGTAGAAAAATTATCATGAATTTTATGCGAGCAAGTATGCAAGGAGACGCACAAAAAAATAAAACGGGAAGAACATAACATCGTTTCATACCAATGCAAGTAGGAATTGGGCATAAACACACAATCATTAATAACAAAAGAGGCTATAAACAGAAAGGCAAATAACCCTAATTGTCAAGATAACCAAAACCCTAATTATTAAATAACTAAAAACAACAATGCTGGATGCAAACGCCCATTAAAACACAATAAAATAGATGAAGCAAGGAGATAGGGGGCTCGTACCCGTCGAAAATCAACAGCCGCGCAGAAAATCAACGCGGCGAATTATTTGATTGAGAAGAAAAAACATAGAAGTTGTATGAATATGAAGAATCAACGCCTCTGTTGTATCAGAGTTTGGCGGTGTGGACAAAACTGTTTTTATTTAAGGTGCGAAAGAGAGAAAAAGAGAGGGGGAGGTCTCATCAGACTAAATCCTGGGAGTATTTACCGATTCGTTGACGCACCCTCACAACGTACAAGTGAGGTGAAATTAACCAAATCAGGGTTTCCGCGTGGAAATTCAGGGTATTTTTATTTATTTTTCAATTTTCCATATTTGTACTTTGTGGGGAGGGGAGTCTCATGTACTTTTGATACAAGGTCAATTTTATCTTGGTCAATAATAGTTGTAATTGTAAAAAGGGTATGTTTGATATGGCAGATGAGATAAATTCGTCAAAATAATAGGAAAAATATCTAGTATTCATAAATATGAGATATGGTATTTAAATATCACTTTTGAAATATTCATTTCTTATTTTGTTTTAAAATATTATTTGAATATCTACGTAAATTCACAAGTTATAATATTCATATTATAAGAGTTTCATATAAGTTTTTATCTTAATTTTGATACAGTAGAGTTATATAATTATAATAAGTTGGTGTTATATGTAATAGTGTGCATGCATGTTAATTTAGGTTTTTGTAAAACTCGTTGATCAAGACACGAGTTTTTCGCTTAATATTTTTAAAGTAAGTGGATCAAATCTCTCGCATAACATAAACGCTCAAAAGTAGAAACTAGGGACATAAGTGAAAAAATGTGAAGAAAGAAGAGGGTCAATTTTGATAACGGTCTATATGAATACTTTTTAAGAAATTAATCACGACATTGAATCGAGGAGCAACAAGAAATAATAGAACAATAAAACACAAAATATGGATAATTCTTTTTTTTTTTATCGGTAAATAAATTATAGTAAAATGAGGGTAAAGAGAATTACCCAAAGAATAAGTTACAGATAGAAAGTAAATAAGTTGATCTAACCTCACCACTACAGTATGCATTAATGAAAGCAATCGGGTTATTCACCTGGACACTAAACGAGATGTTATATGGGAATGGCATTTAATGACGAACCAACTCCAAAGTCTCGCCTTAAGTTCCTCTATGAATTTTGTAGTGGAGAACTCCTCATTATTTTATAATATAATAGCATTCATCCATTTCCACATAAACCATACCACTCCTAGCCAAATGCATGTTGCCTTGGATTTTTCTGTTGCTACCTTGAAGCATTCTCTAAAATTGAGCAGATTGTGTCTCATTCCGGAGTTTAGGGCAGTTGATTGTTGTATCCATGCCATGCATTCCATCCAGATTTTGTATGGATGTGGACATTCAGAGAAAAGGTGTCTTTCGGTTTCCTCTTGGTCCTTGCACAACACGCAACACATGTCTTCGCTCGGATTAATTATGCCTCTTCTTCGTAGATTCGATCTTGTCGATAGCCTACCCCATAGCAGCCTCCACGCATGAGCGATCACTTTTTGGAGCGCAAAATTCTTCCATATGATCTTGAAACCGTGGAAGGTCTCCTTGTTCAGCTATATCGGTCGAGCCCGATTGAGTACAAATAATCACAAATTTTATCTCTCCCGACTCTACGATAACGTGTGAAACACATCTCTTATTTCATTATTGTTGTACTAAATTAATACGTACTTAAACTCATAGTTTTTCATAAGGTAATCTATGATATTTCATAAGAAAATACATTTTCCAAATTTGTCCTCTTGACGTGACTTGTCTTTTAGTTCACGAATCGATGTCCCTTTTTGACCATTTTAAGATGAATCAAAATACAATAATCATACCAAAATAATGGGATTTGAGAGACGAACAATTTTGTGTATTGCTTGACCTTCAACTTATCGAAAAGTGGTATTTTGATTGAATAAAAAAAAAAAACGGTTGCAAATTGACGTGAACAAATAACACAAATTTCAAATTCGTGGAACTGTAACAAATGAAATGAGCAATATGATGCACTAAATTCAATGACTTGGAGGCACAAATAGTTTGATACATCACTTGCACTTTGATTCACCAAAATATAAAGGCGACTGCGAAAGGTGATGAATCTTACATTTTCGCAATTTATATTCCATCCATCCATACTAAACATTCATAATTTTCTTTTTAATTATCCACACATAATATACATACATATTTATAAATAAAAATATTATTTCTTCAATACATTGGTAGGTCCTTCACTTTTTATTTTAAGTAAAGCATGTCCAACGTAATATCAACTCAGTTTTCAAAATATTCATGTTGAGTTATGCGTTGAGGAGGAGGATTTGCAAGCGCCATTGTTTGAACTTTGAATAATGTTACTGTGCAAATTTACAAAATTTACATTACATAATTCATAATTAGAATAGGCATTAAATTACTAACATTATTAGAAACTAAAAGTCAAAATGTGGTTTATTTCCATTAACATGTCCGGAATATTTTCTTTGTACACGTGACAATAAAGCCCCACAAGCATTAAAACAATGATTACAATGAATCTTTATATCATTTTAAAAGGTAAAAATATTTGTGCACAAATTGTTATTTAAAATGTTGTACAGATTATTCTAATGCCTTGTGCAGTGCACAAAATAGCAACTATGTACAACAACAATATTTTTTACAAAATGAATTTTTTAATAGTTTGGAGAAACCAATTTTTAATAATTTACCCCTTGAACAATTATTGTTAGAATAACAAAAATCTTATTTTCTTTCAATTAATACTAGAATAAACATTTCACTTAACTTTGTTTTTTAGGCAATTTTATTTTCTGAAACATATTCTATATTTATAATTAGTGATTGTAATCAGAGAATAGTTTTCATGTTTAATATGGTAGTAGTAAAACTAATGATTACGTGAAGAAATCTATAATAATTGAAACCTTTAAAAATATACTAATATAATTATAAAATATTCAAATCAATATAGATCGGAGGCTCAGATCTGTAAGAAAGAGGGGCAACGAGAGGGCAGCGCCGCCATGGCTGCGGATCACCGGTTGCATGTGAACATATTCACAACGCCGACCGGGTCTCGCCCTGCCAAGATACGGGCCACATCTTCCGATTGCCACATTCATGAGCTCGGAAATTCAAGAAAAATATCATCACAGCCTCCGGTCACCAGATCCACCACCACCACCACCGCAGCAAAAAGCCGCAGGGAATTTGAAACAAACATGCCCTTGTAATGATCAAGCAACAGAGAAATCTACAAAAGTAGCTTTCTATAAATTGGAACGGAGGGAGTAATAATAATGAGTGATATCGGAGGGAGTATATATATATATGTATGTCTTAACAGCCTCAGATCTCTGTGCTGATAAGATTAAAGGGCTGTTTGTTTCCGATGGAGAAAAGTCATCGGCGAACAGAGAGGAGCAACCGCCCTTGAAAAAATCCCATCTCTCCGTGGCCTCATTTTTTATTTCCGAGCTCAATTGGAATGGAAATTAGGTCAAACAAGGGTTTTATTGTGACATTGTTCCCACTTTACCCATTCTTAAATCAAGAAATTGCAGTTTTAACAAATGTAGTTGTGGCAGGTGAAAGGTCATTTTGGTAATTTACACAAGCACATTTTACAATTATTTTTTAATTGAGAAAATGTATTATTAATTAATAATAATAAAATATTTATTCAATATATGCTATTGAGGCTCAGATTAGTGAAAATGTTTGGGGGAAAGGGAAACCGGCGACGCCATGGCTGCGATAATACCGGTTGCACGTGAGGCTCACGTGCCGTCCGGGTCGCCCCGCCAAGTTACGAGACGGTAATCCACTGCCCGACCCATTAGCTACGAATAAAAGATGAAAAAATCATCACAGCCCCTTCTTCAATCCGAACCGACTGCATTACCGCTGGATAAAAAGAAAAAAAAAAAAAAAAAAGATAATGCAGATTGCCGGAAAGCAAAGCAAGCATCAAACAGACAGAGAATTATATCTGTTTTAAAAAAGGGTTGTTAATTTATTTGGAGGATTCCTGGGCAAACAGAGAGGGGTAACCACCCTTGAAGAACTCCTGCCTCGCCGTTTGCCTCGTCAATTTTTTTAGCTAATGAGTCATGAGCAATTCCTGATCTGAATCCCAAGGTAAGGTATGAATCATGGCGAATTCCAAGGCGTGGTTAATGGGGCTGTCTCCTAGATGCTTCAATGGGCCTGTACTTCATTTTTTTAACTAAACCAAAATGGCCCATATCTTGCGTGATCTGTGAAAGTTACGACTATCTGCACCTCCATCTTTGTTAATCACAATCCCCTCATGCAAAAGTTTGACTAATTTTTTTATTGATTTATATATATTATATCGATTGAAAGAGTTTTTTTAATGTGGAATGTTTTTTTAAAATTAATATTATATATATATATATATATATATAATATTTTACCAATAATATATATATATATACTATATAAAATTTATATATTAATTCGAGGTGGATCGGATACCCACGGATCGAACATAAGACCCAGACCCGATCCATACTCAATACGGTCGGACATAAGACCCCGACACATACTCAATACGGGAAGGATCTGACCTGACCCAAAGCTCACGAGGAGGTAGGGGTGGGCATTCGGTCGGTTCGGTTCAGACATTGTTTCAACCGAACAGAAATAATCGAAGTTTTAAAAAAATGAACCGAATCGAAATTATATAAAAATCGAACCGAACCGAATTACAATTCGGTTGGTTCGGTTCGATTCGATTCAAACCGAAATTTTCCTGTCTAAAATTAAAAAAAAAAAAAAAAAAAGTTATTTAAACAAATTATAAACAAATAAAATATAAATATATTATTTTTTTAAATTACTTCAATATTCTCAATACTTTCTTCAACCAAAAAACTTTTTTTGCGAAACCAATCTTGAGCACAAATGAGACATTGCACTATTTTAGGACTTAATTAATTGCATCAAACACTCGTCCTCGTGTACTAAAGAACATAGTTTCTTCATTAGGGGATCAACATAAATGAGGAAGAAATGTTACTCCAGATTATATATAGGGTTTTATTTATATATTTATTTATTTATTTATTATATTTATTTTTATTTATAATTCGATCAGTTCAATTTATTCGGTTTTTGGAAAATATAAACTGAACCGAAAAAATCAAAATTTAAAAAATATTCAAACAAACCGAACCAAATAAATCGAAAATATTTGGCTCGGTTTTCTCGATTTTTTATCCACCCCTACTAGGAGGGGTGGGTACCCGCGGGTCGGGTCAATATTGTCATCCCTACTTTTGATCTTTCGTCTTCAGAGTTCTCTGAGAGAATTTGTTGAAATTTCTGGTTTTTAGAAAAGATTTTGGATAGTGAAATTTATTTATATTTTTTTCAACAAAATTTATTGAGTATTAAAATTCATGATTGGTTGAATACCTAAAGATTTTTTTAAGACTTTTTAAAATTCGTATTGAATACCTCATAATTTTTAAAGACTTTTGAAAATTCAAATTGAATACCTCCAAACTTTGAAAGTCCCAAAAAAAATTCTACAAAATCCACGACCAATACACCCCTATCTTATTAAATGCATTTTTTCATGAATTGCCCAAATTACAATTTTCCTTATAAAATCTCTTTACTAAACACATACACCAATCATAATCTAATTTATCTCTTTAAATTTTTTAAAAAAAATACAAAACTTAAATTTTTAAATATTATTCCCTCCATCCCAATATAAGTTTTCCACTTTCTTTTATGGATGTTCCACTATAAGTTCCCACTTTCCTTTTATGGATGTCCCACTATAAGTTTTTCATTCCATTTTTGGCATATTATTTTCTCTCTCCCAATCACATCAATTACACTTTATCTATTATTTTATTATACTTCATCTCACATTCATCAATTATTTTCTCTTCCTCCATCACATCACTTACACTTTATTTATTATTTTATTATATTCCTTAATCAAAACACCCCAAAGAAAGAAAGGGGAAACTTAACGGAACGGAGGGAGTATATTTTAACTTTCTAATAGTTTCATATCTTAAAATACAAGTTCTGCCCCTCTAATTTATTGAAAGGTCTAAATTTAGACTTGCAAACCATAAACTTATAAATATTATTTTAATTAAATATATTTTGCGTTTAAAATATACCATAACTCTCATCTTATATTTTTTTTCTCTACTTTTTTTCTTGTTCCTTATATTATACTCTCCAACTTTTTTCCTTTTTCCTTTTTACATATATCTTTTATATTAACGACCCATTACATATATATAATATTATATTCGTTAATTAATATTAAAAAAAATTAAGAGGAATGGAGTATAATTAATTGAGCCCATAATCTTGAGACTCAACACAGATACAGTTTAGTGATTACTAACTAATCTTATTGCAACAGCAAAATAAATTCAAACTGATTTCAATGTGAAACAAATACTACATCCATCCAACTATAAGTTTTCTACCTTCTTTTATTTTTCATTTCTTTTCATTTTTCACATATTATTTTTATAATTTATCTTTTATTTTATCATATACGGAATATCATTTTAATCATCTACTAAAAATAATCATCTAATCATCAAACGTTCCTTTTAACCTAATCATCAAACCAAATTTATATATAATAAAAAAAAATTTAATGTATAGCCGATTGATTACAAAACAAAAAATATAGTTTGTGAAATTCGAATATAACAATATAAAATCATAAAATTATTAAATTTAGTTATCCTAATATAATAGTTATATAAATGTAAATAATTTAGCGTCTTAAAATTTAATGTATTATAAAAACAATACAATTATAAAATATTCTAAAAAAATTTATAAAAGCAATACAATTATAAAATATTATAAAAAAAATTATAAAATCAATACAATTATAAAATATTATAAAAAAAATAACCGAGGCTCAGATCTGTAGAAAAAATTGGGCAAAGAGAAGCAACGCCGCCATGGCTGCGGTCACAGGTTGCATGTGTCCGGAAATCACAACGCCAAACCGCCCCGCCAAGATACGAGTTGGGTTTCTCAATGCCTGATCCATTAGCTCAGAAAAAAAGAAGAAAAATCATCACAGCCTCTCTTCTTCAGTCACTACAGCCACTAGATCCATATCTAATTCACCTAACTTAATCCCAAAGTAAACATAGCAAAATATATTGGGAAATTGTTGTATAGGTAACGTACACAGTATAAACAGCTGAAGGTATTTGATCGATGATATGCTAAGGGTTGTTTGTTTTAATGGTAAAGAAAGATCATCGGCAAACGGAGAGGGCAACCACCCTTCAGAAATCCAAGATCTCTCTGCCGCCTCAATTTTCTTTCTAAGCTAATGGATACTGGAAACTGAATTGGGATAGCGTATATATTAACCTAGGTAGGGGTATTGTTGTAATTAAAGTGCACAATTTAAATGATAATATTTTATATTAATTAAAACATTACGGTCAAGTTAATTGGAAATTAAAATTAATTATTTTTTATTTGAAAAATATCACTGAAGTTTACTTCTTTTTACATTTAGTCACACATATTTAATTGATCACTAAATTATTATTTTCTATTAAAATTGATCATTCATTTGTTTCTATTAATTTTGATGCTAACATCATTTTCCTTAATCTTAGTAAAAATGGAGGCTTGAGAAATAGGACTAATACACCCCTAAGCCTAGGAGGTGTTGGGCTTTGGCCCAATACTGGGGGCTTAGTGGCCCTTGGGCCAGATATTCCAGCCCATAAAGGAGAGGCTTAAGATCCGTTCTTGATAGATTAAACCTATCAAAAGAGTCCAAACAAGAATATAGGGCCAGTCTACTAAAAGACCAAGTTTTTTGGAATAATGGAAGTCTCCCTCTCTCCCACGAAAATGGCCAGGTATAAAAGTAGATTGGTTTTATTTTGTTGATTACGTTTTTAGAGATTAAACACACATCATTTTTTATCCAGAAGATTTACACGAAATATACACGGAATTCACAAGAAACATCCCAATATTTGCCAGAATTTCCTTAGAATTACAGGGAAATTCCTCTTTGATTCTCTTGAGAGCGATTCTGACTTGAGCTCGGAAATTCCACGCCGGAATCCCCTCTGGCGTGTTTTTGCAGGTCTTTAAGGATCTCGAAGAACAATAATTCGTGAAGACTGTTCGGGACAAAGGATGATTTGGGCTCGTAATCCTTATTATCCATACGGGACATTCGATATCCCTAAGCGTTATTTTTTGACGCAACACCCTATTTTAATTCCTAAACTCCAAACCACAATTTTTTTTCAATTTTTACTGTGTTTATTTTCAATTAATATTAATGGTGTGTGACTAAAAAATAAAATTGAGTGTGTAAATGAACTCTTGAATTCATTTTTTTATTTATAATTATTCGGGCATGATCATCTACTAACATTTGTCACTTTAATAATCACTTATTTTAATAATCTCTCCGTTCAATTTTATAATTCTCACTTTCCTTTTCGGGGGTGTCCAATTTTATTATTTGGAAATTCCAAAATTACTATTCACACTACTATATCTCCATTCTTCAATCATCACTTATTTACTCAAATTGTCATTGATTTTATTCATAAATAATCACTTTATCTTTTTTTTGAACAGTAATTTTTTTTGTTTATATCAGTAATTTCTTTTTTGTATTATAAACAAATAGCCACGGTATGTTCCCTGGTAGCCAAGGTTACAACTAGGGGGTAAGTGAGTCGAGCCTACTCGCGAGCTACTCGTGCTCGACTCGAAAAAAGATCGAAATCGACTCGAAGTTAATCGAGTCGAGTTTCGAGATACTCGAGTAGCTATTGAGTTCGAGTTCGATCTCATAAATACTCAGCTCGAAAGGCTCGCGAGCCTAATCGAGCTTGAACAATATTTACTATTTTACCATTAATATATAATTTATATTTATATACGAGTAATCGAGTCGAGCCGAGTCGAGCTCGAGTTTATTTTAGAAAAAAATATGTTTTAAAATTAATTTTAAAAATTATATAGGTAATCGAGTCGAGTCGAGCCGAGCTCGAGTTTATCGAGTTTCTTATCGAGTCGAGCTCGATATTCAAAATTTTAGGCTCGACCGAGTCGAGTCGAGTATCGAGCTTCGAGTATAACAATCGAGTCAAGTTTCGAGCTCAGCACTACTCGGCTCGACTCGGCTCATTTACACCCCTAGTTACAACTTTGCTCATAGGGTTTACATATAACAGTATTTCCTCCTAACTGAAGCCAACACCAATTCTACCGGATTCCACAACATATATCATACCTCAAATTTATCTACTTTATAAATAAATAAATTAATATTCATTAAAATTCGTGTCTAAAAAATGAAAAGAGTATGTAAATTACTTACTTAAAACACACTGAGTAACTTTTTAGCACAAAGTTTTAATGTACAAATTGCTTACTCAAAATTACATAACTTTTGAGCCTCTCACTTAACATATAATTTTGAGCAGTATTATTAAAGACAAAAATAAAGTAGTAAATTTTTTTTATTTTAAAAGTAATAATGATAAAGTAGTGACATTTAATATAATATTGAGATATTTTAAAAAGACAGTTCAAATGTTATTTTTTACTATTTTAAGGATGTGTGATTAAGTAAAAAATAAAAAAATGACAAAATAAATTATTAAATATAGACGTATAATACTAATCTGTAACTTAATTAACATTGTTAAAAAAATACACAATTGACTAATTTATATAGAACTTAGGCTAAATTATGATGTTCATTTGGTAATTTGAAAGCCACGAGACTAATGGTAAGGTATTTTTGGTAATTTAGATAAATGTTGATATAATAATTGTAATTTACATAGTTAATTTAAACAAAGTTCATGAGAAATAATTTACTCAAAATTGCAAGAGAAAGAAGAAAAAAATCGTTTTTGTTTTTTTTAATTATCGTGACTTGTTGAGAACGTATTTAAAAAAGAATAGGAATCAAGAGAAATTGGTTGGTTAAATCTGCGTTGGGGCTCAGATCGGTGAGAATATGAGGCAAAGGGAGACCGGCGAGGCCATGGCTGCGAAATCACCGGTTGCACGTGACGGTTCACGGCCGTCCGGGTCGCCCAGCCAAGATACGAGCCGGATACTCCGAATGCCCGACCCATTTAGCTCTAACAATGAAAAGTCGTCACTGCCCCTACAATCCGACCCGAATGAAACTGCATGTGTGTTTTAGATCACATCCGAACGGTGCAGCACATCGTCGGAAAAAAAAAGTACAGTATAATTGAAGAAAATGTAGTAGTATGATGATCATGATGATTGATGAATGGAATCAGACAGAGTTCTCGCAGTACATATAAAAATATATATATAATTGCAATTTTCCCTGTATGAAAAAAGGGTTGTTTCTTTATCTTAAATATTAATTCGTAGAAAGATCATCGGCCGACGGAGAGGGCAACCGCCCTTCAAGAAATCCGTCTCTCCGTTGGCCTCATTTTTTGAGCTAAAAAGGGCTGATTTTTTTATTTTTTTGATACGAGCTGAAATGGCTAATTTGATTTAATAGCGAAACAGGGTTTTGATATTTGAAGGTGAAGAAGGGTATATGTGGTATTTCAGGTGGCGAATTTCGAGAAAGTGGGGTTTCTCCTAGGGTACTGTGATGCCTCTTGCTTCTTTTTGTGTTAATTGAGATGGCAGGTGTTAGAAGTGACAAGTAAGTAATGTGTAAGATTATGTTTGATTTCAGCGATTAATTTAATGGATGTTTTCAAACTCTACCAACTGCTTTTTTAATCACTTTTTTTAAAGCTGATCTTTCACAGCTTTTACTTTTAAGAAGTGTTTTTAAGCTATTTATAGAATTTGCAAACACCCCCTTAGTGCCATACGATATAGATACTCCCTTCCCTTGGTTCCACAAAAATTATACGTCATCCGTCCCACTATAAGTTTTTCATTTTCCTTTCTTTTATGAATGTTCCGGAATAAGTTTCTCATTTCATTTTTTTTCCATTTTTGACATATAATTTTCTCTCTCCCAATCACATCACTTATACTTTATCTATTATTTTATTATACTTCATTTCATACTCATTTATTATTTTCTCTCTCACCATCATATTACTTGTATTATTTAATCATATTTTTTAATCAAAACAACCAAAAGAAAAGGAAAACTTATAGTGGGACGGGGACTTTGCCACCTCTTCTTTTGCCTTCGGAAAGTCGAGGAACTTCGATCCGTTAATCAGCGGAAGTGCGCCCGAGGGGAAGAGATCCCCTGTTGCCCAGAAAGGGAGAAGGAAGCGTTCCAGCACCAATTTAGGGAGTACTACCTCCATCCACTAGATGTAGGTAGTCCCATTATTGGGATGTGACACAAGTTAAAAAAAAATGTAGATAAAGTAAGCGTATTATAAGGTATTGTGGGGTTCATGGTGAATAAGATGATTGTTTGTGAATAAAGTTGATGACAAATTAAGTAATTATGTGATGGTTGAAAGATGATAGTTTCCATAAAGTGTATGAGACTACATTTGGTGAACAAAGAATATAAGACAAATGAGACTACATTTCGTGAACGGAGTGAATATAACAATGACACATGTAATAATTACTCTGCGTTCCGGAGAAAGCTCCCCATGAGATCCAGACATGGAGGTTAAGAAATACTAATATAATAAGTATATGTATGTGATTTAGAGATAGGAGAATATAATTAAACGTGAGAGGAAATAGTTAAAAAAAAAAAGAATAACTTTCACTAGTACGGAGGAAGTAATAAATTAAATTATGTCTTACTTTTTCTTTTTATTTTACTCTATTTCTCAATCACACTATATCTATTATTTATTCACTTTTCTTAATCCATGGGTCCAACTAACACAAAAACCTTATACACAGAGGAAGTAACTTTTTAAAATATAGACACATCAATAAAATTAATATAAAAATACCACGTAAGTATAAGTAATATAAACACGATAGTAAGCATCCTAAACTTTTTATTAGTATACAATGATGAATATGCATATGACTTCAGTTTATAAAATTCTTTAGAAGTATTAAAATAAGTTTTTAATCTACAAACACATCTTAAAAGTGTACTACTATATAAGTTAAAAAATATTTTGAACTTTAAAAATTTTTAGATGAATTTGTCAAAATTATTTTTGAACTTATAGATATAGTCTCGTAATTTTTTGCACAGTTTTTTTTTACTGTGACGTCCTAAAATAACTTGACACTTTTAGTATGTAAATACTTTATAAAATTAACAATTTCACAAAATCGTTTTATTTTTAAATTGTCACTCACTTTACACCTAATCAAATTCACTTTACACCCCCATCAAATCATCTAAAATACAACTTATCTATCTTACGTCATCAACCACTAAATTCTATTTTCTTAAAAAAACGTGTTGCAAATTATCTAGGAACAGAGAAAGTAATACATATTTTCGCCTAGTAGTAGTTAAATATATTATGCTACTAAAAAGTAAAAAGGTGTTGCTGTAAGATCAAAAAATAATCTAATACTACTTTAAAGCTAAAACTATGCTACAACAAAATTAAAGTATTGTTAATACAATATTAAAAAGTATACTACTGCGAGTAAAAAAAAAATATTCAGCTAATTTTATTTTATTTTTTGGTGAATTTATTAGAATTTAATTTTTTTTAGTGAATTTATCTAATATTTTTAACATGTAATATTAATATAACTTTGAAATATTTTAATCTTGTCTTAACAATATTTTGATTGCAGTCCCAATCCAGAGTTATGACGCACATTTAAAAAAAAAATTGTTTCCTCTCTTTGCGATTATTTTATAAGAAATAAAATGTTTGTAAAACAGCTACCCAAGTTCAATAGTAGTATTATCTCTTTCCATCAAAAAAAAAAATATATATTAATTTTTTTCATAAATAATCAATTATCAATATTAGTGAACCCAACACTAACAAATAATTTATACGTACATTTTTCTCAAATACAAATCAAAACAACGGTTGTAAACATAATTAATTGTACAGCGTTAAAATCAGATTATTAAGTAATTAAACAAAAACTGTCGTTGTAAAAATAATTAATTGTACTGCTTTAAAATCAGATTATTAAGTAATTAAACAAAAACTGTTGCAAATTATTGTTTTTCTGGATTCTACAGAATAATAAAATAAAATATTAAAAATAAAATAAAATCATGGTAGAGGCTCAGATCTGTAAGAAAAGGGGACAAGGAGAAGGCGACGCCGCCATGGCTGCAGATCGTCGGTCACATGTGATAGAAACACACAGCGGCCGGATCGCCGTGCCAAGATACGGGTCGGATCTCTCAATGTCCGATCCATTAGCTCAGACATTAAAACAACGAAATAAAATCTTCACAGCCTCATAATCTTATCGACGCCACAGCTTTCCAAACCCCGACAGCAGAAAGCTGCCGGAAATTTGAATCAAAATCCCAAATCCAAACACAACCTTATATTAATAAATCGGGGGAGTGCATCTAACAAAGATGGAGTAATATGATTAAAGGGCTGTTTGATTTGTAAAAAAAAATCATGGGCAAACGGAGAGGGGTAACCACCCTTGAAGAAATCCCATCTCTCCAGCGCCTCAATTTCTCTATGAGCTAATGGATAATGGAATTTTGGTCAAAGGAGGGTTATATAGTGACCAGTTACCCTTCTTGCCCATGGACAAATGGAGAAATTCCTATTCCAGAAAGGATTTTTTTGGGAGGTGGGGGGCATAGTGGTAATTGACGGCACAAGTTGTGATTTTTTATTTTTATTTTTATTTTTTGTAATTGGTAAAAAATATACTACTATTAACTTTTAAAAAATGATAAGAGAAAGAAGGAAATGAGAAAAACGAATGATCGGAATTGGTGGTTGCCATTTCCAGTAAGCAACAAATCTGCGAAAATCATATACGTAAATCTTTAAACCCTTTACTCTGCACAGAACAAACTGTCACCATTATTGATTTTCATTTTTGGATTTCTGGGTTTTATGAGTTTCGATCAATACTGAACAGTGAAGTTCAGAATTTGTTTATTTTATTTGTTCACATCGATCCAATCAAAGAGTAGGAATTACGATAAAAAGGGTTTCGTGATTTCGACGAAACCCAGTTTTTTTGGGTGAAATCTGCGTTATTGCCCGCATTGGAAATGGATCCCGCTCTTTCTCTCTCTTAAATTAGCTATTAAACTTGGTGTACGATAACTGAGCTGCGATCTGGTGATTATAACTACTCTATTGTATACAAAGCCTCATTCGATTGCGAGTTTTTTTTCTCACTCATGCTGTTGTTTGAAGCTGGCCCCTTCTCTAGGTAATAATCTCATCACTCTTCCATTGCTGCTAATCCACTTATTTTCTGAATTTTATTTCATTTGGATTAATTTAATCTGATATTGCAATGGGATGGGCTCTATTCCAAACTATTTCATTTGTGTCTATTTGATTTAGCTCTAATTCTGGCGTTGAATGTGCATTGCAGTTTGTAGGGTTGGGGTGGAGTTGGAGACTGAAATTTGGATTGGTTTTAATAATTTAGAATGAAATCCAAAATAAAATGGGCGGCACTTGCGGGATTAGTACTCTCATTTGCATCTATAATGCTGCACATGTTTCTTGCAAAGTCGAGTGCCAGCCTTGTTCAGTATAGTGCAGTCACAGCTTTTACTGAGGATTTAAATCACATTGACACTGCCGCTGGAAAGGTGAGAGAGAAGTTGTTAGATACTAGTGATTCTTTAGATCCAGAATGAGATTTATAAATTTGTATATTACATTAAATTCTGTAAGTCCTGTCAATGTGATAATTTTCTGTGGATACTGGTGAAGGGTTCTGGTAATAGGAGGTTGTGGGGAAACGTGAAGGCATTGGAGCCCTTGGAGCCGTATGCAAAATCGAGAACTACACCATATCCTGGTAATGTGCCTTAGTTGTTGTTGCAAGAGGGATTCAGAATGTTCTAGTTGTGGTGTTATGATACTAATTAATTTATAAATGATGAAACACGTCGTCAATTGTGTCCGCATGTTTTCCTTAGATTAAATGTATCAATTGTGCATTCCAACCGTGCTCTATGCTTTACTGTTCCATTTACTTATCATTCGTGAATTTTGCATACATGGTGCAATACATGCTTTGCTTATAGGGGCTATATTGCATTACTGTATCTTGAGGAACTTGTAATAATAGTCTTAAGAGAAAGAAGTAATTTCTGTTTGTGTACTAGTTGACTATGAGCTCTTGGGATAAAGAATTGAGGATATAACTAGTTGCAGACAAAATAGGCATATTATAATAATATATGAGTGAAAAGAAATTAATAGTTGGAGGCTCTGAACAATATTGGTATGCTGCTGGTGCATGGTTTTGTATGTTGGTTATCGAATACTTTCACCACATATTATTGCTAACATGAAGCCAAAGCCACGTGTAGACAGAAGTGGTATATTTGTTTTGGTTGTGACAATAGGACTTGTTCCAACTTTAGACTGGATTGAAACCGATTGCTAATGTATCTATATAAAAATGTTATCCTATACTTCATTTTTCTCTAAAAGTAAGATGCAGTTTCAGTTCTTCCACTTCATGTGGATTGTATTCACATTTGACTTCTTTAATTGTTATATTTTAATTTCAGGATATTGTCCGTGTCTCTTTTATATGCTATATTACCGATTTTTCTTCAATTGTATCAAACACTTCATGTCATCCATGCTTTAAAAAGAATGCAGTTACTATTCATAGACCACTTTCTTGTATAAGCTTGATGGGAAGAGATCACTTACTCAATACTTAAGTAGCTCAAATTCCAATATACAGAGTTGCAATGAATGCCAAATTGGAACTATTTCCAAACCATATGGTGGATTCAGGATTCTTCAATAAAGATTTATGCAATTTAGAATCTAGCTTATATAGTGATGCTAATGAAAGAGAAAGTATCCACTGTTAAAATTGCTGATTCTGAATTATAGTCTATTTGATGAGTATGATGACCTTATATCTGAATTTCCAACATTTGAGATTTACTGCCTTCTCTGTTTCAGTTCCAGAGGAGCAAAATAATGGTTTCATTTATGCTAAAATATATGGTGGATTTGAGAAGATTAGAGCCTCGGTATCCTCAATTTTCTCTTCTAAAAATTAGTACTTCTTTTCTTGCTTAATATGATTTCCTAACTGACTCTGTATTTTCTAGATCTGTGATCTGGTTGCGTTGGCGAGGCTTCTAAATGCCACCCTTGTTATACCAGAGATTCAACAAAGCCTTCAATCAAAAGGAATCAGGTTTCTGTTAATTTTGATGAGAAATAACAAATGACAAGTTACATCTCATTGACATTTCTAACTCCTATATTGCATTAAACACACTGCAGTTCCAAGTTCAATCGTTTTTCATATCTGTTCGATCAACAGCAATTCATTGCAGCTTTAGCAAGTGATGTGATCATTGTAAATACCCTACCATCAAATTTGAGGGAGGGCAGGAAACGGAATCAATTTCCAGTCATCAAACCCCCGAGTTCCTCATCTCCGAATTATTATCTGCATGAAATTTTACCTAAAATGAAGAAATCAAAGGCCATTGGCTTAATACTTGCAGATGGAGGATGCTTACAGGTATATATATGTTTATTCATTTTTATTCAGGAAACTCTTCTACTTATTTTGTAGGAATCATGTTTACTATCAGGACTGTGAAGTTCTCCATAATTTGTAGCAGAAGATTTTAACTTATGAAAAGAAACATTTGAAGTTGGTTTGTCAAAGTGTCTTGAGAAACCGTGGTTGTTTCTGCGATACTTGGATAAGCATGCCACTTTCATTTTAGAATGAACTGGTTTTTTTATGTTTTAAGTAGGAATTACGTATAGGATTATTGTCAGAAAAGCTTGCTACACAAAACTATCATGATTTGGAGACCTGATTATTTCTGGTTGGCATAGCTTTTATCTTCTAATTTTCCACTATGATTGATTGCTTTTCTCCGTTTTCCTGCCAGTCTATCCTTCCCTCAAGCTTGATTGAGTACCAAAGGCTCAGATGCCGAGTTGCATTTCATGCATTACGTTTCCGTGCAGAAATTATGGAAGTTGCGCATCAAATGATAGCAAGGTGACTTTCTGATTGGTTTTGGTATTTGTTGTTTCGATTCTTGATGTTAACTTGGGATATATGAGTAAGGGTTTTCTTAACATAAAAACCACGGATGAATATGTTTTCTTGAATTTTATCTCACGAGTAATTATGTGCTAAACTTATTATATGTGCATTAAGCTGTTGTAATTGCATCATTCATCAGAATTTTCGTTAATAGTATGAGAACTCATCACTCATGATCATCATATATAACGAGTTGATATTTGTCTGACCAGATTTTTCAGTAGAGTAGCCGTTGGGTTCGGCCTAAATAAGGATTTCTATGATTAAGTTCTATTTTTGATATTACCTGTATTACACTAAGTCATGATTTCTTACTTCAAGTTTGAAACAACATAGATAATCTTATGAAAATGCTAAACAATGACCTTACTGTATGCTTTTTAAATGTGGACATGATTTTGTCTTTGTCCTTACATTTTATTTCCATTCTACAGGCTACGAGGTTCTGGTCAACCTTATCTTGCTTATCACCCAGGGCTACAGAGGGAAACCCTAGCATATCATGGTTGTGCTGAACTTTTTCAGGTAATTAATGCATCTTAATTGTCACTGCCATGCTCCTTTGTTTTTATTTCTGATGTTCAATTGATTAAAATGGAGGTCAGTAAAGAGAGGATTATTTATATATTTTTTTTGTGTGCGTCTCCAAGCAGGTCTTGTAACATTAATCAAGCTATTACTTATACTCCATTGTGTTGTGTCTAGTGCTGATATTAATATGGTTTTCCTGGATTTGTTAATTGAGAATACTAGTTGACCATCCACATTGAAAATGTGTATATGGTTGGTGTTCTTTACTCAATTCACCCGTGTTCTTTAAAGCATGATATATTGATATATCAGGAAAAATTCATGATGTGATAATCCTTTAGCAAGGCTCTTTTGGTCTTAGGCGGGGTAAATCTTTTAATTAATATATACAGATAGTATCATATTAAGGAAATTAATAGTCTCATTTATGTATTCCTAATATATGATAGAGAGAGGGAGAGAGCCCCCCCCTCCTCTCCCAATCATTCTGGAGGGATTGTTATTGGAGAATGTGTATATTTGTTTAGATTGGAAAATAAGGTGATATATCTTTGGAAGACATGTCAGTATTTATGTTGCTGTTATTGGAAATATTTCTCGGTTTCAGATGTCTATTGAATAGTTTAAGGTAGCTCACCTCTTCCTCTTCTTCTGTTGTTTAATTACATTATTCTTCTGTTGTTTAATTACATTATTCTTCTGTTGTGTAAAGACAAACAGTCTTGGAAAATTTATCAATCATATGCTGACTCTCTATGACTCTCTGAATTGACCCTGTATGAGTAGGATGTACACACGGAACTCATACAGTACCGTCGAGCACAGATGATCAAACTAGGAATAATAAAAAAAGAACGGCTAAGTGTAGATTCATATGCTCGAAAAGGAAATGGTTCGTGCCCACTAATGCCGGAAGAGGTATTTTTCTTTTCATGTTAGGATTTACTAACCCCCTTTCCTATTCTTATCAGAGGCTCGAAGTGCAGGTATTTTTGTTTTATCTTAGGAACTTTAGTTGAAGATTCAGTGATTTTTTGCATGTTATTTCATGCTTTGAACCTGTCCTTTCATGTTGGTTAGTTCAATTAATTATACTTTTCTGCGTCCATATATTATTTGTGTCACCCATGGATTGGATGTTTTAACTTTGTATTTGTGGTGTGATATTTATATTTTAAAACTTCCATTTCCAACTCCTCTTGCCAAAGTTGTTACCAAATCATTTATCGATGGAAAGGGGAAAATGGAGAAAAAATGAGTTAAAAACTGTAGCAAATTTTGTGAAATTAGAAGGGCTGTGATTTATATAGCATTTTCTTGTAATGTATTCATTCCTTGTTGAATCAAGACCTTAGTTATCTCATAAAATTTGTAGGTTGGACTTCTTCTTCGAGCTATGGGCTACCCTCCTAAAACAAGAATATTCTTGGCAGGTTCTGAAACCTTTGGTGGTCAAAGGGTTCTGATTCCTTTACGTGCCATGTTCCCCAACTCAGTGGATCGTACTTCTTTGTGCAGCAAACAAGAGCTCTCCAATGTAATTGGCCAAGAAACCGAGATTCCTCCTGATTTGTTTGAATATCCACCGTCAAAGAGTGCAAAACAATTAAAAGAAGAATGGGACAAGGCGGGCCCTCGGCCCCGGCCCCTTCCTCCACCCCCGGGTCGACCCATTTATAGACATGAAAAAGAAGGGTGGTATGGATGGATTCAAGAAAAAGATTCAGAACCTGATCTTTCCCCAAATGATTTAAGGGAGCAAGCTCATCGTTTGCTTTGGGATGCTCTTGATTATATTGTTTCTGTTGAAGCTGATGCATTCTTTCCTGGTTTTGATAATGATGGTAGCCGATGGCCAGATTTTTCCAGCTTAGTAATGGGACATCGGCTGTTCAAAAGGGCTGCGAGTAGAACATATAGACCTGACAGGTAAAGTATGGAGTTCCAATACTGCAATTTCATTGTTTTTGCAAAGCCAATGTTATTCCCCTATAGTTTTAGGTGTTTTAAGTACTCCTTCGTTCCTAATTATCTGTCTGATTTTATCTAAAATGGTGTTCCTAATTATTTGTCACTTTACTAATGTCTTAACAAAAAATTCTTTTTTTCCCCACCAATACCCCAAATAAATACTAACCACCTTCTTGTAAATTTTAAGCTCTTCAATTAGTAATAAATAAGGGTATGATAGTCTTTCGATTATCTTAATTAGTGTGTGAATGGATATAATCAGACAGATATTAGGAACGGAGGAAGTATTATAGTTTGTAATTATCTTTAAAATAGTTACATAAAACAACTTCTAAAGTTTACCATACTTGCAAAAAAGTCCAGCCGTAACAGATAACACCCTTTTTACATTTGTTTCTTTCGCAAATTGCACCGTTTTTGTTGTGATTTCAGTAGCATAATAGGTGTTTCTTTAGATAGACCAGACCTCAAGTAGTTTTTTGTAATTTGGCCTATGCTTGCTGTAATCTTGTTTAGTCAAAAGCTTTCCTCCGATAATTTTTCCATTTTGATATGCAGGAAATATCTTGTTAAACTCTTCAATAGTACGAGCGATCATCTTTACCATCCTCCACGCAATTGGACTCTTGCTGTAAGAGAACACCTTAACAGAAGCACAGCAGAAGACGGCATTCTGCAAGCAATTAATCATGCGAAGCCAAAGTCATTTCTCTCTCACCCCCTTCCGGAATGTTCATGTACAACACTCGAGGCTGCAGATCTAACTCGTTTACAGAAAAACAGTAAATTTCAAACGCTGTATCAAGGACAGGAAAAGTGCCCTCAAGATTTTGAACATCCTCAAACAGTCGTGTTACAAGAAACAAATGCTGATGATAATGAAACACAAGAAGAAGACATTGATATAGATGTGATGGAATCGGACGAAAATAGCCAAGCTGAGTCTATCCCGTCTGTAGATCAGGATGAGGAAATGGACCCTGATGATTAACATATATGTACAGATAGATAAAGGCTGATTTTCCTGAGTGATGTGTGGCCATCAATGCTTAATGGATGGATGTTGAACATGGCTTATAGAGGCAGAGACAGCAGTACATGCGTAATGAACAGGTGCGTTGCGAATATAGTAGGGTTTGGTTTACTGGGATTACACAAGTTCATCAAAATAGTTTTAGTTGATTACAAATGCGATCAAGGATAAGTTGAAACCATCTCAGATATTTCTGCTTTTGAAGAATAGAGGGATGATGATACTGTGCACAGTTTTTTCTAGTTTCCACACACAGTTCACAGCAGTATAGATTTTGATTTTTCTTAAAATTGATTTTTTGGATCAGCTGATTTCAATATATTTGTTTAAATGAATCCCTCTCTCTATATATCTCTTACATACAATGATGCAATTACCAAACCTAGTTCAGAAAGTTTTTTCTGGAGTGGTCTTCCTTCTTCTCTCTTCAGCAGTTAGCACTACTTTGCCGTCAGCAGTCAGCACCAAAATTTCAACAGTTTGCACTAAAATGGAATATTATAGTATAAGATTATTCCTTATTAATGATTTTATTTATTTATGCAATAATATTCTATAATTATAATACATTTGTAAACTTATTTTTTGGATATAAATTTAATAAAATATTAATGTTTTCTTTTATTATTTTTATTTGTGTAGTGTTTGTATCGTTTTATTATTTTATTTTATGTCATCTTTTCAATTTATGTGTAGTATTTTAATTCATAGTATACTATTTTTAAATTACTTTATTTTAAAAAAATTAACTACAATGCTAATTTATTTTAATTGAGATACAAAAAAAGTCGAATTGCCTAAGTCACATGAAACTATAAAAAACTGAGAGAATTATAATTCACATTTACCTACAAAATACAAAGCTAAATTAAATAATTTTTTTTTAAAAAAGGTAGCGTTAGATTAGGGTTGTAAATGAGCCGAGCCGAATGTGACGTAGTTCAAGCTTGTTTGAAATATTATCGAACTTTGAAATTATTGTTTGAGCTTGCTTGATAATTAAACGAGCCGAGCTCGAACGAGCTTTTTGCGAGTCGAGCTTGAGTAGTTTGACATTTCTACACTAAATTTATATTTTTTTTTACTTATCAAGCTCGAGCCGAGCTTTAGGCCGTATTGAATATAAATATATGTTCAAACTTGTTTGATATCTATGTCAAACCGAACTCAAACGAGCTTTAATCGAACGATCTCAAATCGAATATCGAATAACTTAATTTGATTATCAGTCCTACGTGACATATTGGTATTCCACATTTTCCTAAAATTGTGCAAAACAGAGGAAGTCCTCCAGTACAGGGGCAATTTCATTTTACCCCCTCAATTCAGGGGCCAAAAAATCAGAATTCATGGCTTTGTACAAGAATTGTTTTCTCAATACTAATTATACCTCCAGACAAGAGTAAAAAGCAGCATCCACCATCAATTCAAAAATGCATGCTGACTGAAAATAACAATGCTTATGATGGAATCAATAAAATAAATTTGTGTCGGTTGATTTGAGTAAAAACTAAGGCTCCATTTGAATGGAGGGATTTGATCTATGAATTTCAAATCCACCATCCAAATCCACTCCATTTGTTTGGGTTAAAAGATAAATGAATGGATTTCAAATATTTTAACTTAGTTAAGATTGAGAGGATTTTAAATCCTCACTAAAACCATGTCATTTGAAATCCATCTATTTTTAAATCCTTTCATTTGAAATACCTCCTTAAATCAAATCCCTATATCCAAAACACACATAATACAAGAGTTGAATATCAATTAAGAGCTAATCTTAAACCTGGATCTGGAACAAAAGTGTAGCTATTCTACAAACAAGGGAAAAGGAAACATCAGTCCTTTCCTGTCTGCATTTGGGAAAGCAACAATTTCTCAACATTAATATAGTTGTTTCAAGCCTATTTATTAACCAAATAAAAATTACACTAATTGATTCAAGGCTTACATATCCTAAATTCAAAGGATCCGTATCCAAGAATACAAACCATCATGTTCTATTAATTCCAAAATTAACATCGCCAAAAATGTGGCTATCCAGAAGAAACAAAAACCAAAAATTAAACTTCAACTCCTCCCAGCTAAATTAAATCACCTCTTCAGCAATTTCACCAGTCTCCCCTACGTGCAACTCCTTGACAGCACTAATAAGAGCCCTTGTTCTAGGATTGAGAAGCACCCCATTCTCTCTCATCTCCATCTCCAACTTCTCAGCAGTTTCCCAATCTAAAGCCTTGAAGCAAAGCGATTTGATCAGTTTATTATACTCATCGTGATTAGGTTGAATTCCGTGCTGCCTCATCTCACCCAACAAGTTCACAGCCTTGTCGTATTGTTCAAGCTTGCAGAATCCACGAATGAGTGAGTGATATGCAACTGGGGTCAGTTTCGAATGCTTCTGTTTAGCCTCTTCGTATATTTTGCATGCTTCCACCATATCTTCACCCTTCACATAACCACTCATAATCACAGTGTAGGCATATACACCGGGTTTTAATCCTCTGCTCTCCATCAGGTTCTTCATATTCAGAGCCTCCTCCATATCCCCGGTTTTAGTAAGCCCGTTGATCACAAAGTTGAATACAGCATTTCCAGGAGGAGGGCCCGAATCAATCATCTCAAGCAGCAGCTTTTTCGCCCTCTCAACATCCTCGATCCAACACAACTTTGCAATGACACTTAAAAAAGGCATACTTGCACGTTTCCGATCTGCTGCTGAGTAATCATTCAACATCTCTAAAGCTAAAGAAACAGTTTCTCTTTCAAACTCCTTATTGATTTCCTTGCCATCGGACTTGGTTTTCTCAATTTTAGAAAGAGAGCAAACCAATAAGTTGATAGATGACTGAGAAAGATTCATTTTCTTATCCTTTGCATAGAGATAAATCAAATGTGCATCTTTTTCCATGCCTACTTTGCATAAGTGAGTTATTATCTTTCCCACTTTCTCAGCACCAGGCAACAGATCTGCACTAATCATTTTCTCACAAACCAACTGAGCCCAATTATTGAAGGATCGCCTGCAAACAGCTTCGATGGTCAAATAATATGTATCAGCGTTAGATACACATCCAAACTCTTCAAACTTACTGAACACATCAAATGCTGCCTTAGCCTTCCCTAAAATCGAAAACTTAGCTATTAATTCATTCAAGCTCTCTGTGCTCACCAACCCCTGTTCCTTCTTCCCCACCTCATTTATCAAATCCCACAATCCATAAACCTCTCTCTTCCTTTTTTGTGCACATATCACCTTAACAAACGAATCAAGCACTCGTGCAGTCAACTTGAACTCGTGATTCTTCAAAGCCCACTTGAAGAAACTCATCAAATTCTCTGCTGGAACACATGGGGTTTCAAGAACCTTCAACACGAGCTCTTCTTCCAAAACCAAACCCATTCCTTCAAAATGAGTTTCGATAGATCCATCTACGATACCACTGCTTTGCATCAAAGATAGCAATCTCTCGACTGCCTCCAGATCATTCGTCTTTACTTCTCCTACACTCTCCTCTACAGAATCAACAATTTCATCCAAAGCAACAGAATCCAAAGGAACGGAATCGTCAAAAAATTCACCAAAACCCTGAACCCCTCCTATACTATCTGAAGCATCATTAAATATAACATCCTCGTTTTCAAATTCAGACTTTGTATTTCCACCGTGAACATTCATTCCACTAAAATCAAAACCATCAGCGGTTTCTTTAACCACTGAAGTGAGATTTTCAGAGGGCAGGTCCTCATGATTCTCAGCTGAGTTTGATGAGAAAAATCTCGAATTTTGGTGAAAATAGGATATGCGGGAGCAATGATAAAATCGAGATGCAGATTCAGTAGATGATATTGGTCGGATCAGTACCTGAATATTGACAGGAAGACGCAACTCCGGGGCCGCCGTACGTCGGTAGAGCAGAGCTCTTCTTGCTAATGGCCTCCACATTGTATCTCTGCAAGTTGGGCGAAATGGTAGCCGTAAACCCTAATGCAGCAAAGGGGGAGGGAGGGCTTATTACTATTGAAAAAATAATTAATTTTGTGAAAAAAATGTTTGGAGAATTAAAGCCTGATTATTTACTATATAATTAATTTTGTGAAAAAAATGTTTGGAGAATTAAAGCCTGATTATTTACTATAGTTCTGTAGTAGTAATTTGGTTTCAATTTCACCGTACAAATTAAAATTCGTTTTTTAGTTAGTTTTCGTAAAGTTTGTTGATTGTATAAAATTAATATTATATCACTTAGGGCTGTTATTCGAGCCGAGCCGAGTATTTGAGGTTCGAGCTCGGCTCGGCTCGATAATATTGACGAGCTAAGAAATGAGCTCGGCTCGACTCGCTAAAGGGTCTAATGAGCCTATCAAACCGAGCCTAACGAGCCTAATGGAATTTAAAGAAAAAAAATTAGATATCGAGCCTAACAAATCGAGCTCGAGCCGGCTCGTTAGTAAATCGAGTATCTAATGAGCTCGAGCTCGACTCATTTAGCGAACGAGCCGAGCCGAACTCGAGCCTTATCGAGCCAAGCCGAGCCGAGCTCACGAGCGGCTCGGTTCGTGTAACAACCCTAATCACTTGTAATGTGATATTATTACATTTATAAATTAATGTTATAATATTTTGGGTTAATTGCAAATTAAATCACCACCTTTCTTTGAATTGCAATTTAATCTAAACTTTTGAATAATTGCAAAAAAAATCATCACATTTAAATATTGTTGCAATTTAAACTTCTTAATAGTCTCATTTGTGCCCAAATCTAACGTGGCTAACTGATGTGACACCTCCTTAATGAAACAACATTGTTTTTTATTTCGATTTAATCTCAAAACGTCAACTTTGAGCATAAATGAAATTGTCTAGAAGTCTAAATTGTAACAATATTTAAAGGTGGTGATTTTTTTTGCAATTATTCAAAAGTTTAGATTAAATTGCAATCCAAAAAAAGGTGGTGATTTAATTTACAATTAACCCTAATATTTTTATACAATTCGGTGTGTATATGTGATTGATGCACACAAAATTGTCCAGTGCAAGAAGATGACACGTGGAATTAAAATAGTTATAATGTCCTTTAATTTTGACAAGGTAGTAATATTATGAATGAGGGTTAATTGCAAAATACATTTTATTCATATGCAATCTAATTTATTTTTTTCAATAATTGCAAATAAATCATCAACTTTATATATTGTTGTAAATTAGACCTAGATCATATTTAAAGAATAATGTTGTTTCATTAAAAATGTGTCATGTCAGCAAAAAGTTTAAATTACGTTAAATTTTGGCGGCACAAATGAATTTGTCAAAATGTATAATTTACAACATTATGTAAAATTGGTGATTTAACTACAATTATTAAAAAATTTAGATTAGATTGAAAATGAATGAAACGAGTTATTTAATTTGATATTAATCCTATTAAGTATGTTTAAATGTTCTTTTTTTTCCATTTTGTATATGGGCTGAAACAAACTTGGATGTCCAGACCCACCTCGGAACAAGATCATTTGGATTTGGGCTTAAAGCCTACTAGCGAGAAGGTCATGAAAGCCGAGTATGCACAATAAACTTGCTCATTTCTCCCATTATTTTGGGTTAAGGAGTGGTGGATTAAGTTTGAATAAGATAGATAACATGCACACTAGAGCTGACCAAGTCTTCAAGTGTAAGTTACATCCAGTTTCGAGATAAGTGGGACACGAGTCACTTGGAAGGAGTCTGAGCCGGAGTCAGCTTCGAGATTTATGGAATAAGTTAGACGAGGTTTAAGTCAGGTCTAGAAAATTGGAGAGATGTGATTTCCTCCCCCAAGTACATTTTATCACCATTATCACTAACACATTCTATCATTTTGAGACACTAACACACACATACACACTACGGTTCTGCTAAGAGACATTAGCCATCGAAAAACACCATTTCCATACATACGTCTTGAGCATGACATTCTAAGGAAACGTTTTCATTATGGATTGAATTTTCTACGAAATCCTCGAGATAGTGATTCTCTGACTCGAGCGTCAGAGATTTTCATGACGTGCTTTGCATGTACTTGAGTAAAATCCAGGTTTGTGGCAACTTTGGACTATATCGTTTTGTGCCATTTTATCACTGGTCGATCGAGGCTAATTTAGTCATTTTGTTGTGTGTTTGTTTTGAACGCATCAATATATATATGCAAAAATGATACTCCACCTGTTTCATAATAACTTTCACACCCTTAAAATTAAAAATCTTTTATAAACTTCACCCTTCTAATATTCTCAATTTTAAACAAAATGTCATTACTTTTGATTCAAATATACACATAAGTCAACTATTTTCTTACTTTATACATAAAAATTTACTCCTACATAATTACCCTACAAAACTTTACTTATTATTACACTTTTTTAATTTGCGTGTCTATTTATATATGAAAATTATTTTTGGATGGAGAAAGTATGATATTAATTTATAAAACTAATAATGTTAGTGAATGAATGTTATGATATGAATCTATATATATATATATATATATATATATATATATATATATATATTGCAAACTTCTTTTGTGCCACATGTCACAACCACACCTCATCTATCTCAACCTCTCTCCTCTAAATCCTTTCTTTTCAAAAATCCTCCACCCTTATTCATTTCCATTTTCTTGCTTTAACCATCTAAATGTTTAATCTTAACCGTTGAATCTCCTATATAATAGTAGCTTCTCTCTTTCATTTTTCTCAATTCACTCTCACTCCTCAAACATTCATCAATCCCATTTTTTTAAGTGGTAGATGAATGTATACTGTATTATCTGAATTCTTTTGTAATATAAAAAAGATTCAACGAAAATTTGAGAAGGATTGTTAACGTCTCACGAGAGGATGTATTATTTGAATTCTTTTGTAATATAACAAAAGATTCAACGAAAATTTGAGTAGGATTGTTAACGTCTCACGAGAGGGGGTTTTGATTGGATGGGAATGAATGAAAAAAAATGCTAAAGCATCTCATATTCGATCTGGATTTTTATTTCTTCCCATAATTTTTGTTACTTTATACTACGACATATGCGAAATCAAACATTCAGATTTGTAATATTCATGTGAAATCAAACCTTCATGTTTATTGTTTAAGTTCTGCAAATCAAACATTCATGTAAAATTCATCTATTTTTAAAGTATGTAACATTCTCCAACCTATTTTCTTTTTATATATTTTCTTTTTATGTTGCATATCTGTAATTGAACATATATTCCTGCTTATTTATAAGTTGTACAACGAAACATTCAAAAAATTATCACAACATACACAGAATCCAATATTACTTTTTTTTTTTAGTGTTCTATTGATTTAACTCTCTCCCACCTAAATTGGCATCGTCATGTAATCCCAATGCGTTAACGGTTAAACACTTGATAAATTATAAACAATTTAAACACATGTCAAATTTTAAGTATACCAATTCACACATTTAGTAGTAACAATAAATGTTAAAACTATTTATAAGGGATTGCATATTTTATCTATTAAATATGCATAATTATATACAAATTCATTGATAATGGTAATAATATGGGTATTACATGAATGTATTATTAATTGTTTGACTACCATTAAAAGGATCCACCTTAATTCATTGACGTTTTTATCGTTATGGAAAATCGAAGTTAAAGGATCCACATTAACTTTCATATGCATAATATTTTATACACAATTTGGTTATTGAATTTTCTGAAATTAAGGAAACTGGATTTCTCTTTATTTTTTTTATACTTAAATAATTTTAAATAATGAAAATCGAATTTGTGAATTAAAGTCAAATTTATGTTATATTATGAAACCGTCAATAAATTTATAGTTTTTCTTTTTTAAAATTTTGTAACGTATTTTTAAAATTAGTAAATCCCTAATCCATGCTAATTAAGTTTATAACTATTAATTGTTTGGCTACAATTAAAGGGATCCATCTAATTTTTTAAAGCTAGTTTCTATTGGTTATAGAAAATCGAAATTAAATGATTCACATTAACTTCATATGCTAGAATATATTATACATATTATTATACATATTTTTTTCTAATTAACTATACAACTATATATTGAAGTCAATTTTTAAATTGTTCCCATTTTTTATTTAACTTTTTAATTGATTTTTTGAAAGTAACAGTTTTAGGGAATATAAATTAAACATAGACATTTATTTCATAACTGTATAATTAAAGTCTATCAAAAATTATTTCCCATAATTCAATAAATTACATACTCTATGAAAATTTAGATTATTTATATTTGAAATTACATCATTAATACCCAAATATTAAAGAAAAAACAATTAAAAATATGTTTATTGCTACTTATTAGTCAAAGTTTCATTAAATCCATTTTAAGATAAATTAAAAAAATTTAAACACTATGAAAATAATACATAAATTCTATAAAAACATTTATTATGTAGAATTAAATTGAAGTCAAATATACATAAACGGTTTAAAATAAAATATTATTTGGTTAATATTAATTTAATTTATTTTATTTAACATTTTGTTTTTTATTAAATTAAAATATAAGTATTATTTAATGGAGACCTTAAAATATTTATTAAGTTTTCCAATTTTAATTTAATTTACCTTCAATAATGTTAAGATTCCTATAATTTAATTGTGAAATTAAATGAATCATGAAATTTTAATTGGAAATAATTAATGTAGCCAATATTATGCCACCAAATTTTATATTAATTAAATGAGTAATAAATATTTATCACAATTTATGTTATCTACCCTATATGAAATATAAGATTTTTTTGACACAATTTATGTTAATTAATAAATTGTGGTTGAGAATAGAAGTTCGTTTGTCATTGAGAAATATGTCATGATTCGTGACACTGCTTTTTTTTACATCAATGCCAATAATAGATTAATTTAGTTTCATTTTACGTTAAATAATAATGAGTGATACTTGAGTTAAATTGGTTATACCATTGAAATTGGACTTCAATAAATTTGGTTAAGTGTTGATTCAAAGATTAAATTGAATATTAAAATCCAAATGTATCTATACACTTATGATAAAATGAATTTGGGGTTGAATAAAATGAATTCAAGAATGAAATGACATGAAAATGATCATTTTTAGGATGGGTATACAATGAGAATGAAATATAGTGTTATATACATTTATTTTAAATTATTATTATCGAGTGTTTTTAAAAATATATGAGTATTATTATTTTAAATTAATATTATTATTGTTAAAAATGTAATATTTTTATTATTATATAATAATTTAATAATTATTATTGGTGGTAGAGTTATTATTATTATTTATAATAAATGTATATTTTAAAAGAAAATAATATTTTTATTTTTAAATAAAAATATTATAATTATGTTTAATATTAATCATATATCTTCAAAAAAATGATCAAGATCGTTAATTTTTTTCTAGGGTAAAATTAGAGTATTTTAAGTAAAGTTGTTTTCTTATATTAACCATTTTTCTTTTTGTAATACTTAATAATTGTGGAAGACGTCAAATGATTATCTGAATTTATTTATTTTTCAACAGCCATAATTCTTAATGTCACAGTGGCATAGCTCTTTTTCTATTATCTGAAGGACATATTGCACATTCAAAAGTTTATATTGCGACACCAAGTCATCGACCTACAACACATACTCCATTCGTCCTAAGGGAATTTTCACCGTTGGGATTGCACGTATTTTAAGAAATGTGTAAAAAAAATGTAATGAGTGATGTTTAAATTTTATAAAACTTTCATGAATAAAAGTAAAGAAAAATGTAGATTGAATGTGAAAAAATAATGACATGTGGATAAATATGTAGTATATATTTTGAGGGTGAAGGTTATGACAATGCTTCCTTTTTTTTGTAGTATACACATTGGTATAAGATATCAAAATATGACAATTTTACAAATTTTTGTGGGACGGAGGGAGCCTAATAGTACTCATTTATCAAAACCTATACTAAAGACAAAACTGATAATGGTACGAGGTGCTGACGTATAACATATTTTGATCAAAGTCTAAAAGACATAGTTAGAAGTCTTGATGGGTGGATGTCTGATTTGTGTTGTGGAGGAAAGACAGTCGATCTTGGTGGAGATATTCAACACATTCTACCTGTTATACCGAAGGGTTCTAGATAAGTTATAGTTCACTATACCATTACGTCCTTCTATTTATGGAAACATTGCAAGGTACTAAAATTAACGAGAAACATTATGTTGCAGACTAGAAATTTTAATGATAACAACACTTTCGACGAGGTAGTTGAATTTTAAAAGTTGGAGATGGTGATTTTGGAGATAGCCCTTAGAATTTTGCTGAGAATGATATTCTTAGGAAGAATTTAAATTTTGAATGTACGTAATCCAGTAATGAGTATAGTTGACAATATTTATCCTTATGTATTTAATAATTTTTGTACAAATAAGTATTTTGAGGATAGGTCAATGTTCTCTATTCTATTATGGAGTATTATTTTTTTATACATGTAATCTATATTGCTACAACATTTCATTTTTTATTTTTCAATAGAATAATAAATTTACAAAACTATACATATTCCAAAAAATATTTTTTAATTAATAAATTAAAATTAAAATATATTTTAAATTTATTTCAATCCCGCATAAAATGCGGGTCTTACACTAGTTTATTAATATTAGTATGAATTCAGTATCGGTGAACATCTTAATTGTATAAGTTCAGTTTTGATTGATGAAAAGTTTCATAAAAAAGAACCCTACTAACTTGGGTTATTTGAATATTGAAAGGTCATTTGCATTTGACAAATTATTTATGTGTATATTCATGCATCTGTGTATATTACCTTTTATTAGGAGATTTGGTTTTATTTCTACTATCAATTTGTAATGTAATTCAAACTTAACAGTCCATCCTTTAAAAAATGTGCAGATTATTTTCCTAAATTACACTTAAATAATACTGAGATCATAAATTTATGAAAATATCTATACAAATATTTTCATTCATGTTTATGTGTTATAATGTTATAAATTAACGATAATGAAAAGGAGTAACAGTATATATATTTTTAATTTTAATTAAAAATACTTAGTAATTTTTAAGCGCTCGCTAAGCACCCTCTTAATCCCTTTCTACCAATTGCAGCACCCTTGAAGGCTGCAACCGTTGCTGCGTTACGACGCATCGTGAAAAAAAGGCAAAAAAAGCAAAAATCCCCGTTTCCCCCCTTCTTTCTCTTTGATCAACTCCACTCTAGGGTTTTGTGTTTGCCCCAAATCTCCCCCCTTTCTGGAAATCCCAAAACCTAATTTGGCGAATTCGTTTCAGAACACAGTTTAATGGAAGAAGGCGGTGACAGTGGTGGAACCGAACCGGGTAACGGGGCCAAACCAATGTCCACATGCGAATCATTCGGAGACCGTATTCGGTTCCATGTGGAACTCCGGCCGGGAGAAACAACGATCGTTTCGTGGAAGAAGCTTCTCAAAGAGTCAACTTCGAGTAAGCCCAATGGGCCTGGTCCATCTTCGCTAGCCCAACAACAGGTAGTTTCTCAGCCTCCGCCGCCTGCATTGGCGCCTCCGAACCAAACCGATGAGAATGAGGCCAAGGATTCCCAAGCTCAGGCTGGGACAAGCCGTTTGAGCAACGTGATTGAGAAAATCGAGCGAATGTATGCGGTATGTTTGCGTCCGATTTTTGAATTTAATCTCAGTTCATCGTTTGGGCATTGTTTATTTTAGCGAATGTGCTATTTTGGAAGAAACCGTATATGTTAATCTTTGAAGATAATAGTTTTCCTGACATATAGTACTTCGGTTTAGCCAATGTGCTATTTTGGAAGAATCCGCATGCGTTAATCTTTGAAGATAGAGTTGCGGTTGCACGTTTAATGTTTATGTAGTTTAGTCACGACAGTCAATGAAATTGTATTATTGTTTGATAATTAAGATTGTTTTGAGCTAGTATGGAAACTCTGGTTTCAGAAATTATAGTCCTTGTTAACTGTTCTTTTTTGTGTGTTTTTGCTACGTAATTTAGTATATCACTGTGGAATCGGATTAACTTATTCAGAACCTTTCTTCTGTTCATATTTCACAGACTTCTGTAACTACACTGCAAAGAGAGGCTTGCATTAGCAAATTAAATGTTTGTGGTGCATTGGAATAATAATTGTAGACCTTGATTGATGGCATGATTATGATTCTATTTTCACTCATGCTAGTTTATTTTTGTGTGAAATTGCCAGGGCGATGGCAGTAGT
Source organism: Galeopsis tetrahit (assembly GCA_963675135.1). Lineage (NCBI taxonomy): Eukaryota > Viridiplantae > Streptophyta > Magnoliopsida > Lamiales > Lamiaceae > Galeopsis > Galeopsis tetrahit. The sequence continues at coordinate 53,408,260 of OY776131.1, read as the reverse complement.
GAGGATGAAGATGTTTTTCTTGATGATGTGCCTGATGATGATGAATATGACACTGAGGATTCTTTCATCGATGATGCTGAGTTGGTGGGTGCTGCACTTCCATCAATTAGCTGGAGCTGTCCTACCTTTCTTTTTTCCTCTCCACTCAATACTATGCAATATGCATAATATTGCAAGGGTAGTTATTAATTAGTTTGACATCTTTGCAGGATGATTATTTCCAGGTTGATAACTCATTAATAAAGCATGACGGATTTTTCATAAATCGTGGGAAGTTGGAGCGCGTGTAAGTTTTCTTTAGATTTTTCTTTGATCTTTTTTTATCAATTAAATAATACCGTAGTTAAATTGTGTGCTAGTATGGTTTCTCGCACTTGATTGATTTCATTTTGGTATGATTGGATACATGGATACTTAGCAAGATTAATCCATTATCTTTCTTGGAAACTATTTATGCATGAACATAGAATCCATAATAACGCCAATTACAAGGCTTTCACATGCCCTGAATTTTGGAATTGGGAGATACGGAATAGAAGCAATTAATACTTCAAATTTATTTTCTGCCACACTTGAGTACACTGAAATATAGAGTGAAAATTCCTTTAGACTTCTATTTTCCTGTGCATCTCTTTAAGATCTGCACTGCTGCATTAAATGTTGGATAGGCAAATATTGAAGTCCATATGAAGCTAATGAGAGGAACTTTATGAGTTGTATGCAAAGCAAATAATGAGAGATTTAAATGAATCATAATGCACATGATGATGTTTTACTTCTGATGTTATTGCTTTCTTGTAAATACTGTTTTTACTGTGGAACTTGATGTTGGAATCCTTGCATACATTTTTTCATGTATAGAGAATCCTGTTTTGCACTTCACACCTAATGTTTGTTTTAGTGTCTGGTTCTGTTCATCTGCTTCATTTCAACCTATCTGAATCATTGTATTCCTTGTTTAGGACATGCTGTTTTTTCTTTTCTTTTCAATTACTAGTCGACTCAAGTTATTTTGTTCTCCAAATGCTTACCTTTACTTTCTTTCAGTGAACCTGTCATATCCACAGAACAACAGCCAAAGAAAAGGAGACGTAAAGGTGCGGCAGACTCTCAAGATGGGAATGACGATGGACAAAATCCTAATAAGCATGCAAAAATAGGAAATAAAGGAAGAAAAGCATCGTCCTCAATTGGAAGAAACTCAACTGGTCAGGCTAACAAAGTGGCTGCTCCAGATGTACGTGGACCGAATGTGCTAGTGGCTTCTCGAGCAAATGCTGCTGAAGCTTTGGTAAAGAAGAAAACCTCAGATACCCAAACTACAATGGATCCTTCAGGGCTGCCAAAGGATAAGGATGCTGACCAGCAGAGAACTGGAGTCATCTCGTCAGAGAATCATAATAGCAAATTGAAAGAAAATAGTGAACTTCAAGATACTTCAACTCAGAGGCCAAATAGTTCACTTGAAAGCAAATCCCATTCTGGTAAACAATCAAATAATGCTGATGAGAAGGAGCAATCTCTTCAACAAAAAGAAAAAAGTTCACTTGTTGAAAGATTTGACCTAAATATCCCTGCAAGTAGGGATCCAGTGCAAATTACGGTAAGTAATTCTTTTTGGTTGTCCTTCTGTAGTTGTTCTTGAAGTGGTCATTTCATTTTCCGAAAATGTTTAAGATCATATTGTCATACATGAGCTTGCTGAGGTTCTGTAAATTAGTCACATCATATTATCACAGCCACTGTTACATGGACCTGCTATGGTAAGCCGTGAATTTGTTGGTGCCTTGGTGGGTGGGCATGACAGAGTCTGAACTTGTTTTAGAGGTGGTTCTTTTTATAATTATCAGTTTATGAAATAAATCTAGTAGCTGTCAATTTTTTTGGGTCTGAACAAACTTTATGGTATCAGTGTGCAACTCAAGTTGTAGCTGCTAGTTAGCAATACTATTTTAAGGAGCTAATGCACTGTTATCCTGTAATAGTTAATGACAGATCCCCTGGACCACTAATGTTTGGTTCAGTATCATTATAGTGCTTTTACCATAATTTTTATTTTCTTAAATAGAAATTGAAGAGTCTTAACTCATTCAGATGCTTTATGTTGTAGGCTTGTTCTATAGACGCTGGATGTTAAATGTATATACCAAATTTGTATTTTTAAAGGTTTAGCAGAAAGCTGATGTCTTAAATCTGCACTGCTTATATTGCGAGTATTGATATCTCCCTGTTTTCTGTCCTTTATTTTACGCAATCAGTATATTATTGCCCCTAATGAGTTCCTTTAAATTATCTTTTCAGAAGTCTCCTCTCATTCCAAGAAAGGAAGGTTCTATTGTTAGATCAAAAATGTCTTCACTCAACAAGGCCATTAGAGAGTTGGAGAAGATAGTGGCAGAATGTATTTACAATTTTGTTGCCGTGTTAGTTTTTTTTCTTTTTATGTGATAAATCATGTCATATTGCTTACTTTTTCTTGTTTGTGTTTGGAACTCAACAGCTAGACCACCTTCTTCAGAGGTTCAAGATCCTGATAATTCTTCGCAGGGAGTCAAAAGGAGATTGTCCCCAGAAATAAAGCAGAAGCTTTCTAAAGTTGCTAGATTAGTGGTATGAGTTCATATTTATTCCTAGCATTTAACCTGTTACTTTATGTTTTTATAGGATTTGTACTTTCATTAGTCTCTATATCTGGGAGAAGTTAAATGTTTGTATTTTTGGGATGGCTGCAGCAAACTAGCTATGGAAAAATACCAAAGGATGTGATCAATCGTCTGATGAGCATTGTAGGCCACATGATGCAACTTAGGACGCTTAAGGTACCTCGTCGAAGTCCTCTTTGAGATTAGTAATTAACATAAATTATCAGTTTTTTTTTTGTCTTTAAAAAGACAGTCCTTGCTTTTCCCTGTTTCGTATCTTAGCTCTTTGGGTGAATGTGCTTCACTATTGACTTGGGACCCGCATAATTTTCTTGGGTCTAGAAAATATGATGCTTTTGTAGATTATGGGTCTTCAACCTCAGTTTTCATGCTCAATAAATCTTGCCTTTGATGCATAATTTGTTTTGGATTGTGACTTACAAATAGACTTGCCAGTTGTGTGTTTCCCCCCAATACATCTGCATATCCTGGTAATTATTTAGTCATTGCAACTTCTAATTCCTATAATATCTGTTTGTAAGATAGCTTTTTTGAACTTTTAATATATATTTCACGAGTAGGCTGAAGGTGGATTATAATAATCTGCTTACCTGCTCATTTTCTCTAATGATACATTTTTCAGGAGGGGATATCATATGTTAGCACATAGAATGCAATTTAAAATCCAAATGAAAAACTTCTTGGGTGTGCAATATTTACTACCACCTGATGCAATATATCAATCTGGTTACTGAGAAATTTTGGATTCCTTTTAAATGCTTTAACTTCTTTTGCTTTACCTTTTTAATCCCATAGTTATTAGGGAGGTGTGCCTGGAGACACTAGTGGCACGAAGGTCTAGCCTCTACAGGCAAGAGGCGGGTACAGAGGCGTGTGCCTCACTGTGCCTCCAGCGCCTTTTTTTCCTTCGCTTCCTGTTCCTCAGGCACGCCTCCCAAATGCCAATGTTTTCTCACCCCCAAAACACATTTTAAAGTTCATTTTAGTTGTTTATATACTGATATAGTTTATAATTATACATTATCTTTGTTTCAATTATTTAGTGTAGAATTGATAGTAGTGTAGACTCTAGGGATTTTTTTGGTATATAATTTATGTACAAGACTCCTGTACTTATAGTGGGAGAAAAGGCCTAAGAATGCAATCTAAACAATGAAAGAATGATAAAGATCTACCTACTGTACTTATCGACTATACCATGAAAGAAATATCATTAACATTTAGATTGTAAGTAAAACATATTTACATCATATGACTAATAGACTGAATCAAAATATTAAACTATCAATACATGGCATAAACATATTTTTAATTATTTTTTGTGCCTTGTGTTCGGGAGCCTTCTGTGCCTCGGTGGCTCAGTGAGCCTTGAACCTCTAATAACTATGCTTAATCTTCGATTGCAAATTTTCTCGTTGCCCATCCCATCCCAACCAAAATAATTTAATTTTTGAAAATTTCTCTGTTCAAATGTGTGTTCATTAGTATTCTTTCCATTAAGCAAACACACTAGTGTATTTTGCACTGCTTTAGCTACCATTCTTTCTCATTTTATCATGGTTTCTCTTAGTTTGTTTTTCACATACCGAGCTTTTATGTGGGGTATGGTGGACGGGGAATGTTATAATGTGTGGCAGTTTTGATTTTGGAAACAACCTTATTAGTTGCACCATTTCTTCAGATTTATTATGTATCTCAGCAGCTAACTGTTAATGCAACATGTTCCTGACATTTGATTGATTATTATATCCCAGCTAATTAAGTCTTCTTTTTATCAGAGGAATCTTAGAGTCATGGCTAATTTGGGATTGTCATCTGAACAAGAGAAGAATGATCGACTGCAGAAGACGAAACAAGAAGTTTCTGAGATGGTTAAGCAACGGCTTCAATATATGAAATCCAAAGTATGATTTTTATTTGAACTGATTCTATGGCCAGTAGTTGGGAGTGACTTGTTATTGGTGGACTACAATGATCTTGCCCCATTTTAACCATAAAAGAAAACAGATTAAAGATTGCTCCTGTTGGGATGCATTAAAATCAAAGCCCCCCAAAGGCATTTTTGCTGAATGTTGAGACCCTTTTGCAGGTTCAGCAACAAACTCTGTCTAATTTATTTTCTGATATTTGACCCTTTTGCAGGTTCAGCAACAAACTACAGATACAGACGATTTTCAAGAAGCAAGCCCAGAAGAAAAAGAAGCCTTGAAAGGAAAATACAGCATGGATGATGCATTAGAAAATAAGCTTTGCGACTTATATGACCTTTATGTCGAGGTAATCTCGCGTTTCTTATTCACAATGGAGTTTCCTTAATGAATATTATTTCTGGTATTTCTAACTTGTTATGCCTTTTTTGTTCCAGAGACTAGAAGAAGATTCAGGACCACCAGTCAGAAGACTGTACGAAGAGGTAATTGACATATGATTTTGTAGTTGTGTAAACTAGCATAGGGAATATTTCATGCAGTAATGTTGACAATTAAATTCTGAAGTGATTAATTTTAGTTTGAAAAAAGTATTGACATGGAAGCTATTTTATTCCACCAATTGGAAGATTAATAGGGGTTTTCATTTTCCAGAAATAGTTTTATTGAAGTATCTCACACATACAACTGTGAGATTCTGCATTAGATCTTTTGAAGTTAGTAATGGTACTACCTTTATGAACATGGAATGTCTGTACTAGTCACGTATGTTATTTTACACTTTACTGAATTTGAAAGTCCAAATCGTTTGTCAAATTCTTTAAAATTCTACCCTGTAACTACATTATACTTTTTTCAAAAACAATTTCCTGTATGTAGTCAATCAATCATTACTACGTATACAAAATCCAAGATACACCTTACAATTTTAAGGATTTACTATTCATGGATTTCAAAATTTACCAAATCCCAAAGCAAACATATAAGAGAAAACCAGTGCATGTGTGTTATGGGGCATTTATGAGAACACTTAAGGCAAATGATGCAAATGGTGACCATTTTCATTTGCTCTTTTCCACAGAGAGAGGGAGGGAAGGGGGTGAGAGGTAATAAGAACTTGTGGGTCTCTTGCATCTTTCTTTCTCTTTTCAGAGAACTATTAGCTGCTCTTGCATCATTCAATTTTGTATGAGCTATGCAAATAACATTCGATGTTCCCATTTACCTGATCCAGCTTTCAGCATTGTGGCCTAGTGGAGTAATGAACACCGATGGAATTAAACGTGCAATACATAAAGCAAAAGAGAGGAGGAGGGCACTAGGCGACCGGAAGAAGGTATGGGTATCTTTGCTTCATTACATTTTGAAAAGATTTTCTTGTTCTGGAGGGAAATCCGGAGGGTCTAGTTTAATGCTCATCAGTCTAAAGCCATAAAAATATGTACGGGTGCGTACTTTTGTTTTTTTAATTGAGATAGGAGGGATAGCTTTTCAGCTTATTGTATATAGTTGTTATATTGTGAATGGGGCATCACTTTGAATTACTACTTTTTAGGATGGGAATCATAACAGTTTTGTGCGGTAATGATCTCTAGTACTTTATTATGAGATAACTTGCTGCATCCTATTACTTATTGACAAGCTTATGTTTGATGCACTATTCTCTCAAGCCCCTTCTAGTTATGCATATTATAGTGTTTGTTTTCTTGCAGCTTTTGTGAGAAATGGGATACGTGAACTTAGTATCTGGCTTTTCCCCTGAACAGTAAAGTCTACCTTTTTATGCTTTGTTAACTAATCAGATGCGGATAAGTAAACTAAAGTTTCTCAACGGACAAAAAATCACTTAATATGCAAAACAAGCATTCTAAAAACAAATTTTGAGTGCAAAAGCGGATTAGCCCACTTCTCAATAATCATACATCGTTATTTTTTTAGTCCATAGACTTTTGCAATCTGCCTTAAGTTCTGTAAGCCTTTTTGGTGTTTTACAATATATGTTACCTTGATGGTAATTTGTCATGCATTCAAGAACTTTTGGTTGTTCCTTCCACGATGTTTATGAGCTTTCAATGTTTTATAGCAGGATCACTAAACACCCCCCCCCTCCTCTCTCTCTCTCAGGATCAAGAGAAGATTAAGAAGAGGGTTTTAGTAACAAAAACGGAGGATGCTACTCGAGGAGAAGCTAGTAATGTTAACCCAGGGTTGCAAAGCGACCATGTTTTACCTTTGACAAGCAAGCCAGTTCCGAGTGCTTCGGTATCTCAACCTGCTGCTTATGTGCTTGCTCCCGTTGCAAATGTCCCTAACGTGGAAAAACCGAAGCAAGAAAGAGCCAAGGCTATGCACAATAGCAATTCCTTCGATACTGTGCTAATGGATTTAGTAGTACCCAAAAAGAAAGTAAAGAGGAAGCTAAACTCAGAGATGGCTGAATCTCAGTTCCGTTTAGAGAAGGCGGAGGAACGGCAGAAACATCATAAGCATGTAGTGGCTCCTCCACCCAAATCGATCCTTCAGCCAGTTGCTCCGGCAGGCTCTGAGAATGAGAACCCGAGTTTGACATGATGGAGATTATGTAGAAGAGCTCTGAATCACAAGTATTTTTCTTGATTTTCTCTCTCCCCAGGTTTAATTTTGGTTTGTAGAGTATTAAAGAGCAGGAAATGGTGGTAATTGCTTTCAGTTGGAACATTTTGAGGCTGCTTTATATATAACTCCCCCCACCCCCTCGGTCTGTTGTACAGGAGAAGGGTCTGTACATGTGTGGGTGGATGAAACGGAGTCTCGGGGCTTTGGCCCACATCCAATTATGCAAAACCCCCTTCTCCATTTCAGTAATAGAGATGTTCTAAATCCTTGAACCAGGTAATGGTTATTTTGTAACAGAGATGTGCGTGTGTGTGTGTGTGAAGAGAGAATTCATAGTTTAGTGATGATCATGTGCCACAATGTCTTGTACATGTGGCTTCAAGTGATGTACATTCAAAAGATGTTTTTATACTCAACATGATGAATGAACTGAAGTGAGGAGGAACTGGAAATTAGTTTAGTGTGTTTTGACCCAAGATTAGTTTGTTTCCAGAACATGTTATTTCACCATTTTGACCCTATATATATTCTTCAGAATATGATCATATACACTGCTGTTTATTGTTTTCTAAAATTAACCAATCTTTAAATTTGCATCACCCACCCCCATGTCTTTGCACATTTACTTATATTTTGATGAAATCTTTTGCTTTCATGTATTGGAATATATGATTCAGGCATCTACTTTTTCTACTACTGTACATTATTGTGTGTGGAATAAAGATGATGCAATTGATTTAGGTTTATTCTTCACTTTTACCCTTTAAATCTACAAGAGATTAATTTGTAAAGGTCAATTTTCAAACTTACACTATCAGTTTACTATTATTGTGAAGCCTAGTTTGATAATTTTTCTGAAAACTTTTAAAGCTCGAATTGAGGATGGACGAAGTAAAAGCAATATGATATTATGTTCTTTAAAATAGTTTCAGCTTATTATTGTTGTCGTTCCTTGATGTTGGTCAATATTATTAAACTAATCGTGTGGCTCGAATATGGGCATTCTCCAAATTACCAAATGAATGATTATTTTGATAAATTATTACTATCAATCAAGTTTGTTCATGATCAAAGGAGCCCATGATTTGGATAAATTATAATTACCCTTCTGCTTTGTTCAACTTACCAATTGATTTTGTGTAAATATTCAAGTGAGACCGCAAGAACTCATTTGGTAATTTAAACAAATACACATTCATGAAATTTATCAAAATTGAGATGTTATTTAATACTAGCAGTTTGTAACAAAAATCATGAAGTTGGTTTGAATTTGAACCTGTCTCAGAGGTTAATAGCAGTTTATTATTATTAAGAAGATTTATTTGGTTAGGTAGTGGCGCACTAGAGAGATGAAAGTGATATGAAATAATCCAACTGAAAAATCTGAAAAGTCATGTGAGGGAGCAGTTTCCTTTTCCGGTATATTTATATCGTTATGAATTTATGATATCATAACATCATTTCTTCACGTATTAATGTTTCTTCTGATCAATAAATTAAGAATATGGCCAACGAATTATTCTCCTTAATCAACTAATTCTTAATTAGTTACACGCAATTGTATACATATATCCTAGCTTGAAAAATATTAGTAATAAAATAAATCACTTGCGAAACATTACTTTTTTGTGTGATTTAGAATTTTAGACTGATGTATAAATAAAATTGGAAACAAGCAAAGCAAATTATAACATATTTTAGTCTCGAATAAGTGTTTTTTTGAGAATTTTAGATTGATGTAAAAAACCACGTTAAGTTTAAGGAATGTCTAGTTGAATAACGTCACGTTTGACAAGGGCAAGAGGGGGCTACCCTGGAACCTCAATTTTTTTTTTTTTTTTTTTTAATTTTTAAAATTGGTTATTGGTTTGTTAGTATTCAATAATCTAAGACCAAACTACAATCACTACAAAAGTCAGTGATTTTAGCTGCAATTGAGATCACTTCCAATGCATGTATATGCTCATTCATTTTTTTTGAAATAACACCATCACTTATTTGCGCACATTACCGTTCATTTTATTTATAAGAGGATTCTATAATACTCAATCATAACCCCCAATTTATTTACTTTTATCGTTCACTTTATTTATAAGTGGATCCTATAACACTCAATCATAACCCTCAATTTATTTACTTTATATATAAATTAATCAATTTTTATTAACACCCGTGCCGTAAAAATGAACATTGTGAATTTGGACGGAGTGAGTTGTATATATTGAAAGTATTGAAATTTGATATATCATTTTTTCTCTACTACAAGATTAATAATAATGCGGGACCATGTGAATCATAGTATTGTTACTGTTAGAAATTAATATACAAGAATTAATTCTCACCCTCTCTACAAGTTCGAACTTTTAGATGAGACAAAATTCTCATGGTATCAGAGCAAATCGGGCAAAACGACATGGGTTCGATTCCTGTTGAAAGCACTCTACCCATTTAAATTGTCCACTCGTTCAAACTTTTAGATGAGACGGAATTCTTTCAGTTACTCTCGTATGTACTATAATAATTTAATTTGAGTACATTTATGATGATTGTTGAGTACAAATATGTAAGTATATTTTTATTCTCTTTCCTGCTTTATTTTTATTTTTTTCTCTCCCTGTCAATCTCTATTCTATAACTCCAATGCATGTATAGAATGATAATATCATTGATAGTACACATATACTCCGTCCAATTTTATTACTCACTTTTTTTGGGTTGATGGTCTAATATTATTCACACTACTTTATCTCTATCTTTCCACCATCACTTATTTTATATTGTCATTCACTTTATTTATAAGTGGACCTCACAATACTCAATTTATTTACTTTATATATAGACTAATTAATATTCATTAAAACTCGCCCGAAAAAATTGACATTATAAATTTGAACGAGGGAGTATTATATATTGAAAGTATTGAAATTTGATATATCATTTTTTCTCTACTAACAAGATTTAACAATAATGCGGGACCACGTGAATCATAGTAATATTTTAATTTCCAACTAGAGGATTAAATGTTGAGTACGTTTACGATGATGGTTTAAGTCTATGCAGTCCCCTAGAATAGAATACCTTGAATATTTTGGCCTTTCATTAGGTTTCCAAAAATGGAAAATTTTAGGAATATTTGGTAGCTAGCTACAGTAGTGGTTAAATATCAACACCAATTCAACCTTTTTCCTTAAACACATGTCATGCCATTTTTCTCAAAGCCATTAACACCAAAACAAACTTTAACTTGTTATATAACATTCGATTGCATTATTAATACTATCTTTATTACTTTTATAGGTGCAAAATAAGTGGCATACATATTAAGATTATGTGTAAAAAAAAATTTGTATTACTATTAAGTGCAAAACGGTGTACATTTCAACGAGTTACATTTTGGGTTCGTAGTGTGTAAATCAATTGTACCTAATAGTATATATATATTTTTTTTGCACATGTAATTAATCTTATTTTCAAATCCCATACAATAATTGATATTGGTGCAATTAACTTAATTTGTACATAAATGTATAATTAAATAGATATATCCATGCATCCATTTATAGAAACATGTACAGAGAAGAGATAATTAAAAGGGAAGAAGAAAGGGAAGCTTATAAGCTTTTGTTTACATATATATATAAAGGCACTGTGATCATTTGCAAACCAAAACCCTAAATACGAAGAAGAGAAGAACAAGGTAAATTATGTAACTTCAATTTTTGTTTGTTTTCCTCTCTTGATCAATATTCTCCGGTTTAAGAATTTCATACAGATCGATTGCAGTAATTAAGTTTAATTTATTTACCATAAAAAAAAGTTAATTTTTTTTTTTCTAGCTAATTTGTTTGGATCTTAATTTTAGTAGTGTGTGTTGTGAATTAAGACAAATTTGTAAGTATTTTTAATTATCTAGTAAATGAATTAGTTGAAAAATGGGAAGAGGGAAGATAGAAGTGAAGAGGATTGAGAACAATACGAGCAGACAAGTAACGTTTTCGAAACGGCGGTCCGGTTTGCTGAAAAAGACTCATGAGCTTTCGGTTCTTTGCGATGCCCAAATTGCCCTCATTGTCTTCTCCTCCAAGGGCAAACTCATGGAGTACTGCACTCCTCCTCTCAGGTACTATATACTTCTCTTAATTAATTTCTGATCGACTTAATTAGCTCATTAATTAATTGTGTTGATATATCACTCAATATATATATATATATATTTATGGATAAATTAGCAGATATAATAGCTAGATCTGAACTCTTGGCCACAAATTAGTAGTATAAGTTAATCCATCAATTTTTCTTTTGTTATTTTGACCTACATAATCAGTTCTTTGACCCTCTTTAATTTCCATCGCTTGGTTTATATATAAATTTAGGGTCAATCACTACAAATAATTTTCATTTTTTTCTCTCACAACTTAAAAAATATATACAACCCGATTCTCCAATCCAATTACTCCCAAATATTATTAATTCTTGTTTTTTCTTTCTTTTAAATTATTTTCTTTAGTAATTGGCTTGAGTTTTTGTTTGAAAATGTTTCTGCAGTTTTTATTTTGAAAATCAGATGAAAATGACTATAATAAAATGGTCATGAATAGTCGTACGTATTAGGTTGAATTGGGGTTATAAGAATGTGGAATATATTATTATGTTTGATAGAAAAATGATACATAGGCATGCAATTAAGTTATAATTAGTTAATTAATTGGAGTAGTGGTGCAGCATGAAGCAGATGATAGAGAGGTATGTGAAGGCTAAAGGGATCCAAGTCCCCGAAAATGACGTCAACCGTGGACCAGCTGCCTACAATGTACGCAAATTTTATTTTATTTAATTATAACATTTGTAAGGATATATTATTATAGTAATAAATAAATAAAATTAATTATTTGGGCGCAGGAGCAGATGTACAACGAGATAAATCGAATGAAAAATGAGACTCTGAATCTTCAACTCAGCCTTCAGAGGTACACCGGCGATGATCTCAGCACTGTACACTTTGAAGAGCTCAAACTACTTGAAAATCAGCTTCAAGAATCTCTTCAAAAAGTTCGAGCCCGAAAGGTACCTAGCTACTCAAAAATATATTACTACAAATTCTTTAATGTTACTATATAAATTCTCATCAGTACTGTGTATGTTTTCAAAATTAAGTATTACTCCACTTGTTTTTCTGTTTAGTTTAATTATTATTTATATAATCGGTTAATTATTTGGAAAATAAGCGCTGCTTTTAAGCTAGCAATTTGCAGTGTTTGTCACAACTCACATGCAGCTAATTATATATGAATTTCAGCTTCAGCTTCTTCATGAACAACTGGAAAATCTCAAGAGGACGGTATGTCTATTTCTTTTTTTTTTTTATATATAATTGCACATTTATTTATTTTTGATAATAGTAAGATCGATTTAATTAATTAATTTGACTATAAACTATATATATGTTTATAGGAAGTGCTGCTGGAGAAGGAAAATCAAGAGATGTACCACTGGGTAAATAGCTAAATCATCGTTTTCTTAATTAAATAAATAGATGGGTAAATTACAAAACCTAGCTAGCTCTCTCGTGATTTGTCAAATTACCAAAATAACCACCTGCGCTTGAATTTTTTTTTTTTTATGGAAGTTAAATATCCATCCATTTTTTTCCCCTCCCCATGACTCGAACTCAGGACCTAAGGCCTAGGTAGTGGTGCTCTAACACTTGAGCTATCCCACTTTGTCAACTTAAATTATTTATTACTTACTGTATACTCCTATAAATATCAAAAAAAATATCAAAAAAATTGTTTGACTAATCAATAAATGCATAACTGTTTTTCCTCGTGAAGGATTCATTATACTCCCTCCATTTTTTATTAAATGTCACTTTGCCTTTTTCAATATTTTTTAAATAAGTGTCATTCTACATTTTTTTTCTTCAAGTTTGACAATTTTACCCTTGTACATTGTACTCCCTCCATTTTCTTTACCTTGATTTAAGTTTTTTCCCTTTTGAATATAGTACTATAACATAAATCATGCATAAACCTTAATTATTGTATACATAAATATTATCTACAATATTGACCACATTCATTACTAAACATAAATTTAATATTAAAATTAGTTATTATTAATGAAGGGTAAAATGGTCCATGATTATATATCTTAATATGTTGAAAATTGTTAAAATGACACTTATTTAAAAGTGGAGGGAGTATATATTATTCAAACCACTTGATTTTTTTTGGGTAATATGGACATGAGATGAAGGGGGAATATAATTATTCTAAATATAGTATATATATGATGTTTTTGATTAGTTGAATGAATTATATATTATATAGCTGATGAGCAATCAGATGGAGAGAGCTGCATCAGAAATGGAAGAGCAGCAATTGGCTATGACAGAACTGAAAATGGTGGAAGAGCAGCCACTGTTGAATCAGCTGCCCCCAATATTCTTTGGAGATGAACTTCAACTTGGATCCTACAATAACCGCCTCCAACCCACCCACCCTAATCTTCATTCTAATTAATTGGTATGTACTATATCCTTTTAATTATATATACCTACATTTCAACTTTAATAGTAATTTTTTCAATTGGATCAATCCAAGATATTCATGACAATTGAGTATTCTAAGTATCTGAATTCTACTTTTTTTTTTTTTTTTTAACTATAACATATAATGATGGGGCAAAAAAATATTGTTCTCTAATTTTTTTTTATATACTATAATTTTCGTATTTCATGTTTTTATGCATGATGAAATAATTAGTTGTTTTTTTGTGGGTTTTGCAGCTAGAGTGATTATGGTAGGTGGGATTCATTCATCATCATCAGAAGAAGGGCTAGTTAATTTGTTTATGCTCTATTATTTATGGCAGATTGTCAGACAAGTTTGCGTACTACTATATGATATATACACTCTATAGTACTCCATATTGCAATTAATTAGTTACCTAATTGCATTGTTCATGATATATAGCTTCATACATACAGTACTTGCGTATCTATAATTGGGCTTCATACATTAGTATTTAATATCTATTGGGCCTTTTAATTTATGTGTGGACCTTAATATATTTTGTCTTTAAACCTTGCATGTTTTTTAATTGTTTTGCTATTGGACTTCCATAATAGTATTATATTATATATACACATATATAATATGTCTGTGACATTAAAAATCTTTGAATTGGATTAACTAAAGAAACATAAAAATACAAGAAACTTGCACATTAATATATTACATGAAATATTTTTATTATTAATTAAGTAGAACATACAAGATAATCATTTTAATAAATAATTTATTCAATCACCCACAAAGTACGTACTCTCTTGTACCATCATTATTATTACACATTTACACAAACTTCCCATAATTTGTATTTGTTCACTCAACACAAACTTCCCATTATTATTATTACCCTGTCACATTATCTGTCCTCGGATAACGAAATCTCCCCCTTGATCCGATCCAAACACGTTCCGTTGGATTTTAGGAACATAATGAATTTATAGATTTTTCATACCCGAGAATATTATGGCAACTTCGATCGGGTGATTGGGGCACCTTCAGGGTTGATTAGGGCTCCATTTGGGTTAGGCTAGTAATGAGCTTTTACTTTGGACTTGAGCCACTTATAATTGCTTATCTAATTATATGAGTGTCATGACTTGAATCACACATATTTAGACGGGCCTTGCCCTGACAATTTTTTTTTAATTTGTGGATATATTAATAGGCACTGGCTATATACCCCTCCAGCTTTGTTAAATATACTCCCCCGATTCATACACTCCCCCTTAAAATGATATATGTTAGATGTACTCCCCCAAAATTACCCAAATTACACTCTTCTCTCTTAAATGCCATGTTAAATGCACTCCCCCATTAAAATCCTAATTCCCCCTTTCTTCTTCCTCATTCTCTTAAAATCCTAAAAAACTAAAACCCTAATTCCTCTCCTCCTCCACCATCCATCCAAGCCGCCCACGACAACGCCACCTTCGTCTTCGGCGCCGCCGGACACAGCGTCGTCACCGCCAGGTACTGCCTTTTTTTTTCTTCTTCTTCTGTAAATTTTCGCTACCCTCCTCCCTCCCACGACCACCTTCGCCGTCCCTCTTCCCTCTCTCGGCCACCGTCGCTGCCCCTCTTCCCTCTCTCGGCCACAGTCGCCGCCCCCTCCTCCTTCACTCCCACCATCTGAAAAAAAAAATTCTTCTTTTTTCTCTTTTCGACAACTTCTCCAATATTGCTGCCCCCTCCCTCCGTCGCCGCTTCCTCGCTCTCACGGCGTCGCCGCCCATCCTTCCCCAGCGACGCCGGCTGCCGCCAATTCTTTTTTTTTTTTTTTTTTTCATTCTCTCCCGCAACAGCAACAACTTTTTTTTTTTTTTCGACAACTCTTGGTCGACGATATACACTATCGTTGATAAATAATTGTTGACGATAATGTATATCGTCGACCAAGAGGTGTTGAAAATTTTAATATTTTTTAAAAAAAATATCTTTCGACAAGAGTGCTTTTCGTCTGCAAACCAGTGTCGACAGGAGTGCTTTTCGTCGGCAAACCAGTGTCGACAAGAGTGCTTTTCGTCGGTAAACCAGTGTCGACAAGAGTGCTTTTCGTTGGTAAACCAGTGTCGACAAGAGTGCTTTTCGTCGGTAAACCAGTGTCGATAAGAGTGCTTTTCGTCGGCAAATCAGTGTCGAAAAATATTTTTTTTTAGACTGAGTTTTTTTTATAACTATTTCTGGTGCGGCGGCGGTGGCGGCGACGGCGGCCGAAGATGCGTGATTGCGGCGGCTGCACTTAAATTAGGGTTAGGGCTAATGTAAACTTTAATTTAAATTTGAAGGGTGTATCTATCTAATGAATTTTTAATGAAGGGGTAAATTAGGTATTTTATATGAATATTAAATTAATAAATAGAATGGGGGAGTATACTTAACAAAGTTGGAGGGGTATATAGTCAGCGCCATATTAATATTAATTTTATCTTAACGGTTGAAACATGTTGGTCCTTGCTCCAAAATTTGGTCACACTCTATTATTCGTGTTCTAATGCTAGCTTATTGGTCTGGTCCAATAATAAAGTCGGGTCGGGTCTGAACTAACCCGTATATTTTGTTAATCAGGTTGGCCTGCAGCTAGCAATATTAGCTGTACTAGCTAAGCTATAATAGTGGTCTCGATCGACAGTCGTCACAAATCCAGATTGGTACATCAGGACTTGTTCAACATGTACAGATCATTTTTCTTTCTTGCAAAAATATTAATTTATTGTTAAGTACATGTCAAGCAGTTGGCGATTGTTGTTAATTAAATAAATTAATATTTGACTTGTGAAATTATTTTACTATATGTCCGGTTTCTTAACCCTTAACCTATGGCTACACATCAGTGATTAATATTTTTAATATATCTTATCTCATCATACCATTTGTTGTAGGAAGTCAATGGGAGATAAAAAAATAAATTACCCAAAAAACAATTTAACTACTTTAATTTAGTGTACGCAACAAATGAAATTAGTCGGCAGTCGGCACAGATTTGAATATCAAGTAAACGTGTTGTGACGCGTGATGATTTATGCAGAATGTTTACTGAGATTTTTTTTTTTTTTTTATAATTTTTTTATTTTGAAAGATGATTTTCTAAATATATATGATCAAAATTATGGATTAACTTTGTCGTTTAAAAGTGGGTTTGAATATATTTATTTCTTTGGGAAGACGAGATTCGCATATCACATACAATTATAAGATCGATTTCACACAATAATTTTTTTTAAAAAATAAAAAATAAAAACGTGTACACACCTAACTCCTTTAAAAAAAAAAAATCCATAATTGAACTATCCTTAAAAATAAACTTTTATTTTTTGAGGTAAAGATCACTTTTGAACATTTTCCATATTTGATTATAAGCGACGTTATTGAACTATATATAATTCTATAATGGTCTTAATAATTATCCATAATATTTAGATAATTTAATTTATTGAATGAATTAATTACTTGTAAAAAATATACTCATCTTTTAGTGAAAAAGAGTACTACTATAGAACATATATTTTCTTGAAAAATACATATTCTAAATTGCACAGTATATATCTCAAGAAACCATGCATTGAAAAGGGGGGAAAAATGCATATTTTTACATTACAAATATGTAAATATATTTTTATTCTCTGTCCTGCTTTATTTTTATTTTCTCTCTCTCCCCTTGTCAATATACTTATGCTTATATTAGAAACAAAAATTTTCAATACTTTACAAACAACACATGTATTACTATGTGTGTTACCTTTTCTTGCAGTTGCTTTATGCTTTCTGCAGTAGTTATTTACCATTTATATGCATTTAATACGTACACTAGCTTCGTGATTGATATAAAAATAGGCACAACAATAAATTTCATGAAAACGAATACTACTATGAAAGCATGCATTATGGACGAAGAGGGAGGAAAAACACCAACTACTACTAGGCCAGTATTTATTTTGAGAATACTTCCCATCAAATTAGGACCATTTGAAATGTTTGCATTTTAATAAGCTAAGAAAATTATTTTTTTACGAGTTTACAATATCAATATAAATTCAAATTCAATATTTTTAATTCTAAAAAATATTTGGAAAATAAATTCGATGATGGCTCACAAATTGTTAAAGCTAGCGACACTAGATTCCTTCATGAATTAGAAGATTATCTCGTTGGATGGATTGAAGATTTGGAAAAGCTTTCTATTTTAAAAATAAAATAAAAAATCAGAACTAATAAGCCTGAATTGTTGATTGTTTTTTAATTTGTCATTAAAAGAATATCTGAATATATATGATTATCAATTTGGCATGCTGCCATTTGGCAAATTACATATGCACTTGTTTACCCGTCATTATAATCAGATATTAATTTGGCAAATGATCGACATTCCTCACCAATGACCCTTTTTTCAATAATAAAATAAAATTGCATAATGTTAGGGAGAACGCTTCTCTTGTGGATATATAATAATACTAGTATGTATAATCGTGATCTTCCTACAACATAATACTATTGCATATACAAAAAATAATATAATTATATGGAGTATATTACATAATAAATATTTTATATGTATAATTATAAAATATATTTTCTATAATATCTATATTTATACTTTAAAATATTGGTTTTTAAATACATTAAGTCAATAAAATATAATAATTAATTAGTCAAAGTTACGTCTTTATTGATCATTATTTAAATTATTCTCAAGATAACACGTAAATTAATGTAAAATTAACACATGACTAATGGAGTAATATTCTCATTTGATCGAATTTACGGATAATTTGACGATTATGGAATAACAAGACATTAATTTCTTCATAAAAAGAAGTCTTGTAATCTGGCAAAAGCATTGACCCACATTAAAAAAAAAAACGTAGCCTAACCAACCAAAAAAAACATTGACCTTTTCAACCTGTCACCGTCCATTGCTTTATTACTTTATTGACTTCAATTGTTGCCAAAAAAAAAACTATATATGTTAACTCAAAACGGCACTAAATGTTGAAAAATTTAAAAGTTAAGAAGACAAATTTTAATGTGAGAAAATTCTAAAAAAAATGTCAGTTTTAAGTAGTGAAATGTGATTATGTTATAAGTGCATTTAATTTGAAAAATGTGATCGAGGAGTTTTAAGTAGTGAAATGGATAAAATTTGGATAATCCACGAGTAGAAACGGTACCTTTAATTCGAGGGGAGCAAAATTCGGAAGAGAGTTAAGTGCGGAGGATTAATTCTCCTGATTATTCTAATTAATATATACTCCACTCCACTAGTATTCATTATAAATACCATTTAGACTCATCCCATTTTCACCACCACTACTACTACTACTACAACTCATATACTTGTGCATAATCCAAGTCATAAAAATTTGCAATGGCGATTCCTGTTATTGATTTCTCAAAGACTCAAGGCGGCGAGGACAGGGCCAAAACTCTGGCTCAGATTGCTGATTGCTGCCAACAATGGGGCTTCTTTCAGGTACATACTTCATTCAATATACATGCATTTCCTTTCTCTGTTGTTGTGGTGACACGTGTATTGTGACAGTTGATCAACCATGGAATCTCTGAGGAGCTTCTTGAGAAGGTGAAAAAGGTGGCATCTGAATGCTACAAATTTGAAAGAGAGCCCTTTTTCAAAGACTCCAAGCCTGTGCAGATGCTCAATGAATTGCTTGAAAAGAAAAGTGATAAAAAAGTTGAAGATGTGGATTGGGAGGATGTGTTCTTGCTCACTGATGACAATCATCATGATTGGCCATCAAACACTTCCGGTTTCAGGTTTGTTTGTTTAATTTGATTAAGATTATTGTTCCAAGAAAAAGTTAATAATTAACGAATGTTCAACAGGGAGACAATGAAGGAATTCAGGGCTGAGCTGAAGAAGCTGGCAGTCAAGGTGATGGAAATAATGGATGAGAATTTAGGCCTCCCCAAAGGCTACATCGACCAGGCCTTCAACGGCGGCGGGGACGTGGCCTTCTTCGGGACGAAGGTTTGCCACTACCCGCCGTGCACCCACCCGGAGAAGGTGAATGGGCTGAGGGCCCACACTGACGCTGGAGGGGTGGTGTTGCTGTTCCAGGATGACGTGGAGGGAGGGCTCCAGATTTTGAAAGATGGAGCGTGGATTGATGTGCAGCCACACAAGAATGCTATAGTGATCAACACAGGGGATCAGATAGAAGTGCTGAGCAATGGGAGGTACAAGAGTGTTTGGCACCGGGTTTTGACTAAACCGGAGGGGAATAGAAGGTCAATTGCGTCATTCTACAATCCCTCCCTCAAGGCAACTATTGAGCCTGCTGCGGTGGTTGGAAAAGTTGACGAGGAAGAGAAGGATGTGATTGAGTATCCCAAGTTTGTGTTTGGGGATTATTTGTCGGTTTACGTTGAGCAGAAGTTTGAGGCCAAGGAGCCCAGGTTTCAGGCTGTCAAAGCAATGTGAGGGAGGGTGAATTAATAAATCTAGTGGGTAAATAATGCTACTTAATTTGTGGTTTCATTTAACTTATTGGGGTTGTAGTTGTCGAGTGTTTAAGCACCTAACATGATTCAAAAGTTGGTGCATGGCACAGTTTATAGTTGGATATGTTCTTTTAATAAAATATACTACTAATTAACAAGGCTTTAATGATATTTGCACTTGCAGCAATTAATTAATGTCACAAATTTTCAGATTATTCCTACCATATCAACACAATTTTAATGTGTTTTTAAAAAATTGAAATGAAAATCATAATAGCACAATTAAAGATTTTGTGTAAGCCTGTAGGAATTTAAGTCACACGATTTAATAGTAGGTAGTAGACCCAATTAAAGATAAGTGATCTAATAATATTAGGCCAGAGGAAACTCAATTACAAATAAGTTAATCCCATAAGTTCTTAATCCACCTATTTACAGATGATTTCTACCGTTCAAATTTATACGTAAAACTTTCTCTTGATGTAAATTAATACTCCATTCGTTTTAAAATTTTGGCACCACTTGTTTCCATTATGCCCTCCCTTTTACTTTAGAAAATTACCTAATTTCTAACTTTTACCTACATAAACTTGTAAATAATTAAAAAAGATTGGTTAAAAGAATTTGAAAAGATTTAAAGAGAATTAATGTAATTAAAACATATCATTTTTTAATTTTAACAAATTTAATGAAAATAACATTTATTGTAGAATGGAGTGAGTAAGATATAGTAATTCTTTAACATGGGCCACCTTATTCTACGTTTGTACAAAAGCTGCTCTATATAATTAACAAATGGAGATTGAAGATATATTAAAAGTCAACTATATATTAATAATATTAGAATAAATTATTATAATAGCAGAGCAGTATGAGTGTACCTTTACGTTATACTGTAATAACTTTTGTTGTACATGATGCAATGTGGCGCAAGATGTATGTATGATTCAATGAAATAAAGAAATCGTGTAATCAACAACTAATCATGATTGGCAGTTTAAAAAATAAAATAATTTGTGCCATAAATCTTGAACTAGAATTGTCAAAACGAATCCGGTCCTAAACTTGCACATTCTAATAATATACCTTGACATAAGCTAAGCCTCAAATCAATTCATTGATGCAACAAGACAGCTAGATTCCTTTTGATGATATGTAAAATTTATAGTAATAATTTGTTAAAAAGTGGCTCACGAGAAACATGTTATGTTACAAGCACTTTGCAACCCTTTTGCTATATCAAATGTAGTTCTGTACAGTAATATATACACAGGCAGAGAGAAGGAAACAATGATACGCATGTATGGCCGTCTGTTCTCTCACAGGGCTTTCTGGTCGAGTCGTTCGTTCCAGTTCAAGCAACGAATCAAACTTCTAAACCAATCCCCAGTTTGATCACACTTGTTCACAGTTGGGAGTGGATGTCGACTCATTGATATCCGTACTGAATCTCCTCTTGACAGCTGTTGCCTTCTCTTCCCATCAAAAGATACCCATGCATTGCTTCTTGCATCCTCTGGAATCTGCAGTTTCAGATAGACAGACAGATATTATTGAGAAATCGTGATGTTTGGCCATTAAAATCTATCAAATTTACACTGCCTATTGTATATAAGAATAACTAATCAATAAATTTTGATGATATTAGAATAAACCTAAAGCATATATTTCCACCAGAAGCATAGAAGATTTAAATGCACTGATTTTAGGGCAAAATGTTATTTTAGTCCTGTAAATTTTCCCTTTTTGGCTTTCAGGAGTCAGGACACTCCACTTTCCCAAATGGAAATTTCGCCTCATTAACTTTCAAAATTCAACTTTTTAGTCTTTTGACCTACTGCAATAGGTTAGTAACCGAAATGTTGAATTTTGAAAGTTAACAAGACGAAACTCAATTCGGGAAATGGGGTGCCCTGAAAGCGAAAATTGACAAACTTACGGGACTAAAATTACTTTCTGCCTTGTTTTTATACATTCTATGCACAGATGTACAATCTTTTTTTTTAAATTACTTTTTCTAGTTCCTTCCCACTAATATATTCACACAATTACAAAATAATCATTACGTTACTGTATCCTGTACAATCTTTATTTTGGAAGTTCTCAATTTAAGTACTGAAATGAAGAAAAATGGATATTGCACAATTTTATTCCAAAGAAAAGATTCCATGAAAAGAGTATTCTTGCCAAATTGTTTGTATTACACGAGCAGAAACGATACCTTTAATTCCAGCCGAGCAGAATCTGGAAGTATGACTGGTCTGAAAGAGAGTGAGTGCGGGCAAATTGGCGTGAAGAGCATACATGGAACATTTGGATGTACCTGACCACAGAATAGGTGCGCATTTTATAATCTAGATAGAAAGATCATGGACACATTAGTTCTTAATTGCATTCGTGCCATTTCTTTCCCCTTTAAATTCAGTATATCCAAGGTTTTAGTATATAAACTGCGAAAAAAAAAGAAAAGGAAACTTTTCTTGATTCTATAATAAGATTGACTGACATCACAGTAGTCATCTTCTTTTGATATACCATAAGAACATCTTTGTATCGAAAACAACTATTTATACAGTAATCACAAGAGCTCAGATCATGTACAAACACAGAGGTTCAAGAAATTAAACAATGAATTGATGAAATAGCACTCCCTTCTTTATATCTTGTAATGAATCAAACCTACTTTCTTCATGTGAACCTTTTCATACATAATTGCTATTACATGGACAACGCATTCATCCCATTAAGTCTACGTGCACGGTATCTTTCAAGCCCTTGTGTTTTATTACTCTACATCATTGCAGAACTTGAAATGCAGTGTTATTTATATGATATAACTATTTAATTTATATTTACAATCAATAAGGCAGATTAAATAGGTACAGAGGTCATTGCAGAACGTACCATAGAACCCCCAGCAGCTGTGGAATAGGCTGTACTTCCAGTTGGAGTGGCAACTATGACTCCATCACCTTGTACCTATCAAAATAATTATTAATAAAGTACTTCCTTGTAAATTTAAACCTTTGCACATAGCTAATATGAATAAATTGCAAAATCGGTTTCATATCTATTATGCCTTGGCAATTTCAGTCCCATACGAAATAATTTTGCAATTAAGTCCTATAACTCTCCAAAGTTTGTAATTTTAATCCTATATTGACAGCATTGTCGGATTTTTGCACATGTGAGTGGCCGGAGTTCCATGTGACAACCAATCTAATGACTCGATGTTTCTTAATAGACCCCAAGAAAGTAATTTCTAAAAAAATAAAATGTTCCCAAATTAATCACTTATCCTAAACTATACTCCCTCCGTCCTCATATAGTGTGTTTGTTTCTTTTTGCACAGGTTTTAAGGAATATCGTTTGTTTATGAATGAAGTAGATAAAGTAGAGAATAAAAATGATAAAGTAGAGAGGAGATAAAGTAAGTGTGGTGGGGGTATAGTATATTTACCAAAAAAAGGAAACAAACACAATTTATGTGGACAACCCAAAAAGGAAAACAAACACATTTTATGTGGACGGAGGGAGTATTATTTATTGGTCATAAAAACTAAATCCAACGAAGTAATTTACGAGCTTTCCTCTTAGAAAATTGTTAATTAGTTATTCTGTCCAAATATTTTAGTGTTTATTTGGGACTTTTCTATAAAGATATAGAAATTACATTTTGAGGCACACTATGCCACATAAGTGGTGCCAGCGTGCACAAATTCAAAAATATTGAGTCAATAAAGGACTAAAATTGCAGCATTTTAAAAGTTATGGGGCATAATTGCAAAAATTCTTTTTTGTGGGACTGAAATCACCAAGGTCCAATACATAGGACCATTTTTTGCAATTTACTCTAGCTAATATCCTAGACATGATATTTGCTATATACTTCCTAGTCAAAAAGTAACACAACAAACCTTGGTTATGAGGCGATCATGTTCATAACACTCAATTTTTGAAAGATATGGATTAGAACCACGATCAACAACAACTTCGTTCAGGACATCGAATATCTTTCCAGGCATGGCTTTTCCATTTCGGAACATTTCACAGCGGAGACGCATTCTAAGAGTAATATAAACTCCATCAATTGTGTTGTTCCCATGAATAACTTGTCTCAGGTCAGCCTTAAAATCATCAAACTGCAAAGGCAAATTCTAGGAGTCAGGAAGAAATGTGTGAAAATAAAACCAAAGATTAAGGAGAGAGAAGTACAGTGTGAGAAGTAAGAAATCCAAGGGATCCAAGATTAAATGAGACAACAGGAGGAACAGCATCTCTGAATAAGTTTGATGCATGAAGTATGACCCCGTCTCCCCCCAAACAAGCAACAAGATCAACCCTCTCATGAAGATCACTGCCATAGATATACGTAGCAGGTCAGCGAACATTTTAAATTGAAAGAAAAAAGGCAACCAAATAGAAAAAATTAGGCCAGAAATTTGAGGACCTTGTATCTTGACTATAGAATGTCTGAACAAACCCAAATCCTGGAATCCTAGCAAAAACATCGTGTACCTCAGGTTCAACAAGAACATTCATCTTCTCCTGGTAATATAAGAAAGAGGCAGCCTGGAGTGCACGAGAACTTATACTCAGCTTTAATAATAATTGGTGGTTTTTTAAAAGTAGGCAAATTCTCCAAATAAAAATAACGAGCAAGAAAATGAACCCAGCAACACGTATATACATGCAAACACACACACACACACATAACAGACGTAACTGTGAAAGAGATAGTAGTAGATGAAGAATTCATGTACTGTGTATATTAATGAGGTAGAAGACTCCCCTATGTATAGTGGAAGAAAGACCTAGGGTTACAATCTAAAACAAGGAAAGAATAAATAACGATCTACGTACTAAACATAGAACGACTAAACTAGGAAACATAATAAAGACAGGATCATAATATAATCTTCAACAGTAACAACATGAAAGACTGGGAAAATAGAATCTAATTTTGGATGACACATTCGTCGTGGTTTGTTTTAGATTAGTGATATGACACAAGCTGTTATCATGATGAAGAGCTGTAACACAGATAGATACTTCTCGACCTAAATTATTATGTTAACATAAGAACCAGATTACCAATGCAGTCTAAACTGCTTTTACGAAATGAAGGCGTATAGACATGCAGCTTCAGCAACAAGATAATATCTGATGGAGTAAAAGAGGTCAAGAAACAAGAAAAACAATAACCAACGAACCGAACCTTTAATCCCAAACAAGAAAAAAAAAAAATATAATACAAAAGTTTTTTTTTACAGGACTAAATCCTGCCCAAGCAACAATTGGCGTTTCTCAAATCCAATGATCCCTCTGAATTCCATAACACCATAACGACATAAACCAACACAATATAAATAAGACTCAAAACCTAAACCTTAACTTAACCCACAAGCAACAAAGCCCACGGACTATTTATTAAAGACTTGAATTTAAAAGGCCCTAGCTATAATAATAAGACAACGAATGAATTGTATCAATATCATGCTCAACTAAGAAGATTAAAGTTTTTCATTTTATCTGCATGAATAAAAGGAAAGTTGAAATTCTCCCAATGCATATAATGCATACCTTATAGTCATGCAATAACGAAGGCTGTTCCAGCATTTCACAAGAATATCAATTAACATCTAAGCGAAATACGTAAGAAAGAACACATACCTCTTTAGCTTCTTCCATGAGTTCTTGGCCCAACTTCTTCAACAACAGTACAGTCTTCGGAGTGGATTTCCACAAAAGCATTTGCTGCTGAGTACTGGGATGAGTGAATGCCAATGAAGATTCAGTTACTTTTTCTCTAGTGCAAGAAAATCCATCTGTTCTAACTAAGAACATCTCAGCTTTCCTTCTTGATTGCACTCTCACAACGCCAGTTGCTGAAGCACGCAAATCTAAAACTTCCAGGTTTTCATCATCTGAAGAAAGGTAGCTTTGAGAACTAGTCCTATCCTCCTCAGTAACCATCACAGACGTTGGATTCTTGCTTAGGTCATTGCTTGTGTTTGTAGCACCATTGTTTGTACTCTTCTCATAATGTGGCCCACTATTTGATTTATCCAGATGGGTTGTGGGTTTATAAAGACGGGTAGGATCCTGATATGACCCATTAGTCATAGCCACATTCTGTCCATTTATTCCCTCTACTTGATTGAGGCTTAAATTAGAGTTAGCTTCTTTCTTCAAGGCACTCCCATTGTGTTTGTACCGTAAAGCAGATTGCTTTTTCAATCTTTTCTGTTCGTAAACAAAGTATGATCCAGGTGAGATCTTTTTATTTTTCAAAAAGCTGGACATTTCTTTTCTGGAGAAAATATCAGGAGGAGGCACTTGAGAGTTCAGTGGTATCACATCTTTATAATAGTCAACAGTTGATTCTATTCCATTAACAGAGATCAGAACAGATTTATCATTGCCCATTATGGTATTATCGTCTCCTTCGGTGCTTCGGGATTGGTTTTGTCCAGCTGGACGGTCCTGATCATCTGCACCAGGAGAAGTATAAGACTTGTCCGATTTTTGTGGGAGCGCCTTGTTTCCATTATGAGATAATTTACCTTCCAAACTCATCGATAAATCAGAATCTTCAGCGTCTTGTGTATCTTTGGTACTGACTTGTCTTTTAGCAGGCGTGATTCGATCCATATATTGCTTCCATCTTGAGATCATAGACGAGGTCCTTCGTCTTCCTTCCTTACTGTGTACATAAACGGGCTTTTTGCTCGAATCTGACACTAAAGCAGCAAATTGCTCAACCTGCATAACTGAAGGCGAAGTCCCAACTTCAACAGGAACTTTGATCAGTTCAATCTTCCCAGATGATATAGCTTCATCAAGCACAGTTTCATAAAAGTTGTCCTTCACATTTTCAGCTCTAAGGTCGATTATAGTTCTAAATCCTCTCTCCAGAAGCCATTTCAAACTTTCTTCTGTGACCTGGCCACCTTTCCAAAACTCAACATCCGTATTTTCCGATGGTGTTTCGTCTCTAGACGTGGAGAAATAAATGGGACCCCAATTTGCAAACAATGACTGGCAAGGGCGATCATCACCACGAGGAAATCCAGAATCATAGCACACGTTTTTCAGTCTTTGCAATTTTCTCCAAACATTTAAGCTTCGGTCATCACCGGGCATCAAGTAATTCTCTAAGGCAACATGCAAACTCTCACAGTAACTTTTCATCTCAGATCGAAAATTTGCAAGTGGGGGTATGCTATCATCCATTAAAGTTTTATCAATATCACGAAATGAATTCATGATAGAAGATCGTCCCATGAGAACATCCTCTCTTCCCTTATTCAGAAGACACACCATGCAACCAAGAACAGAAACTATTTTATCTTCCAATAGTGGCTTATCCTCTGAAGGCACATCATATGAAACACTACATTCTCCTGTTACTGGATTGCACAGTTGATCCATTAAAGCATTATGGAATCGTTCTGCTGCTCTAAAGATTCTACAGTAAGCCTCGACTTCAGCGATATCTCCAGGCAGAGGTCCAGCCCATGGCAAATGTGATGAATCATTGGGGTAATTGTTCTTCAAATTCATAGAGAAGTATGTCAATTTGCAGCATATAGTAACGTATGACAACCATTTTCCATTTAAGCATATCTTTGATTCAGTATATTTTTAACCCTCATATTATTCGAACAAAATCATAATATTCCATAACGAAACAAAAACCCATTGCCCTTAACAAGAAATATAGCTAAATGAAATGGTGGAATAATTAAACCGGATCAAATCTTCTGGCAATTTCAACAATTATTGCGTAAATTGAAATAATTCAACATGGTTTAACTTGCAACAATTGAAAACCCTAGAAAGAAAATTGACCTGAGAATCCAAGCCAATGTTCACTGACAGCGAGCTGGACAGCTGAGCACTGACAAGAAACTTGAAACGGCGTCGTCCCACTTCCAACCACCTCTTGTTCTTCGACTTCCGCAACTCGAGCCCGATACCGGGCCCGAAAACCCCGACGCAAGTGAACTGAGGGCAAAAGGACGGCGTCCCAACGGGCCGATTCATCTGGAATTGGCATGGGCAGTTATGAAAATTATTTGGAGAATAACAATTTGATGATGCCATGGCACCATCAAATCATAAACTAATCGAATCGCTTTAAACCCACAAATTCTCACAAATCTTGTTATATAATAATTCTCATTTCTATAAATTGCGTCTGCTTGAGTAGTAAGCGGAGATACATGCATTGATTTGATTATTACTCCATTATCTCATTTTTTAATGAATATATATTAATATAAACAACAGGAAAAATATTTTTTGTGGATAGTATCGATGGGAAGTAACAGGACAAAAGAGGCTGGGACAAAATATATTATTTCAAGCAAATAATAATAAAATCTATTCATTTTCAATTTCTCTTATTTATTTAACTTTTCTCACTTGCCTTTCTGAAATTTGTCAACCTTTTTCTATTAATCTTTAAATAAATAAGAGAAAATTAAAATGCTGACAAGTTATTCTCATTTCAAACATGTGACATGGAATTACGTGCTTGGTCTCTCTTTGTAAATACTAGTTTTTTGCCCGTGCGTTGCAATAAAGTACATATGTATCATGTTTAGAGTATGAAATGAAAATCTATGAGAATGTGGTATAAAATTGAAAATTTCATCATTCATAAAAAAATAAAGTAATACTCTCTGTCCCATAGAAATTTGCAAACTTTCCATATATGAATGTTCAATACCAATTTTGCACACTCCATAAAAGTAAAAAATGTCATAACCATCACCCTCAAAATATACACATATTTACCCATGCGTCATTACTTTTTCACACTCAACCTACCGTTTACTTTACTTTATTCATAAAAGTTTACAAAACTACCCCTCAAAACATCATTCATTACACTTTTTCTTACACATTTATTAAAATGTGTGTCATCCCAGAGGTGCAAATTCCTCGGGGACGGAGGGAGTATAATCTTGCATGATGGCTGAATAACTTCTCGCAGGGCGTCCTAATTTTTTGCATTATCACGGCATTGTAATAAATATCCTTCGATCTGCCCATATTTTCTCGAGCCTCGTTGAAATGGATAAATGGAGCTCTATCTTACGGAGCTCTATCTTACGGAAAGGATTTCTGCAGTCGGTCTTACATGACCTCATCTTGGATATTTTCTAAAACAGTATATGTAGAGAAGGCGAAGCAAAAAAACTAAATTGATTACTTGAAAGATTGACTTCTTATTATGTGAAGCATAGACAACTTTTCCAATCTAAACTTACACTGCTCTTAAGTATTGCATCTGATATATCACACTATTGCTGGTAAATATAAGGTTGATACTGGATGTAAATTTATGGTTAATATGCTTTTATTTTAATGAGAATGCATTCAAAACTCCTTTCATATAATTCTTCTTTATTAGATGTAAAAAGAGTTAGGACACTCTAATTCCGGGGTTTCATAACTAAAATTGGATTATAAACTATAACGGGAATAAAAAGGACAATTAACTAATAAAAGTATGAAATGATATTTGAGCCTTGATTACATTATTTGTATTCAGCCATTAATAAGGTAGAGTTTTCATACCTTCTTCAGTGCACTATTGAAAAGTTCAGGAAATTGAAAGCAATAGTGCATCATGAATTAGGTAAGAGTAATATATAAGATACCAAGTCATCCATGGTGGAGTTAAAAACATTATATTCTTACAATCATCAAAATCATATAATGCATTACCGCAGTTTAGCAGGCTTCAAGCAGAATACATAAACATTAAAAAAATGATAATATCAAGCATAACTATTTGAGGCCTTATTCATATAAATAAGCTTTTACTATAGGTATTCCAAAGAGAGGTTTGGGTTCTAGTTTTGATAACCTTAGTGGACATCAAGTACAATCCATATAATGCTTCTTCCAGACGATGCACCATCTGTAACACAACGTGCATGTACATTCAAGAAACAAAACATCACATTGCACCTAAAATATTTAAACATTTGAGATGCTCTTAAAATTAACAAATTTGGGATAGGGTCCATTTCAATTAATTTCACATGCATCTCCAGAGAAGTTAAGCATAATCATATATAGAAGAAACACTTTCAATAATTCAGAAAAAAAAAATATGACCATGCCGCCACTGCTAAATAAAAGAGCTAAAAAGAAACAAACATGTCCAAACGCTATAAGAGATCAGTTTAACAATATTTTAAATTTCTGAAGCACAAATAATAGGGAAGATCAGAACCTGCATTGCTAAAGTGATTTTTTTAATTCAAGATGCACCCTTCCTTCCTTTTGGAATCAGCAATTGCCCATTTGCCCAAACCTTGGGGAAATGGAAAAATAAGCGAAGAGGATAATTACCAATCAGAAATATAAGAATAACACTTACCCAAAATGAATCAAACATAAGTAAATGAAAACCTCAATCTAGCATCAAGAACCTGACATGGTTAGACTTATTCAGTATTAGTTTCAATCATTTTAGTGTGTTTTCTATTACTACTATTTAGTGTTCCTGAGTTATTATTAGTGGTTAATATTCTTCAGTTGTTGTTTGAGTAAGTGGCTAGAGATTAGTACAATCTCATTGAGATACATAAATATTATACTGCATTCTTTTTATGTGTTCTTGACAACTAATTAATCCTTATAAGAAATTTGGAAAATTATACTTTTTCTATCCAAGTGATAAATCAGTGTTTGTTATATAACTTATCCTGAATTTTTTTAAAAAAAAAGTTGTAGTGGGACACCAATGCATCATTTAGATACAAAAGAAAAAGAATTTACTAAAACATTTAGTTTAGACTCAGCAAACTATATTGACAAACTGGATGTCTTTTATTCATTTTTATTCAACCTGAATAGCTGATTATCTTCTTATCTTTTGAGCAATCATAATTGACAAGATTATCTTATTACCTATCAAAATGGCAAATTAAAATAAACTCACATGTGTTCTAACTTCCCACGGTGTACAAAAAATCCCATCAAATTTTATTACAGAGTCGTCAATCTTAAAATAGTCTTCCTGCACAGAAGAGAAGCTCAGCTATCATAGAACCAGGAAATATCAAACATAAAATAATCAACCGAGCAACGATAGTTTAGAAAAAAAAAGCTACTTGAAAGTATAGTACCCACCAACTCATAATCGTCAATGGAGTGCTCTGTATCATACTCATCTTCATCATCGGGTACATTGTCCAGAATAAGATTCTCCTCATCACTACTCCCATCACCCTGCAAGTTATTGCAACAATAAATTAAAAGTATTCAAATATCTTTATTGAGGTATAATATTGATTGATCGAACTATAAAACATCAAATAAAATGGATAGGAATATATCAATCAACTAATTCGATCCCACTATTATATCGAAACATCTCCTGCCATCTCACTAATTTTAAGGAATATAACTTACTTCAAGCATAAATGATTGATTGTGCAATCACAGGGCATACAAAAATTACAAAAACAAAATTGTTGAGAATTATATCTTCAAGTTGTAATTTTTCATCCTCCAAGAGTCATACATGTGACTAATTAAACATGGGACAAAAATCAATTAGAAAAAAACTACAATATAAAAGAAATTGAACGTTTCAAAAATAACACATTAAAGGTCATTGATCAAATGGTCGATGATGAAATGAATACTCACTCTAGCAACGCCTAGGATCACATATTGAATGACTTCTTTGCCATAGAACGATTTGATTATCGATTGCAATCTGTCGGAGAACGATTTTGCCTGAGAATTAGAGTCATAAACAAAAACCAATTTTCATCCACAAAAATTTCAACAACAGCAAGAAAAATAAACTTTAAAAAAAGTTTGTTGACCAAACTTGATGAAGAAAATAGATGGGCTTTCTTTCTGGCGCAAATGTAGAGGTATGGCTTAACAGAGACAATTAACGGAATATATTGATTGTAATTGAAATTAATATGGTTGGATCGTAGTTGGGACTTGGGGTAGATGAACTACCTATTGTTCATTCAATTCTATTTGCATATTCTAATATGGCAACAAAGGATAAGGAATAGAAAAACCTCTGGAATCTGGATAGAAGAAAATGAATCAGAAGGCAGAGCACGCGGCGGTTGACGCGAGGCGAATGAAGGAGTAGAGATCATGGAGGCAACAGACGATGGCAGAGAGGAGTTTATAAAACGATTCTTATGTTATTCAAGGTTTCCGATTTAGTCGGCGGAGGAGCTCGAGAGGCACATCCAACATTAGAGATAACGGTGAAATAATGCAGAGTTACGTTGGATAAAGAAACGTTTAAGAGTTACGTTGGATAAAGAAACGTTTAAAATTGCCTAAACACAAAAACGTTATTTTGAAATAAATGATGACACGTCATAAAAGAGTTTAGTGACATGGCTGGGACACATGGCAGAAGTAGAAGGCATCTAAAATGACACGTGGCATAACGTAGGAGAGTCACATCCTCCTTTTATATATATAGATTGACAATGAAATACTGGAGGGATCTTGAATATATGTTAGCTAATATGTAGATTTTTTTTATGAGGGAATTAATTTGACTTTTATGTGCACTGTGATGAATAAACTAAAATTAGTCCCATTTTTTGGCTTGTAAAAGTTTAGCAAATCAAACTTGAAGGCTTAGGGAAGCAAATTTTGACACACCAAAGCATTGGACATTTTCAGATTAATACACAAGGACTAAAAAAGTGTTATTCTATCTCCACAAAAAATATTGGAATGTGGTGTTACATTGCATTATACTCCTATATTTCTGCACATCAATATATACTGTTGTGACAGAATAGGATTATAGAGCATGAACAAGAAACGTAAAGAAGACAAGTGATTTACGTGGTTCACCAATGAATTGGCTACGTCCACGGGCAGAGAGGAGAACGGATTTTATTACTAAATTAGGGTTACAGATTACAGATGTCAAAGACCATATATATAGCACTGAGATAAAACACCGAATTTGGGCTTAAAGCCCAATACTGCATACCGTTGGGCCGGGGGCGTCTCCGCCCCCCGGACCCCCAGACCCCCGACTAACTCAGCGAAGTGTGTGATTCAAGGCATATCAACATATATGTTGTATGTGCTTTTGTCGGGTTGACTCGGATGTGGGCTGTTTATTGGCACGAAACAAACATATATGATTATCGGGGGTTTATTACGTGTTTATGCAGATTAATATGATGATCTTGATGATCTATTGGAGAACAAACAAGAATTAATGAAGAACACAAAGATGTAGCTTCTTTGAGAAGCTAAAGCGTAAGAGCTTGGGAGAGTATATTGCTTTGGTTTGGGTGATTTGGTGGAATAGGGTAACTTGTGTACAAATGAGCCTCTTTTAGGCATTATATAGTGGTTTCTAGGGGCTGCCCGCCCTTTACACGTGGCACGCCCTCATTGGACCTGTCTTCTGCCCGAAAAGGTGATTTGATGGCGCATTTAATGCTAAACCGCCTTTGGTGCTCGTCCTCGCCGAGATGCCGAGGAGCTGAGCCACGGTGGTCGCCGGAGGACCATGTCGAGGAGTGTGGTCGCCACGCTCCATGCTGTCTCCCAAGGCTTCAGTACTTGACTATTCTAGCTAAAATAGATAGGTGCTCGCCACACATTTGGGCGAGCAGCTAACTGAAATAGGTGCTCGTCAACATCTTTGAGCGAGCACTTAAATATATTAAAACATCTATTCTATTACATTTTCTTGGTCTTGTTGACTAGTCGTCGCACGACTTTGTTGACTGGTCCTCGCCACGTAAGCTGGTGACTAGGATTGACTTCTTTGACTAGGTATAACATTTGCCCCCTGGTCGCCTTTCTTCGTATTCGTAGAATGGTAAGGCGAGCAGTATGGTCGTCTTCTTAGATGGTAATTATTGTCCTCGACAACACAATCAATTTTGAGATTTTGATGACGTAAATTGGAGGCGGTCGCCTCGTCTCCAGCGCCGAGCACGATTATCGAAGCAACTTTTAATAATGACTTTTGATGTGTCAGACGCGTGGGCGGCGCAAGGAGATTTTGAATTTGGCGCGTGGGGCGCGTGCCGACCTCAAAGGTCGCGCGTGGGGTCCACTCGCCGAGCTCTAATTCGGAAATGGCCCCAAATTTTTGGGGAAATTACGGATTTTACCCCGTTTTTTGCACATGGGTCCCTGCATATGTTTTGCCTATAAATATGACTTTCCTTCTTTTCAAAACACTTTTACCATTTGCAATTTTTCGAATTTCTTCAAGCTTTTCTCTCAAGTTTTCCGGCGAGTTTGTGGTGGTTCTCGATCGTCAACAAGGTAAACGACTTGCATTTTCTTCTTTAAAAACTCTCTCTCCCCCATTTCTATAGAAGAAAAAATGGATTTTGGTGGTTTTGGTGGTGGTTCCGGCGGTGGTCCGCCGCCGTTGGTTGGTGGCTCTGAAGACTCCGGCGGCGGAGATCGTTTGGCCTTGGCCTTACTGGAGAGGGCATCCTCCTCGGATTCTAGGATTCACTCCCCCGACCCTATAAGTGTTGGACCCCGAAACTTGGGAAAGGCAGTGGTCGTCGACGTCGACGACCTTGATGAAAGTGATAGGGATGACGCCGGCAATGATGCCGAGGAGGGAGATGCCGAGGAGGGTGGCAGTGAGACTAGTTCCGATCTACGCGACCAAGGATTAGATCGAGGGGTGGGTGAACAGATAGAAACTGCCCAAGTCGAGGAGACCTTGACGAGGAGTCTCCGCGAGGACTTTGAGGAGGTTGTTCAATATGCGGAGAGCATAAAGGACATTTTAAGTGGAAGGGAAAATTTGGATGGCGACGAGGTCTCGAGGGAGGCCTATTACAAATATTTCTGCGAATACCTTCCTCGAGAGGTTCCTCGCCCCCATCGAGAAGCTTTTCAGAGTGAATACGAAGCAAGTAAGTATGCGAGCAAGGTCTCCTCGGCACAGCTAGAAAATTCCAGGAAGAAATATCAGCTGCCGGCCGATGTTTGTTTTTTTGTACCTCGCTCGGATGAGAGGGCCGACCAGCCGCCAGAAGGGATGGTCGCCGTTAATATCGGCATGATGGAGGCCGGGCTTAGATTCCCCCTGCACCCCAGTATTTCCCACTTTTTACATTTCTTAAGGGTGGCCCCTTCTCAACTTTTGCCGAATGGTTGGTCCAACCTGATCGGCATTCTTACACTGTTCGGCCTGGTGGCGGCCGAGAATGGATGTCGGAACACATGGCTTAGTCCGAAAGAGATTAATTATCTCCTTCAGGTGGCCGAGGCCGGAGAGAACGTGGGCCACGGATATTTTTACGTGAGGGGCCGTGATAACTTCAAGTTGATTGAAGGGGTTCCCAACAAAATCAGAGATTGGAAAACCAATTGGTGGTGGGTAGCCGGGGACTGGAAAAGTCCGGTGAGGCCGGATGGCTCCTCGGATCGCGTTCCCATTCCCACTGAATATCGAAGAATTTGTGGTAAGTTATTTTTATTACTGCTCGCTCTTTCTATACTGACTAACTCCTCGTTTTTGTAGGTGAAACTGCTCGTAAGAAAACTGTCGAGCACCGTCTCACACCTCTCTTCCAGTATCACATTTGCTGCGTTCTCAATCGTCGGTACCTGGAGAGGTCCTGTCGCTTCTTGAACAGGGAGTGTATGCGTGAGCGAGCAGGTCTCAGAGTACCTCCTCATCACTTCACCCGACAATTTCCTCCAAGTATCAACATGTTTCCAAGTTTTGTGAATTTGCTAAGTTTTTTCAAAATTGCTCTTCGTAAATATTAACTCTTCGCTTTTCTTTCTTAGTAGTGGTTCCTGAAAGGGTTGTCACCTATCTTCCTCCAACTGTCGAAGTAAATCGTATACTATCGAACAGGATGCTGCAACAGGCGAGGATGCTCCGTGAGCGCAAGGTAGTCGACGGCACCGGCAAGAAGAAGAAAGGGGCGGAGACCTCGGGGGCTCCACCCAAGAAGATTGCTAAACCAGCCCGAGGGGGCTCTTCTCGCCCCCCTGCTACCGAGCAGAGGATCTCGCCGAGGAGATCTCCCTCGCCTCCCCCCATACAAGTCGTATCCCCTCCTCCCCGTACTACTCGGTCGCGAGATGTCGCCGCGAGCTCGTCGGCCGGGGAGAGGGCTCAGGGAGACAATACCCTTCTTGGCTGGGATGCCGCGAGGGTTGCCAAGTAAGTTTATTTTTTATATCAATGAGATTTTTGTAATATTTTCAAGTACCTTTTCCTAAATTATTTTCTTCTCCTCCTACAGAGTTGCCGACTGCCAGATCGTCGAACCCTTCAACCCAAACCTCCTCGGCTTCTACCGGTCGCGGGATCCGGTCGACAGAGAGCCCCTGAATCCGATCGCACTAAGGGCTGTGAAGAATCTGTCTCGATCGCTGACGACCACACTGGTCGACGAGGTGGACAATCATAGCTCGCTGGAGAATGCGAGATTGGTCACCATAGACTTGAGCAGGGCGTCCTATACGATGGAGAAGCTCGCCTTCCAGATCGCCGAAAGCCGCAAAGTCAGCGAGGACAGGAGTGCGAAACTCGCCCAAATGGCCAAGGCTAAAGCTGCTGTCGAGAGGAAAGCGGTCGACCTCGAGACCAAGTTGGCCGATGTCGAGGCAAAGTTGGCCGATTCTGAGGCCCAACTCGAGACGATTCGAAAGAAGGATCAGGAAGATCTCCAAGAGATCGAACATCTCCGTGCTCGCCTCCAGACTGCCGAGGACGAGGTAAGAAATCTTCAAAATAAATCCGCAACTGACGAGGAAGAGTTGGCCACTCTTCGACAACAGCTGGTCGAGCTGACGGAAGAGCGAGATGAGACTGTTGAGGTCGCCGGGAGCGTGGCCATGTTATCGGTGGCGCTTACTGCCCACGGGCTCATTCACCGGTTACTGGAAATTCATCCGGGACTGGATGTGACTCCGCTCGGCGGGTTTTTGGACGACCTCCTTATGAAGGAGAATCCTCAGCCGGAAACAGACCTCCCTCTGCTTCCTTTGATGGAGTTGGGACTCCTGTTCCCCCGACTGTTGGGTGTTCCGGTCCTCTTCTCGAACCCTCCGCAAGACTCCCCACCTCAATCAGGCGAACAGGAAGCTCCTGCCGAGGAGGCTATGAACGAGGAGGAAGTTGCCGGCGAGCAGGATGCTCCTGCCGAGGAGAATGCTCCAGCAGCTTAGTTTACTTGTATTTTTATTTCTGTTTTTTAGGACTGTTCGGCCATTAAGGCCTTTTTGTAATTTCAGCCTTCAAGGCTTTTCAATGAATGGAACTTTTTTGCTCATGTTGTGTTCGCTTTCCAACTTGTGTTATGATTCATTTTTTGCAAGCATCTTTTCGAAACCTCCTTTTATTGCGAGCACCTTCAAGACAGAGTGCTCGTCTTTTGTCTTTGCGAGCGCCTTTAAGAAAAGGTGCTCGTCTTTTACCTTTGCGAGCATCTTTAAGAAAGAGTGCTCGTCTTTTAGAGTTAACCATGCGTCGGTTGAACTCTTTTTTGTTTGGTAGGTATTGATCGTCGTCGCCACTACCTTGCGAGCATCGTTAAAAAAGAGTGCTCGTCTTTGTTTTGCGAGCATCTTTAAGAAAGAGTGCTCGTCTTTTAGAGTTAACCATTCGTCGGTTGAACTCTTTTTTGTTTGGTAGGTAGTGATCGTCGTCGCCACTACCTTGCGAGCATCGTTAAAAAAGAGTGCTCGTCTTTGTTTTGCGAGCATCTTTAAGAAAGAGTGCTCGTCTTTTAGAGTTAACCATTCGTCGGTTGAACTCTTTTTTGTTTGGTAGGTAGTGATCGTCGTCGCCACTACCTTGCGAGCATCGTTAAAAAAGAGTGCTCGTCTTTGTTTCCTAGATGGCTACGCAGAGCCTTGTCTAAAAATTCAAACTTATCTAACACTTGATGAAATTTAAACTTGACCTGTATTGAAATGATGACTTGGTACAAATTATACAAATATGAAAAAATTAAAAACTTACTGGTAATATTTCTTCAGCTTGACCGCGTTCCACGGGTATTTGCTCGGCTTGCCCTCTAGATCTTCTAGCTCGTACGATCCGTTCAAAAGTGTGTGCGTTATTCGGTACGGACCCTCCCAAGTCGGGCCAAGTATGCCAATGGACTGCTCCGTCGCCCTCCGAAGTACGAGCTGGCCGATAGTGAATTGGCGAGCACGTACTTTGGTGTTGTAATAGCGCTCTGATCTTTGCTTGTACACCACGTTCTTCTCGTCCGCTGTTAGCCTTCGCTCTTCTAGGAAGTCCAAATCGGAGAGCTGTGCATCGTTATTCAACTGCTCGTCATAATTTGCTACTCGAAAAGTTGGGACCTGCCCCTCTGCTGGTATGACAGCTTCGGTTCCGAACGCGAGCGCGAACGGAGTTTCACCAGTAGAATTCCTAGTGGTCGTCCGATATGCCCACAGAACCATGTGCAGCTCGTCCGCCCATTTGCCCTTCAATCCATCTAGCTTAGCTTTCAAGGTGTGTTTGATGATTTTGTTGATCGCCTCTACTTGACCATTTGATTGTGGATGTTAGGGTGTTGAAAAAATTTTCTTGATGTTCCATTCTGAGCAGAAATCCAGCATATCTCGACTTGTGAATTGACGCCCGTTGTCGGTCACTATTGCTCGTGGTAGGCCGAACCTGCAAATTATGTTTTTCCAAATGAAGCTTGTCATCTGGGCCGTTGTGATGGTCTTCAATGCCTTCGCTTCGGTCCACTTGGTGAAGTAATCGACTGCTACGACTACGAAAGTTACCCCCCCGACGCTAGGCGGGAAAGGTCCGATGATGTCGATGCCCCACTTCGCGAAAGGCCAAGAGCTGTAGACGGAGATGAGTTCGTCTGGAGGTGAGTGAATAGCTGGTGCAAAAGTTTGACATCTCTTGCACGCCTGGGCGTAATGAATTGCATCCTTCTTCAGTGTTGGCCAAAAGTAGCCTTGCCTCATGATTTTTAAAGCGAGCGCTTGCCCCCTGTATGATTTCCACATGATCCTTCGTGGATTTCGTACATGACGATCTTCGCCTCGTCTTCTCCGAGGCATTTCAATAAAGGTATTGAAAAACCCCGTTTGTACAGCTGGTCGCCAACAACAGTGTACCTTGCGGACCTGAGCTGCAATCTGGTTGCTTTCACTTTGTCCCCCGGGAGCTCGCCGGTCTTGATGTACTTGATGATCGGCGATCTCCAGTCCTCGTCGCTGGTCGCTTCAACCTGCAAAATCTGACCTCTGTTCACCGATGGGGAAGAAATTTTAGTGATGGTCGCTTCTGAAAATATTGCCTCCCCCTCTGAAGTGGCCAGTCGAGCTAACGCATCTGCTTGCGTATTGTCCTCCCTAGGGATTTGCTCGATATGGAATTGATCAAACTGCTCGAGTAATCCTTTTACTAGCTCTTGATACTTTATCATTTGATCGCCGCGAGCCTCGTAGTCGCCCGTAATTTGATATACAACCAGCTGAGAGTCAGAAAAAATTTTCAGTTTTCTGGCACCCACGGCCATAGCCATCTTGATTCCTGCAACCAGCGCCTCGTACTCTGCTTCGTTGTTGGTCGCCCGATACTCGAACTCGATCGCCGAAGCAAACGTCTGTCCGGTTGGGCTGGTGAGGACGATTCCTGCCCCTGCTTTGGTGCTCGTCGACGAGCCATCGACGAACAGTGTCCAAGGGAGTTCGATTCCCTCGTCCAATTTCTCTGGGAAAGTGAGCTCTACGATAAATTCTGCCAGCACTTGTCCCTTGATTGCCGTTCTAGGTGCGTAGGTGAGCCCAAATTGCCCTATCTCCACCGACCATTTCAAAAGTCTTCCCGTGGTATCCGGACGATGCAGTGCTCGTCGGAGTGGAAAGGTGGTGAGGACGACCACCTCGTGGTCGAACAGGTACTGCCTTAATTTTCTGACACTCATGACTAGTGCGTATGCCAATTTTTCCATAGGAGTGTATCTCAACTCCGCATCTCTCAGCGTTTGACTTACGTAGTAGATAGGCAGATGTGTGCTCCCCTCAGCTCGGACGAGCACTGAACTGATCGCACAGTCAGTGGCCGCCAAGTATAGATACAAAATTTCACCGGGGACTGGCTTAGATAGGACCTTCGGATCCGATAGGTATTCCTTTAGCTTTTCGAAAGCTTTTTCACATTCATCGGTCCATTCGAACCTCCCTTTTTTCAGAGCATCGAAAAAAGGTTTGCAGCGATCGCCCGTTCGTGCAATAAATCTGTTCAGCGATGCAAGGCATCCTGTCAACCTTTGTACTTCTTTCACGTTCCTTGGGCTTTGCATGTTAATGACTTCTTGAATTTTGCTCGGATTCGCCTCGATGCCCCGCTGGCTAACCAAATGCCCCAGAAATTTTCCTGAGCTAACACCAAAACTGCATTTTTTCGGATTTAACTTCATGTTGTACTCCTTCAGTATATCGAATGTCATGGTGAGGTGGTGTAGGTGATCTTCTTTCCGCAAGCTTTTGACAACGATGTCGTCGATATAGACCTCCACCATCTCGCCGATGTGTTTCTCAAACATCTTATTTACCAGTCTTTGGTATGTTGCCCCCGCGTTCTTCAAACCGAAAGGCATTCTCTTCCAGCTGTACATTTCGGTGGCCGTCATGAAGGCCGTATGCCGCTGGTCGTCGGGATGCATCGCGATCTGATGGTAGCCTGCGAAAGCATCCATGAAAGTTAACATCTCGTGCCCCGCTGTATTGTCTACTAGGTGATCAATGTGGGGCATCGGAAAGTGATCTTTGGGACAGGCGTCGTTTAGATCTGTGAAGTCTATACACAATCTCCACGAACCGGTCGCCTTTTTGACGAGCACTGGATTGGCCAGCCACTCGGGGTCAGTTCCAGTTTTCTCGATTAATTTATTGTCGATCAATTTCTTGACTTCGACTGCCAAAGCCGCATATTTATCAGGCCCAAATTTCCTTCGTTTTTGGGTGATAGGTCTCCTTGCTGGATCAATATTCAATCTGTGGCAGGCATGATTTGTTGGAATGCCCACCATATCCTCGTGCGACCAGGCGAATGCTCCGATGTTTTCTTTCAAAAATGCGACCATGTCTGACCGCAAATTTTCTGGTAAATTCGAACCAATGAATACTTCGAGTTCTGGACGAGCTTCGTTTAAATGAATGGTTTCGAGGTCCTCCGCTGAAGTTGCCCGTTCTTTAGGCTCCTTCCAACGAGGGTCCTCGATTCCGAACTCTGGCTCAAAACCTAGCCTGGGCTCCAGATCTGGAATGTTTTCTGGCAACTGGTCGTCGGGGAGCTGGTCGCCCGAGACTGTCTGCTCGTCGATATCCATTGGGGTGTGGTCGTCCACTTCCATGGAGGCGTGCTCGTTCGCCTCCACTTGGTGGTCGTCGTAACTACGACTGCACTCCCCAATTTCAATCTTTCGGTACTTGCTAGGAAGACCCTCCAAGTAGTTCACTTTTTCTGTTTGTGTTTGACACTCAATATACTGGCCAATCATAGTAGATTCCTTTGAATGACGCTTTGCAAAACGGACGAGACACTCCCTCGCCCGCGTCTGATCTCCCTTGACGGTTATAACTCCCGCTGGGGTCGGAAACTTTACACAGTAATAATAAGTAGAAACGGCCGCCTTGAACTCGTTGAAAAAAGGTCGGCCGAGGAAAACGTTGTAGGACGATGGCATGTCGATGATCAAGAAGTCGAGCTGCCTAGCATGGTGCATTTCTGGCTCTTTCGACGATGCCAACTCCAAGGATAGTCTGATTTTCCCAATGGGAAGATTGCGCGTATCCCCAAAACCTACGATTATATCATCGCATGGCTCGATGTATTCCGCATAATCACCGAGAGCATCCAGAGTATGCTTGAAAAGGATGTTGGTGTATGCCCCAGTGTCGACCATCATGCGATGGACGTTGGTTCCCATGATCTTCCCTGTGATGACCAAAGCATCATTGTTCGGGTGCACCACGCCGTTCAGGTCGTCGTACGAGAAAAGGACTTGATGAGAAAGAGGCTTCTCGGCAGTCGGAGCGACTCACACCTGGTGCACATTGTTCAGTGCTCGCTGCTCGCTCTGAGCTCGGCGAACAGATAGCTCTTTTCCGGATTGGGTTCCCCCCAACGGGCCTTCAATCACCAAACAGGCTCCGCCCACATTATCGATGTCGCCGCCAGCATGTTGTGGCATGGGAGGAGTTAGCTTGGGACGATTCAGATGTTGGCGCAGGTCGTCGCCGTCGTCGCGACGTTTCTTCCCCCTGTTGTCGCCATTTCCTAGAGGCTTGATGAACTGGGCGAGCTTGCCCTCATTGTATAGCTTGAATAGATTTCTCACCAAGTCCCTGCAGCCGTTGGTGTGGTGGACAATGGAGTTGTGGTAGTCGCAGAATTTGCTACCATCCAGCACTTGCATGCATTGGCTTGGCCTGGGGGAGCATATTCTTTCCCCTAACAGCATTGAAAATGCCCCTGGGATCCACAGAGAGAGATTCTCTGAATTGGATGATCTCAGGAGACTCCTCGAAAGGCCTGAAGTTGGCTGGGCGAGCACTTCCATTTTGAGTGGTCGCCTTCTTGGGCTGGGACGACTCCCCAGTGTTTGTATTCTTTTTGGGCCAGACCCTCTTGGACGCCTCCGGCTGCTCGTTAGCCTTGGCTGCGTCCATTATTTCCTCCATCTGAATGAAGTTCCCAGCCCTCGTGCGGAAGTCCGCATAAGAACTGGGGAAAGTAAGGTGGATAGATTCCCAAAGCTTGGTACCTATCCTCAGACCGGAAACAGCTGAGATCAGCTTGGTCTCATCGTTCACGGCCTCCCCATCGATCACCAGCCTATCGAAGCGCTCGATGAAGTCCTTGCCAGACTCATTTATAGATTGTCGAACGTTCGCCAAACGTTGCTTTGAGGCTGGGCGAGCAGCAATAGACCCGTAGTAGGTCAGAAATAGTTGTCCCAGCTCAAGGAATGAGGTGACCGATCCGGGACTCAGCGTTGTGTACCATCGGTGAGCCCGGTCTCCCAAAGTTAGGGAGAAGTTCCTGCATTGTGTGGCGTCCGTTGCCCCAATTGAGGCCATATAGTTGGAGTACTTGGACAGATGTACTCTAGGGTCGGATGCACCATCGTATGCCGGCATGGAGGGCATTTGAATCTTTCTTTGAATGAGGGCGGTAAGGATTGCAACGCTCAAAGGAGGTGCGGACAGAGTGATTGGTGGGGTGGTCCCTAGCTTCGAGGCGACCACCTCAGCTCGCAGAGTTTCCATCTCTATCTTCATTAATTTTTGGGTCTCGAGGAACTGGGCGATTTGCCCCTCCTCGGCAGTTTGTGCTCGGGGGACGACGACCTCGTCGCGTCGGCTCCCTTGGGATGCGGCCGGGCGATCATCATGACGTGATCGCCTGGGGGAATGTCTCTCAGACTGGCGGCTGCGATAACTCCTCGCAGGAGCTCGCGAACCCTTCCCTGGTCCCACTCGGTCAAGAGCTGAGACTCTATCACCCTGATCTCTCTTATCAGCGTGATCTCGGTGGTGGTCGGCTCTGCCTGGTCGGCCATCCACATTGAAATGCACCGGGCGAGGAGCCCTCTTATCTCTGTCATCCATCCGGTTGAAAACCGAATTTCGGTGTCGCGAGTCTCCCGTATGGCTGTTGTGGGAGTGCTCGTCGACTTTGTTTTTTCCTCTGTCCTGGGGGTGAACAGAGTTGGAGTGA
The DNA here is from genome assembly GCA_963675135.1 of Galeopsis tetrahit. NCBI lineage: Eukaryota > Viridiplantae > Streptophyta > Magnoliopsida > Lamiales > Lamiaceae > Galeopsis > Galeopsis tetrahit. The sequence continues at coordinate 53,364,303 of OY776131.1, read as the reverse complement.
TAGGAACGGTTATCTTCTTCGTTACCCTTGGCTTTGCGAGCTCGGTCGAAGGCCTGATCTTTGGCCTTCTCCAGCTCCTCATTCTGCCTCTTCTTCTCATTGAGATAGTCACAGAGGTCTTTCAGATGTTGGGGATCATTCAGAATGTCCCCCATATTCACGTTTTCAAACGGATTCACCGCCGGCGCCGGAGGGCGCTCGTTCCCTCCGGGGGGTAAGATTCCGTCACGTGGAGTATGCTGAGACATCGTTTAAAGAGTGTCTCCTGGAGATTATTACAAGGATAAGACTGTTCTTAAGCTTTCGACGCTTAAAAACGAAAGATTAAAGTTCTTACGCAGAAGAACGTGCTATTACAACTACTTATGAGCAAAGTAATAACAACTAAAGTTTAAAAACAAGATTACACGGAGATCAAACTCCAAAATATGTCGTGAATATCGCAAATATTCAAGAACACGAAAATATGTAAATAAAGCTTTAAACGGTGGAACCACCGATTAAAAACCTGAAAACGGAGTTTGCAAACCGATCGCTCGATGATCGGTCGAAACTGAGAGTGATGAACACGTAAAAGGACCCCTCCTTCTAGCGCCAAATGTTGTACGTGCTTTTGTCGGGTTGACTCGGATGTGGGCTGTTTATTGGCACGAAACAAACATATATGATTATCGGGGGTTTATTACGTGTTTATGCGGATTAATATGATGATCTTGATGATCTATTGGAGAACAAACAAGAATTAATGAAGAACACAAAGATGTAGCTTCTTTGAGAAGCTAAAGCGTAAGAGCTTGGGAGAGTATATTGCTTTGGTTTGGGTGATTTGGTGGAATAGGGTAACTTGTGTACAAATGAGCCTCTTTTAGGCATTATATAGTGGTTTCTAGGGGCTGCCCGCCCTTTACACGTGGCACGCCCTCATTGGACCTGTCTTCTGCCCGAAAAGGTGATTTGATGGCGCATTTAATGCTAAACCGCCTTTGGTGCTCGTCCTCGCCGAGATGCCGAGGAGCTGAGCCACGGTGGTCGCCGGAGGACCATGTCGAGGAGTGTGGTCGCCACGCTCCATGCTGTCTCCCAAGGCTTCAGTACTTGACTATTCTAGCTAAAATAGATAGGTGCTCGCCACACATTTGGGCGAGCAGCTAACTGAAATAGGTGCTCGTCAACATCTTTGAGCGAGCACTTAAATATATTAAAACATCTATTATATTACATTTTCTTGGTCTTGTTGACTAGTCGTCGAACGACTTTGTTGACTGGTCCTCGCCACGTAAGCTGGTGACTAGGATTGACTAGTCAAAGATTGACTTCTTTGACTAGGTATAACAATATACATAAGCAAGCTGAATATGGACTAAATCTAATACTGATAACTGCTAATGCCTGAGGTGCTATTATAGTTGAAGGACATTTGCAGCATCTCACGACTGAGAGGTAATGGGCGATCAGGAATCCGCGGGATGTCAATGTCGCCTTCAAGCATCTTCAATGCGTCGGCAATGGTAGGCCTAAGCGCGACCATCACATGAGCACAAAGAATCCCAACGCGTACATATCTCTCCATAACTCCCTTAGGCCCTTCCTTTCTTATCGACTCATGCAAAATCTCGTCCTCTTTTCCAGATTTCATCAGCCCCCACGCCCAATCCGTGATCAAAATCTTGGAAGATTCAGACGCATCAAGCACCCTTCTGCTGCTCATTATCTCAAGAATCACAATCCCAAAGCTGTAAACGTCGCTTTTTTCTGTTAGTTGCCCATATAGTGCATATTCGGGTGCAAGATATCCATGAGTTCCAGCTACTCGTGTGGTGAGGTGTGATTGGCCTTCTAGGCTTTGTTTGGCCAACCCGAAATCAGCCACTCGTGCTTTCATTTCCGAATCAAGAAGAATGTTTGTAGCCTTTATATCGCGATGATATATCAAAGGCTTGATCCCATAATGCAAGTAAGCTAGCCCTTTTGCTATATCAAGAACTATGTTCTTCCTTTGTGGCCAACACAAATGCTGCTTCCCATTCACATTGTTTAAAAAAATGTGATCATTTAAGCTCCCATTTGACATATAATCATAAACTAGGTACCTCCTCTTGCCCTTAAATCTGTCACTTGTGACACAAAATCCTCTTAGAGCTAAAAGGTTCCTATGTCTTATCCTACTGATGATCTGAGCCTCGTTGGTAAAATCATCGTCGTTTTCTTCGTAATCCAGCTCAAGAATTTGCTTCACAGCAATCTCAGTGCCATCTGAAAGCACCCCTTTATGCACAACTCCAAAACCGCCCCTCCCGATCATATTTTTCTGCGAAAATCCCTCCGTTGCTTGCTCCAATTCTGCTTCATGGAACCATTTAGCTCCCATGTTAGGCAAAACCTTGGACTTAACCGAAGAAACGTACTTTTCGTGCTTTACGTCCTCTTCTTTCGTCTTATCCCACCTTCTGTAAACCAAGAACAGAAGTACTACACAGCACATTCCTACAATTCCCCCTACAAACCCCACAACCAATTTTCGCGTCTCGTTGTTTGATTCTTTACCACTATTTGCAGCAGATGAGGACAAGGGTACACCCAAAATGCAAGAAGCTGAACTTACATCCTCTGGTCCAAACTCATTGACAATGGCAGCAGCATAGAATGCAGCGAAGAAGAAGCACTTTGTCGAGTTGGGATGAGACGAAACGAGGTAGGAATTGGCCCTTAACCCTGCATCCAAACACAGGCTGCAGCGAGCTAACCCGGTTAAGTCTCCACTGCAGGATGCAAGTGGGGTGACTGAGTCGACTCGCTGTGTCCAATCATTAACAGTTAGGATTCCAGCACAGGATGTGGTGGGGTTGTTGACAAACTCAGTGGTGTCATTGAAGCAAACAGGGAAAACAGAGGAAGGAATGGGGATGGATGAGAGTAGTATCTTTTGTTGGAAGTTTTGTATGCAAGAATATGAAGCATTTGCATGTGGGAGATAAAATGTGGAGGTTTGAAGGAGGTGTTTGGATAATCCGATGGCGAAAACACTTCGTAGAGTTTGGCAGCAGCTTTTAGATTGGACTGGTTCTTGGCAGAGGGAAGTGTCCCATGGGAAGGTTTCGACGTAGTCGAAACTCATGGGGCACGAGGAAGAATCAGATGCCTCGTTAGTGTGAAAATGGACGAAGATGAGGATGAAGACGAAGATAAAAAGATTATGGGACATGTTGATATTCTTACTAGGATGTTGTGCAGTTTTTAAAATGAGGTTTATTTTTTGGGGTGTGATTAAGGTTTAGTTAGTTGTATCAAATTATCAATCTTGGCTGCTCTGTGGTCAAAGTGCATGTATGTGATTCAGTTTGAAATGTCTTTTTTGTATTGCGATTGGTCAAACTTCTATGAACCTTCTTTAGATGCTGCCGTAAGCGTAATAAAAATTATGTATTTATCAAATAAGTACTAATTAAGATGTTATTCAAGTAAGTATTGAGAAAATTATTTGCAATAATGTTATCAAATCCTTTCGAGGAAGATGTATCATGTCTGCAGACTGTCTAATACGGAGTATTATAAATGGAGTATTGATTAATTGTAAATTGATAATAAAGTAACTTTTAAACGCAGTAAAAATCAAATAAAAATTATATTCACGCCTTGGCCAAGTTAACAAGTGAACTTTGAGTTTTGATTAAACATAGTGAGATAAGGCCTAGAGCAAGACCCAGGCCCGGTCCTAATGTAAGGCCAACGAGGCGACCGATTCAGGCCCAGAAATATTCCATATTTTTAGGGGCCCATTTTTTAAAAAAATCTCTTTTATATATAGTATATATCTTTTAAAATATATAATATATATATATATAATATATAATACGCATATAATATATAAGACTAAATAGAAGTTGGAAAGTCTCTTATACATAAATCTTTTATAAGCATAGAATTTTGAGTTTTTAATTAGTGTGGTTATTTGGTACAAGTTATTATATGCCATCAATCGTGTTAGCAAATTTTTTCAATTTGAGAACATAGATAATTAATGATGTTGCTATCACTCTTTTGCAAAGGCTTATTTCATTTCTTGAAAAATATAGAGAAACTGATTTTGATAAGGACATGGGTGAAGCTAAGGAAATGGCAAGTGAGATGGGTATTGAAGTTATATTTAGAGAAAAACGTATTATTCGAAAAAAGAAATAATTTGATGAAACCAGCAGTGAAGAAATATCACAGTTAGCCGAGGATTCTTTTAGAGTTAATTACTTTCTCTTTATAATTGATCAAGCTCAGGGTTCCATAGAATCCCGATTTACACAGTTCAAAAAATATGAAGAGGTTTTTGGATTTTTGTTCAATATGGAGAAATTACGAAGTGCTGATGATGAAAGATTGTTGAGGTCTTGTATGAATTTTTAAAATTCTCTAACACATAATGGTGTTTCCGACGTTGAAGGCAATGAGTTATTTTTGGAGTTATCATTTTTGAAGTGCTCTTTACCGACAGGAACAAAATCTGCAATTGATGTGGTGAATTATTTGAAGAAAATGGATATGTGTTTTCCAAATGCGTACATTGCTTATAAGGTTTTGTTGACAATTCCAGTTACAGTAGCAAGTGCAGAAAGAAGTTTCTCAAAGTTGAAGCTCATTAATACTTACCTCCGATCAACCATGTCACAAGAAAGAAAGATTGAATGGACTAGCAATGCTATCAATTGAGCAAGGAATTATTGAGCAACTTGATTATTCTGACTTGATTAATACTTTTGCAACTAAAACAGTTAGACGAGTCATATTTATGTAATTGCTTGGAACACTATTGTCGTATTATTTAAGTATTGATAAAAATTATATATTATTAATCCTTTGAAAATTGTTTTACATTATGTTTCACGAATTCGTATAGAATAAAAAATGTGAAGAGATGGGGCCTATTTTAAAGTTCGATTCAGGCCCCGATATTCCTAGGACCGGCCCTGGCAAGACCCATGGAATTGTTTAGGCCAATGCTTTAGAAAAACCAATATATGCGTGTATATGACATAAAATAAAATGAAATGAAAAATAGTCATATTATATTAGAATCTGAATGTAAAAACATTGTAACTATAAATAAATATTAATACATGCAACAGCTTGTTTGGACTTATTTACATTAATAATTGGCCACGGATAAATGCCCCCCCAATTATTATGTGTTCACCCTTTGGATGTCTTCACCCCCTCACATATGAGTTCACCCACCCCTTATTTTCCAAAATTACCCTCCTTATTTATAAACCCTAATTTTCCTCTTACCTCACCCCTTTTTTGGATTTCTCTTCAACATGGTTCGATTTCGCACTCACTACTCAACATATTTGTAGTGTATTTCGTTTCCGAGTTTTTTTTTTACAAAAATCGCGTTTTGCAAAAACTCAGCACTGGTTCGCCGAGTTTTGTGAGATTTTTCGGAAAAAAGTTCCACGTTTTGAATCAAAACTCGGCCAAATTTTTCACGTTATGATTCAAAACTCGGCAAACTTTTCCACATTTTGATTCAACACTAGTTTGCCGAGTTTTGAATCATAACGTGAAAAACTTGGCTGAGTTTTGATTCAAAACGTGAAACTTTTTTCCGAAAAATCTCACAAAATTCGGCGAACCAGTGCTGAGTTTTTGCCAAACACTATTTTTGTAAAAAAAAAAACTCGAAAACGAAATACACTACATATATTCATTACAACTAAAAAATCATGCAATAATACGGTCAAATAAAACAATAATAACATGAAAAATAATCAATTTCAAAGAAATACTATGTTTTGGGTGAGAGGAATGTAAAATTTTTTTTTTTTTTATGGGTGGGGTGAACTCAGCATATAGGGGTAGAATAGTCTTTTTACCTATTGATTCAAAATATAAATTGGGGTTGGGGGTGAACACATAATATGTGGGGGGTCATTTATCCGTGGCCTTAATAATTCTGTAAATTGGGCATTTAAATCCCCGGCTTGTTTGGGCTTTTTATTTGGGCTTTAAATCTTCAGCTTATTTGGACTTATAATTGGGCTTTTCAATCCTCGGCTAGTTTGGGCTAACCCATGGCGACGAGAGGGAGAGAAATGCTCTCACTTGAGTTTTCACTTTTCACCAAAAATATAAATTTTATGATTGAATATGTATATTGCAAATATGTAATGAATTTTCCATTGAGTCAAACTCCAGTTCAAAAAAATGAGTTTGATCGAGTTTTAGTCTAATTTTTTAATCAAGTTGAATTTAATTCGGCTCATTTATACCGCTAAATTCACATATAACTTAAACATACTCCCTCCGTCCCGGTATAAGTTTCTCACTTCTTTTGGGTGTTTTGATTAAGGAATATGATAAAATAATAGATGTAGTACAAGTGATGTGATGGTGAGAGAGAAAATAATAGATTAGTATGAGATGAAGTATGATAAAATAATAGATAAAGTGTAAGTGATGCGATGGTGAGAGAGAAAATAATTTACCAAAAATGGAATGAGAAACTTAAAGTGGGACATCCAAAAAAAGGAAAGTGGGAAACTTATAGTGGAACGGAGGGAGTATATAAATATGGGAAGCTTTTGTATGATGACTGATGAGACGTTGCCCAAGCTTCACTTACATCTGAGCCCCATTTTCCTTAATTTATTTTGAACATTCAATTTATCAAATGTTAATAAAAACAATTAATTAATAGTAATTGTTGTTTCATACTCGTAACATGTGCTATAAAGCCTAAATATTAATATTAATATTAATATTATTAATGACATTATGGCCTGATGGGATGGCTTTTTCCAAAATAATACTGTAATAATAAGGAAAATAGATAAAATGAAAGAAAGCACGAGAAACACGTTGTACATTGGATTCATTTAGATTTTCATTTCAGTGGCAATTAATTTTTTCAAGAAATTAGAATTGCATTAAGAACTACTCAAATATAATTTCTTTTTATTCCCACCAAGTGTACAAGTGGACTAAAGTGTTAAAGTTGCAATTGCAATTGAAGCATATCATAACCAACAATTATATTTTAATAGGTTAAAACATGAGTTGCGGTTATTATTAATTTAAAATAGAACTATCCTTATCAAGGTTTGGGCTATTGATTTATTATTTCATGCGTTAGGATAATTAAAACTAGGTTTTGTTTATCAACTTGCAATAATCAAATGTCCCATAAAATTCATACAAACGTGCACATATAGTATTTAATATTACGTATTTTTTTTCATATTACGCCCTTTTATTTTTCTTGGCAATAAGTGCTAGAGATCAGCATCAACAACTTTATGGCCAAATTGGAAGACTTATTCCAATTAAAAAAAAAAAAAAACATTAGAAATACTTTTTTTTTTTTTTTTTTTTTTTGTGAGGGGATGGGGAACACATTTTTGGTGTGCTTGTGCATATGGGTTTTTTACTGACACTAATCTCTTTATCGTTTCAGCCATACTTAAATTTCAAGAAATAATGAATTGGTACTCGAATATTTTAAATTCTTTTTGGACAAAATGGGCTTCCCACAAACACCACAAGTGGGCTAAGTGATAAGTTGAGATGCAATTCAAGCTTATCCAACATTAATGTTCCATATCTACTCTGAAACGAACTGAGAATATTATGGGTAATTTTTTTTATTAATATACTTTTATTTTTGGTGATTTTATTATTAATTTAAGTATGAATTAAATGCATCTTCTTCTCTCAAAAAAGAGAGACATGCAAAATTAATTAAGAAAAATAACTAACTGAAAGAATTAATTTTTACCAAACACTCTTTTTATTAATGTTGTTGAAAGTAAAAAAGTTAATAATTATTATACAAACAAACACAATAAAAAAAATTATTTTGTTGAAATTTTTCGTTCTTTAGGGGAAGAATTTTTCATGCAACTGTCCGGCGCCCCCTAAATACGTCCTTGAGCTCCCCTCCATCAAATTTTAAATATTGACTTATTATTATATACTCCGTATATAACATGAAGATGGATAATCAAATAAGACAACACATTATCTTGGGAAAAAAAATTACTCCGTATATATATATCGTGAGAATAATAATATTCTCATTAATTCTGTTCAAACTTTCAAACTCGATTACGTTATAACTTGAAGTGATGAAGAGTTTAAACAACATTTTAAGTATATAGTAATCCATATTATAACTTGAAGTGATGAAGAGTTTAAACAACATTTTAAGTATATAGTAATCCATTTTAATATTTAAACAACAATTGAATATTGAATTTGCGTATAGAACTATAGGAACAACTTTCTCTTCACTAACGAAGATCACATTACAAAATTAACTCGTTTCATTTTATTTTTATTTTTTCATTCGTCCCAAATGAAATCAAATTGACCCATGCGGCCATGCACTTGCAAAATTTATTATTTTGAATAAAATGTCTTGTTGATGAGTGGTGAAGTTAGATTCTTGATAATGTTTTAAAAATGTAGCTACTACTACTTTTCTCCTCCATCAATCCTTGTGGATGGTGGGAGCATGAGCATCAACTTACTTGATGTAGATGTGTGGTCAATATAAGCCCAAAATCATAATAAAGTCGCCTACTGTCTTTGGTTCTAAATAAATATTTTTTTTATTTTCCTTTGCATCATTCCAAAAAGTGACAACCTAATGTTTTCAAATTCTTATTTCCCTTCGCATCATTCCAAAAAGTAACAACCTAATTTTTTTGGGCACATGCCCCACGTCCCTTCCATTACAAACAAATTAGTGGTTGGCCCAAATTCTTCTTAATTTCATTTGAATCAAGCACCTCGAACGAACGAGTTTAAGTTGGTGAAATACTCAATTTACTAGTATCGACTTAACCTCTATTTCTTGTTCATTAATGTAATTTAGTGGGCTTTAATTCGATTCGATAAATACTTTTAAACTTCAAATACTCTACTCAACATATATAACAACCATACCCTAAATTTGTCCGGCCATAGATACTAATTATGTAATCATTACCATTTGAATTTTATTTGGTAAAAAGTGATGCACATACTATTTGATAGATACTACAAATCCCCTAAATTCATCCACGACTTTGGAATTGTGTAATCATCACGATTTGAATTTTATAACCTAATTAGTACTAGATCCCAAGAAAATTTCCCAATTGATGTAATTGATATTTAGGGGTAGGGCGGCTATCCTCATCTAAAGTCATAATATAGGTTTTTTAAAATTAAAGATATACCAAAACTTAAATAAAAACGCCTGCACTTTTATTTCACTTCATAATTCATATACTATTATCGACTTAACTTATCAGATCAGCAAACACCCTATAAATATTTTTATTCGAAATGTTCTCTTGTAAAATTGTCACACCTAAAAATTAATTAGTTGGAAAGACAAAAATAAATTAATAGTTCGCATGTGGACTCGTTCCTATGAACTCTTTCTCTCTTTTAAAAGCTACATCAAAGTATTGCATTTTACAAAAATATTTCATATTATGGGATTTTTTTTAAAATAGGAGTACTTTATATGTAGAAAAGTGTTTTCGAGTTCACCATAATTAAAGTTTATATAATCAGATTTTTTTGTCAAAATAAATTGGATTAGTGAATAAGTGAAAAATATTAATATGTTTAGGAATAGCTTTTTCGTAAGCTCGAATTTATATGAACTCTTTTTTTCAAGTATTACAATTTAAAATTTATTAACTTCGAACGTATAATTATAATTTACCTCTTTAGAATGATAATAATGAGTTGGTCCCATTTATCAACTCCAAAGTCTGATGCAGAATATTCCACATGGTGATGTCTTTATGTTTTGATGTAAGAAATAACAATTATTCCAAATTTCCAATACACCCATCTTCTAAATTTTGACAATTCAAGAAATTATGTAACCATATCCAGGTTCAATTAATTCTAACATACGTGTCTTTGTGACACTTTTATGCAATTATTGCAACCAAATTGGTACAATTTTTATAAGGTAATCAATCTAGAGGCAATCTCTAATAATTGATTCTATACAATATTTTTTCATTGATTCAGTAATCACGGGGGACTAAATGACAGTTGAAGAACAATAATCTATAAGCAAGATAATTAATTAATAATTGTAGGTATATTAGAGAATCACTCTAGTTAAAATTTTACTATCTCAACTGAGAAATAGGCTAAAATTACAGTGGAAAAATATGGGATTTTTTAATCAGTGATCATACAAACACCCCTTTTCCTTCTTTTGTTATGAACATCAACTAAAACTAAAATCCCAACATTTTTTTTTTATATAATCTTTGTTGAAAAAAGAAAAGCATGGACTAAATCTTGATCAAACATTGTTGATTCTTATTAGTAGCTAGTCTTGAATGGCTTATAAACCTTGAGATCAGAAACAACTCCAGCAAAAGAGCCAACTAGAGCAGCAATAGATATGATCAAACAGGCTGCACTTAGAGTCTGTAAACATATCCATCTCGAGCTCCATTTCGGGATTCTCTTGGCGACGATATACATCTCGACTGGGAAGTAAACTGTCAGTGGCCAAAATCCTAACGCCCCGAGGATTCCAACGATGTCGTTGAAGAAAGGCAAGAGCATGGAAATGACGGTCGTGAGGATCACGAAGATTGTTCTCCAAACGAGGCGGAAAACGCTCAGCTTCAGAGGCTTGTACCCTGGGATCGGGATTGTCACTTCTTTCGCGATGAATTTGCTATCGGGGTACCACTCGGATGCTGTTTTTTCAACGAAGGCGAATAAGGGTTGGCAGTAGACTTGGTAGGCACCAATCAGGTGGACTACAATTGCAGCATTGGCGATATCGAGCAGCCAGTAAGGATTGTAGAAGCCAAAACCGGTAAGGAGATTTCCGGGAGATAAATCCCCGAATGCTGCGTAGCCGAAGCAGCCACAAAGCATGTAGAAAACTGTGGTTACTGCTACACTTAGGAGAGTTGCTTTCTTCATTGTTTTGTGCTCTGCTGGTGGGGATTTGAGCGTGTCCTGGAACGAAAAACGCGTCGTGTTAGCTTCAAGAAACGGGTTAACAAGTCGAAAATCTGAATTGACTATCCTGATTTAGTTACCTGGATTTCAATTAGGATTAGGGAGTAAGAATAAGCAAAAGCTATGGCTCCTAGAGCTTGAAAGCTTCTCCAAATCTTTTGTGTTTCTGTTATAACTGTTGTTCCACTCACTGTGCCAATTGTTATTCCTGTGAGACTTCCCTTGATTTTGCCAGATTCTGTGATCAAACATTTGAATTGATGTTACAATGTATTCAAAATCAATTTAAAAACATTAGTATCATCTTTAATTTGTTTGTATACCTGCAACTTTTCCAACTCCAAGGCCTAAACCAATGGTGGAGTATGTAAAGGACATAACAGCAGCAACTATTGAAAGCCACGAAATCTGATCAAAATCTGGAATTTGGGAGAAAAAGATTTCTATAACACCAAATGCAATCATGTAGGGATTGCTGGAAACTCTACAAGGGCTGCTATCGCCTTTCGAGTGGAAGCAGTTTGACCTCTCAATTGCCCTGTTCATTTTGTGAAGATTCAGAGATTAAGTATCATTTTCCCTACTATATGATGATTAAATCTCACGGCTACTTACATCATGCTAATCGATGAAGCAATGGTGTAGCCAATAGCAACTCCGAAAAGATTCAAGTACTGAATCGCGCCACAAATTTTAACCTGAAACCCTCCTACAAAACAAAAGAAACTTCATTCAGAACTTTTATCGAACACATAAAGCTCATCACCTTCGTGTCACCAAAACTCACCTAAATTGGATCTAACAGCATCCATGTAAGTGTAGTTTCTCTTCCCAGTAGCGGGATCGCCTGTTCGGTAACATGTTGCAAGAAGAGCAGAGGTGTAGTAGGTGACAAAAGAGAACAAGAAGAGCACAGTTGGGCCAGCAATCCACCCTAACTGCGCTGTCGCCCAAGCTAATGACAGAACTCCAGAACCAATCACAGCTGTAATAATATGAGCACTTGCCGTCCATACGTTTCCTGCAAAATCAAGAAACCCCAAAATCAAAATTTTGAAAGATGAAAATGAAAAAAACTATTATTACAAAAAAAAAAAGAAAAAAATACCAGTTCTTTTGAGACGGCCGTCATCATCGTAACACTTGGAGCCAATTTGAGTAGGCACATTGACTGCAACATCAAACACTTGGTGGTGGTGTTGCCTTGCTCCGTGAGTCTCACTCATCTTCGATTTCGAAAAAAAAAAAAGGTGGAAATCAGAGATGACTCAATTGAATGCTCTGTTTTTTTATTTAGTGCAAAAAATGGCAGCTGTATTCTTGAAAGCGCACACAGTTTTCAAGAGTTTGTGCAATAAGGGAGAGTAGAATTTTTATTGTCCTAAGAGATTATAGTGAGTAAATGTGTGTTAGCTATGAGGGGTTTATATAAGAAAACAAAGTAGGCAGAGTGGTGTGCATGTACAAAAGAGACGCGTTTCGTCAACCACCAAAAGTGCATATTATATTATTGACTTCAATGTTTCAGGACCAAAAGTTAAACTAATTAGGATAAAAGAAAAAAGGTAAAAAGATCAATAGCACAAAAGTTAATTCTAAGTGTTATTGGTTTGGAAGGTAGCACAGTCGGATGTGCCCACACAACTTACAAGTGGCATACAATAACTTTTTTTGAATGTTAAAACTATATTAACCATTAATTTGCAAAATAAAAGAATAAAATTAAAGGGTTCTTACTGTCATTATGATGAACCTTTGCTTCTTCTCCCAATATAAAGATGGAAAATTTCAACTCGAGGAAATTATATTTGCAAAGAAAAGAAAGGAGTGTTTTGAGTACGTATTGTGTGATATTGTGATGGGGAGTAGAAGCAATATATATACGTAGAAAAAGGTGGTGAAAGGGTATTTTATTAATATGTCTCTTTTAATGAGAACCTTTGAATCATAATAATTTGCACGCTATGCTTCTCCTCCATCCCTTTAATTTCAATATTCAGACAGAGAATAGGGTTCTCCTTTGATGTTAATCTTAAATAATTGTATTTTTTAGTACATTTATTGATATAAGCAATTGAGACACCTATCAATTATCAGTCAAACATTTTCTTTGAAGTGGGATTAGAATATTGGTCCATGCAAAATGGTAAAGAATGTCTATTTTCTATCGTTTATTATATCATGAGATTTTAGTGTATCAAATGATACTCCTTCGTGCAATTTTTCTTCATTTTTATCTTTTTTGTTATCCAATATCATTATTTCATTATAAAAGTGATCATGTTATATTTCAAACTTATCTATTTTTTACATAAATTAATCAATACTCATTAAAACGTGTCGAAAATTACAAAGTTAGAATACATACTAGAGAATTTCGATTGTTAGAGTGACAGCTAGAGAGGAGGATATTTTGTATTTTAGTTAGATTTGTTTATGCAATGTTAATTTTAATTAAGGGCAATTATTGCCATACATGGAGGGACAATTTAACACTATATATTCTGATTGTTAGATTCCCAAGCCAAAATCCGAGGAAAGAAAGGTTCTTACAGAAAGAGAATTACAGTACATCTTTTGATCAATGGGTACCTATTAAAGTTGTTAAATGTATTATTTATTTCATCTCACTAATTATATATTTGGTCAGTTGGAGTATTTTAAAATGTATATATATGCATGTAAAGTGTCGACAATAATGCTGGCGAAATTCGCTATTAATAATCTTAAATATTCAATTGTGATGAGAATAAATTCCCCCATATTTAGTGTCTATAATAAAATTATATGTCTAACTATAATAAGAGGTTGTGCCTGACTATAAAAGGTTGTGTATTTCGGATGATTTTGAAATTTATAATCAAATTCATTGCTAAATTCGCAATTAGGATTTTAAAAATTCGATCAAATGGTAGTACATTAAAATATGTCTAGTTTCCCATTAAATACTTGGAAATTGGAATGAATGGATTTCAGAAATAAAAATTTCATATAAATCCATGTTACACCGCCTAAATATTTATTGTTATTTATTGCATTTGCATCGAAGTAAGGTAGGCCAGAAATTTTGATGTTTAGAGGGAAAAATTGTTCCCAATTGATGAGTTTAGATGGAAGGCAAACCCGTGGCTATCCATTCTATTTTCTTCTTTAAAAATGATTAGTGGAATATTAAAAAATACTACTATAAAATTCCAGAAATATATAATTTCATTTTTAGAACTTCCCACTTTCCAACCTTGAATTGATTTTACTACTATTTTTTTTTTAAGAATCTCTGTAGCCGGTCTTCGAAACCAATAATTCGAGGGATCAATTTCACCGTTCATTTACGGGGTCCTATTTAAAGGTAAAACTTTGCGTTTTGTATGAACATAACCCCATATAAATTATTTGTACCTTAGGAGTTTCGAACATGAAATCTAGAGAGGAGCACATTTTTAAGTTTCAAGTCTACACTGTTATAGTAATCTTAATTAATAGAATTTTTTTTTAAGTATTTAATGTAAAAGTAATTATATATTTTTTCAACCAGTGATTTACTTATAATCTTTTTAAAAGTGTGTATAATTTTTTTTATTTAACTGGAGAATAAAAAATGAGAGAGGATAAAGAGAAAATAATTATAAATATATAAAAATGTAGAATTATTATAAAATTAGAATTAAAAAACGGGTGGAGATGAGAGAGGAGGGAGACAATTTATGATAAAAAAAAATAAAAAGAAAAAAATAAATATTTTTTATAAATTCAAAGATACATTCTACAATTTTTTATAATTCACATTTGGATTAGACAGATCTTAAGAAAAACTAATTATTTATATAAAAGTAGAAGTTTGGGGTTTGAAATAAAGTAGTGCGATGAGTAATATATAAATTAAAGCACTTCTATAAATGATGTGGAATCACTTAAAAGAGGATGTTTTTGAAAAATATTCCTATGTGTAAAAACTTTCGATACTTACAGCAGCCTCAATTATTGGAAAACTCCAAGTTATTATCTGCGCTTAATGTTTGACCAAACCACTTATAATTATAAGTAGTAAGATTCTAAAAGGTGATTATTAGGAATCTGTAGATTAGTACAATATTTTATTGATGTTTTACCCTGAAACCCACAAAAAAAATTCTCAAATATAATGTCCCAATTAAGTGTCTTACTCACGTTTCTTTCTATAGAACGTTCAAAATATAATTTTACGTACAAACTTTGATTTTATTTTTCAAACAAATTGAATAGCTAAAATATGATCATGCCAAATTAAATTATTGGTGGGAAACGTACTTCGCCCGCAAATCATTTTAGATAATTGATTTTAGAGCAAGTGGGGGTTTATTTATTTTTTTCTTTCGAAAGAATATAAAGTAGTAGTATATAATTAGGTTTATACAATCTTGATAATTATACAAGAATATATATCATGCCTTAAAATACAAATTTCGTTAGGCATATTTCCACAAACTTTTTGATGGCATGCCCAAAGAAAGAAAATAAAAAAATACACAAAATTATATAATGACCAATAAAATATGATCATAGAATTCTGACAATATTTGAATGTTAAGACTTCGTAAAACAAAATTAACTTATTTTTCATGGTATATATTCCGTATAATATGATTATCTTGTTGAATTTTTAGAAAATTTTATTGATTGCACTGGCATTGAAGAAAGATTAGTCAGTTTTCTGGTTGAAAACAATGTTTTCCCAATTAATTGGTTAATGAGTTTAAATGGAAGGCAAATAAGTTAGCCATATACTGCATCTCTTCACATTTTTCTTTCAAAATGATAATGAATCTAAAAAATTCGTGATAAAAACTCCAAAAACAAAGAGTTTTATTTTTAGACGACTCTCCAATTACTTGCCTTCAATAAATGAAATTATTTAATTTCTTTGGAAAGAAGTGAAATTAATTAACGTTATATAAAAAGTATAAAAAGACATTTAAATTGAACCGAGGGAGTATAAAATTTATTCACATGTACGTACAGTACTCTTAACTGTATATCATAATTAAATAAATAATGTTGTGATGTATTTGATCAAACCATAACTTAAATTCTAAAAAGTGTTGATTGTTAGGAATTGGCAGTTAATGGTTAGTGAAGAAATAATGTCATTTTCCCAACATATTTAAGTTTCTTCCTTTAAAAAAAAAACATTTAGGTTTCTTGCTTACAGTTCTTTCTAGAGATCCAAGTACCTAAATATGATTATTAATATTAAAATGTATACTTTTCCATGATTACATCTTGATTACAAGAATTAGGACATAATCATATCAATCAACATTTTTTATGTTTAAAAAAAATCCACCAAACCTATATACTGTGACTTTTTTAAAATGTTACCTAAATGGAGTATTAACTAAAATCATATATTTTTTAAAATTAAAAAAAATGTAGTCGTTATTCAAGATAGGTACTAGTAAAAACTTGTGATCACCCATCTATATCCTATCCAATAGTCAAACTGGATTTTGATTATTCTAGATAGTGTTTGTTCAAATAATAACAATAATAAATATTTGGTGATCCAATCTTGAAATAATAATATGAGAAAATATAAGAAAATTTCCTAAAAAACTGAAAATTAAAATTTGTTAGGCATGCTCCCAACTCTTGTAAATCTGCTATAGAATATTTGATCACGTGCCCAGATTTTACGAAAAAAAAGACAAAAAGACAGAGCCACTACGCTAGATTTAAGATTAAAAAAATAAAAAATAAAAACTTTAGTCGTGTCATGTGATTATAAAAAATAAGATCACGTCTATCCTCTGAATTAATTACTCCATTTTGTTGATTGATAACAGAACTAACAATATATACTCCACTTTGCATGCATGTCGGTAATATTTGTTTTTAGTCTAATCAAACTTTAGTTGTGTATATCATGAGGATTTTTTATAATAATTATTATGAATAATTAGCTCCTTTGAAAAACTCTTTTTATTTAAATATATAAAAACAAAAAGAAACCCCCATCTTTTAAAGGAAACCCTCCCAAGTAAAAGTAGCTAGATACTCCAAACTAGCTAGGTTACCATGCATGGTTAACATCACAAAACATATATTCAATTAATTAACATAATATAAAAACAATATAAATAGTTTTAAAAAAACTATATATATATATTAGAACCCCATTGTACACATATTTTGATATTTTCAATGTCAAGGAAAAATAGTTCCAAGCCCCTTTGTCAGTCCTTCTTAGATTATTAACTATACATTTTGCGTATTTATATTAATAAATGAGATTAAATAAAAGAAAGAAAACTATTTATACAGTGTTTTTTTTTTAAATGACGAACGTGTAAATAATTTAATTATAAGGAAAAGCCCCGGCCCAGACAAATTTTGGAGCAACACAATTTCCAGCATTGATTAAATTCATAATTTAAATGAGAACAATTAAGTTATATGAAATAAAGTGACACTATCGATCTAAATGGTCCAAGGCAAGCAACGTCCATATATGTGGAATAATTTGAAATATCGATTTGGGAGTAAAACAGCTGGTCACTTGATGGATAACATGCAATAATTTTGGATCAATTAAACTATATATAGGTTGTCATTATAATGAAAATGACAAAGAATAAATTGATGAATTTAATTACAAGTATATATTCTTTCCTAAAACAATTGCAATTGCAAGTTCTTTCTTATCTATCTTCAGTTGAGTTGGTGATTACAACAAAGACACCTTATTCCTCTGGCAGCTGCATGGACATTACTTTTCTTATAAACGTTTCAATCATACTCTCTCTTAATACGACAAATGAAATAAACCCATTTCATATTTGGGTAGTTTCAATTTCGTATTAAACTTGCAACCTGTAAAATATTTTTTATCCGATTGTAACTTGTATTATATATGAAATTATTATAGCTTTATTAAAATTTACTTTTTAATCACACGTGTCTTGCACACCAACTGTCAAAGCTATATTTGTACATTAACATTTAATTTTATATATTTTTTCAAATAATCGTAACGGATAATTATATATATATGACTCGAATTGGCAATTAATAACACGTATACTACAAAAAAAAAAAAAAAAATACATGTGAATAGACAAATATAACTTTGGTCATAGCTAGACATACAAGACACATATTGCAATAAGATAAAAAAATATATATATATACTCATTCTTTGATTCTCTATAATTAAAGTTGTTATTATCTTCTTTTTTAAGAATACATGGTGTTCCATGCATACTAGAAAGGAACAGAGTCGAGCCGTGAAGGATTAAATTCCTCCCAGGTTCTATTATTTCAACTTGTTAAAGAAGTTTAATTTTTAAATATATATATATATATATATATATATATATATAGAAAAATGGAAGAATGAAGGCCATATATAACAAAACAATATACTCCTTTTCTTTATAGCATAAATGTGGAAAGCAGGTCCCGGTTTTTTTATATATATAGTTGATCTATTTAATAGTAGTATATTGAATACATTGTTTTTAAAGTGTTACACAGGATGCATGGAATTTAATTAAATTTAAAAAGTTTGCAAGTACATATATACACAAAAATTCTATTAAGATATGGATTCCACAGGGAAACTCCACTACAGTGGATGCATCGCTCAAAAGGTGTTTTTGGCACAGCTGACACGTTTGACTAGTAAAACGAATGCAATTTTAATTTATTTTAGACACTTGATTATATATTAGTAAGATATAAAAGAATCTGACAAAAATAATGTACGTATTTAATAATGTTTTAGCAGTACTAATTTGTAATAACATATATCTATTACTATATATAAAGAGGACTAAACTCAAGATGGGCCAGTTTTCTCCCGGTAGCAGGTTGCCCAAGCATGTGCCAGACTGCCAGGTAAGTCTTCAACACAGCCACGCGTTGTCTCTCCTTTTATTTCTTTTTCTTTTTTTCCAGTCTTTATCGTCTTCCTTCACTTTTCTTAGTTCAATTTGGTTCAGCAATTTTTGCCGGCGAACGTCTTTCTCTGCTCACTCTTCTCTGATCTATACTATTTCATTTAATTAGTAGTTCATCTCTATGTCCCCTTGTGAATTTCTGCAATTCTTATAATTGTTAGTCTGATTCTCTCATATTTGTATTTTAATTTGAATTATCACGTTTGTTTTTTCGCCATCCTTTTCACCCCCTCTCTCAATTAGTGATTTTGTTGGCAGCGACAACAGGTGGGTTGGGGTTTATTTAATTTGGGGCTTGTGCGTTTTGTTGTGCGCTAAGTAATAGATATGGATTGAGATCATTCAAGCACCGAATCAATGTTGGTTGCTGCTTAAATTGCATAAATTAGAGGTGGCAGGGGTTGGATTCCCGTGGTGATAATAGATAGTTGAGTCGCTTGTTTGCTAATTCAGAAGTTGAATCATTTTAAACCTATTGATGGAATTTAAATTTAATAAAATTTCTTGCAATTTATATAACTATACATTCTACAAAGTACCTTTGTTAAACAAAATAACTACAATTCTTTTAGTACTAATGTTCTGTACACGAGCCTCAGAAGAAAAGTGTATATAAGCAACTAAATTGAGATATTGGATTGTGTTGGTAATGCATATAAGCAAGTAATGTTTTGTACTAATGTTCTTGATGGAGATGCAACTGCGAGTTAGCAGTTATGACAAGATTGTTTCTATTATTTATAATTAGCACTTTTTGTTAGTTGTATTTAGTGCTTTTGTTAGATTAATGATAGGTTCCTTTGGGGTGTTTGTTTTTGGAGGAAATTTTTGATGGGAAAATCTTGATGAATAGCAATTGTGTGCGTTTGTTTTGTGATTTTGAGTAGGATGGAATGTAACTTTATGTCAAATCAAATTGTGTAAGAGTATTGTGATATTGTATTATTGTATAAGATGTAATAGTAGGTTGTATATGTATTTTTAAGAATGGATGGAGTTGGATGGTGAAATTCGGATGTGAAATCTCGAACTATGGGTTAGTCCCAAAACAAACATGCCCTTTATGCCTTACTATATATAGGAATCCGGTGTGTGATTTACGTTCAGTTTTTTGAAGTTTATGAAATTAAGGAGTTATTCTTTTTCTCTCTATCTTAACGGTATCTTCGTGCATCAACGTCTCGATAGCTTTCGTACCTCCTTTGAGTAATATTTCGCTGCATCAGTTCTTTTAGTACTTTTATTCTTCAGATGTTTGAACATAAATTTTGAGAGTGTAGGCAACTAAATTGACTTTGCCTCTATTTGTTGGTTTGTGTTGGTGGTGATTTTGTGATTACATTGGAAAGAGATATTGGATTAGATCATTAGATTAAGAGTGTTGTACATTTATACGCTCACCAAGTGTTTGATAAATTGTTGTTTGAGATTATCTTAATCTATATTGAAATTTTTTTACTTTCCTTCTTCGTCCCGCTGTTGTGTGTGCTTTTTCATTTTCTTTTTCCTTCCTGATCTTTCCCCGGTCTAATATTTTCTTCGTGTTCTCAAGTTTTTTTTTTGGCACGTTTCTTAAGTTTCAGTTACATGTATAAATATATAAATACACATTCTTTGAAATTATGATGTAATCAATTGAGATATTATTATTACTCACCATTCCTAAGAGTTGGTTCATATTGTAGTTTGTATATACATAATACATTGAGAAATTATACACACACAAAACATGATTAACAAGTAATTTCCTTATCTTGAAGAGATATACTACATTTAATGTACACAAAATAGATTCACTCACTATATTAACAAAGAGAGGATACCTATTGTTGTTAGCTTGTATGGAGGTTTATTTTTTAAATTAAGATATTTATAGTTGACAATTGTTGTAAGATCTCTATAAATAGACTTAGTTTCTGAGTCTATGTTACCCTCCTGGTAATTATATTGAAGCACATAATTGGTTGAAGATCACGAGGCGTTTCGAATAAAAGAAGGCGCTATTTATTAATTTAGTTTATTAATCTCTTATTTAGTTTAGTATAATATATATATATTTGTTATAATTAATTATATATATATATTTGTTATAATTAATATTAATTGTTTTTTGGCCTCATTGGTCAAATAAAAAAATGGATCATTCCGTTGTTTTGTGGAAAGAGTCAATCAAATAATTTCTATGCAACACTTAGTTTAGTGTGAACATAATATGTATTATACTATATGTTAGAAGGACAAGTGAAGTTGTTTCTATAATTCATTCATATGAAGAAAGTGTACCAGCTTATTGCTTTTAACTTATGTCAAAACTAGTATTGCATTAGTATTCAAAACCAATAAAGTGAGTTTCCATTCCTAATAATTTACTAATATAATAAATTTTATGATGTTTTTACAGGTTTGCTAGAAAGTTCAATTGTTTGTCTAAGAATTCTATAACCATATTATGGCTATTAAGGTATCCCACATCGGATAGAGTGATGGTCTTGGGTGGGTTTATAAGCCTGGGCAATCCTCTCACTTAACACCTTGGTTTTAAGTGTAGAGTTAGGCCTTCTAATAATCTCGTCATCACGACAAATAACGACATTCTTATTAAAAGAAACTTAATATCCATCCAAAATTAGTTTAGAAACTGAAATCAAATTCTTTCTAAAACTCGGAACATAAAGAACGTCTTTTAAAGACTTCCAATGGTCTGAAAAGGCTTGGTACAGGCTGACTTCCAATGTCCTTTCAGACTGCAACTAAAGCACTTTCCCGTAGTGGTCTTTTTCTTGACACCTCCATCAATTGGTATATTTTCCTTGTTATTAGCTTGTTTCTGGCCATTTGCCTTCTTCTTCTTTCCACCTTTCGGTGCAGAATTAGAAGATGGACCGTTTGCCAACATAGCCGTATGCTCGTTCCTTGGTCCCATTAACATCTCAGCCGAAACCAAAGCTTGCAAGAGCTGAGCCAACGTATACTCTTGATTATTCATCGTATAGTTCAGTTGGAACTGCTCAAAACTTTTCGGTAGAGAATGGAGTACGAAATCGATATGCGTTTCCGCATCGAATTCAGCACCAAGAATCTCAAGTTTGTTAAGAAAACCCATCATCTTAAGAACGTGATCCCTCACGGGCGTTCCCTCGACCATTTTCTGTGATAACATATCTCGCATGGTCATTTGTCTAGCCGTACGATTCTGATGAGCAAAAAGTTCATTAAGGTTCATCATAATAGCTGAAGCGGATTCCATGTTCTGGTGTTGGTGTTGCAACACATCTGACATTGAAGCCAAGATGGTACACCTAGCCATTTCATCGGATCTCATCCACTCCTTATGATATTCCTTATCTTCTTGGTTCGTCTCATCCGTAGGGGCAGGGGGTTTAGGTTCATCAAGTACCCACTTATGCTGTTGTGCAGTCAAGACTATAAATAAATGTCTTTTCCAATCCACATAATTCTCTCCTTCCAATTTATTTTCTTTAAGTATACTAAACAGTGGGTTAAAAGGAGACGACATGCTGAACTGAGAATAAAATATACAATTTGTATTAATATCCTATTAACACAAAAATTATCACATAATTTGATCACATGTACTATATCAAAAACCTCAAAAAACCGATATAAACATGCATCAGCCAACATCTTAAAACCAATTTAAGTAAGTCACGATGAGTGTGATCGTTTACTCAAATACATTTAAGCAGGTTACAAACAAAGCAATTACAAACCTTTAATTCAAAATTAATAGTTGGCTTCAACCTGGCCATATAAAATTGACAGGGACTCCGATGGGGAGTTAATATATCAATTTTATACCTAAGTAATAACCATAATTAAATACAGGACTATTATTTCGTTTTGAATAAGCCACTCGATGGGAGGGTCATACCGCCACTAGTAATAATCCACAATCATCCTTAAAGGAATTTATTCATGTGAACTTATCTTTTGACCTATCCGATAGGGAGAGAGGCGCTTGCCAATGCGTAGCCAAAAGACTTCACAAATAAATAAATTATGGAGGCCATTTAATCAATTTATTATCTTAAATAAATTTAATTAATAAAAAAAACATACTTAGTAATTTTTTAAACTAGAGGTTTTTCACGAATTCTCATGCAGAATTAACAAATAATCATAGCATAATAACAAAACAAAAATTAAACACAAATTAGGCAAACACGTCCAATTATCATGGTTTAATTTTCTCGTTTTGAAGGAACGAGAATTCGTACACCCACGACCGCAACAAAAAAAAAATCACGCCACACCTACAAGCGACTTGTGTGGCTTGGTCGTCCGGGTGCCTCCGATTCTTTAATCCGTCTAACGGTCTTCGTCTTTGACCCGTTACAATTTATTTACAAAAAATAAATCTAACATCTAGACTAGTTTATTACAAATTAAATAATCTAATCTACCCGTGGTTTTTCTCACGGGAAAAACAAATCTGACCGAATCAGATTAAAAACCACATTCAAACAACATAAATTAAAACATACATTAAAACCATGATAATTGGATACCTGCAAAAAAGATCTAACAATTCTACCATCCAAATATCAATTTAATGTAAATAGATTTAAATTCTAATTTAAATTACAGAGCCCAAAACCTTGGCTCTGATACCATCTGTTGGGAATAATCCCAATACCCAATAATAGTCCCCCAACAATGTGGTCCCCAATTCCTTTGTGGGAAATTATTATGGGACCACATTCCCCATCTCCTTTGTGGGGAATTATTGGCACTTGTGGATTATTATTGACCGTCACGCTAGGGATCCTTTGAGACTCCCGGGAATCTTTTGAGATGCCTAGGCATCTTTCGAGACTCCCGGGAATCCTTTGAGACACCTTTAAAATTAGCAGGATCTATTTGAGACGTAATTTAAATATGAATTATCATAAATCCAATTTCATAATTTAAACAAATTAAATCAACTAATTCATGTGATGAATGTACCGTAAATAATTAAATCCCTAAACATGCGGAACTAAGGGATTACGTGTTTACCTTTGAATCGGAGAGATACCGTTGAGAAGAATAACAACTTAACTTCAACCCAATTGCCTTCTCGAGTATTCCCTATCCGGTGGGAGATCTCACGAACTAATAACTCTCAAGGAAGAATTAATTTTCTCTTGTTGCACACACTGTAATTTCAAAAATTACAGATCTCTCTTTTTTCTTTTGTAGAGAAAACCGATTTCTTTTTCAACCCTTAAACAAGCGATTTTTCCTCTATTTATAAGAGAGAGAATAGTCAATTTATTTATTAGAAAATATAGGAGATCTAGAAATATTTTATTCTCCAAGAGATATTATATTATTTCCATATCTTTCTCCATAATATTCTCTCCCCAAAATAAGCGCTACTTTCCTCTCTTTCTTGCAACAAGATTAATTCTTATCTTTTTAATTACCTTAGTTAATGGACTTTTATTGGGCTACTTGAGGGGCCTTTAGGAGAATTAGAATTGGAGCTCCCAATGGGCCCATAAATCAATATTGAGCCACAATATTTTTCCAGCTCATTAATATTAATTCATTCCACTATAGAATTAATATTGCACTATCCATCCTAACCCATATTACGAAATATGGCTCCCGGTTATTATTTCCCGTGTTTAAGATTCAATGTCCATCAATTAATTTAAGCTACTGAATGCTTTAATTAATTAATATCTTTTATTCCTTAGAGTAAGGACAGCTCAACATTATTATCATACCGGAAATAAATTCCACTGATCAGATTTGATATGATAAACCTTCTGAGCCCACCAAGGGGACATAATCAACTTGACACTCCAAGACACGATTCTCTGTATTAATTTTGGCAATCTGTCCTATAATTAATAATATTGCCCAAAATATAAAGTATTGAATCACATTGATTCTTTACCCATAATAAATCAAAGCAATACTTCTTAACTACAGACAATTCCATTTAAGTGACAGAGATTAAGAAATCAACAACCACTGAGGTCTAATTCTTCATTCCTTAAGCCAGTCTAGAAGAATTACCTCTCTGTAGGTCCTATTCAGCACATCAAAATGCACTAGTGTAATCTCTTGGTCAAGACAAACCAATCTGAGCCTTACACCTCAACTTCTACCAATGGATTGTTCAATTCCATCTAAGTTGTGAATCAATTGTACTTATATACAAGGAACTGACAATGTGATCTTCTGTGATCTTCTACACACCACATTGTCTACAATGTAAAGTACATCTGAACGTTTATGCAGTAAATAATTACCATTCATTATATTTAAAGCAACCAGTGACAAAAATTTATTCTCATTAATAAGTGCAAAAATCAGTTTGTATACATAAGTAGCACTAAAAGCATACTTGCCAGTATAACCCTAACATATTAAGGTATCCCACATCGGATAGGGAGATGGTCTTGGGTGGGTTTATAAGCCTGGGCAATCCTCTCACTTAACACCTTGGTTTTAAGTGTAGAGTTAGGTCTTCTAATAATGGCTTATATTTTAGCAACTTGTATTTCACTAGATAGTAACTGGGTTCAAGGTTTGAGTTTTCATTTCTATCATATTTTTCTACTTTTTTTTTTTGATTTAGGTCTCTGTGTTGTTCATTGATTGGTACCATATATGTGAACTTTCTGGAGCAAACAATGTAGCTTGTGCTCCTTATGTTTTACACTTACAACAAAGAAGCCTGTTTAAAGGAGATAAAACCACATATTGCTTTTTCCGCCGTGGTGAAGTTTCTTATTATTGTTATGGTATAAATAATTGATTTTAAAAACTTATGTGTATTGTAATCAACTTCAGGAACTTTCTATGTCACATTGTATCTTCTGAGGAGATGAAAAAATATCTAATTTTGTTGAATTATTTTAATTGTACAAATGTAATTAGTTATATTATTTTCCTGAATTTTTGTATTTTATTTTTTACTTATATGCATACGATGAAAATCTCCATCCATTTATAATGTTATGTACTGGTATTTAGTTGTTTACCTTTCAAATGATCATACATTTCCGTTGAATAATTTAATATAAGTCGATTGTTTGGTAATGTGTTTCAAGTTTTACATTTAGATGTCAAAAGTACCTCTACTTTTACAATAATTAAAGCACTTCAATCTGGGTTAACACCTCAATCTTTGAGGTGCCCCCTCACTAGTACACTATAATGTGTCCATCACAGCCAGTTCTTTAAGTTTTGTAGACTTTTCTGTTTCCACGAACATGCTTCAAACATACTCATCGAACTGCCAAACTCACGAAATTCTTTATTTTCTAAATTATAATTTAATTTAATTTTTCTTTATGAACATAAAACACAGTGTATTATATAATGATATTATAATGTTTATAATCTTAATTTTGGATATTATATGTTAGTTAGAGTTAGTTTAGGGTAGTTATTTATCTTAGAGTTTCAACTACTCTTTGTAAATTCTATAACCATCCTTTTACAAGTTCAAACTTTTAGATGAGACAAAAAAAATTTATGCTATTATAGCTATAAGGCTCACGTCCACACATCGTGAGTTAGATTCCTGCTGAAAGCAACTCCATCCATTTAAATTGTCCATTCGATGGATCTCCTTCCCAAAGAATATTTATTCATAGGCACATTTTCACCAAAAGTCTTGCTCGTGTCACTTCGCACCCCTTCTCCCCAAAGGATATTTATGCTTGAGGGGGAATGTTAGTTAGAGTTAGTTTAGTTAGTTATCTTATGGTTTCAACTACCCTTTGTAAATTTTATAAATACTTCGCAATATACAATTTAATCTCTTAGTTGAGGGAGTCTAAACACTTTAAGTATAAGTATATATATATAGTATTTCCTATACATGTAATATTTCCAAAATATGATAATTATTATTACTTCCTCCATTTTTTAATAAATGAATTTTTAACTTTTTTTTTGTAAACAATTAAATGATGTTTTAGCATTTTTTACACTATTTATTTCAATTATGTCCTCATTTTAATTTAGGGAATTAATGCGATTAGAGACCTCTTTTATTAATTAAGGATATACTTATTAATACATACATTTTTTTAATTCCAACTAATTTCACGAAAACTTCACTTGTTAAAAAATGGAGGAAGTAGTATATTAATTCTGAAAAAGGTAGGACAAAAGAGTAACAGTTAAACCTTTGGTGCCTAAAAGTAACTAAACACGAACGGCGGATATTTAATTTGTTAGTTAGGTGAGATTGAGTCAAGTAACTATCACTAGCTTGATTTTTCTAAGTATAATAATGAGGATGAGGTAGGTTTTCTTGAGATTTTTTTTTCCACACACTTTATGTCACAAGTATATATTTCAAAAGTATCAAGCCATTGAAAATATCTTTAAATTAATTCTTTTGTGACTCTTCTATACATAGTTGAAATTTCTTTTATTAAAATATGATATTATGTGAAGCCACGAATGGTCGCTGATTTTGAAAACTAGATGTTTGAAAAACACTTTTGATAATTAATATTAAAAGTTAGGGACAAAAGAATTTTCAAGCCATTAATTTCAATTAAATTAGTTTTGACATATTTGGGTAGTTAATATTAAATGTATAATATGGAATAGGGTTGAAAATTTTGGACCACTTCTTAATTAATTGACTATCTAAATTTATTTGGAAGATATTGAAAGCAGACATGATTTCAAACAACAATAAATTTCGACCATTGTCATATTGCTCCTGAGTACTCTAGATCCGTCATGAACAACATTGCTTTGTCGTCGAGCCACAACTCGTCCTCGATCTATGCAGACCGGCGACACTTTGTCACCTTCTTGTAATCTGCCTCTGTGTGCACGTGTTTTTAATCACTATACGACGCAATCTCTTCAAAGTTAAAAGTTCTAATTTTCTCTTCTAAATTGAAAGTCTAGTATTTATCATGAGTTGGTTTGTTCCAAGATTATCAATACTTGACAACAGATTTCAGGTTCAGATAAAAATAAAGTAATGACGGATTATATTTTTACAAATCATGGAGTTATCACGACCAAGAAACAATTACAAAATATGGAGGAGTGAGATTCAAGTTTTTTTTTTTTTTTTTTCTGAAAATTATGACTCTTACCCTTACTAAACACGCAAAGAAATGAGAAAATTGAGAAGTTAGGAATTGTATGTTTCATCTTATTTGTAGAAAATTCGAACAGTGACTCATCCTTTTTTTAGAGCGTCTTATTTTTTTTTAAGTCCTCATTATTGAATCGAGACTCCAATTATTGTAATTAAATATCCATCTGATCAATAGCTTTTAGTGTTGCATTTCTTAAGCTATAAACTTTTTTTTTTTTTTTTTTTTATAATATTGAAAGTTGATTGTTATATTTAAAATTAAATGAAATTAAAGATTGAGTTGGTCTAATACATACTCATTTCATCTTAAAATGATGGTCTCCTTTTTTTTTTTCCCAAAATATAGTACCTTTTCTTTTTTTAAATTTATAAAATGTTTAAAATAGTCTTATTTAATAAATGGTTATTATTTTAGTGTTCAATAAATAAAAGTACATTTGAAAATTTATAGATAAAATTTAAAATTTTAGATACATTATATTTGATAGATTTGTATAAAAAATGAAAAAGAATGATAATTTTAAAACGGAGAGAGTACTATATAACTTGTATTTTATCTACTAAATTATCTAGACCCGTAGTTACACTCATAGTTATAGATAGACTCATACTATTCTGATTTCTAATTTTAAGATTATGTGTTTATTAATAGCCTAAATTTCACATTGGTTTATATATATGTTTTTGAACAGGAACATTGATTTAAAAAAATTGGGCGCCCACAAATATAACCCGTACCGACAAAGCCCCATATATTATTATATACTATATTCCATTTACATTAATTGTGCATGTGCATGTGCATATTATTTAATTCACTACTAGAGTATAATTTAAAGCGAAATAAATGTAAAGAGATATGGCCATTCAGGTTACGAAATGTCACAGACGACGTCATGAGCTAGCTATCCAAAATGTTGCAATAATATATACTCCCTCTGTCCCAGGGAAAGCTCCCCATGAGCTTCAGACACGAATGTTAAGAAATACTAATATAATAAGTAAATCTATTGGGTAAATATCATCTCTCACAATTCATTATATTGTTTTCTTTGTCCATCACATCATCTCTAATACATTTACTTGTTATATTAGTATTTCTTAATAATCGTGTCTGGAGCTCATGGGGAGCTTTCCCTGGGACGGAGGGAGTATTCAAGATGGGGGAGTCAACTGGCCGGGCATATATCACCTACCCTACCCTTAATTATTCATTCATCTATACTGATAGAGACTCATTTCTTCATCTTCAATGTGAAAGCATCCGCCTTTTCTTTTGACTTATTATTTATTTATTCCTACCTTAAAAACATCAGTTTATTCACACTTACGTCCGGATTATAATCTGTTTCTACGTTTTTAAAAACCCACCTATTCTTTTACTTGTTAATTTAATGTTACTTGGTATTGGTATATATATATATAGGGCGTGTTTGAAAAAACAGAACAATTTAAAAAATAACTAATTTAATTTATCTCTTTTTATATGATTTCCAAACAATTAATATAATCTACTTTAAAATTGTTTGCATCCCTAATCATGGTCAACTCTTTTTTTCATGTTATTCGTGCATATGTATAAAGAATGATTAATCATGCTTTTGTTTTTTAATTTCTAGCCATTTTTTTCTTCCTTTTAGGTAGCTAAAAGAGATAGTACTTGTAAATTTATTCGTTGATGTTCTTTTTTCGTTTTTTTTTTTCATAAATAGTATGATATGAACATGAAAATGTAATACTAAATGTAGGCCAGTATTCTGAATCTATTTGAACTTACTAAAATTTACAATGCTTATACATGATTCTTAATTAATCAAGAATACACAACAATGGGTGGATCAAAATTTGGACTTGCATTTGAACCCACCCGCATAGACCGGGTATGGACTCGATCAAGCGGATATGAGACGGATCGTTATTTCTGTTGACCCGTCTTCGGATCCACTATTCATAAATATAGTAATATTATTTTTATAAATGTGTATATTTATATAATTATTAATGTATACTATATGTTTGTGTAAAAATATTTTAAATGTAACTTTTTAGTATAAGAGGAATGACTATTTCAAATAATTATATAATTTAATTTATTTAATGTCAAAATACAGATATTGTGTATATTAAAATTAATTTGAAAATAAAAATATTAAGTGATCGGTAGAACTCGACGGGTCCTCATACAGGACGGAACAAGTCTGAATCCGTGAAATTTTGATTGGACGGGTCTGAAACAGGACAAATCCTCGTCCCGTTTTCATCTCTAGTTTAATATGGAACACACTCGAATAATACCTAAATGTTATATATGAATAAATAAAAGGCTAGCTTATTTTTTTTTTATGCTTATCAGCTTATGTATTCAAGCTTAATTAAGAAAGGGGAGGGGAGGGGATGGGTTAGTCAAGCTCACTATTTGTATAAGTCAATCTAAAAATATATATATGACGACCATAATTCTTCTAGTTAATTAGTGTACTCATTTGTTGAAAATTTGAGTAATATTGTCAACAAATTAGACGATAGCACGAATATTTTTGTCCAAGGCACGAGAAAGCACAAATTGCTACTTAGGTAAGCTGTCACGTTCAAGTTTTAATCTGAGGGACAATAATAGAGATACTAGACTTTATTTCTTATAATATGTATTTTTCATTTTCTCTTTGACATTACAACTAATTAAATTACTGATTTTAAACCATGAATTTATCAATCTTTACACAAACAAATTAATTAGTCTAATATTGGTCTAATTAATTTAACTAAATGAGCTTGATGGAACTTAATTGAGCCTTGTTTTTACCACTTGAACAAGTCCCTTTACTTCTAGGTTCAAAATAATACTGATGCAATTATATTAACAATATACACATATACCAACACTAATATAGTAGTAATATAATATACAAATGGTTATTTTATATATATTTAAAAATCATATCTGTCATTATACCGTACATAAATTGTGGTGAATCACTATCTAATTTGTATTGAAGTGTATTTTATTGTTGATAAATTAAGTAGAAGAAGTTGGTCTTACAACGTAAAATAAACAAGTTTATAATCATTGTCTTTGCCTAGAATGATTGAATTCAATTAATGAATGGTCAATACAAGTTCAATAATTTAATTCAGCAACAATATAAGAGACTTTTGAGACAACCGAATTGACTATGCGGCAAAAAGATGCATTTATGCTTTCGTAACTTTTGAATTTTTTTTTTTTTTTGTTGATTTAGACAACAGATTTGACATTCACTTAATTTCAGGTAGTTTACCTTTGATTAAATTATTATTATGACTACCTGTCAAAAAAAAAAATTATTATGACTATAAGTGAAATTAAATACTATAAAATTAAACTGCGAAAATTGCATTTTTACTTTCAATCTTATTCATATGTTCTGCTCATGGAGTATATACAAATCCACTTTTATAAGTACCGCGTCAGTTAATTAGCTTAATTAATGGAACTAATATATTAATTATGACATATTAGCTAGTCTTAATTTATGTAAATATGACCTCAAAAAAATTTTATGTAAATATCGAAAAGTTTGGGTTGGGGGTACTCCATCAAATACCTAAAGATCCCAATGAGAGGATAATTAGAGTCTTCAATAAGTAATGTGAATTACAAATGAAATTTAAAGCATTGTAATACTCAAATATAAGAAAGTGTATTTTTTTTTCTAGAAGCACGTGTGTGCACTAGTTGCATTGCATGTATATTCATTTAAATTACTAATATTTTTTTAACTAATTCAGTACATTTTAGACTTTTAGTATAACAATAAATAACATTCAAAATTACACTAAGATTGCATGGTTCATATAAGTATTTTTGTATTTCTACTGTATTTTATATATTGAATGATATGATAAAAAAGTATTATGCAAGCAGTAAGACGTGCTATTGTACTTAGCTTTGCTTAATTATAATAAATATACTCAAATAAAACCAAACTAATACCCGAATGTTGCCCATATACATTTGATGTTGCTTTTTTTTTTTTTTTTTTTTGTGTGTCTTGTAAAACTCATTTTTGTAGAACAGATTTTGGTGGAATCATTTTAATTATTTTGGGTGATTTGGAGAAATTCACTTGTATATTTCAAATTCCTCGATCCAACCCAACCCAACCCAACCTGATTTTTTTTTTCCTTTTTTCTTTTTGAATCAAACTGAAAATAATTACATATAAAATGAATAAGGCAACAAGGGTAAGACACAATTAAAAAAAAAAACTCTCAAATAGAAAGACATAATTAAAAACGACCACATCATCCCAACCGAATAAATAGCCCGCCTAAATCTATTCATTGCATGTGAATGAGTCTATATTCTATTAATTTCTCTTAATGATATTGCCACACTCAACGTCTAAACAATGTTTCATGTATTTTTAGGCCATGATTTTCTTTTTAGAAACAACATGATTTGTATGCATTAGTATTAGAAATACCTCACATCAACAAAGTACAATCATATACAGAATAGTTAAAGATTGATTAGAGTGAAATTAGAATGATAAGGGTGAAATTAAAATAAGGGCGGAGCTACCGCATAGCCCACCCAATTTTTTTCACACTTTTTTCTATATACACTACTTTCAAAAAAAAAAAAAAAAACCTACAAAATCAACCCTATAACCCTATTTGGAGGTAAAAAGAGCCATTTCCACTAGATGAGATTAAATTTTGCAAAAATGTTTGTTAAACATATGTATTCAACTCTTTATCGAAATTAAAATTTCAATTTAATAATAAAATATAGATTAAATTATCAATTCAAACTTCTTAAATAAATAAAAAAATTGGTAGCGAAGTGAAATAACTCAAGTCGCTAGAGCACCACTACCTAAACTGTAAGGTCTTAGGTTCAAGTCATATGGGGATTCGAGTCATGTGGAGGGGTTGAATTTTTTTTAAAAAAAACGGTAATTTTTATTTTCTTTTGCTCGTTATTCTCTTTTTTTCAAGCATTCAGCCCCCCTAAAAAATGTATGCATCCGTTCTTGGATTAGAATGATATCTAGACTTTATAAATGTTAAAGAATAATCCACTCTTAATCGCAGCTATCAAATAACCTATAAAAATTGAGATGAAGTTAATTTACCTTTAATCTTAGGTATCAAACATGACTTTAGATTATTAAAAGTTGATATTAAACGGTTAACTCATGTTAGTAGGGGTAAAAAGCATTAACTTAATTTCTTTTAATCTCATTTGCGAGTCCTCTTTATTGAGTCGAACCTCAATCTTTTGTGGAAGGACTTATGTTTGATCTGATTGCGTATAAAATTTATTAGCTTTCAAAAAAAAAAAATCTCATTTAATTTAGATTGGATCAATGATCAATAGTGATGACTATTGCAAGTCCAAAACTACAAATCACCAACTCTTAAATAAAATTGAATTTATAATAATTTAAAGGAGTATCTTGTGCTTTGACAAATCGTCTTAAAATAATTAAGACCATATATCTATGTCACATTGTCACTATAGCAACATAAAGCTTTTAAACTGCATACTTTCTTGGGCCTATTTGTGTGAATTCTTCTAAATATTAGTCCCAAACTATTTTGTTTTGAAATTGTGAAATATTCCGTCCACATTAAAGGGTTACAAAACAGTCAACCATTAGAACTACTGGGACCAGTAAATCCAAAACAGAACAGTGGCCCAAAATCAGACTAGTAACAGACTATAGAAGTCAACTATGGTTGTCTGTGGACGAAAAGAAAAACAAAGAACATTAAATAAAAGAAAAATTGTATGAATTTGAGATAGTAGTGAAATCTATTAATTCTAATTAAAGTTTTTTTTTAGTTCTTTAAATTGAACTAATTTTAAATTTGGTCCTCATGAAATACATATTTTGATTTTGGTCCTATAAGTGGCTTAATATTTGAATTCAGTCCAATTACTACTATTGCAGATAAATGAACCGATCAAATCATTAGCTCGTGTGCAATTCAAATCAACACAAGAATTTGCTCATGTGTAGAAAAATGCAGAAAAAAATGGATTTAACCGGTTTATTTATCTTCAATGGTAGGTAATTGGACTGAATTCAAATTTTGGATCAACTTATGAGATTAAAATCAAAATGTGTATTTTATAAGGACTAAATTTAAAATTAATCCAACTTAAAGGACTAAAAAAACTTTAATCCCTAAATTTTAAATAGATTCAATAGAGTATAAGATTTTGTTTGATTCAATTTATAAATTAGAAAGACATATACATAATAAGTGATAATACAAAAAGATGAAACCCACCCAACGTGTTTATCTCTCTTTAAATTTGTAAGTTTTCTTTTAACCAAAATAAGTGTAAAACAAAGAAAATTAAATGGTGGAAAGCTATGAAAAAAAAGAAATTAATAAAGAGAAATAAAAACAATTTGGCTCAGCGTCCACATGATGCAGGGAAGGGAACAACCTTGAGGCCTTTCTCCCTCACCGAATTCTCACTCTTGATAGCTTAATTTCTCTTTTCTCACTCATACAATATTAAGAATTGTATTGTAAACCACCATTTTCATCAAAGGACCGATGCCCTTTATATAGTGAAGACCACCCACAACTTTCGGTCATTAGTCATAATTCTCAATGAAGGGAAAAAAAAGTAAATCGTGGATTGATATAAATTACTGTGAAAAAGAGATAGAGTGTCTAAAGTGTGAGATTTGATTGAAGAAGAAAAATAGAGTTGTTCGTATATGGACCAAAGCCATATAATTGGACCAACTTAGATGATTGGGCCAAGAAACAAACTCCACTAAAATAGTGGAGCAAAACAATGGAAAAAAAAAAAAAAAAGGAAATGGAGAGTGTCGAACGTTCACACTATTATTACTCAAATTTCTAATATGTTTATAATATTACACTGCCCATAAATTGAATCAGTTTTTAATATGTTACAATTTCATTATATATTAAAAAAGTTGAAAGTTGAAAGTTGCAAGATTTTTTACACGTGCTATTCATGTGAACCGCTGAAATTTAATTCGTGTACGTAGCAATTGTTGACGTCGCTTACATAGTTACATGACATAATAAAACCCGACATATTAATAGTAATTAAAAACTTATAAATGAATTATTAGTATCCTAAAGCAAAAGAGAGACTCAGACAGAAGTAGTCCTTTCAGGTGGGGTTATGTCTTTTCAGGTGGATTGATATTTCACGCGGCTGAGACTCGGGGTTGACTCGGTGGTGAGTCGCCCCCGACCGCTGTTGTTTTTCACGTGGCTTTCAAATCATTTAATGGGCCTGAATATATGGGCCGGGTTTTTTTCTTTTGGATTTGAATTGGGGTCTGACTATTTACACCTCCATTTCAGTTTAGAACACTCCCCCGATTGATGCACTCCCCCTAAAATTTGTAAAATGGATGCACCCCCACTTAAATTATCCTAAATACCCTTTTGTCCCAAAAAACTATCTACTAAACACACCCTACCCCAAAAACCCTAATTTTCCACCTCTCTCTCTTCCTCCTTCTTTTCTCTTTTCTCCTTTCCCCTCCCCCACCTCCATCCCGTTTCTTTCTCCATCCCGACCTCCATTGCCGGCCACCACCCCACCCCACCCCCATCGCCTCTCCCCCTCCCCCTCCCCTAACCCCCCCCCCCCCTCCACCACCCCATCGCCTCTCCCCCCTCCCCCTCCCGTAACGTAACAGTAGCAGAAAAGAAAAAAAAAAAAAAAACTATCTCTCCTTACCCCACCCCCACCCCCACCCCCAATTTCCGTCGCCCTCTCCAACTAACAGCAACAAGGTATTTTTTTTTACTTTTCTTTTCTTCGACAAACCAGGGTCGGCCCTATACACTCTCGTCGATGCATTGTTGTCGACGAGAATGTATTTGATCGACCTAAAATGGTTGAATTTTTTTTTTTATTTTTTTTCTAGACAATGAAATGTCGACCATATTTACTCTCGTCGACAATAGGGTGTCGACGAGAATATATATGACGACATTTCATTGTCGATTTTTTAAAGGTTTTTTAAAAAAAAAAAATTCTACAAACCAGTGTCGACCATATACGTTCTCGTCGACAAATTGTTGTCGACGAGAACGTATATGGTCGACACTGGTTTGTCGAAAACTAAAAAAAATAATTGAAAATTTTCTAAGTTGCTGAGTTTTTTTAAATTTTTCTTAGTTACTGATTTTTTTAAAAATTTTCTTAGTTGCTGAGTTTTGTTTTGATTGTGGTGAAATTTTGTTTTGGTGTTTGGTGTTTTCCGGCGATGGTGGTGGCTGGGTAAAATTAGGTTTAGGGTTTAAATGTGAGAGAGGGGTGCATTTAGTAGTGTAATATAATTCAAAGGGTATTTTTGACTTTTTACATTATTATTATATTATTAAACTGATTGGGGGAGTGTTCTAAACCGAAATGGAGGTGTAAATAGTCCCACCCTTTGAATTGAGAAAGGAAATTTCAGATGGGCCTGCCAAGTAGTAATGGACCTACAAATGTGGGCAGAGCTTCTTTTGTAAAAGGGCGCGGCTAAAGCCACCGAGGATCCTATGATGACACCCATCGGAACATTTTTTTATCACAAGGGGTATGCGAAATGACGTTTTAAAAAAAGGACGGATGAGTACACCCATCCATTCCATTTCACACCTGATTCATCATTTCACACTCCGAATCATCCGGATCCCCACCATCACCACCAAAACAACCACCATAAGTTTGATAAAAAAAAATTCCTAAAAACCCAAAATTTCAACAACAAAAATAAAATCTTAATATGTTCGAAAATTTTACCCAAACAATGTTGAGATGTCTAAAATTTTTTAACGAACAAACTCAATATGTTCGAAAATAAATTCAAAACAAAGTAAATATGTTCGAAAAAAATTTCAATTCCAAAACAAACACAGATTGTTCGAAAGAAATTTCAAAACAAAGTCAATTTGTTCGAAAAAATAATTTTCGAACTTGTAAAAACCCTAATTTCCAAAACAAAGTAAAAATTTCCTACCTTGAAACTGAAACGGGCCGCGGCGGACGAGGGAGGAGGAGAGGGGTTCCACACACCTCCAGCGGCCCGCGGTGGACGAGGGAGGAGAATAGCGGTGGCGGTGGCGAACGCGCACACCTCCAGCGGCGGCAGCGTTTGAAGGAGGAAGGAGAGGGGGCGCGACGGCGCCCGTGCGAAAGGCGAGGGAGGGGTCGCGACGGCGGCTGCGTCGCTTGGAGGAGGGGCGGCCGCGTTGCTTGGTCTTCTCTTCAAACGGAGGGGTCGCGGCGACGGCCGCTTGTAGGGATGAGGAGGTGGGTCGCGGCCGCCTGAGAGTGGGAGGAAGGGAGGAGGTACAGGTGGGCCGCGACCGCTTGAGTGTGGGAGGAGGCGATTGACAGAGAGAAAGAGGAGAGAAATTTGGTGGGTGTACCAAAATAAGAGAAAAATTAGGGTTAAGAAGAAGAAGCAGGGTATTTTGGGATTTTCCGCGTGGGTGTTCTCATCCGTTTTGTGTGTGTCCTCATCGCGTGGGTGTCCTCATAGGATCTGTGTGCGCCTTTAGCCGCACCCTTTGTAAAGTCATATACTCCCTTTATAATGGATGTAAAAGTTAGTGTCTAAGCGCTACTCGTTATTCTAACGACTTCATTTTATTCAAATTTCATCGTTGAAGGGTTGAAAATTTTAAAATATTTATATATATATATTTTGTTTGCTATTTTTAATTTCTTCAAAAACCTCTTTGTAATCTTCTACTTTTGTTGTATTAAGGATTCATATTTACTACTTAGAAAATTGCAGAGAAAAAGAAAAAAAAATTGTAGACAACGCCTTGGCGCTTGGTGACTAAAATTCGTACGACTAACTATTTTCGACTTTTACAACCTTGATACTTATAATGCTGACATGTTAGCTTAAAAATTAACTGGCCCAAGCTTAAAGCTAAATTTAATTAATAATTTTTAAATAATTTGATATAGCACGCCAAATAACTGAATTCGATGGTAACTTGGTGAGACTCAGTCCATGTATGAAAGTGTTGGGGGGGGGGGGGGATAATAGTAATACTAACCTTGGGCCGGACTGAAAGTGGGGGGGGGGGGATAATAGTAATACTAACCTTGGGCCTGACACCCACACGATGAGGACACACACTGAGATGAGGACACCCACTATGAAAACCCCAAAATACCCTTAACCTTCATAAAACCTAAATTCTTCTATTCATTTCATATTCTTCAATTCAAGTACACCCACCTCTCTCTCCCACACTCTTCCATTCGTCTTCCTCCGTCGCCGCCCAGCCCACGTCGGCCGCCCAACTCACGTCGCCGCCTGCGTCGGCCGCGCTGCCCAAGTCCCCAGCCGCTTCGGCCACCTCCCTCCTCCCTCTAAGGCGCGGCCGCCGCCCACCCATTCCCCTTCCCCTCCCAGGCGAGGCCGCCGCCCCTCCTCCCCACAGTCGCGGCCACCGCCCACTCTTCTCCCCACAGTCGCGACCGCCCTCTCTGTTGGTGTATACTGTAAAGCAAACTTTTAGTGGGCTTTTGTGGCGTATATTCGATTTCCTTTTATCTGAAATAAATGGTTTTTCACATTATTGCATTCTTTGTGATTACTTGTATGTCTGCTTATCTTGCATTGTAGACGATGTGGTGGGTTTGTAGTCACACAGAAGATCACATTGTCAGTTCCTTGTAAGATATAAACAGTATTCACAACTGCGATAGTTATGGACAAAACTATTGGTTTAAGTTGTAGTATAAACTTGTTAGTGGTTTGTCTTGGCCATTAGTTTATACTAGTGCGATGTGGCGTATTGAATGGATCACAGATAAGACATGTTCTTCTGTTCTGACTGTTATGAAGAACTAGAAGTCTTGGTGACTTTTATGATTCTTAACCCTAAGTGTGATATTTAGATGTGTGGGGTGATTGTTCACTACTTTGATGTACCATAGGTGAGAATCTTGATAGATTCTTCACGCTCTGTATTTTGGGTAGTGGCATCGCTCGCATGATGTCTACTTATTGGCATTAGGGCATCGTGTCCTGTACATCCAGGCTGATGATGTCCCCTTGAGGAAACTCATAAAGGATTGTCGTATTAAACCCTGCAGGTGGATTTAATCCGTACGACAACAAGGTTGAGTGGTACTACTCAAGGAATTATAGTAATTAATTATTTAAAGAAGTCGGGAGCTTTAATAATTAATGGACGTGCGATATCTTAAACACGGGGAATTATAAAGTCTAATAGAAGCCCTGATTCGGTTCGGGATAGGACGGGAGTGCAACATTAATTCTCTAGTGGAATGAATTAATGTTCTCGGGCCAAATTATATGTTCTGGGCTGAACATAAGAGTATTTGGGCCTGTAAGAAGCCCAAGCCCTATACCTTCTAATGGATCCCTAGTCTGGCCCATGAAACTTATGGAAATTATAAATAGGAGCCCTAATTCAGTTTTGAAACCCTAGCACACACGAAATAGAGAAAAACGGCTAGGGTTTCAAGGAGACGAAATTGAGGCACCTTCTCCACGTTTGATAGCACGCCGTCCACCCGGTGTTCGAGCGAAGTTGGGAGACAGACTAGAAGATCTGTAGATTGGAATCAACGCCTCGATCTTCAAGGGTAACAGATCTAAACTATGTTTTAGAAGCATGTTTAGGTTTTATTTATTTATTTATACGTTTGGCATCCGACAACGATCCTGGTGACGGACCGCCTTCGCCGGCGTGTTCCAGCAATTGGTATCAGAGCCTGGATTCGTGGATTGTTGGCTCTGCCTGAAACGTATGATTGTATGATTCAATTTATTTTGTTTCATGTACGTATGCGTTTCTGTTGGTTAATTTTTTTATTCTTCTATCGCAACCCTAGTGTTATGTAATCGTTTTTCCCACCAGATAATAAGTGTGGGTAGTATAGGACTATTTCATAGATCACTGTAGTAGGGTTTTACTCGTTTATATTGTAATTTTTTATCGTGAGAATGGGCGGTGTCGATGGAAGATCTGAAAACAGTAATCTGAGTTTTTCGGGTTATGGCCTTGGATGGTGAAAACTGTTTTGGCCATAACTTTTGACTCGGATGTCCGTTTTCAGCCCACAAGACCTTTTCGGAAACGTCTCGACGAGATCTACAGGAGTCACAGCTATGCTGTGACGACGAGTGGCGAGGCCTAATTCAACGTCTTGATGAAGTTTTCTGCCAGTTTTAGTCGGTGGACGTGTATTCGAGATTTTTGCATTGCGTGAGAGGCCGATGCGAGACATCCGTCCGCGCCACTGTTTTATCATTGTAATAGCTTATTGTAGGCTGTTTTTTGATAGGTTTTTCAAGGGGTTGCGATAGATGTGCATTTATTTATTTTACCTCTATTTATCGCATCTTGTTATGATTGGCATGCTTGTATTATTTAGTTAATTTGTTATGCCTGTGAATAATCTTCAAAGTTTAAATGACTAAGTGAGATAATTGAATTTTAATTAATTTATAGGCCTCCACAATTGGTCTTTAAGTAAGGTGTATGTTGCTCGTGGGACCTTGGGAGTCTTCCCCTAACGGGTGCAACATTCACGAGCTTACTAGTTAAGACTTCTAATAAAACTGTTTTAATCTTTAGATGAAGTGTGTGATCTTCCCTAACGGATGTGTCATCCATGAGTTCATCAGTAAAGAATAATTCAAGATAACTGTTGTTAAATTGTGGTCATCACTTAGATGTGAATTTGAATATAACCCCCCAACGGGGTCACTGTTCTAGTTCACATGGCCAGTTAAAGTTCGACTGTTAATTTCATTCGTCATAAGGATAAGTTGACGTGATATTGAAATTAAAGACTGAATGTCTGGTCAATGAATACATGTGTAAACGACCACCCTAACGTGGCTTGCATATGTGTTTGTTGGGCTGTTGGAGGTTGTGTTGAATGTTGGTTTTGAAGGTTTCCAATGTTTTATGCTTCAAACTTATGTGATTTATTGCTTGCATTTTATTTATTTCAGATACATTATGGTGACATTCAACCCACTTATGGTTATCTTAAATCAAAATAAGCTTATTGGTCAAAATTACTTGGATTGGAAAAGAAATCTGGACATTGTCCTTGTTGCAGATGAGTACAAGTTTGTGCTCGACACACATGCTCCTGCCCCTTTGGGACCCGAATCTACTGAAGAGCAAAAGGAGGCTCATAAGAAGTGGCACAAGGCTGATGAGATGGCTCGTTGTTACATTTTGGTCTCGATGTCAAATGTTTTACAACAACAGCATCAAACTATGCCTAGTGCCGCAGCTATGATGTTGAGCCTCAAAGAGCTTTTTGGTGAGAAAGATAGGGCTGCCCGCTTTGAGGCTATGAGGAAGATCATGTCAACCTCTATGCCAGAGGGAGCGTCCGTGAGGGACCACGGTCTCAAGATGATGGAATATCTGAATGAGATTGAGGTCCTCGGAGGGTTAATCGATAATGACACCAAGATCGATATGATCCTACACTCGCTCCCAAAGTCTTTTGAGAACTTCCGTGTAAACGCGATCATGAGTAAGAAGGATTATACTTTAACCGAGCTTCTTACGGAATTGGTCGCGGTGGAGGGTCTCATGGGTAAACGACCACAAGCCAATGTTACTGTCCAGGCTGGACCTTCTTCGTCTAATGGCAAGAAGAAGAAAAAGCCTTTACAGAAAAAGGGTGGTGGTGAAAGCAGTGGGAGCAAGAAACTGGCGCCTTTTGGTGGCGTTAAAAAGCCGAAGGGCAAATGTTTCAAGTGCAACAAGACAGGACATTGGAAGTCTGATTGTCCTCTTCTGAAAAAGGAAAACTCTGGTACGTCTCTCGCTTTGGTTGTTGAAACATGTTTTGCGGCTTGTTCTGCCTTTTCTTGGGTAGTAGATACAGGAGCCACTGACCATGTTTGTTATACCTTGCAGGGGTTTCTGCAGACAAGGGAACTGAGTGAGGGCGAGATTACTATTAGTTTGGGCAATGCTTCGATAGTATCGGTGGTTGCAGTGGGAGATGTGCACTTATGTTTTTCTAATTCTGTTTTAGTATTAAAGAACGTTTTATACGTGCCGAATTTTCGGAGAAATTTAATTTCTGTTTCGAAGTTATTTTTGGATGGATGCTCGGTTGTTTTTAATGACAATGTTGTTATTATGAGAAATGACTCTTTAATCTGTTCTGGCACGTTAGAAAACAATCTTTATACTATTACGTGTGCATATCATACTGTGACTGAAGCTCATTCATCATCATCATTAAATAAGAGAAAGGAACCTTCTAAGTTGAATCAAACATACCTTTGGCATCTAAGATTGGGTCATGTCAACCTAAGAAGGATTCAAAGACTAGTAAGTAGTGGGTTTTTGGAGTCTCTCCAAGTGGAACCATTCTCAGTCTGCGAATCCTGTTTGGAAGGCAAGATGACCTCGAGGCCTTTTAAGGCCAAGGGTAATAGGGCTAATGATGTGTTGGAATTGATTCACTCTGATTTGTGTGGGCCTATGACTGTTCAAGCTAGAGGAGGTTTTGAGTACTTCGTCACTTTCATTGATGATTACTCAAGATATGGATACATCTACCTGATGCGCCACAAGTCTGAATGCTTTGGCAAGTTCAAAGAATTTAAGGCAGAAGTGGAGAACCGTCATGGTAAGAGTATCAAGTCACTGCGTTCTGATCGTGGTGGCGAGTACCTTAGCAACGAATTTAGGCAATACTTATTAGAGAACGGGATTAGATCCCAGCTCTCCGCGCCTGGTACTCCGCAACAAAATGGCGTGGCTGAGAGAAGGAATAGGACTCTATTAGATATGGTGAGATCGATGATGAGTTATGCTTCATTACCTACCTCTTTTTGGGGTTATGCCTTGGAAACAGCAGCGTACCTTCTAAATTATGTACCTTCTAAAGTGGTTCCAAAAACCCCGATTGAATTGTGGTCTGGGCGAAAGCCCAGTCTAAACCACATTCGGATTTGGGGTTGTCCAGCACATGTGCTGAACAAGGAAGCTGATAAGTTGGCACCTAGAACTGAAGTACGGTTGTTTGTAGGATACCCTAAGGGAACGAGAGGTGGTTATTTTTATAGTCCTAATGATCAGAGGGTGGTGGTGAGTACCAATGCCCGATTTTTAGAAGAAGACTATATGAATGAGCATAAGTCCAATACTGAGATCATTTTAAATGATTTGAGAGGAGACAATGGCACACCGAGTGTGCAAGAGGAAATACCACAAGAGACTGCACAACGTGGCGACTCTGATGAACCTTTGTATACATTGCCTCGTCGTAGTGGGAGGGTTGTTCGCCAACCTGATCGTTTCATGTTTGTGGGAGAGTCTATTGACTTGATTCCAAGCGATGAACATGATGATAACGACCCCTGGACATACAAGGAGGCAATCAAAGACAAAGATGCAGAGTCTTGGCACAAGTCCATGGATTCGGAAATTGAATCTATGGATGCTATGGAAGTGTATGACCTATGTGAACTTCCCCACGACAAGAAAGCCGTTGGGTGTAAGTGGGTCTACAGACGTAAGAGAGGGTCTGATGGGCAGATTACTGCTTTTAAGGCACGGTTGGTGGCAAAGGGTTTTACCCAGAAAGAAGGAATCGACTATGACGAGACCTTCTCACCAGTAGCCATGCTAAAATCGATCCGGATTCTCTTATCCATAGCTAATCACATGAACTATGAGATTTGACAAATGGATGTCAAGACAGCTTTCCTTAATGGAAATTTGGATAAGGACATCTATATGCAGCAACCCGAGGGTTATGTGAAGAAAGGCCAAGAGCATCTAGTCTGGAAGCTGAAAAAGTCTCTTTATGGGCTAAAACAAGCTTCCAGGTCTTGGAACATTCGTTTTGACGAGGTGATCAAATCTTTTGGATTTGAACAATGTCAAAATGAAAGTTGTGTGTACAAGAAGAGTGATAGAGACGTAGTGGTATTCTTAGTATTATACGTAGATGATATTCTTTTTATTGGCAACAATGTGAAAGTATTATCAGACGTAAAGGTGTGGCTTTCAGAACAGTTTCAAATGAAGGATATGGGAGAAGCATCGTACATTCTTGGTATTAAGGTCACTCGTGATCGAAAAAAGAGAATGTTGTGTTTATCTCAAGCGTCTTACATTGATACTGTGATTGCTCGTTTTGGCATGCAGAATTCCAAGAAGGGTGTACTACCTTTCAGACATGGAGTCCCTCTATCTAAAGATATGTGTCCTAAGACACAGAAGGAGATAGAGGAGATGGCTAAGGTTCCTTATGCTTCGGCTGTAGGAAGCCTTATGTATGCGATGCTGTGTACGAGGCCTGATATTTGCTATGCAGTCGGCATGGTAGCAAGATATCAGTCTAACCCTGGTCAAGGACACTGGACTGCTGTTAAGCATATTCTCAAGTACTTGAAAAAGACTCGAGATTATATGCTATTATACCAGTCAAATAGTTTGATTCCTTTGGGTTATACCGATTCAGATTTCCAAGCTGATCGAGATGAACGGAAGTCAACCTCGGGTTATGTGTTTATGCTGGGAGGCGCAGCCATATCTTGGAGAAGTGTGAAGCAGAAATGCATCGCGGACTCCACTATGGAAGCCGAGTACGTAGCTGCCTCAGAGGCCGCAAAGGAGGCTGTCTGGCTGCGTAATTTCTTTCTGGAATTAGGGGTATCTCAGAGTATGCCGATGTGTATCACTGTTTATT
The DNA here is from genome assembly GCA_963675135.1 of Galeopsis tetrahit. Lineage (NCBI taxonomy): Eukaryota > Viridiplantae > Streptophyta > Magnoliopsida > Lamiales > Lamiaceae > Galeopsis > Galeopsis tetrahit. The sequence continues at coordinate 53,319,557 of OY776131.1, read as the reverse complement.
GTGATAACGCGGGTGCAGTGGCAAACTCGAAAGAACCTAGAGCCCACAGAGCAAGTAAACACATAGAGCGAAAGTACCACATTATACGAGATATCGTAAATCGAGGAGACGTGGCTGTAGCTAAGATTGCATCGTTGGATAACTTGGCTGATCCTTTCACAAAGACGCTGGCAATAAAAGTCTTTGAGAAACATGTAGAGGGCCTTGGTTTACGATGTATTACAAGCTAGACTTTGAGTATAAGTGGGAGAAATGTTGATGTCTTTATGTGTATACTAAAAGTTAAGCTTTAGTATAAGTGGGAGATTGTTGGTGTATACTGTAAAGCAAACTTTTAGTGGGCTTTTGTGACGTATATTCGATTTCCTTTTATCTGAAATAAATGGTTTTTCACATTATTGCATTCTTTGTGATTACTTGTATGTCTGCTTATCTTGCATTGTAGACGATGTGGTGGGTTTGTAGTCACACAGAAGATCACATTGTCAGTTCCTTGTAAGATATAAACAGTATTCACAACTGAGATAGTTATGGACAAAACTATTGGTTTAAGTTGTCGTATAAACTTGTTAGTGGTTTGTCTTGGCCATTAGTTTATACTAGTGCGCTGTGGCGTATTGAATGGATCACAGATAAGACATGTTCTTCTGTTCTGACTGTTATGAAGAACTAGAAGTCTTGGTGACTTTTATGATTCTTAACCCTAAGTGTGATATTTAGATGTGTGGGGTGCTTGTTCACTACTTTGATGTACCATAGGTGAGAATCTTGATGGATTCTTCACGCTCTGTATTTTGGGTAGTGGCATCGCTCGCATGATGTCTACTTATTGGCATTAGGGCACCGTGTCCTGTACATCCAGGCTGATTATGTCCCCTTGAGGAAACTCATAAAGGATTGTCGTATTAAACCCTGCAGGTGGATTTAATCCGTACGACAACAAGGTTGAGTGGTACTACTCAAGGAATTATAGTAATTAATTATTTAAAGAAGTCGGGAGCTTTAATAATTAATGGACGTGCGATATCTTAAACACGGGGAATTATAAAGTCTAATAGAAGCCCTGATTCGGTTCGGGATAGGACGGGAGTGCAACATTAATTCTCTAGTGGAATGAATTAATGTTCTCGGGCCAAATTATATGTTCTGGGCTGAACATAAGAGTATTTGGGCCTGTAAGAAGCCCAAGCCCTATACCTTCTAATGGATCCCTAGTCTGGCCCATGAAACTTATGGAAATTATAAATAGGAGCCCTAATTCAGTTTTGAAACCCTAGCACACACGAAATAGAGAAAAACGGCTAGGGTTTCAAGGAGACGAAATTGAGGCACCTTCTCCACGTTTGATAGCACGCCGTCCACCCGGTGTTCGAGCGAAGTTGGGAGACAGACTAGAAGATCTGTAGATTGGAATCAACGCCTCGATCTTCAAGGGTAACAGATCTAAACTATGTTTTAGAAGCATGTTTAGGTTTTATTTATTTATTTATACGTTTGGCATCCGACAACGATCCTGGTGACGGACCGCCTTCGCCGGCGTGTTCCATCACTCTCTTCTCCCCACATTCGCGGCCGCCCCCTCCCTTCGTCGTGGCCGTCGTGCCCCTCCCCTCGCCGCCGCTACACAGGTAAGTTTAGGACTAGGTCTGAAAAATTAGAAAATTAGGGTTTCTGGAAAAAATAAATTAGGGTTTTTTTATGTTTTGGAATTATTTTCGAAACATAGTGTGTTTGTTTAGGAATAAATTTCGAACAATTTGTGTTTGTTTTGTAAAAAATTTTGAACAATTTGAGTTTGTTCATGAAAAAATTTCGAACACAATGTCCAATCTTTTTTTCGGACAAATGAAATTTGCAAGAAATTTTTTCGAACACCTTTAGTTGTTTAGTAAAAATTTTCAACATGTAATCTATGTTCCATGTTTTTTTTCGAACATGTAATTTTTTTTTTTTCGAACACCACAAATGTTTTGATAGTGGTTGTGGTGATGAATGGATTTAGGTTTTAGGGATACGGGGGAATGAATGTATGATTTTGGTGTGAAATGAGTGAGTGGGTGTACTCATCTTCGTTGGTTTTTTTATTTTCACACGAGGGGTATATGTGATATTTTACATACCCTCTAGAATGAAAATATGTTCGGTGGGTGTACTCAATAGATTGGTGTGTGTATAACCGCGCCCCTATGTAATTGTGCAATAGATTTTTTCTTTTTTGGAACATTGTGCTCATTTATGCATCATAATCACAGGGACCGTTGTAGATCCGTTAACATACTCAATTAATCACTCATGATTTTTAATGGGCCTGCATATATGGGCTGGATTTTCATCTGTTGAATTTGTTTTGGGTCCGACTATTTACACCTCCATTTGCGTTGAGAACACTCCCCCTTATTTGTTTTATATTATAATATTCATGTGAAATACCAAAAATACCCTATTAGTAAAATGGTACATACTAAATGCACCCCACTTACTGGACGTACCCCCCCTAATTTTTGGCCTTTCCCCTTCCACACTAAACCCCTTCTTCACAATTTCTTCACTTTCAAGTTACCGAAAAAAATTTCGGCCACTCTCATTTCTTCAATTTTGGCCACACCATTTTAACAAAATCGTTCCTTTATATTCGGGGTCCTTGAAGGATAACAAAATGGTTGAAACACGTGAAGGATTCTATAGATATGTAAGTTTAATGTTTTGCTTTTTGACACTTTTTATTTTCGTAATGTAGGGATATATAAGGGTGTTTTCTTAGTTTAATGCATAATATATTGTTCCTTGCTTGGTTTTGAGTAGTTTGTGATATATATTTGGAAGAAAATGGATTTTTGGGATGTTGGCGCGTTTAAAAAATATGAGTTTAGCGCGTATGTATTTCGGTACTGGTTCGTCGACTGGTTTGGTCGATCGCCCGTTGTCGACCATATCATTGTTGGTCGCCGGGAAGAAGTCGACCATCTTTTTGTTGGTCGATGGGAAGAAGTCGACCATCGCATTGTTGGTCGATGGGAAGAAGTTGACCATCACATTAAGTGGGCGACGAAACATGGCCGACCGAAAGTATGTTGATCGATATGATGATGTCAACGGATTGTATTTTTAGTAGATTTGTCCTTTTGATTACGCTTATAGCATGATTTAGGGTTGAGTGTCGGCACATAAGTTAATCCTAACGTATGATACGAGGGTTGAGTGTTTGAATTATTATACAACTATATTATTTTCGTCAACTACAAACAAAATTTGAAGAATAACATAAATTTCGATTAGAAGGTGTCGATTGAAATTCACATCGTCGACAATAGTGGATCGACCAAAACCAGCTATGGTCGACCCCCCGATGTCGACCAAAAACATGTGTGGTCTAAAACATGATGTCGACCAAAAACAATGTATCTCACATACCAAATGAGTAAAACACCCAAAAAAAAAATCATACTTTTTCTTGAAAATAATATTAAAAGTGGTGAAAATTTTGAAAGACTAAGACTTTTTCTTCAATAAATAAACACAACCAAATTTGGGAAAAACAGAGGCTAAGACTAAAACTAATGACTTCAATCAAAAATACAATCAGTCACACAAAAATCATCAATGCACACAAGAACATGGTTGAGGAAAAAAGAGGCAAAGACCAAAAAAAATCAACCAAAATTCACATCGCCGACAACAGTGGATCGACCAAAACCAGCTGTGGTCGACCCCCCGATATCGACCAAAACCAGCTGTGGTCGACCCCCCGATGTCGACCAAAAATAAGTGTGGTCGACCCCCCGATGTCGACCAAAAAAGGGTCGTCGATCACCCGATATCGACCAACAACATGTGTGGTCGATCACCCGATGTCGACGACACGACACATCGCCGACGAACCAGAGTCGACGGGGAGAATGTCTGTCGACACTGGTTCAGCGATAAAAAATGAAAAAACGACAACCAATCGCGTACCAAATCACCATACATACATAGCCTTACAACCAATCGCGTACCAAATCGACCTAAACCATAAACCCTAAATCGCATTCGCCTAAAAACCCTTACAAAATCAACCATTTCATTCCTAAATCACCATACATACACCATTACACCATAAAAACCAAACAAATGCAACATAAAAAACTAAAGAAGTGCACCATCACCCTAAACCCATTAAAACTCAAGAACATTAATTTTTAAATTACATACCTGCGTCTTGTTTGTCCATGATGTTTCGAGCGAAGGGGGAGTGCGAATGGGGTGTCTTCGTTCGGTGGTTGTGGATGGGTGAATGGGGAGTGCGAAATCAGATGGTTTTTTGCAAAGGGAGGGAAAGAGGGAGGAAGATAGAGAGACTTTTCAAAAAAGGGGGGGTGCATCTATAAGCCATGGTGTGTTTAGTAAAAATACATTAAATGATACAAAGGACATTTATGACAATTTGAGGGGGGGTGCATCAGATTTTAGGTGGGTGCGTCCAGAGGGGGAGTGTTCTCAACGCAAATGGAGGTGTAAATAGTCGGACCCATTTGTTTTGGAGAAACACAATTGAGGTGGGCGGTGGGCCTACATAGTAGTAATGAACCAAGACACATAAAAAGGGCCAGCTATAGTCTGGATAAATATACTCTTTCCCTAAATTTATTAAATAAATATACATATAAAAACCCTAATTTTCCTTCTAGTAAAATATTCATAGATAGATACACCCCCTTCTAAAGTTAAAATCATAACCCTGATTGAAAGAGCAGCTTCCGCCCCACCAGAAATAAAAATTTTAAAAAAACTTATAAATAATTTTTTTTATATTGATTTGTCGACGAAAATCAATCTTGTTGACACTTGTTTGTCGACGAAAAACAAGCTTGTCGACAAATCTTGGTCGAAAGAAAATAAAATAAAAAACCGACAACTCTTGGTCAAAAATATACACCATCGTCGACAATATCGACGATAGGGTATATTATGGACTAAGAATTGTCGAAAAAAAAAAAAGAGGAAGAAACAGTAGTTGCGGAGAGAAAATAGAAAAAAAAAAAGGGTGGGGCGGTGGTGGAAGTGAGGGAGGAGGGGGTGGCGACGGTGACGGTGACGGCGTCGTTGGACGATGGAGGGCGTCGTTGGCCCGCCACAGCCATGTGTATGTGTGTTTGTTGCAGGAAAATAAAACCTACCTCTTTGAAGAAATGATGTCGACGACGACTTTAGGAGGAGGAGTTCAGGTAGGATGGTGACGACGTTGGAAAAGAGAGAGGCGGCAACTCCAAACGTGAACATAAACGAAAAAAAAGGAGGAGCTTGGGAGCGGCCTGCGGGTTAGATGGTGGGAGGAAGAAAGGTAGTGGAGGAGAAAAGAGAAAAAATAGGATATCAAAAATTTTAATGGAGGGTGTATGTATAATTTAATTTAAATATGTAAAAGGACATATTAAGTATTTTAGGGGTACATCTAACATAATCTACTTTGATGGGTGCATGTATTGGGGGTATCTTTAACAAGTCTGGAGGGGTATATAGCTTGGGCCCATATAAAAATTCAGCCAGACTTCTTTCGTTTAAGCACATATAATGTTGACACTTCAAAAAAAAAAATGGATTTGACTATTTACACCTCCATTTCGATTTAGAACACTTCTCCTGTCAGTTTAATAATATAATAATAATGTAAAAAATAAAAAATACTCTTTAAGTCATATTAAATTACTAAATGCATCCCTATTCCTGACTACACTCCTCATTCACCTTTAAACCCTAAACCCATTTTTTACCCCATCACCACGGCTGCCGCGGCCGCCCTATTACCCCATCACCACCAAACATCACGAAACACACAAAATAGACCAAACACCACCAAACACCAATAAAAAAAGTTCAGATAAAACTTAGAAAATTTCAATTTTTTTTTTTTAATTTTCGACAAACTAGTGTCGACCATAATCACTCTCGTCGACACCATGTTGTCGACGAGAGTGAATATGGTCGATATTTGTTGATCGGAAAAAAATTTAAAAACTCGTCGACAACTTTAGGTCGACCAAAAATACACTCGTCGACACCCTGTTGTCGACGAGGGTGTATTTTGATCGACCTAAAGTGGTCGAAATTAAGAAAAAGAAGAAAAAAAAACAAAAAAAAAAAAATCAAACCTGGGAGGGGGGCCGATGGGCGGGGACAGCGGCCGCGCGATTGCTTTTTTTTTTTTACAGATCGAAAAGGGAGGGGGAGAGTGGCGGATGTATGGGTTGAGCAGGGGCGGCCGCTGGAAACGATTTTTTTTTTTTTTACAGAAAGCGGCGAGGGGGCAAAAGGGTGTGGCAACGGCGGGTGTCGCCGGCGGCGGAGGCTGGTGGAGTGGTTTGGGGACGGGGAGAGAAGAAGAAGATGAAAGATGGAGGAGAAATTAGGGTTTGAGGGGGGTATGGGTAGTAATTGAAATTTTATGAGAGAAGGACATTTATGACAATTGAGGAGGGTTCATCTATCTAAAGTCGATTTTAGGGGTGTGCATCAATCGGGGGAGTGTTTTAAACCGAAATGGAGGTGTAAATAGTCAGACCCAAAAAAAATTAACTGGCCCAAGTTCACTAAGAAATTAAATGCGATCTCTTGTTGGGTTTGGATTGAATCAACATTAAATTGAGACCCTTTTAAATTCATTCAAATTCCTCAAAAGTTCTTTCTTTTTTTCTTTTTAAAGTTAGAATGGAGAATTTCAAATATTTAAGTCACATCAACTTAAATTAATGTTCCTATACTCAACTCTAGGGAAAAAAAAAAACTAGTTTACCGAATTAATTATTTCTACCCACAATTCTTATAATTTCTCAAAAACACTTGCTAAGCTTAACATACGACTTATGGCAAATAGTCATATATCATCCACCGTATAAAATTGGCGTTCTATATACCCCACCGCCTTGTCGATTTTCGTACCCGTAATATGTCATAGGTAAGATGTACTTCCATCAAAATATCTAATCTACCCTTATAAATACACTTTCATCAAAATAAATCATAAAACCCTAAAAAAATTCACTTTCTTCTTCCTCCTCCCACCACTCCACACTTCTTTCTTCTTCCTAGCTCCCCCAAACCCGCCGCCTCCCAGCACCGCCCGCCAACCCTACGCCATCCGCCTGTCCCGCGGTCCCCCACCCTCACTCCCCCGATAACCGTCTCCACCCCTCCTCCCTCACTCTCCCGTGGCCGCGCCGGAGTTGCCCCTCTCTTTTTTTTTTTGCAGGTTTTTTTCCTTTTTCTTTTTTAATTTTCGACAACTCTTGATCGATAATGTATATTTTCGATCATAAGTTGTCGAAAATTTAGATTATTTAATAAAATTTATTTTTGATAAAAAGTTTAGACAAGAGTGTTTTTGATCGATAACTCAGTGTCGACAAGAATGTTTTTTGTCGACAAATCAGTGTCGAAAAATATTTTTTTTAAAAAAAATCTAAGTTTTTTTTTAGATTTCTAGAATTAGAGTTGAAAAGCAAAAGAAGAGTGTATTTATCAAGGTTATGTTAGTATAAGAGTAGTTTAGATATTTTATATGATTATTAAATTAATTAATGGGAGGAGGGGGAAGTTTATCTAACAAAGCGACCATATATGTTGTTGATGAAGACCAGCCTATGAGGGATGCTCATATGGAGAGCAAGGGTGATGGCGAAGAGGGGCAGAATCTGGACAGTGGTAAAAGTGGAACAAATGTAAAGAAAACTGTACTAGGTTCGAAGGTGCATACCAATGGCAACAAAGGTAGGTGCTGGGAAGAGGGGGAGGGCTCCAAAGCTGCTCAAAAGGGTTCGGTTGAGCCAAGATTAGGATGAGGAGTCAAAGTGCACTTTATGGCAGAATTTGCGTTTTATTACTGTTCTTTGGGCTGGCTTCAAATCTGGACAATGGCAGTAACAAACGGAAGGAGCATTGGAGGAACAGCCTTGGACTTGGAGCTGTTTTATGTGAGTGTGGTGTACCTTGGTGGCGTTTTCCCTTAGGTAAAATTGTTTCATTTATTTCCATAATGGGTTTGACCCAAACACAGATTTTTATCCGATTGTAATTCGGAGAGTATAATTTAAATTGGGAAAATATCAATTTTGCTCACCGAGTTTTACTTCTTTTCATATTTGGTCACCTACATTTGATCACTATCAAAATTGGTCACTCACTTATTATATTCTATCAAAATTGATCATTCCGTTAGTCAATCTGTCATTGACTAACGGAGAAAGAGTTTTGAGCTCAAAATTTTCAAAACATTAAAAACTTTTGATGCATCTTCTAGAAACTAATGAAACAAACGCAGTAGTAAGAATGAAACATGTGAAACGCGTTCTCATGCGGAATTTTCATTATATTTATCCTTGATTAGAAAGAATTCTCAAACGTGATTCAATCAACTTGCTGGGTAGTCAAAAAAATTTCAATAAATTTTTAATAATTATTTAACTCAATTATGAATTAATTTGTTGTTGGTTTACTTTTTAGAACGTGATTCAATCAACTTTGTGGTTGTTGGTTTACTTTTTATTTTACAGGAAAATGAGAAACTCGGTTTACTTTTTATTTTACAGGAAAATGAGAAACTCAAGATAGAATGAAACTTTGTACTCTTGTTTTTTTTTAACAATTGTACTCTGTTTTTCAATTCTTGGTTTCATATTGAATTTGTATAATAATTGGAGATATAAATTTGGAAAAATATCAATTTTGGTCTTTTTCACTACCCAGGAAGTTGATTGAATCACGTTACAGAAGATGCATGAGAATTCTTTCTAATAAAGAATAAATATAATGAAAATTTCAAGATGCATGAGAATTCTTTTGACCTATTACGGATAAATATAATGAGAATTCCTTCTGATCTATAAGATAAAACTAAGATTCTTCGGTAGGTTCCACATGTTTCATTCTTGCTACTGCGTTTGTTTCATTAGTTTGTAGAAGATGCATCAGAAGTTTTTAATGTTTTGAAAATTTTGAGCTCAAAACTCTTTCTCCGAGATTGACTAACGGAATTATCAATTTTGATAGAATATAATAAGTGAGTGACCAATTTTGATAGTGATCAAATGTGGGTGATCAAATATGAAAAGAGGTAAAACTGGATGACCAAAATTGATATTTTCCCATTTAAATTTATATTAATGCAACTTATGCGACGCCTATTTACTCCCTCTGTGTTTTTATTAAGTGTCACTTTGTTTTTTTTAATATTCTTAAAATAAGTGTCTTTCTACATTTTTTAATGTAATTTTGACAATTTTACCCTTATACATTATACTCCCTTCATTTTCTTTACCTTGATTTAAGTTTTTTCCCTTTTTGAATATAGTACTATAGCATAGATTATTGTATACATGAATATCACCTACAATATTGTTCACATTCATTACTAAACATAAATTTAATATTAAAATTAATTATCATTAATGAAGGGTAAAATGGTCCATGATTATATATGTTAATTTGTTGAAAATTGTTAAAATGACACTTAATTAAAAATGGAGGGAGTGGAGTATTATTTAGGTGGTCAATTGATCACACATAATTTATTCCTTTAAATTGGAGAAAAGGACGGACATTCTAAAGAAAAAAAATATAACCCCACAAAATTTATGTAAAACGATTAATTTTTAAAATTTGTGATACTAAAAAAAACCCGAAATAAGGGAGATAATAGTCGACGTTTTATTGAAAGCGAGTTTGTGAATTGTGATAACAATATCTGCCACCAGAGGTCCAGAACCTATGTCATCCATGACACACACGCACTTCATCTGCATAAAACCCTACCTTAATTTTGCATTCAATTATCAACAACAAAAAAAAAAAATGACAACATCGTACACTCTTCTTTCTTTGTTCCTTATCTTTAATTTCTTCCTCCCAATTTCCGAAGCCATCGGCGGCAGCACCATATCATTTACCACTCTAGGAAGATCAAGCTACGCTTTCGACATCTATGCTCTTCCTATTAACGCCCCCTCCAAACAAATTCTTCTCACTGATGGCCATTCCGTCAATTTCAACGGCCATTTTCCCTCCTCCTCCTCATCGCTCTCCACGCTTCCCTTCTTACCAAACGGACCCGACCCGAACACCCACATCGTTTACGTCACTGAACGAAACGGGTCATCCAAAATCTACATGGATGCCCTCTATGAAACCCCGTCTATTAGTACAGGATCAAGATCCATTCTCGAGGAGGGTCAAGCTGAGTCAACTCGGTTGCAGGTTCTTTTAGTGGGTGATGAAGAGGGTATTGTGTCGATGAAGGATAAGCCGAGTGTAGTGGGTGAGAATTTGATTTACGTTTCGACTCACCAAGACCCGGGCACGCCACGTGTGAGTTGGGCTGCGGTTTACTCGACTCAGTTGACTACCGGGTCGACTCGGAGGCTGACGCCGAAAGGGGTTGCGGATTTCAGCACCGCCGTGTCGCCGTCGGGGAAGTGGACGGCGGTGGCTTCCTACGATGAGAAGGGTTGGGGTGGGGAGGTTGAAGATCTCGGTACGGATATTTATTTGTTCTCGACTCGGGACGGGTCGAATCGGGTCAAGATAATTGAGCATGGCGGGTGGCCGAGTTGGGCTGATGATTCTACTCTTTATTTCCACAGAAGATGTGAGGATGGGTGGTGGAGTGTTTTCAGGGCGTCATTTGAAATAAACGACGGAAAACTCGGTGTTGAATCGGTGGTCACTCAGCGAGTCACCCCACCGGGTCTGCATGCGTTCACTCCATCAGCTTCTATTGCCAACAAGAGCTTCATAGCAGTAGCTACGAGAAGGCCCGATTCTGAATACCGCCACATAGAGCTTTACGACGTCGTCGAGAATAAGTTCACTTATCTAACCCGACCCGTTTCGCCAAATGCACACCATTTAAACCCGTTCATCTCACCAGATTCAACTTGGGTCGGGTACCATAAATGTAGGGGTGCAGCCAAGAGTAATGATTTGATACTTGAGAACGTTCAAAGCCCATTACCCGAAATTTCCTTGTTCCGGGTTGACGGGTCGTTTCCTTCGTATTCACCAGACGGCAAACGGATCGCTTACGTGGACTTCCCGGGTCTTTACGTGATGAATAGTGACGGGTCGGGTATTCGAAAAGTGTTCACCCGAAATGCCTTCTCGACTGCGTGGGACTGGAAGAGAAAAGGAGTAGTTTATACAAGTGCCGGACCCGAATTTTCTAGTGAGATAACAGAGGTTGACATAATATCAATCAATGTTGATGATGAGGTCCCAAGTTACAAAACATTAACAACAGGAAATGCGAATAACGCATTTCCTTCGCCCTCACCCAACGGAAAATGGGTCGTATTCCGGTCGGGTAGAAACGGGCACAAGAACTTGTACATAATGGATGCTTTGAATGGAGAAGCGGACGGGCTTTATCGGTTAACCGAGGGTCCCTGGTCCGATACCATGTGCAATTGGTCACCCGATGGCGAATGGATTGCTTTTGCATCCGATAGGGAGAATCCGGGTTCGGGTAGCTTCGAATTGTTTAAGATTCACCCGAATGGTACGGGGCTCCAAAAGGTGATCCAAAGTGGATTGGGCGGGCGGACGAACCACCCGTGGTTTAGCCCAGACGGAAAGTACATGGTGTTGACTTCAGATTATGCTGGCGTATCAGCTGAACCGATTTCAAACCCGCACCATTACCAACCCTACGGTGAAATCTTCGTGATCAAGTCAGATGGGTCGTGGATCCAAAGAATGACCCATAACTCTTATGAGGATGGTACACCAACTTGGAGCCCCAAGTACACAAAGCCTACCAATGTTGAGGGGCCTAATGGTGTAACAAAGTGTTCATTTGAGGATTGCCACTGGCTAAACATTATTGCTAATCAAGAAACAAGCTCATCAAAGAGGAATTGCGCCAATTAAGTATGTAACAGCTCGTTTTGTGTGTATCTACACCGGTTTTATGTAAATAACTAAAATAAGTGCAATAAAAGTAAAGAGTTTGTATGTTTAGTAGTTGCAATAAAAGTTTGTTTTGCACATTCGTTTCATTTGATTGCCTCTTTCTTAGAGCTAAATTTTGCATACTGAGAAAACAGACAGAATTAGACCAAATCTATACATGAAGTTTGTTAAGTCCATTAATTGGAAACTGGTCTACAAGATTTTAAGGGGTTTAATCCATTAATTGGAAAATAACCCATCCATCCTTCCCTCTCAACCTAGTTCTGCATTGAATCTTGAATGTGGATAAAGAAGTCGAAAAGGAAGCAGCATTCGCGATGTGAAGAGCGAAGAATCAATCTCATCCAACAGATGATTGGAGTAGTAGAGCATAGAGGCTTGTGAGACTAGCTGCTGCTTGCATTGTGAAAGTACTCTGGAGGTATAGAAGGAGGGCAGTACTTCTTTGCCACAAATTTATACTGATACATAAAACAACTTGTGTTAGTATAAACCATGAGGGAGAGACAGAGCGAGAGATACGGACTCTATTGTGCTTCACTCACCTTATGCTGACTGTATTTCTCCCTAATAGCAGGCAGACTAGAATTGTGACTATTGCAGCAAAACCCATGTAATGCCAAGATACAGTCGCGTAAATCATAAGGCTGGTAATGGGTGTAATGTTTTAAGGTGGAATTCTGCATTCATATCACATGAAATAATTAATGAAAATAAAATGGGGATTTTTATCAGAATCATGTTAAAGAATAAATCTGGCCAAGAATAAACATACTGTATTCAGAAACATACCCAAGGACTCTTGGAAGGGTTAAGAATAAATCTGGCCAAGAAAATTGATGAGGCTGCTATCAGTGATGGTGCAAAACACAACATACTGTATTCTAGAAGAGATAGCTCTGCAACATAGTTAGCCAAGCACTCCAATTGCAGTAATGGTTCCTGCAAAAGTAGCCCATAAACACATTTTAAAAACCTCCTTCACACTACTTTAGAAAAGGTCAAACAAACAATGCAGATGAACATACCTCGTTGACACCCTGTGCAACTCGAACAAACCTCCTATAGAATCATTCAAGAAAATAAATACCCAATGTTAGTATATCAGTCTAAAAGAGTTATCAACCGTACAAATTACATAAATCGATGATCACCTTAAGAAACATTTGGTCGTCGGAGCTGTCATTTCAAATTTGAGGTAATTCAAAACAGTAGATTCCATTTCCAAAACCTCATCCTTAAAGTATGTGTTATCTGTTATGTAACAGAATTCTTCCACTTGAGGTGCACATATCTCTTCATATTTCCTGCAAAATGCACAAACATGATTTAGTGCTTCTATATAATAATGTGCTTAAATATTTCTGGAATTTGAATATAGAACAATATAATTTAATGAATCTTACGATGCAATCATCATGCAAGCTACACCGAGCAATTGTAATCTTTGCCTGTCCATGACATTCCCAGAGAGATAACGGTCTATATAGTTAACAGTCAGATACAATGTATCAGGAACAAGCCTGTATTCCTCAGAAACCTGCAGGGTTTAAAGATGTTGTCAATAAATTACTTTTAAGAATTGAAATCATAAATTAGGATTAAACTCTAGAGAGAAACATTACCTCAACAAGCCAATCAATGAGAATTGCTCGCATGCTGGCATTGATATCCTTTTGGACCCTTTCCATGAAGTTTGTAGCTGGCCTTTTCTTAGCCTAATGTTAAAGGAATTACAAAATTCATCACCAAACAAGAACATATAGATCTTTAATAGACATAACAAAAAGATGTCAAATGCCATAAAATCCTAACCTCAGATGCTCTCAAGTGCTCGTAGATATCCCAAGCAATGGTTGCACATAATTGTGGGTCGTCCATATTCTCATCAACGTCCACAATCATCCTATCTGAGCCTATAGCTGCGAGTTCATCTCGCTTGCAAATATTCCCTGCAAGAATCCAAGATCAAAATGGTTACATTACAATCAATAAAACAATGAATTTCACACAGATCAAAGTACAATACCTGCATTTCCCACGTCCTCTGTAATGCAAAGCATGTTAGACGCCTTCTTCTCGATGGAATCAACTGCACTGAAATCCATATTATCCACATATTCAACATCAGGGCTCTTCAGGGAATCACAGGTGGACATAGATTCATCCATTGAAACGGAGAATGAATCTGATTTAACAGGAGAAACACTCATGCTGCAAGAAACGGGTGCAGCAATTGTCTTGGGGAGCACCACATCACTTTTTGAGACGGAAGTAGATCTACCAACAACAGCCATGTTCTGTTTTGCAGAAGTAATTTTTGGCTGAATAGCTCCTGAGAAGCTGGCATTTGAGGAAGCCGAAGGTCCCTTCTTGATACTCACAATTTTGGTGGTACATGGTACCTACATGATTCAAATTTGATCGAATTAATCTCAACTCAAGCTACAAACAGAAATCTGCACTAGTAATGTCTGGAACCCAAAACAACTATGGGATGTATTTGTCCAATTAACCAACATAGTTGAACGACTGTTTGACATTATTGATACACATTCTGATGAAAGATAAGAGAGGTATTTTAGCAGTGAAAATTTGTCATAAGAACCTTTAAGTGACAAGAGCATAAGCATATACATGTACACAGATATAGCCATGTAAAGTTGAACTACAAGATGCCAGGTTTAACAAAGTCTCCAATTACTTGGCAACTTTGCAATTAATTAAAGGATATAATATTTGAAACAGAATCAGACAGAATCAACTTTAGAACACATTATTACTTCAATAAGGCAAAGGAAAAAAAGAGATCATGTGTTTCCCAACACTTTTAACAAAGAAAAAAGTAAAAGTAAATCTGCAAACCATCAATTTTCAAAAAAAATCAAACTGAATTACATTTTGAGGGCAATGAATTTGTCAAAAATCTTCTTCAATTGAATGTATAAATTAAATTCTCGGAAGAAACTCATCAATTCAGGACCAAGAAACACCAAACAACAAGTGCATTTTTCTTCAAGAAACCATGCACAGGTACGAATATGCCCAATCTTGTTTATGTAATTCACAGAGTTTAATCAACTAACAATTTCAAAATTAAACACAACATTTGATAACACGTTAATATATAGTTTCTCAAGGAAACACGTGCCCCAAGACAACCGTTAAAACCGGACTCTGGAATCCAACATAGAAAGTAAAGAAACCAACTCGTAAATTACACGTACAATTTTTGATGATTCTTGCCCAGTCGCCCGACCCGAAATGAGGGAACCAGGGCCACTCCTATGGTTAGTTACATTAGCAAGCGCCGGTCGTTTCTTCGCGGCGGTAGCGGGCAAGATCTTCCCAGTACTCTCCGAGGCAGAAGCATGGCGCTTGGCCAAAGACGACGTCGTCGACCTTCGTACACCAGCGTTACTCGCCATTGACACGAAACACAATGGCAACAGAAGGTTGAAATTCGAAATTGACAAATCAGGGTTTTAAATGCAGAAATGATGTTGAATGGAATGAAGGAGGGCGAGAAGAGGATTATTAATACAAATAAATAAAAAGGGTTTAAATGGGGGGGAAATAGGGGGAGTGTGTGATTTGAATTGTGAGATGATCTGGACCGTTGGATTAGGGTTGAGTTTACGTTGGAGCGGACACGGGTGGGACCCAGTGGAGCGATGTTTTTTAATTAGTTAAATGTTTTTGGTTTGTCAAGGACGGATGACGTGTCGTATTGGAGGTCATTGATTGGTCTGTGAGGGTAACGGGAAGGTAAGTTTAGAATGATGTTGAATTTGAATTCGAATTTGAACCGGACCTTCGTTACTGCATAGTCTGCATTGGGAAAGTAGTTTGCACTTTTCACATAGTCCAAGCCTGGAGCTTACCATGTGGCCAAAAACAATTGAAAATGTTTCAAATTTTATTGGCATATATGGTATATATTCATTTCGAAATTTCAATTTTGAAATGAAAGCATTCAATTTGTTGCTGTCGTAGATTTTTGTTGCCAGAAATATGTTGAATTGCTATTTTTACTTTGGATTTTGGAATGTTTAACTAATAGTAATAAGCTAATTGAATTTTGTACTTTTGTATTTTAATTACTTTCTTGTACATAATATATTATTTTATTCGTTCACAAATAAATGACGTTTTAACATTATTTGCGTTGTACATAAATAGTAAATAGTGTTTTAAAATTTCTTGCACTATTTCTTTCAATTTTACATTTTTTTTTTAATTTTAAAAAATAATTTTAATTACTAACGTACCCTTAGAAGTTACAGATATGGAAATATATATTTTTATGGTAAGCTAAAATCATGGTATATGGTAAGATAATTATTTATTAACTAAAACACTTGTCAATACATATATTTTTTAATCCATCAGAAAAAATTAAAATGTCAATTAACTACAAATTCGTAAGCTTTACACTAATACTATCATGTACTACTAGTTGGGGCGGAAGGGGGACCTTGGGCCTCAACTCTACGCCACTCCACCCCACCCCCTATTATATATATTATATTAATATTTAATTTTTAGGTAAAAAATTAAATTAAGTAAATTAATGATGGATTAGTTCAACATATTAATAAGTTTATCATAAAATTCGTCTTAAAAGAAAGTTTTTATTATACTTTTGATACTTATATATAAAAGTAACTATTTTATACATATTTTGATTTTGATGGTAAAATTGATCTCAAAATAATTACATTTATATAATTGAGATTATTATTGAGAAATAAGGATCATTTTTGTATTATTTTAGTATTTTTGATAACACATTTGCAATTAGTTCATGTAGATAATACTGGAGAAGAAAATATAACTAATTAATAGTTTAATTTGGTAATTTTTTTAATTGTACATCACATTAAACAAAATAAATAAATATAATATGTATTGTTCAATAATTTGAGTGTTTTTTTTTAACTATCCATACTCGACGACTCAATGAACACCAATATATATATATATTAATGTATTTTAATGAAAATATACATAAAGGTATAATGTTAGTGTTCTGAGTCTCTTTTTTTTTTTTTTTGCCCCCGAGTTCTGAATTAGCCTGATCTTGTGTACTAGTATTTGAAATTGAAATGGCAATGGAATAATTTTGACTCAACTTAGTTTGAATTTTTTTAATCGGTTAGATTAATCCTACGAATATTAGTACGTGATAATTATAAGTACAGTATCACGAGTCATGAGTGTACTGTAGTAATACTTCTAGTAATATGGTATACTTCGAGTCACTTTATCTGATTTTTTTAGAACTTTGTTATTGAAGTCTGCGTATAACACAAAATGGAAAAAAAAAAAAAACTTAAAATATTTCAAATATTTATTTAATTTGGAAATTATATGAAAATCTTATAATTGAGCTGTGTTTATTTATTTATACTTGAAAAAAATTAGTTTTACCGTAATCATTGTTTCCATAATTAAATTTGTGAAATTTTAGTAGTTGTTTTCTTGATTAGATTTGTGACCATAATTAGAGAAATACGGATTACGTAGAAAATTATAAATTGACTGACATTTATTGAAGAAATAAAAACGTGTTTCGAAATTAAATTTCAATTAAAATGCAAATTAATGAGAAAACGTAGAAAATTAGAAGCTTTTGGTGGTTTAAGAAATTGAAATTTTGAAGGATTGCGGTGTTGTCACGTTAAGTAAAAATATTCAACAACGTACGTAGGAGGAGAGTCCAAATTTTAATGGAGCTAATTGTAACGTATTTAATTATCATAACATGTTCATATTTTTAATAGTGGATACTATTACCTTAATGTTCATATTAGGCTTTTATAGAACAGCTCTACATGTAAATCAAATCAATTTTTATTTTGATTTTAGTCATGCCGATTTTTGTAAATTGAAACTATTGGACACATTATTTGGCATTCGACTATAAAAGATCATAATATGAAATAATAGGCTATCTGATCAAACTCTACAACGTCAACGTCAATGAGATGTTTATCAAGATTTCAACTCAAATAGTGAGTAGTTAGTTTGTTAAGTATATTAGTTATATGATTATTATCTGCTGATTTAGATATATCATTGTATATAAATAATAGATAAAGTGTTAAATGGACTTAACACAATATACTTCATTACACAACCGATTTGTAAATTCTCCTTTTCAATACAGATGATCAATTTTCATAATTCAATATGGTATCAGTTTTTCAATCAATTGATTGTTTCTAGTTATGCTTAGGTTCGATCTCAATTCATCCACTGCTTTAGTAGTTAGTTCGTTAGGTATATTAGTTATATGGTTATTAGCAGTTAATTTAAATATATCCTTATATATAAACAATAGATAAAGTGTTAACTGCACTTAACACAATATACTTCATTTTCACAAATTTGTAAATCCTCCTTTTTAATATAAATGATCAGTTTTCAGAATTCAATAATGTTTTACCTCCTACAATTGACCACAAAATTAAAATATCGAACAATTGAAAATTGAAAGACTATTTTGTTGAGCGTTTGTACGAGAAATTAATGCATGCCTGTTTGGTTACATTAGCTGACAAGTTTCAGTTAAAAATAATATCACATTTTATAGGGATGCTAACGGGGCGGGTCTCGGGGTCTGGGACGGGTATGTCTTGTCCCAGAACCCGTCCCACATAATTTATAAATTAATTTTAATGTATACAATATCTTTAGTTTGATATTACATAATTAAAATTAAACTTATAATTGTTTAAAATAACATTTCATATTAATTTTATCCTTAAAAATTACATATAAAATATTTTTACAAACATCATATACATTAATATTCATATAAGTTTACACAAATAGAAGTATATATATATATATATTATATTAATTAAATATTACTATACTTATATATAGTAGATCCAGATACGGATTTACGGGACGGGTTTAACAAAAATCATGATCTGTCTATTACCCGTTTAATCAGGTCCATATTCAATTTATGTGTGTTCCAGTTTGGACTTGTTCCACTATCATCCCCATTATATACCACTAATATTATTTTAATAAAGAAGTCAACAAAATTTATTTGGTTGTTTAAATGAATTAGTAGGTGAGGTTTACTTAAAACTCAGTGACTTAGAAATTATAATAAAGAATAAAATAGTGGAGTATGTGTTTTTTTTTAGATTTTTAGTGGGAGGATTTAACAATCAATGTGTAAAAATAAATGATACCGTCTCAAAAAAAAAATTGTACACTTCTCAAATTTGGAAGTCTCAAATCAATCCGCACACTTCATACCTCTCACTTGTTGGCTAGGTTTATTTTGGGTTTTGTAGTTTTTTAAAATCGATTTTAAAATTCTAGATTCTTAAAATTCTGAATTTTTGAAATTTTGATACTTCGTAAATAATAATATCTGTGTTTTTTTTTTTTCTCGAGTTTTTGAGTATGAGAGAATTATTATAGCATAGTTTCAAAATAATGTGTAAATTTGTATTATTATATTATTGTTAAATATAATCTAATAATTATAATGATTATGTGATTGTGTAATGATCGAAATTATTATTATTAATTATAAATTATAATAATTGAAGTGGATTATAAAAATATTAATTTATAGGTGAAAAATGATACTATCATATTGCATTGATGAGTACCATAGTTGGATTCGTTTGCCAACATGACTAAATCTCCGAATGCCCGCATAGCCCACTAGCTAGCCCAATTGTGATTAATATTTACACATAATTGTATGTATCTCATAATTGAGCAATCATTATAATCATTGTAATGGAAATTAACGTGGCATATATTGTCATTAATCTCCATTTTTTAATTCCTAAGTAATTTTTGAAAATCATAAAAAAAAATAAAAATTGAAAGCATTCGATTAAGAGTAGGTCATCAATATGGTTACTACACTGGGAGCATAGGCGGAAAATTGTGAAAATTGTAAAAATTAACGGGGCCATGTCCCCAATGAAAAATAATTTTTCTTTTTAACTATATTAACATAATATACTCCTACATTAGTTAACTAATAATGTAAAATAAACTTATCTTCTTTCCACTTTACCAATTTAGGCATTGTTAAATCAACTATATAAATATGCAAGTATAAATTTTTTATTTAGGCTTACTATTCAAATGTTTTATTAGGCCAAATGAAAAACTTGAGGCCTTTTTTCACATTTAATATTCAATACAATTCTGTATTATCTTGTTCCTTAGTTAATCCGTCACAGATTGATAAGCAACACCCATGATACCAACCAAACAGGTAAACTCATTTGAATCGAAAAATTTGTTTACTAGAAATCTAATTAACCACAACTTGATTTTGTTAGGTTGATATATGATATATAAATAAATCCATCAATAACTTAAAATCGTTTAGGCTATATGCAAGGGCAGACCTTCTCAATGGCTAAGGAGCCCACCCCACCTTTTATAATGTAACTATTTGTTTGTAATGTAACTATTTAAATCAGTCTTTGGACTATTTAAATCAGACTTTGAACTTTGCAATCTCAAATTTACTTTTATTTTAGCACTTAAAATGCAATTTTTTTAAAAAAAAATCGATAGTCATACATACTTTATCACCTACTAATATTCTCATTTTTATTCATCGGATACACTCGGTTTTTTTTTTCTTTTTTTTTTCAGCGCACAATGATAGTATAACATTATCAACCTTTTTACCATTTTACCCTCCAAAATTTCAAAATGAATATACTCCATTTTAACTTTTTATTAGAATTATCAAATACTAAAACTTCAAACTCTATTCATTTTAGGGAAAGTATTATAACTCATGTATGTAGAGGAATCAAAAGCATGTGGTGTTTGGAAATGACGTGATTTTTAGTTAAGGGATTATATTTTTTTAGACCATTAAGTTACCATGTTTTTCAATGTAGTTCATCAGATTATCACTTTTTAAATTTAGTTAATTAAGTTTCGATTTATTTTGATTTTGGTCCAACTATCTGCTATAGCAGGTTTAGCAGATCATTTTTTAAAACTCACCCCATAAAATGTTATACACACCCCAATGTTAAACACACCACACTAAAATTTAAAAAACTTTTGTTATTATTATACACACCCCAATTATTTTTTATTTAATAAATTGACAAAAATAATTAAATTAAAAAAACGTAAGAATTTAAATTAATATAAAAAATATAAATAAAACCTATATAAATAGCCTAAATCTCAAAAAATTAAACAAAGCTAAAAAAATATTAATTAATTTAATTAGTTTTGAAGATTTAGTTGATTTTTTTACTAGTTTTGAAGATTTTTATTTTTATTAAAAAAATTTAAAAAATCTACTAAATTTTAAAAAATAATTAAATTAATTATTTTTTTAACTTTATTAAAATTTTGAAGATTTATGTATTTTTTATAGGTTTTATTTATATTTTTTATATTAATTTGAATTCTTATTTTTTTAATTAAATTATTTTGATAATTTATTAAATATTTTCATGATTCTATTTAAATTTAATTAAATTTTGAATTTTTTCGTTTAACATTTGAAGTGTATATAATATTTATGTTATGGAGTGTTAGTAGGTTCATGTAATATAAAAAAATATTTAAAAGGAAAATAAAATAAAAAAAAAGTTTAAAATTAGGTTGACAACGGGGTGGGTATGGACGGGTATGGCCTATCCCAAAATCTGTCCCGTCAATTTTTTTTAGACCCGTTACCCGCATAAACTCGCCCTGTCCAGTTCCACAAACCCGACGGGTAAACCCACCCCCCACCATAAAAAACCTGTTTTTTTTTCAAAATTAATTAACTTTTTTAGATTTGTTTAATTTTTAAAAATTTAGGCTATTTTTTTTTATTGATTTTAATTATTTCTAATTCTCATATTAATTTTAATTCTTATTTTTTAATTTAATTATTTTTGACAATTTATTAAATAGGAAAATTTGTTGGGTGTGTATAGTAATAAAAACGATTTTTAAATTTTAGTGTGGTGTGATTAATATTTGGGGTGTGTATAACATTTTATGGGGTGTGTGATGTATTTTAAAAAACGACCTATTAAATATGTTGTAGTAGGTAACTTGACCAAAATCAAAATAAATCGAAACTTAATGGACTGAATTTAAAAAGTGGTAATTTGATGAATTAAATTAAAAAACATGGAAACTTAATGAACTAAAAAAAATACAATCTCTTTATTTAAATTTCGAGATGTTTGGGGTTGTTTGTAAAAAAATCTACTAAGTATTATTTAGTAAATTACTAAAGAGCCCTTTTAAAAGACTATATTCTAGTCAAAATTCACATTACCCTTTCACGGTTTCACCCAAAACCTTAATTCCCGCAAGAAGAAGAAACCCCTATTATAATACAATCAAGCGGGAAAAAAAAGCCCTTTGTTGTGAAGGAAAACCTTGATTCATCTCGCAGTCGCAGCAATGGCGCCAGTTTTGCCGAGCTCTCAGCCATGGGTCGAGAAATAGTAAATTGACTTTCTTCTCTTCTCACATTCTCTCTCGCACACACTGATTCACTATTTTACACAATTGCTCCACGATTTTGAGCAATCACTTGGTACTGTGAATTTGACAGTCGACCGAAGCAAGTGAAGGATGTTGCACACCAAGAAGAGGTCGTCCGAGTTCTTACCAACACTCTCGAGACCACAAATGTAATATTTCTCTATTTCCTTTTTTTTTTCCCTGAGTTTTCGCTTATGGTTCTTATTTTCCTCTTCCTGTTTTTTTTTCTGGGTTTAATTTAATTTATAGTGTCCGCACATGCTATTTTATGGCCCTCCCGGTACTGGAAAAACAACTACAGCTCTTGCCATTGCTCATCAGCTTTACGGGTAATTTTGTTATGGTCGATTTGTTTTTGTATATTTATATGTACTGTGTTCGACTTGTGATTTATTTTTTATGGAAAACACTGATTTTGTTTGTGTTATATCTGTCTTACCATATCGATATTTGGCAGTACGTGAGTATCAATAATAATGTTTTGATGTTGTATTGTGTTTGCAATATGGTCTAAAATACCATTCAAACAATCAGAGCAGATATTTGACATCTTGGCCTTCAAAAAAGAAAAAGAAAAAAG
This sequence comes from Galeopsis tetrahit, assembly GCA_963675135.1. Classification (NCBI taxonomy): domain Eukaryota; kingdom Viridiplantae; phylum Streptophyta; class Magnoliopsida; order Lamiales; family Lamiaceae; genus Galeopsis; species Galeopsis tetrahit. Next base: position 53,296,525 of record OY776131.1, on the reverse strand, counting down.
AATTGAAATATTTTGGAAAGCAAAATGATGTCGTAGATGTTGGCGGCTTAGCTAACTATGCTGCATCTAATACAATTTAGATTTTGTTTTTGGGTTTGCGAGATACTTTATATTTGTGATTTGATATGAATTTATAGGCCTGAGTTATACAAGTCTAGAGTATTGGAGCTCAATGCTAGTGATGATCGTGGAATCAATGTCGTTCGCACAAAAATAAAAAACTTTGCTGCTGTTGCTGTTGGTTCTGCACAACATAGGTATAGTTAATTTCTCTAGAATTCAGTGTTTAGCTTATCTCACTGCATTTACTCCTTTATGCTCATTTCGATGCCTTTCCTGAGAACAGTGGTTATCCATGCCCACCTTATAAGATTCTCATTCTTGATGAGGCAGATTCAATGACTGAAGATGCACAGGCAAGTATGATGGTTTCTCACTTTCTGCATGTACAATTATAGTATTATGCATCATGCATGTCTTAATACTGGTAAATTTTTTGCCTTCATAGAATGCCTTGCGGCGAACCATGGAAACATACTCAAAAGTTACTAGATTCTTCTTCATTTGTAACTACATCAGCAGGTAAAGTCTTGGCTATCCTGTCTCTTTGTTTGTGTTTTATCACTTTCTTGGAATAAACTATATTTCTTAGCTTTGAGCTCTTGATCAATTTCTAATATTTGATTTGGTAGTATGAGTGTGAGTTCAATTTCTCTGATATTTGTTTTGGTAGAGTGAGTGCAAGTTTAGTTCCTCTGATATTTGTTTCTGTTCATAAACTTTGAAGTCCCATCACTGCACAATGGATGTGGACAAACTAAGAGTACAAAATACAAACTTAACTAGACACCTGTTTTGATCTGGATAAAGGCGTGGCAAATACAAAAAGCATGTGCATATGTTGTTTCTGTTATACATCTAATTTTCAAATTTCAATTTAAAAACCTATCTTTATCTTGTTTCTTGAACCTTGTTGTTGAGTGCTACGGTGTGGTTTATATAATAATATAGTACACATTAAAGAGAAATAAGGGATTAAGGGTCAGCATGCTACTGTCCTTTATAATTTTTCACAAGCTATCAAGGAAACCCATAATCCCTGTGCAAGTGGAAAATGCTAAAGTGCAATCAGTGTCGCATTAAAGAATCCTAACATGGATAACTGTTTTCAATCAGATCTAGATGTGTTTATATTATGTTGGGTTGGGGGTTGGGGAATATAGTTGCTTCAAATGCATATGTATTTTTCAGGTTTGCTTGTCTTTCCAGATGTGATGCCTACTATTCTCATGAGAACTGACTTTTGGAGTTATTTTAATGGAACAGAATTATAGAACCCCTTGCATCTAGGTGTGCAAAATTCAGATTCAAGCCACTTACAGAAGAAATTATGACCACTCGCATTCTATATATTTGCAAGGAGGAAGGTCTTAACTTGGATTCAGAGGTATGTATGGATTGACATACTCATCACTTCATGCTTGTTTAATTAGTTATTTGCTACACACAATTATGGTGTACTTTTGTTATTGCAGGCTCTTACAACCTTAAGTTCCATGTCTCAAGGTGACCTCCGCCGCGCCATAACATATTTACAAGTAAGACATCTGTGATTTTCATCTTACTTAAATGATCATCTGTTAGTGAACTAAAGGGGTTCTGAATTAGCATCGAGATAACTAAATGCATATTCTCACTGAAATCTTGAAACTATATACTCCGTATTCATCATGTGGCTATCAGTTACTATATCCAGAGCAGGGTTATATTTGTTTCTTGAATTTTTTGATTTCAAGACATTACGCTGATTGTTGAAAATATTAGAAAACCGAAGTTTAGGATAATGGATTGTTTATGTAATGATTGTTCTTAACATATATAAAATAAAGATTGCATTATTGAAAGACACTTGTCATGAAAGACACTATCACCATTGAATCTGTGCTTTGTCCTCACTTTATTTAAATTCATATAACAAATTATCTATGTTTTGATATTCCCTTATATTCCAGAGTGCTGCCCGCTTATTTGGATCTTCAATTTCGTCCAAGGACCTAATTACTGTTTCCGGTGTAAGTTTCATTTATTGTGAATGACGACTTCAGACGATTTTCCATATTCTAAGACCAGTAATTTTTGAATGCACACATATCTACTTATGTCAATGTATGCATTTTGATTGTGTTAAGAGCAACCTGTACTTTTTTTAAATTTTGAATATAGATGTTCAGGTTACTATTAAATTTTGGCTGTCTGCTTGTGCACATATGTCTATAGAACTATGTCTACTTTTGATTTAGATTGTGTTCTGTTTTCTTCAACGGTGTCTGAAGTTAATAGAGTGGTCTTTGATATTCTGCATTTTTTCACTCCCCTTTGAGGCTTCTTCATTGACGAGTCTGCTCTATATGAACTCATACTCATGCTTCATTTAGATTGCTAATCATTTTCTTTAGCTTCATCAAATCTAGAATTTGATTTCTTTAAGCATTTTTTCCTGATTTTTCTATTACGAATATTTCACCAGTACAGATTATTAACTATGGTTTAAAGTGATGCCAAATTATGGCTGCTCTGAAGCTCCTTCAAGTTTTCTTGAACAATTTATGCGTTCCTTCAGTTATAATGGGTTATTCATGAATGTGATATTGCTTCTACTTAAAAGACTGATATGTTCGCAGGAAATTGTAGTATAACTGTATAAGTTAAACTACTATTATGTTGTTGCCTGTATAATTTTAGAAGTTCAACTTTTACTTGCACTCACTGTCCCTGATAACACGTCTGTGATCAGATCATCCCCGAGGATGTTGTGCAGGCTCTCTTTTCTGCTTGCAGAAGTGGCGATTTTGACATTGCTGACAAGGAAGTAAAAAATGTGATTGCTGAAGGATATCCAGCCTCTCAGATGCTTACTCAGGTCAGATTGATATAGCTTCTTCGATCATTTCTTTCCTGCCAAATGCTGACCTAGTTTGCATTTCAGTTGTTCGATACTATTGTTGAATCAGACGATGTATCAGATGAGCAGAAAGCAAGAATATGCAAAAAAATTGGCGAGGCAGATAAGGTGAAAACACTTATTATGCATTCTTCCCCTCTAAATATAGGACTCGTGAGTTGTATGCTTCTGAATTGTGATGATGCCTGCTTTGAAGTAAAGCAAAGCAAAGTCTCATTGAAAAATAATTCTTTCTATTTATGAATTAGACATCCCATTATTTTGCTATCTGAATGAAAACTGAATGCAACTACTTTCCTAAAAACCTATTTGAAAATCAAGCTGGATACTTTAGATTTCACCATCTTTTGTCTATCAAGAGCTAAAGTTGTTGGTCATTTTCTTCTATGGCTGTGTTTTGCAGTGTCTCACAGATGGTGCAGACGAGTATTTGCAACTGTTGGATGTGGCTAGCAATATTATGCGCGCTATCAATAACTTGCCACAGGAATTTCCCTTTGGGTCTTAGGTGTTCGTCTACTTCACCCTAGTGCTATCAAACTTTTACCTAGGCTTACAAATAACAATCTTGAAATTTATTTTGGAACATCAACTCAACTTCTTGTTTGTCTGCCGGTTATCTGGGGAGAGTTTCTGTGGTTGCTGGTCGTATGCCACGCTTTCTATGAGTCTGTCCAGATCTATTCTGCAACGAGATAAGGTTGCATTCAGTTTATCTTGTAGGTATGAATATTTTCATGAAAATCAGAAAATTGAATTTAGTATCAAGTTATCGGGTGATATTTATCTTTTATCTGTAAACAATAACATGTGCTCACTTGTACTCCCCATTCTTGTAGGTAGATGGTAAGTATATGGCCAGATATTTACACCGATCTGCTTGTTAAATGCACCAACCTTTAAACTTAAACACACTCACTTAAGTTAAGATGAATGCACACACTTCTAAAATACCTAAAAATGATAAATACACCAACCCCTTCAAAAAGGTAGGTGGACAGTGCATTCAATAAAGAAGGTGCAATTCGGCAGAGTGGCGACAACGGATAACTTATTAAAGAGGGGCATTAACCGGGAATCGCTCAGCGGCGTATGTTCACATTGCAATGTGGGGGCGGAGACGGTAAATCACGCTTTCATTACTTGTCCTATGACCTTGTCGGTCTGGGGTTTGATTCACAGATGGCTAGACAACAGCCTAAATTACTCAAACACAGTGAGAGAGCATATGACGGAGTTTTACAGCAAAGGGTCAAGCGCTCTTAAGAGGAAAATCTTAGACATCATATGGCAATGCACGATATGGAAAATCTGGAAAGCTCGGAACGATGTAATTTTTAACGAGAAGAGACTGACCGCGGAAGAAATCTTGGAAAGTATCAAGTTTAGTACATGGAAATGGGTGAAAACCCATAAGATTATAGAAACCTCATTTTACGAATGGGATATAGCCCCTTGGATGTGCTGCTCTTAATAAATATGTTAGAAACTGAAAGAGTAAATGTAACAACAATGTAAACGGGTTTTGAGTAACCCTTATACTTAGTAGTGAAATAAAGTCCCACCTTTACTTTAAAAAAATAAAATAAAGAAGGTGCAATTATCCTTGATTGTTATGTATTTAATGAAGATGGTGCAATTTTCAAAATGCTTCATATTAGCGCCATGTCTAGTGAATGTAGATTATTATCGAATAATTTAAAATTATTGAATTCAGCAATTTTTGTATCTAATAAATTATTTTGTGCAACCTAAATATTAAAGGTTGACACTGTTATTGCCATATTGTTAACAAATTCTGAAAATAATGTCATTTACAAAACTATAGTCAAGTTTTTCATCATTAAGTATTCATCTAAATTTATTATTACTGTATTAAATCGAAATTAAATCTGGGACGCCTGATATAACTTAATTATTTTGTCTCGCAATAAATCACAACTTCTTTTGCAAGATGCCATCTCTCTCTTGAAAAAATGTCAAAGTTGAGGCTTCATTTTCCACTCAAATCTACGACCCCACAAGAAGTAAGGACTATAAGCCATGCCATTTGAATATTTTAAAATGGCGACGTATGTTCAAAAACATAATTTTAGAATTGATTTATTAATCATCCACTCACTCTTAATTTACGCAATACAAAGTTACAAATACATATTTGTATGGCTATGCAGTAATTAAGAAATAAAAATAAGATTTAAATTAAAATACACACATTGAACTTAGCATGTTCCGACACATATAGAACATTGTCATTAATTTGACTCATTTTATAACTTAATAATATAGTACCTATCATGAAGCATTGAAATTTCAATTTGGGTCCACCAACTTCCATTTCCCACGCCTTTGATTATGCTTAGAAAATTATTCTTAATTTCAATACAAAACTGAACTCTATAAGTAGCTGGATTTCCAAATGTACACAAATACTAGCTAGTTACTAAACATGAAAAATGATGATTCGTTTAAGAAGCCTGGATCCATTCCATTCAAGTGGGAGATCCGACCCGGTGTTCCCAAACCCAATTCCAAATTCGGGTCCGAAAAGCAGCATCATAGGAAGCACAAGCAGATTCAACAAAAACAAGAAACTCCAAGGAAACTTAAACCGCCCCCAGCCGGGTTATACTTCCATCCTCCAATGGAGCCCCAAACCCGAACCGACTCTTTTCGTGCATCCCCGCGTATTGGTTTACCCAGCCTTGCCCGACCCGACGTTGTTTCATCCGCGGGGTGCTTCCCATCTCCTTTGAGGAAGCAAAAAAGTGTACGTAAGTGCCCCAAATCCACACCCGAACCCGGATACTTGTCGGATATTGAAACCTCCTCTAGGTGGTCTGTTTCGAGTAGGAAATCACTCTCTACAGTGTCTCCTTCATTTGCATTTGCTTCAACCCACTCCTCGCCCCGACTCGTTAGAGATTCCGATTGGGCGGCTTTTGGGTTATTTTAGAATAAATAATTGTTGAATTATCAATTGTATGCTCAAATTAGTTCTATAGTATATTATATGATAAATTATGTTATACGACTTAATTTTTTGCTTATGTATAGAATCAAGTGCACCCTTATTTATCCTTGTTTGTAGAATATAAGAATGTTGAAATCACAATAATAAAAGAGGAAATGTGTCTAGCTATCCCATATCCATAACATATTAAGGTTCTTGTCTCCATGGATGGATATGGAGTAATAATATTTTTCCATAGCTGGGCTTCTTTTATTGATTGGAGGAGGCCTAGGGTGCCAATTTTGTGTATTTGCTAGTCGTTTGTTTTCTCTCTATATTTCATGAGCTTTTTTTATTCTTACTTGATATGTCTGTTCTTGGGTATTCCTGATACTCTTAATATATTTTGGCCGTTTCAAAAAAAATAAAAAATTCCCTAGAGATAAGTCCCTTTTTTGCTCTCCATTGTGACAAGAATTTTTCTATGGAGACAAAACATTTCTCCACTAGTCCAATTTGCTCTCCTTTATAAAAAGAACTATAACCGTAGATCGTGACAAGATTCCATCGAGTTAAAATCTAGTAAAAAAACAGGTATTTATATATTTTCAAGTTAAAATCTTGTAAAAAAACTCATTTTTTATGAATTGGGTAAAAACTTTCTCCTTAATAAAATCGAAGTAGATACCTCATCTATAATTTTTAGAGGTTAGATCTCCAAGTAACATCATAAACTATAACCTATTTTATAAATACATCTCTCATTTTAAATAAGATCTCAATCTGTACCCAAAAATTTATATTTCATCTAAATAAACTTATGGAAGCCCATAAAATAAAATAAAAGAAATTCTCAATCTCACTAGATATTTGCAATGTCTCAAATCCAGTAACATAAAATGGGCTGGTTATTTCATCAAGATCATATTGAGTAACCAAATCGAGAACATATTAGTATATTACACATGCGTGATGTCCAACATTAATAGATTGCATTCCAAACATTAAATTTCCAAACTACAAAATCGTACTCATCAATATCATACTGAACCATAGAAATTACATGAAGTAACTTTCAAAAATATCGAATTCTAAAAAATAAACAAGTCTTGTAGTTAACACTAACAGGGCTTCTTGTTGAAATGAATGGCAAAACAGAGTTTCCCCATGTGATCTCGATGACCCCAAATTTGAACCCAATCTCCTTTCCGAGCATCGTTTTGTATCACCAGTTTATACCAATCAGAGCTGATAACCATAATATTCATGATTGACCATATGTTGAGCCTCAACTTATACGACTTTCCTTGTGCATCAATACCACCAATCTCCTCCAACCCCTTTCTCGTACCATCATTCAAAATTGCACACTCACCATGATTCAAAAACTCGTCGAATCCCTCTCTTTTGATCACAAGCAACCTGTTTTGTTCTCTGTTGACGTCAGAATTATCGAGCTTCTTTTGATATAGAAAAATTGGTTGAGTAGTTGCGATGTTTTGCAGCAGCTGTAGAGGAATCGCGGGGGCACCAACGTTGCTCTTTCGTCTCTTTCGTGTTGCCATGTTTTGTGGGAGGCGAAATTGCAGAGGTGTTGGATTACAAACAAGTGTTTGATCTTCATCAGCATCATCATCAGTACCATTGATGCTGGGAACATCAATATATGCCCCAAACAACTTAATCTTCACCATTATAAGTGCATGAGTTTGCAAGTAAATCAAGCACGTATATATAAGGGTTGATACTAGAATTATATTAGGAAATAGGACCCGACTTCCTTATTTATATTAGGATACTTTTTATTTTGGAAGATTGGAGTAGCTTTTTCAATCTTCATTTTCCATAAATAATTTCAATTTACTTCCCTTATATACATACTTGCCATTTACAAAGTTTGAAACTTTTCCAAGTAATTACCTTAATTAAACTAGCTTAGATTTTATTTCCTAAAATATAGCTCCTTTGTTTAATTTCAAATCAATGTAACTAGAACTGGATTTTGGCAAGTCAGGGCAAATAAACTCTTGAATTGTTTTATGTTTATTAAATAAAATGGTTATTTTAGGTCTAAACATAGTACACTACTAACGGTAAAAAAAAAAAAAAACCTTTAATTGAACTTGGGCGCATTTCCATTAAACATTATCCTAAACTGAAAACCTGATGACAAAAAAAAAAAAAAAAAAAAAGCACTAAGCAGTCCAAATTAAAAGCAACATAAATCTTATTAGATAAAAAAAAATCTAAAATATATACAGAAATTTTATTTCAATAATATTCGATATTAACAGAATTGCATTTTATTTCAGTAAAAATTTAAAAAAATATAGGGCCATTTTTGGGCCTGTAAAGAACTCAAAATAATAGGCCCGCTAAGTACATGACCCAACCCAAACTGGAAAGGGCGCGGTTATACACACACACCAATCTACTGAGTACACCCACCAAACATTTTTTTCATCTTCTGGACTTGTAAAATGTCCAATATACCCCTCATGTGAAATTTATAAAAAAACGAAGATGAGTACACCCACCCATTAAATTTCACGACAGAATCATCACCTATCACCGTCAAAACAAAAACAGTACTTCAACAAAAAAAAACTCCAAAAAACACAAAATTTTAAAAAAATAAAAAACAAAAAATTTCTGAAGGTGTACGAAAAATTTCACAAAACAAACTCAAGTTGCACGGAATTTTTTTCCGAACAAACACATATTGTGTTGAAGTTTTTTTCGAACATGATTTTTTTTTCGAACAAACACATATTGTCTTGAAGTTTTTTTCGAACAAGAAGTAATTTTTTTCGAACAAACACAAATTGTCCTGAACTTATTTTCGAACAAACACAAATTGTACGAAAATAATTCCTAAACAACTTCCAATTGTGCGAAAAAAAAAATAAAAAAAAATCAATGAACAAACTCAAAAAAACCACACTTAGATCTGTAAAAACTAAAAACCCTAATACAAAAAATTCAATTGTTTTTTACAAATTTCAAAACCCTAATTTTAAAATCAAATCTGTAAAATACTTACCTTCAAATGACGGCGGCGACGGCGACATAGGAAGGGTGGGCGACGACTTTCATGGAGAGGAGGTGGGAGGCGGCGGCCGCTGGAAGGGAGGAGGGATGCGAACGGCCGCGGCGGAGGGGAGGGGAAAGAATGGCCGCGGCGAAGGGGAGGGAAGTGGAGGACGCGGGCGGCGAGGGAGGGGGAAGGGCGGACGCGGGCGGCGTGGGTGGGGGAGAAGCGAACGCCGGGAGGAGGGGTGCGAACGGTCGCGTCGCTGGGATGAGGGCGACGGCGGCCGCGACGTGGGGAGGGAGACAGTGGGCGACGGCGGCCGCGACGTGGGGAGGGAGAAATTAGGCGGTGGCGGCCGCGACGTGGTGAGGGAGGAGGTGGGTGGTGACCGATTGGGTGGGGTCGGTCGATTGGAGGGCGGTGGCCGATTGGGTGGGCGGCGGCGCCGCTTGGGAGGAGGAAGGGGGAGAAGTGGGTGTCCCTCTGAAAATGATGAAAAATGAGGAGATAAGGGGGGTTAATTAGGGTTTAGGAAGGAAGGGGTATTTTAGTATTTTTTACGTAGGTGTCCTCATCTCAATTGTGTGTCCTCATCTCGTGGGTGTCCTCAATAGATCGGTGGGTGTCTATAACCGCGCCCAACTGGAAATTATTGGTGGGCCAATGAGGCAGTGCAGGCCTGGCCCATTTACATCATCTAATTTGGGTTTCTCTATATCCCCTCCAGCCTTGTTAATTAAACCCCTGATTTTAATAACCCCTTAATATGGCACACCGTAGATAGGGGTGGGAATGGGCCAGGCTACCCGACAGGGGTCTACGGCTAGACCTATTAAAGCTCGGCTTGGCTCCACTCATTTAATAAACAAGTCAGACTCAAGCTTTTTTAAAAGTCTATTTAGGGTGTGTTTGCAAACAATAGTAGTTAATTTAAAGTGATTAAAGTTGATTTTTGTAGTAAAATTAAAAGTAAAAAGTGTTTTAAAAATAAGCACTTCTAATCAATTTTTTAAATGTTGTGGTGTATGTCATACAAATCACTTTTTTATAATTTTACAAAAAACACCCTTATTACATTTGAATAAATAATGGGTAAAAATAAAATATTATTTAAATTGTGAGGGCAAAATTGTAAAATTAGTGAGGGTAATGATTAGAAGCACTTATAAGTTGTTAGAAGCATGGAGAGGGGTGCTTGACCAAAACTACTTTTAAGTAATTAATTTAATCACTTACTTGTGTTTACAAACACTTCAAAAGTGATTCTATTTAAAAAAGAAGTGTTTTTAAGCACATAGTTTTGTTTGCAAACACCCACTTAATTAAATAGGCCGGACTTGAGCTTTTTTGTAGGCCTTTCAAGCCCAACAGGCCGACCTATATAATTATATATATATATATATATAATTATAATAAATATATAGTATTACACTTAAATATAAAAGAAATCTTAAATAAAAGTATTTAATATATATAATTTTTAACCAGTAAACATTAAGCAATATAATTATGAATTTTTTATGATTTGATGAAATATAGATTTAAAAAGGACTTTAAAAGACTTTTGAGCCAAATCTATTTATTAAAAAGGTCAGGCCAAACTTTAAAAAAAAGCCTATGATAGGCCATGGGCCAGGCTCGGGTCTAAAAATAATTTAACAGACCAGGCTTTTTTTTGTAAAGCCTACCAAGGCCTGGCCCATTCCCACCCCTAACCGTAGAGCTGTTATTCGAGCCGAGTCGAGCCGAGTATTTGAGGTTCGAGCTCTTATCGAGCCGAGCCTAATGGGATTTTTACTAAAAAATTAGTTATCGAGCCTAACAAGTCGAGCTCGAGCCGACTTGTTAGTAAATCGAGTATTTAACGAGCTCGAGCTCGGCTCATTAAGCTAAATGAGTCGAGCCTTATCGAGCCTTAACGAATCGAGTCGAGCCGAGTCTCGTTAAGGCTCGGTTCGAATAACAGCACTAGGCACACGTTAGATTCACTCTCCACGAAATATCAAATCTACTCTTTTACCCATTAAATTCTAATTATAGATACATTCCCCCAAATATAAAACTCTAATTCTATTTCTTCTTTGCCTCTTTGATTTCTTCCAAAACCTTAAACTCATACCCCACCCAGCCGCCGGCGCCACCTGCCCACCGCCCACACTCGCGGTCAGCTTCCCCAATGATACTTTATACACACCAAAAGTACTCAATTCTTTTTTTTTTTTTCTCGCTAATTCGAGTTTATAAGAGGTCTATGCATCTCCATTGGGGTGAAACATGACACTCCATGATAACATTTGGAGATGGACACGACTCATTGAGGATGTTAAATAAATATGTTTAATTCAACATATATAATTCCAAATTGATAGGAGACAAATAATTAAAAAAGTTACACTTATAAGCCATCGAAGTTGAAATATTTTGCAACAACTCATTCAGGACAATTGACTAGCTAACAAATTATAAGGTTGGATGCATCTATTTATTTATTCAATTATCCATTTAAATAAACTTACGCTTGCATCATACTCTGAGGTAGCTCGAGCTGTGCAATTCATGCCACTTTCAATGGAGAGGCCTAAATTAAAAATTGAATTAATATTATTTCCCATATTTCAACTCTATTTTAAATTAATATAATACTCCATTTGTTCCAATTAAGTGTTCCATTTTTTTCATTTATGAGTTACTAATTTTCATTTTTGTCAACATTTCATTATCTTAGTCTACCTTTTTTTTTACTTCTTATCTCTCTTTACTTTTTTTTTTTTTTTTTTTCTATCTTACTATACCGCGATTTATTTAATTCTATTAGCAATAATTTTTAAAAAGTTTAAATTGAAACAATAAATGAGATACTTCACCTGAAACGGAAAGATTATGTGTCATTTTCAACTTTTATCGACTATTGTCTTATTCTCTTATACTTTCAATTTTAGCATTGTATTTCGTTAGAATTTTATTTTGTGTCCACTGCGAATTTTATATCACGTTCAAATAGTGATTTTATTTTTCTATGTTGCAAATAGTCTCGCATAAATTTATCCTTATTCACTTAACTTTAATGATATCACTTTAAAGTTATTTTAACTTTAGTAACCATGGTATATTCTATCAACTCATTTGAAAAAGACCTACTTAACATACACTTGATTTGACACTTAATTAAAATTCAATTGCAATTTATGATTTGACACAGAATTTTAATAAAAAATTTCTACGCCTAACTTGTGCAATTTTAACAATTTTTTTTTTATTAATATCTCACCCATTCACGTACAAAAATAAAATAATAATAATAACAATATGAAAGAAAAATATTATTACCTTTTCAACATACAACTAGCCCAGTAACATTTCTCATTATATGAGTTAATACTTATCATCGTATAAATTGGAGTAATACTTTTTGATAAAAAAAATTATGATTTACGAAAAATATAAAAAAAATAGTTCGATTGATTTTTTTATTTTTAATAAAACTAAGTTAAAAATAAAAATACTGAATATCTGAATAAATAAATTTCATTTAAAGATAAATAAATTTGAAATTTAGGATGATTGCATAAAAAAGAAAGTCTTTTTTTAAGGGCATGCATGTACAAAGATTAAAATGATATGAATTAAAATAATGAGGCAATAAAATAGTAAGGGAGTAAATTTATATCAATAAGATTAATTTGAAGTTTCTCGTGAATAAATTATTAGTGAAATGATATGAATTAGAAATAGTTTTGTTCGTATGATTTTGTGTTCTTTATACCTCTTTTTACATGATAATTTGGTTAGATTAATTATTACAATATCTAGAGTGTGTTAAGTCAACGCTTTATAAAATTCATTAAACAAATTGGTGGTGAAATGATGGATAAGAAATAGCTTTCCCTGAATGGTTATAATTTTCTTCTTCGGATAGATTGGTTAAAGATTAATTACAAAGTTAAATTAATTAATATGTTGCTAACACCTAACCTTATCCTGTTGATTGTTTCATTAATTAAATAAACATATTTATCTTGTTAGGGGCTTTCATGTTTTTGACATTTTTTCATAGTAACAATGCCTTTTTTTTTTTTAATTAACAACTGGGTTAATAATGCAGCATGCAGAATGACCTTAACCTCAGTTGCAATCTCAACAATTTTTTAAATCTGATTATATAAAATTATCCGATTGCAAACTTAAAGTTGTAATCGATTAATTTAGGCCCCGTTTTATAAATATGTTAAGAACTTAAAATATTTATAGTTAAACTCAAATATCTCATTCAAGTTAAATCGATGGTGTGTTTTACTGTTATTTAATACACACAATCAAGTGTAACACTAACACATTTTTAGAGACGTAACCATAGTGTTTAATGTCTACACATACTTTACATGTAAATACAAATTGTCACTTCTAAATCGGACGTCATCTTTCACTCTTTTCTAGAAATGCACAATTTCACAAACAAGGAAAGATTGAGAACCTCTCATTATTATACAAAATAATATAAGTAAATTAATATTTAAATTAAACATTATAGTGTATGATCAATCAAATCGGATATCACATATATACAAGATCAATATCTCCTCACTTATTTATACACATTACATGCATTTTTTATATTCTTATTATTTAACTAAAAAATCTCAAGAATCGACTAATTCAAAACAAATTTCATCTCTCCATATTACTCCCCCCATCCCGCAAAAGTTTGCGGAGAATCTTGGGCACATAGTTTAAGAAAAAAGTGTAATGATGAGAGTGTTGAGGGGTAATTTTGTAAACTTTTATATATAAAGTAAATAAAGTAGGTGAGTTGAGTGTGTGGTGGATCTCAAAAGTAATGACATAAAGGGTAAATATGTATATATTGTGAGGGTGAGGATTGTGATGATTATTTCTATTTTAGGGTATGCAAACTTTTCGGAGATAAAAAAAAAAAAAAAAGTATGAAAACTTTTCAGGGACGAAGGGAGTATATATTAACACACATAGGTGTCAGCCACTACGTACACTTTTAAAGTAAAATGTAATTTAATGTAAATTTTGAGCTTAAATGTATATATGTTTAAATTATAATGTTATAATTACACACTTATACACCCTCCGATTTTAAATAAGCTATGATTTCAAAGAGAAATTAACCATATGCTTATGAAAAGATAAATTAATATATCATCTCAATAATTTTTTAACCAACCCACTTTCTTAAATTTTATATCATATATTCTCCTTATCAATCCATATCTTTTAAGAGTAAAAGAATATGAAAGAAAAAATAAAAAAATAAACCTCCTCTTCCAAAACATCACTTATTTAAGATAATTGTAGGAAGTACTGTTTTATAAATATTCTTACAAGTATTCCCTAAAGTTCAAATAATTTTTAAAGGGCTAAATCCATATAAAGCACAAAACTATAATTTTAAACGGAATCTCGTAAATGAACAATGAAATTGATCTCCAAATTAATTTTATCCTTTGAACCGAATACCGAGTAATCAAAAAAATATTTCCTTGCAAGCATGATGGATCTAGTGATCGTGTACTCCACATATCATTATTTAAAAAAAAAAAAAATCAATACGTACTGTTTTGATTTTAGAGCAAAACCTGATCAAATGTAACTTTCGGTGTGAGTCGCCATACCAACTCCATATTACTACATGCTACACCATCCGTCCAATATATATTGGATTACTTCCATTTAATGTCATAAATCTATCGTATGTATATAAAGTAATACTCCTCGTTTATCTTTAAATTTTACATTTTGTAATTTTAGATGTTGCATTTAAAGTTTTATAAATCTTTTATTGACAATTAAGTTAATTGACCCCCACATTTATTAACTATTCATATATTTATATAAAATTACATCAATTGCCACTCATTTTTCTATTCTATCTCCAATTTTTTACTTTTTCTACACTTTCTCTCTTCACCTTTTTTATTTTTTTACACTTTTCATCAATATCTTTATATATATAAATAGTTATATTCTTTAAAATCCGTGTTATCTCTCAAATGTAAAACTTATAAAGGGGGACCTAGTGAGTAGGGGTGTAAACGAATCGAATCGAAGCGAATACCACTGTATTCGATTCGATTCGTGAAAATATTCGAATATTTGTATTCGTATTCGTATTCGTTTATTTTTCGAATAATAAATTTGATTCGGTATTCGATTCGAATGAATATTCGATACTATTCGATTCGATTTTTTAAAAATATATTCTAAAAAATATTTTTTGAGTATTCGATTCGAAATTTATTCGTATTCGATACAATTTGATTCGATTCGCAACATTCGATTCGAAACTATTCGATTCGATTTGAAATTTTGTAGAGAAAATCTATAAAATAACCAATATATTTAACTAATAAATACTAAATTGATTATTATGTTGTTCTAATCCGCATTACAAAATCACAAATTAAATTGAAAAATTTGCATTAACAACATAAACACTAAATCACAATCAATACAATACAAAGAAGATGCAACTAATCTGTAAAAATTTACTACAATTTGTATCAAAATAATTAACATATTACATGAAAACAAGAACTGATCTGCAAAAAAAACAAAACAACACCTACAACTAATCTACAAAGAAAAAACAGCACATGTGCGCTGCTTGTGCCGAGTGCGCTGCCGATGCGTGGACAGTCCACCCGACTGCCGCCTATGCGCGCTGCCTGTGCGTGCATTTGGTGGCCGACTGGCCGTGGAAGACTAGCTGCGGGCAGGCGGCGAAAAAACAGAGAAATAAGAGGGGCGGCTGTACGAAAGGGCTTAGAGGGAGACGTGAAAATGGGGGTAAATGCTGAATTGAACTAAGAATTAGGTTTTTTACTTTTTGTGTGGGCCTGTTTTGTATATAATATCAGCTAAATTAATAAATACTATATTTTTAATTTAATATATAATTTAAGAATGTATATTTATATATATTTATATATTTATTTATTTAATCGAATACTTACGAATATCGAATCGAATATCATGATTTTGTATTTGTATTCGTTTATTAATCGAATCAAAAAAAAAAATTTGTATTCGAATTCGAATCATAAAATTTCGAATACGAATATCAAAATTCGAATACGAATACCGAATCGACTAAAATTATTTGATTCGTTTACAACCCTACTAGTGAGTCAGTGACTATGTAATATAATGGTCAATTTGTTTATTTTAGTCTTGAAAATATAAAATTTAATTGTCCTTTAATATTTGATTTCGGAATAATATACTCTCTTCTTCCACATAAAATGTGCTTGTAATTTTTTTGGACTGTCTATATAAAGTGTCTTTTTTTTTTTTGGAAAATGTATCATACGCATTTACTTTATCTCCTCTTTATTTTATTATTTATTTTATTTACTTTATTTATAAATAAACACATTTTATATCGACGAACAAAATATAATGGGGTGTTTTGGATGCAGAGTTAACAAAAAAATAAAATATTAAATACAGTGCATCCTATATATTTTACTATTTCAGAATATTTCACGTTATTTGAAAAAAAAAAAAAAACACTGAATCCCATAGTTAATGTAGGCTATCACAAAAAATAAGCTGTAGAGGGACAAAATCGGTATTTGATCATTTAAATTTATTGAGTAATGTAAAATAAAAATTATATTGAGATTAAATTTATTCTGTAGGTAGCATTTAAAGTGGACGGACAAAGCACAATATTCTTTTTTTAATATAAAATACAAATACTTCATATTAATTAAATGGAAGAAGTTAATTCCCTCTGATTCCACCGTTATAGTGTTGGTCAAAGACAGTGAGATTGATTATCTCTTGAACAACTACTTACGGCAAGGTTCATGACCCAAATCTTGTTTTTTTTTTTTTTTTTTTTTTTTTCTTTTAAAAAATTGACCTATAATTTAAATTTCATGTAAATCCAAGAACCTCGTCTAACTGGGATTACAAGAAATTAAATAATTAAACTAGCTCGTCAGTCTAATTTTTGTGAGCTCCCTAAATTTTGGCGCTGAAAATAAGACGACGTTAATTATGAATTTAATCAGTTTTGTCTCGGACAGGTTATATTATATTCATGCACTATAAATAAAGTGTGTGGTGAAGTGAAGCATACATTCCAATTTAACGTTCGACAGAAAATACACACACACATATACGCAAATATGAGTAGCTTACAGCAGCAAGATGGTGGTCATGGGAACAGCAACCGGATTGTTGCTGTGACGGCGACACCACCTCCCGGCGGCGAGTGGCCGGCAGGTACCAAGGAATATGAAGAAGAAGGCCAACAGGTTTTTTTTTTTTAATTTAAAATTTGTGATGAATGAAATTATTATGGAAAGTTGTTACTAGTGGAGTAGTATTTAGAATGAAATTAATATATGGAATATATGTTGGGTGCAGAAACCAGGATGGAAAAAATTCTTGGCACATGTTGGCCCTGGTTTCTTGGTTTCCTTGGCTTACCTTGATCCTGGAAATTGTGAGTAATTCCTCACACACACACACACATACATACATACACTATATGGTTTTAAGTATTATTATTGATTAAATGTGTGACTAAATTACAGTGGAAACTGATCTTCAAGCTGGAGCTAACCATGGATATGAAGTAATTTGATTCAATTTCTCTCTTATTTCGATATATAAATAGATTTAATTAAGATATGAAAATAATAATATTTAATTTACTAATTAATTTACACACATATGTATATATATGCAGCTGCTGTGGGTGATCCTTATCGGGTTGGTGTTTGCTCTCATAATTCAGTCACTGGCGGCAAATCTTGGAGTTAGCACTGGTACATACATACAATCATATCACATTTAATGTTTGAATTTAATAAATTTTATTTATTTTTGGTAAATAATGGAGAAATTAATTAAATTATGGATGGGGGTGCAGGGAAGCATTTGTCAGAACTGTGCAGAGCAGAGTACCCCATATTTGTTAGATACTGCTTGTGGATTCTTGCCGAGCTTGCCGTCATTGCCGCTGATATTCCCGAAGGTAGTATAGTATATACTTATATTTGTCTTTTTTGTTCTTTGATAAATTTTTTTTTTTTACAAATTTATCCTCCATTATTATTAAAAAACAAATAGATAGGAAAATGAATTAAGAAAAAAAAATGAAGAATAACATTTATTTAAAATTAACCCACAAAATGTAGTTGTTAATTAATTGAATAGATGTAATAATTCAGTTTTTGACTTTTAGGCAAATAGGACGGGTAGAAAATTGAGACTCTAAATTAAAAGATGTGTTGAATTAAATGGGATATATTATTTTGGCTACATGAGAGATAAAATCATACTAGTATTTTAATTTAATTTAAAATAAAATGATACTCCAAAACAAAAATATTCTCGACATCGATCGTTGCATGATGAAAACGAAAATCATGAACCTTTGTTAAAAGGGCGAGCCTATATATATACTTTGCATCCAAAATTCTTCAATATTTGATTAAACTTACTCGGTCAAGTATACCAAAGAAAGTAAAAAGTAGATATTCTTCAAACAATTTTAGATTCTAAAAATTGTTCTTATATTTTCTATTTCTATATCTTTAATTTATTCTATATTCATTTTTCTAGTGGAATGAATAATTTTAAGTTAGTTGTATACAATTTTCAAATTAAATAAATTGGAAGTAAATTAAGTTTTTTGATCAACTATCATAAGTCAACTTATCTTATTCTAATCTTTGTTGCCGACTTCTCGTATCAAACTTAATAGTGCGATTATTGCCGCATATTCTGCGTCTATTTCAAATGATATTATAAATAGAAAAACAAAATTAATATATTACTTAAATTAGCTAGAAAAGTCGGAGTGCCCTCTCAATATTAACCCCTCCTTGTACAAAACTCCAATTTTTTTTATTAAAAAATCGCGAGATGATATGAGTTTTTTTATGAAACCAATTAACCACCTAAATGATTTGAACTTTCTTTCTCCAATTGGACTCTCGTATTCCTAATCTTTGTATTCTGGTTCTAGTTCTTGTCCATAGTACCGAAAGTTTGTTTTGATTCTAATTTCTATGGATTCTATTCTTCTACGGAGCATCTCTAGTGCTGCCAATTTTGAATATATATAAGTTCTTTTAGCTTTTTCCTATATACTGTATAATTTATTTATTTACATATTAAATATTCATAATAAATTGTGTGGAACTTCGAATAAATTCCATACGTCATAAATATCACTGATAAATAATTTGCTAATTTTGTGACAGTAATTGGGACGGCATTTGCACTAAACATATTATTCCACATCCCAGTTTGGGTTGGGGTCCTCTGCACCGGATGCAGTACTCTTCTTTTTATCAGTCTACAAAGATATGGTGTAAGTATTTTACCATTAATTACTTTTTTTTTTTTAAATCATTTAATTTTATGAGTCTCCATCCTCACAATTAAAAGATTATAGATATATAATGCATCTTAAAATAAGAGATGATCAAATTATATATACAAGAGATGACACACACACATATATAAAATATCTTTTGTAACATCAACCACTCCACAATAAATAGTTTACCACTTTAATTAAATTGTGGAGTAGTATGTATATACACTTGGTCATTTGATGCCTCAAATTATTTTATATGGGAATCAACTTGCTTTGTATATATGTTAGTAGTATATTACAAAACGATAAGATTACAAGGGAATGACGATGAACATGTCTATGAGTGAGATGTATAACCTATATATAAACGTCATTTAATTTAATATATATTTTTAATATTACCGTACTATCAAATGAAAAATTCTTGTACTTTATAGTTCAGTGATTAAATTAGTACACGACGTACTCTTGTGATATGTTCTCCTATCTCATAGCATATCGATCAACTGAAAATCTCACATCAAAATATCAAATGCATATAAAAATTGACACATCAAATGTAACTCATAATATTACATCATGTTTTTTGCTGTATTAAATAGGAGGATTAAGCTTTGTCGATCGATTTATTACTTCTTGCGTCAAATGCAGTGATGCTAACTAAGTAATCTTATTAATTTTTCAATCATTTTCATTAATAATTTAAAAGGACTAAAAATAATTATCATCATCCCCGGAATTTGATCTCTTTATATTAATTATTATATCTCTAAGTTTATATTATAAGAAACAAGACTCCAATAATATTTGTAGTAAAATACGTAAATTTTAAATTAGTGTACCAAAATTCTGGTCAACGAAACTATTAATAAGAAAAACCAATTGTTAAGATTAGTTTAGTATATATATAATGTTTATTTAATTAAAACGAAACAATATATATGGGGCTTCAAATTCAATATATATATATATATATATATTTTTTTTTTTTTGTTGTTGACAGGTTCAGATACAATTAATTAAATTAGTAGTATAACGTACAGTACTACAAGAGTTGACCACGTAGTAATAATTTTTGTTCAGAGTTATTAAATACCTCAACTGCCGTATAGGGTAATATAGAAAATGAAAGGGCCGATATAATACAATTATCTATTTATCTTGCAATAAATTTACGTGTACCATTGAAGATATATTTTCAAGATATTCAATGTAGTTTTCTGGGTGGATCTCAATTTTAACATAAAAGTATAAGTAAGTTATGTTAATTTTTTAAAAATATGATATACTATATTTTTAATTGGATCTTAATTAGCAGACAATTGGGTAAAGCATATATGTATTTAAATTAAAATTTTTGGGCAAAAATGAATTAATCCTTTTGCTTTTATTTATAGGTGAGAAAGCTGGAGTTATTCATTGCAATATTAGTATTTGTAATGGCAGCATGTTTCTTTGGGGAACTAAGCTATGTGAAACCGCCGGCCAAAGAAGTGATGAAAGGAATGTTTATTCCTAAGCTTAATGGCGACGGTGCTACTGCTGATGCTATTGCACTCCTTGGTGCACTTGTTATGCCGTATGTTTTTTTTATTTAATTAACTTTTACAACTATTATAATTAATTTTTTAGTTAATTTTAAAATCAATTAATCAATATTTATAACATAGTAGTAATATTTATCAAAATGTAATTGAATTTGATTTTTTTTTTTTCCCAATCATTCAACAGGCATAATCTGTTTCTTCATTCTGCTCTAGTGCTCTCCAGAAAAGTACCAAACTCAGTTAGTGGCGTAAATGTAAGTAAACCAATTTAAATATCTTGAATTATTGAATATTTATTAACTTTAATTAATATGTGCAGGGTAGGGGTAATAATTTATTGAAGTATATGTGTGTGATAAATGATGGTGTAATGTGGATCTTGAATTTAAGATTTTATTTAATTTTTTTATTCACTCTAGAAACATAAATCACCATTTTATAAAAATAAAAACCTTTTAAATACAAATAACAATTTAATAACAATTTTGTAATTCAATTATCTTCCTCTTAACATTCAATTTATTTGATTTATTACAGGATGCTTGCCGATATTTCTTAATAGAGAGTGGTTTTGCTCTGTTGGTAGCGTTTCTAATCAATGTTGCAGTTATTTCTGTAACGGGAACCGTTTGTTTAGCCGACGATATCTCTAAAGAAAACGCTGATCGTTGTAGTGATATAACACTCAATTCTGCCTCTTTCCTTTTAAAGGTTAGAAATTAAATTGTAAAGTGAATGGAATGGAATTAACTAGTTCTTAAATAAATTACTTCAAATTTCGGAAAATATAAATCCTAATTTTTATTTGTGTAATGCAGAATGTCTTGGGAAAATCAAGTTCGATTGTTTATGCCATTGCACTGTTGGCCTCAGGCCAAAGCTCTGCCATCACTGGAACTTATGCAGGACAATTCATTATGCAGGTACTATTGAATGGGTTGGTCTGCTATGGACTCGAGTGCATGTTGTGCACCCTAGTCCATGTTGCACTTTTCAGTTACTGACTTACACTTTTTGGTAAATGGTGTTGCACTTTTCAATTATTAAACTGTATAAGTAATAATTGAAAAGTGCAACACCATTTACCAAAAAGTGTAAGTCAATAACTGAAAAGTGCACATGGACTAGGGTGCACAGCATGCACTCGAGTGCATACTAGACTTTACCATTGAATTTCTTGTTTTTTATTTTGCTAGCCAAGAAAAATTAAAGTGGGCTAACATATTCATTTTTATTTTGTTTATGTATAGGGTTTCTTGGAATTGAAGATGAAAAAGTGGATGAGAAATCTAATGACAAGGTGTGTTGCCATAGCACCTAGTCTAATAGTTTCTATAATTGGAGGATCCTCCGGAGCTGGTCGACTAATCATCATTGCATCGGTACATAGTATTTCTCACTCTATACATTTGTGTGAGATAGTTTTATGAATCAAATGACCGAGTGAAAATGAATCAAATATTCTTACTACAATTAATTTATCTAATTTAAAAAAATAAATTAAATAATGATTAAACATGCTCATTTTGTAGATGATTCTATCTTTTGAACTCCCATTTGCCCTCATCCCTCTTCTCAAATTCAGCAGCAGTGCTACTAAGATGGGACCACACAAAAACTCAATATATGTAAGTGATTTTTTTTCACATATTGTTGTCGGGTTATGTAATGTCACAACTCGATTCAATTCCTTTTTTAGATTTTTTTTTGAAAGAGAACTTTGAGACAAATACTTTGCAGGTTTTGTGACACTTTTAAACAAATTATCTACAAAAATATATATGAGATGATTTCATACAAATATAATTTTGTGATTAAACGAAAGTCGAATTTGTACGCAGATCATTGTGTTTTCTTGGACACTAGGGCTTGGAATCATTGGCATCAACATTTACTATTTGACGACAGCATTTGTGGACTGGATAATCCACAACAGCTTGTCGAAAGTAGCGAATGTGTTCATCGGAATCATAGTATTTCCTTGTATGGCAATTTACGTAATATCTGTATTATATCTGATGTTCCGAAAAGATAAGGTTGCCACCTTCATAGAACCCACAAAGCTCGACCCGATTGCCCAAGCCCAAATGGAAAGCGGGCATGAAGGTGGGGTCCAAATGCAGCAACGTCTTCCATACAGAGAGGATTTGGCTGACATCGCATTGTCTCACTAGAGACTACTTTTATTATGTAGAGTTTAATTAATCGTCTTTTGTTGTAAAATTGATCTGCTGGACTTGTTGAAACTGAAACTTGTACCAGTCTACCGATGTTAATGAATTGAAATACTATGTATGTCTTTTTTGGTATGTGTAAATCAAATCAATGTTACGGTTAATAAAAAGGTCAATCTTTTTGTTGTAGTTAATTATATGAATTGCCAAACATTTATACGAGATTTTGTTTGCTTTATCATATTATGTGTATTTACTATCTATCTTATTGCACCTTATAGTAACTCTAAAAAAAGTTAGTACTAGAATGTAACTCTGAAAAAATTATTTTTTATATAGCACCACCCATTTTGCACCTAATATAACTCTGAAAAAAGTTAGTACTAGAATGTAAAAAGGGAGTTTTAAAAACATCTAAGCTAAAAAAAACTCTTAAAATAAGTATGAAATGTGTACATATGGATTGTGTATGAAACATGCATATACATTATATATTTTTAAACCGACAAAATTCTAATTCTCGTACTAAAATTTTAATTTATCCAACCGTAGGGACATTTCGGGACATTATATATTTTTAAACCGACAAAATTCCAATTCTCGGACTGAAATTTTAATTTATCCAACCGTAGGGACATTTCGGGACATTATATATTCTTACACCGACAAAATTCCAATTCTCGAACTGAAATTTTAATTTCTCCAACCATAGAGACATTTCGGGATATTATTTATTTTTAAACCGACAAAATTCCAATTCTCGAACTGAAATTTTAATTTATCCAACCGTAGGGACATTTCGGGACATTATATAAACCGATAAAATTCCAATTCTCGAAATTGAATTTTAATCTATCCAACCGTAGAGACATTTCGGGACATTATATATTCTTACACCGACAAAATTCCAATTCTCGAAATGGAATTTTATTTTCTCCAACCGTAGGGACATTTCAGAACATTATATATTCTTAGACCGACAAAATTCCAATTCTCGAACTGAAATTTTAATTCTCCAACCGTAGGGATATTTCGGGACATTATATATTCTTAAACCGACGAAATTCCAATTCTCGAACTGGAATTTTAATTAATCCAACCGTAGGGACATTTCGGGACATTATATATATTCTTACATCGACAAGATTCTAATTCTCGAACTGGAATTTTAATTTCTCCAACCGTAGGGACATTTCGGGACATTATTTATTTTTAAACCGAAAAAAATCCAATTCTCGAACTGGATTTTAATTCATCCAACCGTAGGAACATATCGAGACATTATATAAACCGACAAAATTCCAATTCTCGAAATTGAATTTTAATTTATCCAACCGTAAGGACATTTCGGGACATTATATATTCTTACACCAACAAAATTCCAATTCTCGAAATGGAATTTTAATTTCTCCAACCGTAGGGACATTTCGGGACATTATATATTTTTAAACCGACCAAATTCCAATTCTCGAACTGGAATTTTAATTCTCCAATCGTAGGGACATTTCGGGACTTTATATATATTCTTTAACCGATCAAATTCCAATTCTCGAACTATAATTTTTATTTCTCCAACGAAAGGACATTTCGGGACATTATATATTCTTTAACCGACCAAATTCCAATTCTCGAACTGGAATTTTAATTTCTCCAACCGAATGGACATTTCGGGACATTATATATTCTTTAACCGATAAAATTCCAATTCTCGAACTATAATTTTTATTTCTCCAACCGAATGGACATTTCGGGACATTATATATTCTTTAACCGACTAAATTCCAATTCTCGAACTGAAATTTTAATTTATCCAACCGTAGGGACATTACGAGATATTTTATATTCTTAAACCGACAAAATTTCAATTCTCGAATGGGAATTTTAATTTATCCAACCGTAGGGACATTTCGGGACATTATATATTCTTAAACCGACCAAATTCCAATTCTCGAAATGGAATTTTTATTAATCCAACCGTAGGGACATTTCGGGACATTATATATATTCTTTAACCGATCAAATTCCAATTCTCGAACTATAAATTTTATTTCTCCAACCGAAGGGACATTTCGGGACATTATATATTCTTTAACCGACCAAATTCCAATTCTCGAACTGGAATTTTTATTTCTCCAACCGAAGGGACATTTCGGGACATTATATATTCTTAAACGACCAAATTCCAAATCTCGAACTAGAATTTAAATTCTCCAACCGTATGGACATTTCGGGACATTATATATTTTTAACCGACCAAATTCCAATTCTCAAAATGAAATTTTAATTTATCCAACCGTAGGGACATTCCGGGATATTTTATATTCTTAAACCGACAAAATACCAATTCTCGAATGGGAATTTTAATTTATCCAACCGTAGGGACATTTCGGGACATTATATATTCTTAAACCGACCAAATTCCAATTCTCGAAATGGAATTTTTATTTCTCCAATCGAAGAGACATTTCGGGACATTATATATTCTTTAACCGATCAAATTCCAATACTCGAACTATAATTTTTATTTCTCCAATCGAAGGGACATTTCGGGACATTATATATTCTTAAACGACCAAATTCCAATTCTCGAAATGGAATTTTAATTTATCCAACCGTAGGGACATTTCGGGACATTATATATTCTTTAACCGATCAAATTCCAATTCTCGAACTATAATTTTTATTTCTCCAACCGAAAGGACATTTCGGGACATTATATATTCTTTAACCGACCAAATTCCAATTCTCGAACTGGAATTTTTATTTCTCCAACCGAAGGGACATTTCAAGACATTATATATTCTTAAACGACCAAATTCCAATTCTCGAACTGGAATTTTAATTCTCCACCTTATGGACATGTTGGGATATGAATCCTAGACAAGTCCTAAATGATGAAAGATAAGATGAAGTTTTGATAAGCCAAAAGTGGATTGAATATTTTCTAAGTACTGACTGATCTAGTCTAGTTGAGTTGAGTCATCTTGTGCAAAGACCAGTAGAGTTCACATGAGTTCATATAAGTTCATATTAAAAGATAAGTACGTTTTTATAAGTACTTCATATTTGTTTAAGTCTGTTACTGAGCTATTGAAATGTTGTATAGAGCTCATGATTTTATATGTAATAGATTAGATTGATTGTATAGTTTCTAAGTTGACTAAGCTTGTATTATGAAAGCTTAAAGTAATGTAATAGTCTTGATAAGTTTAGTATAGTCTATCGTTTGAAGAAAGAAGACAAGTTAAGAAGGATGAAGTCTACTACTCAAGATAAGGAGGACTACAAGACAAGACAAGACAAGTGCATACAAGTCTACTCAAGACAAGTCAACGAGAGTTACTTAAAGTCAAAGTTTAAATCGAAGTGAAGCGCGTATAAAGATAAAGTTAGGAGTTAGTTATGGAATAACTAATTCATAACAGAAACGCGTGGATTGATATGAAGATTCAGTTGAAGGTAGTTATCAAGAAAAGTTGGTTACAACTTACTAAGTTCTTGAAAATTGAAAGTTATAAATACTTCATGATGGTGATCATTTGAAGACTACTGCAACTACGTATACTGAAGCTACATACTGAAGATATATTGAAGATTACTTTCAGAGTTTATTAAAGTTCAGAAAGCAAGTCAGAAGTGAAGTGAAGAAATCCAGAAGACTGCTACTGAAGATCAGAGAAGTTTTTATTTTTTGTTGTTTTTTATCAAGTTGCTAGATACTTGTTAAATTTCTAGTTAGATCGTAGACATATCTGGAGGTATAGTCTGTTGAAGATCTAAGTCTTCTTCTTGGGACTCAAAAGACAGGAATTATACACTTGTACTCGATTGGAAGAGTTTAGTGGAAACATCACAACTGGGTTTGTGAGAGTGGATGTAGACAAGTTGTCGAACCACTATAAATCTTTGTGTGTTGTTTACTTTACTGTTTTAATTGTTTAAATCGCTTAACTGTTTAACTACTACTAAACTAGACAAGTTGAGTATAGAACAGAGTTCTCGAATTTAGAAGTTGAGTATAATCTTGAATTGGGCTCATTGTTAATTTCGTATTCCGCATATTGTATTCTGATATTTCGATAGAATTTTGAAAAGTCTATTCACCCCCCTCTAGACATTTTCACTAGCTTACTCGTTATTAACTCAACTTTGGGGACCTACAAGTGGTATCAGAGCAGTAGTTTACGAACTGCTGTTTCTTGATAACCGACTTAAGACTTAGGGTGAAGTCTTGTTCCTTGACTGTAGTTGCTTACGTGTTCTTGATCAAATACTCTTGTTATATCTGTTTCGTGCTCCCTGTTCTTGACTTATTTGTTTTTCTTGATCATAACTCTACTTAGCACTTATTTCTTGAAAACATGTCTCTTGAGATCAGCGCTAACAAGTTACCCAAGTTCCAGGTTCAGGACTATGACTACTGGAAGCTGCGAATGGAAGCCATTTTCAGTTCCACGCACGACCTAATGATCTCTGTTATCACAGAAGGACCTATTGTTACTATGGTTCCTAATACTGCTGTTCTTGACCCAAGCAAACCAATTGGTACTCTCGTCAAGAAACCCAGGTCAGATCTAACCTCAGAAGAAATGCGTCAAAATAATTTGGATAGTTTGGCAAAGAATTACATTTTACACACCCTTCCTAACGAGTATCTGGGAAAAGTGTTAAAATGTAAGACTGCCAAAGAGATGTGGGACAGACTAGCTATTCTTTGTGAAGGGACTTCTCTAATCAAAGAGAGCAAACTCTCCACAGCTGTCCAAAGATTTGAATCATTTCAGATGAAAGCTGGCGAAACTATCGACCAGCTGGATACTCGTTTTACTAAGATCATGAATGATTTGGAAGTACTTGGTAAATCTTATACTGCTCGTGAGATCAATCTTAGGATTTTGAAGAGTCTTGATAGTCGTTGGAAAATGGTAAAGATGCTTGTTAAGAACACTCAAGACATTGATACGTGGACTGCTGAAACCATGTTTCAAACTCTTAAAGCTCATGAGTTTGGTTTAGACGAAGATGAACCACTAGCCAGTAGTGATAGAGAACATGCTGTATCTAAGAACGTTGCCTTTAAGTCTAGCTCTTCTAAGTCTTCTAAGGTAGACAGGTCCAAGTCTAGAACTAAGTCTGCCTCTGTGAAAGATGAGTTAGATACTGATCTTAGTCTGAAGGATCAGATGAGTCTCATGGTTAGAAAGTTTGATAGGCTCAATAAACGCTTCGGAAGATACAAGAAGTTCTATAGGGATCATAGAGCATCTACTTCTAAGAACTCGTCTGAGACCAGACGAGACCGAAACTCGTCCGAAAGGAGAGACGAAGTCTCGAAAGGTAATAGACGAGATAGAGAGTCTGACGATAGGAAGATTCAACGTTCCAATAGACGTGATAAGCGTAGGGACAAGTCTCCTATTAAAAAGGCTACTAATGATCTCTTGTGCTATAATTGTGAAAAGCCAGGTCATTACATATATGAATGTCCAGACCTGAGCACTGATGATCGTGAAGAACGCAAGGCACGAAGAGAAAGAAGATATAACCGTGGCAAAAAGGCTATGATGGCCAATGATGACTCTGATTCGGATTCAGACGAGTTGCCATCGTCCGTATCTAGCCACTCAACTGATCAAGATCACGACGAAGCATTCATAGTAGATGATGGCCTATGCTGCATGGCTAAAATCGACCAAGAGGTATCATCTGCTACATCTTTTCAATCTTGTGATGATTCAGAAACTGATGAAAGTGACACTGCTAGTAGTGAAGTAGGAAGTAGTCTTCAGCACTCGACTAGTGCAGTCGAAGACGACCTTCTACTTGCTAACCAAGCATTCATTGAAGTCAGTGATGAAAACATTGCATTAAAACAAGAAATCATTGATCTTAAGGAAGCTCAGTCAAAAGTAGATCCTAATATAACATTCCTAAATAAACGCTTGACTGAAGAGTTGAGTAAACTCAAAGAAAAGTGTGCGTTGACAGACAGGTTATATCAAGACCTACTTAAGACACATGCAACTGAGAGAAATGAATTCAATGTTTTAAAGAACAAGTGTAACAGACTTGAAGAACGTAATAAGTTCTTAGAGACCGAGGTAGTTACACTTGATCTCAAACTTACTGACCTGATTAACTCTTCAAAGATTAACCTTGAACTGTCAGATAGGTATAGAGATCCAGGTGACAAGACTGGTATAGGTGCTGAGTCATCTAGCTCGTCTACTCGAGTCATTAAGAACCCTACTACTATTAAAGCAAGACTTTTGCCAAATGATAAAGGAAAAGGACCAATGTTATACGATATTGGAACTCCTTCTAATGGTACTATACCTAAACAAGCTCGAGTTAACATTCCGATTACCAAGGGAGGTAAAAAGAATGGTAACGGCAAGCCTGTTCCATCTAGAACTAATCTTCAAAGGACCACTAATCGTGGACGACCCAACCAGGTCAGATACGAGGACTGGTATCCTGAGGAGACGAGTACTAGACAGGTACAGACTAGACGACAAGAGTCTAGACCTCCATTTATAAGGCAGTCTCAACTCTACTCGTCTAGACCTAGACAGGTAGCTCCAAAATATCGTACACAAGCTGTCCTATATCCTCCACCTCTATCATACGATATTTTAAGTGAGGAAAGACCCAAACGCGTCTATAAACCGTATGGACCTAATGCTTTCAAACCCTACTCTAACTATCATAGACAAGTGCCTGCTCAAGTAGAGATTAAGTCGAAAGGCTATCTCCAAAGAGTAGACCCGAACTCGACTGATAGGCCAGAGAAGGACAACAAGGTCTTATTTTACAACAAATATGGGCGAAAGCTTAAAAGATCGAACTTGTTCAAGACTCCAATGTATATCTGGATTCCTCTGAACATGACTAACCCCCAAGGACCCCAATAAACAAATGGGTACCTAAGTTATTGAATATCATCTATTGCAGGGTCGACTTGACTTGTATAAGAAGGGTGGCTCAGTAGGAGAAACCTGGTACATAGATAGTGGTTGTTCGCACCACATGACTGGTACCAAAGCTCTCTTGTCTAGCTACCATGAGCAAGAAGGACCAAAAGTAATATTTGGTGATAGCTCCACTGCTGTCACTAAAGGATTTGGTTACATCCGGAATGGAGACGTTGAGATCCAAGATGTCTCATATGTTGAAGGTTTGAAATATAACTTACTCTCTGTTTCACAGTTTTGTGATCGTGGATACAAAGTGCAGTTCAAGAGCCGCAAATGCGAAATCATTGACAAAAGGACACACACAGTCCTACTAGTCGGCGTAAGACAAGGTAGTGTGTACATAGTGAACTGGAACAGTTGTCCGAGGGACACCTGTCTACTTACTAAGAATCCTAAAGAGCTTGGGTGGCTCTGGCATAGACGCCTCTGTCATCTAAACTTTAAGGTTCTTAATAAGATAGCCAGAGACTACCTTGTAGAAGGTATTCCCAATGAAGTTTACTACAAGTCACATGTATGCACAGCTTGTCAACAGGGTAAACAGGTTAAAGGTTCATTTAAGTCAATTCCTACTCTCTCAACTAGTAGAGTTCTAGAACTCCTACATATGGATCTTCATGGTCCAATAACTCCTCCAACCTTGAATGGTAGAAGGTACACACTTGTTGTAGTAGACGATTATTCTAAGTTCACTTGGGTAGTATTTCTACACAAGAAGAGTGATACACAAACACTTCTGCCTGAACTGTTGAAGAAGTTACAAGTTGAGAAGAACCAGTCTATTGTCAAAATTCGAAGTGACAAGGGAACTGAGTTCATTAATTGCTATATCAAAGAATTTTGTACTAATCGTGGTATCCAGCACCTTACTAGTGCAGCTAGGACACCACAACAGAACGGTGTAGCAGAAAGAAGGAATCGAACTCTTAAAGAAGCCTGTAGGACCATGTTAGCTGAGTTCAACACACCTCAAAAGTTTTGGGCTGAAGCTATCAACACTGCATGCCACTCACAAAACAGAAGCGCGATCAATAAAGCTCTAGGCAAGACACCTTATGAGGTTTGGAAAGGTAGAAAACCCAGAGTTTCATATTTCCATATATTTGGCTGTAAGTGTTTCATTCACAACAATGGAAAGAGCAAGTTGAATGCTTTCGATGAATCTCAACAGGACTCGTCTGCCGATAAGATCAGTAAGAAGGTAACTGATCTATCGATCGAATCTGACAAAGATTCAGAGATATATGAATCCGTTCAAGCCTACAACCCATTCCTAAAAGCTCTCGATTCTGATGACAAGGAGAAAGTAAGTGCTCAAGGTAAGTCCTCTAGACCAGTTGACATGCCTGCTCTAGTTGACTCATCTACTCCTGGTAAATCTGTTGATGATACAAATGATGTTGACATGCATGATGCTGTACATGATATAGATGATAATAGTATTCCTGTTAAAAATAGGAAAACATGGAAATCTGCGCATGATACTGAAAATATCATTGGTGACTCTACTATTGGTGTGAAGACTAGACGACAACTCTTTGAGTCGCAAGAACAGCCGAGTCCAACTATGTTTTGCTGGTGTTGTTTCCTCTCATCTATTGAGCCTACCACTGTGAAAGAGGCATTGGCTGATAGTAATTGGATCATCGCTATGCAAGACGAGTTGAACCAGTTTGTTCGAAACGACGTCTGGGAACTTGTCGATAGGCCGAAACATCATAATGTAGTTGGCACTCGATGGATTTTCAAGAATAAGAAAGATGAGAATGATTTAGTCGTTAGAAATAAGGCTAGATTAGTCGCCCAAGGCTACTCACAAGCTGAAGGCATAGACTATGATGAAACATATGCTCCTGTTGCTAGACTAGAAGCCATTAGATTGTTCCTTGCATATGCTGCTCACATGAAGTTTACTGTATATCAAATGGATGTTAAAAATGCATTTCTTAACGGTATTCTTGCGGAAGAAGTGTATGTTGAACAACCTCCAGGTTTCGAAGTCAAAGGCAACCAGGTGTACAGATTAAAGAAGGCCTTATATGGACTAAAGCAAGCTCCAAGAGCATGGTATGACACTCTATCTCTCTTTCTATTAGAAAATAGTTTTACTAAGGGCAAGGTCGATCGAACCTTGTTCAGAAGACAAGAAGGGAAGGACATCTTACTCGTCCAAATTTACGTAGATGACATCATTTTTGGGTCACCTAATAAAAAGCTGAGTGAAAGTTTTTCAACACTCATGCAAAGTAAATTTGAGATGTCTATGATGGGTGAAATGAACTACTTTCTTGGACTTCAAGTAAAACAAACTCCAGAAGGTATTTTCATAAATCAGGCGAAGTACACAAGAAATCTTCTAGACAAGTATGGGATCAAAACTTGTAAGTCCACTGGTGTACCAATGCAACCAACTTACAGAATGGATCCAGATGAGAACGGTAAATGTGCTGACCAATCCTATTATCGTGGCTTAATTGGTTCTTTACTGTATCTAACTGCCAGTAGACCAGACATTGCATTCTCTGTTGGTGTTTGTGCTCGATTTCAAGCCAATCCAAAAGAAAGTCACATGGAAACCACCAAAAGGATCTTGAAATATTTGAAAGGGACCATCAATCGTGGTATATGGTATCCCTCAAATGATGATCTATCCTTAAGTGGGTATTCAGACTCAGACTTTGGAGGCTGTAGAATAGATAGGAAATCTACTTCTGGTTCCTGTCAATTTCTAGGCACAAAACTCATATCTTGGTTTTCTAAAAAGCAGACTAGTGTTGCAACTTCAACTACCGAAGCCGAGTACATGGCTGCTGGTAGCTGTTGTAGTCAACTACTCTGGCTCATGCAACAGTTACGTGATTACAATATACATGAATCAAATGTTCCTATTTTCTGTGATAATAATAGTGCTATTGCCATTACACAAAATCCTGTTCTGCACACACGATGTAAGCATGTTGATGTGAAGCATCATTTCATACGTGATCATGTAGAAAAGAAGGATATTCGCATGGAAAAGATTCATACTGATTTTCAAAGAGCTGACATTTTTACAAAACCTTTAGCTGAGGCACGATTTCGTGAGTTATGCATTAGTCTAGGACTAATTGATTTAGATCCTACTTGCCTATAGCTATGTACTAACCAGACAGGTACATCAATAAGAGGAGACAAGATCACTAGACCAAAGCACTCGTCTACTCATACATCAGACAGGTATACAAGGCTAGACTAGATGACCAAACAACCCGATGAGGAAGCTGGAAAAGCTGAGGGTAATACTAAGGGAATAAACATTTAAGGGGGAATCCTTGATTTCTTAAATATCCTTATGTTGACTCTTATGTTTGTTAACAGGTCATCTTGTTCGAAACCTTGATCATTGCTTTAGATTGATATTCATCTTATTTATTTTACTCTACCTGTACCTATGATTACACATTGAAAATGATGAGATAGGTACATACAGTCGTTCGACGATTGAGATAGACAAGCACAGTCGAAGGGGGAACTCGACTGGTGTTCTTAAGGCTACTCGTCTTGTGAAGCTTAAAAGCTACTCGTCTGTTCTGGATAGACTCGAACAGACAAGCTAAGTGTTTCTATTGATTGATAAATGTTAAGTGTTTTGTCAATTGAATTAAGGGTATTGTTGTAATTAGATAATGACAGAATTTGAAAACCCTAGAATTGGTTTTATACACTCCCAGTTTAATGAGGTGTATACACCCAGTTCGAACTCGACTACATTAGGTCAGATGAGTTCACTCCCCTGTCCTAAATAAGAAGAGCCGGATTTCAAATTTTACAATATCAAATCACATTATATTCTCGATTCCGTAACCGAATCTCAAAGGTCTCGACCGTTGGATCTAATCCTTCAATCGTGGCCGTTGGATCAATTTACTGCTTTAACAAAACCCATCTTCCAAACTCACTAGCCTTACTGTTTCATTACTTTTGTTCTTAACTCTTCTACGTTGAAGCATTTGATTTCGTGCTATTCCTCAAAGATAACTGCAACTTCTCATAATATACTATGTCTACTCGTTCGATTTTCGATATTAGAACAAACATGCAGGTCACATTTGACCTAGACCGGTACATTGCCGACAACAAGGTGAATGTCGAACCATCTGTGTTCTTCAAAGGCCAACACACAGATGAGAATGAAGAGATTTTGTCCAAATGCACAAGATGTGGTCTGAAGCCCTATTTGGAAGCCTTCCCTCAAGTCGTATTGGAGGAAGAAGTGCTCGAGTTCTATGCCAATGTCACCAGACGAGGTGATATTATCGAATCTTTTATTGGAGAAGATCGAGTCCAAATCACTCGTGAGGCATTGTTCAAATTTCTGAAACTGCCCATTGGATCAATTAATGTGGAGAATTATGCTCTAGGGCAAGAAATTCGCTATTTGAGTATCTTCTGTGGAAGGAGGCTGAAACCCAAGCAAGATGGAAAATATGCTGCAGTCAAGAAGGGTGATCTTCTAGACAAATATCGCACGCTGTTGGATATTGCCAGCAAAATTCTACTCAGCTCTACTGGTTCGCATGACTCGGTGACTTTTGCCAAGGCAAGGGTCATGGCTGCAATCTATGATGGCATAACGGAAGGAGATTGGTTTAGGTTGATTGCAGATCGAATTATGTACTTCGAGAAGAGCGTCCGAGTGGATGACCACACTCGCAATTGGGTGGTGTCTACAGCTGTTGGATATGGAAACAAATTGAGCATTCTATTCCCTCGTCTACTGCCCAACAAGTCGAGTTGGAGTCAAGGGAAGCCCTTCCATCCACTGAAATTCTACTTGAAGAAGGTGTCTGTAAGGAAACAAGCTGCTGCGAGGCCAGCTGCCCCGAGACGAGTTCAGATTGAAGACTCTGACGTCTTACCCTATGGCGACTCAACTAGTTCTTCAGGAGATGAGTCCGAGGATGAAGAGGCAGAGAATCCTGCAAAAGCTGAGTCGAGTGGTGATGATTCAGAACAGACTCACTCTGACAAGGAAGCTGACTCTGAAAAGAAGGATGATAAAGAAAAGGAGACTCAAGTTCTTCGACTTGTGAGGATTGGTACTCCACCTCCACCAGAAGAGATGAGTTACCAGGTTGGTACTTCATCTAAATCTTTGTCTATTCCCTCTCTCTCTCTCCCCTCTGTTCGAACCAAGGCGAGATCACACCGATCTAGGCCCCGTCCTTTACCCACAACCTCTCAGGCATTGCCAGCATATCCGCTGAGAGCAAGCCTACCCCAAATCACTCCCAAAAAGGACACAACTGATACTCAGACAGTTGTCACACTTGACCTAGCCACATCAAAAGCCAATTAAACCATAGCTTTCACTCCCTCTCCCTCACCAGAATATGGTGAACCCTCCATCCCATCTACTTCAGACAAATCGCCAGTTGCCACTGCAACAGCTGAGTTAGAGACCCCATCTACTCAGGACCCGTCTGAAATTAGATTTGAATCCCTCGTCTACTATCCTATGTGTCTTCGAGAGAAGAGAGTCCGTGCCAAAGTTTCAAGAAATCTGAAGAAGCAGCTCTCGACTCTTGATATCGACACAACTTCTGAACAGTTTGAGAAGCTAGTCCGCGTCTGTACATGGTTCGCTTTGAAGAAGTCGTCTACAGATGATCTTTTTGAAGTTATTCAAGGCAAAGACGGTATCTCCAATTTCATGGATTGAGAGATGGAACAAAAAGAGACTAGTGGAGTTAAGGATCACTCCGAGCTATTTCCGCGAAAGGCCTTGGTTAACTTAGTCAAAAAGCTGCTGAACATTCCTGATGGAATCCTTGAAGATGAATTCTCGTTTGATGTCGGAACCCAGACTGATCTGGTGGAAGAAGAGATCAAGCCTGAAGAAGCTGAGAAGAAAGTTCAGACTTCAGAACCTATTTTGGAAATAGAGGATGGTTCAGAAGACGATGCTGAATGTTCTGGAAGTTCAAATTCTTTTCAATTTGGTAAAGAAGATGATGATTTTATGGATGCTGAGATGTTCAATGAAGATGAACTTGTTGAGAAAGTACAAGAGACTCAGTCATCTGCTCAAGTTATTCCTGAAAGATTTTTGGATGAGTTGAAGCTCGATCTGAAAGGTGCTGTTCAATCTGCTATAGACGAGTTCTTACACTCGAAGATGAAGGATGTGTTAGTTGAACAGAATCAGTCAATTGTTGACAATACCAGAGATTTGATGGTTGGTGAAGTCAACAAGTTGGACTCAACTTTTCGAGAGAAGATGAGTGCTGAAATTGAAGATTTTCTGAAGAAACAAATTGATATTTCAGAAAAGAAGTCGATTGAGTTTGCTAGATCCTTGGCTGAAGAATCAAGCAAAATGGAAAGACTCTATAGTGTTAAGATTGCCATTGCTGATGACCAGAGAAGAGAAGCACAAGATCAGTTGGTGCGTTCTCAAGCGATTCTACATGAGTTAACAGCCCAGAACACTCTACTTCAACAGACAGCTACGCACTTCAAAGATGAACTTACTTCAACTTCACAGAAGCTAGAGCTGACTACTGATCGTCTAAACAAGATGGTTGATGAGATGACGATTCAGACTCAAGTTCAGTTAGCTACTGAAGCTATGAAGGAAGCGGTTAAAGAAGAAATGACTCGCTTTACTAGTCTTTTCACTCTTAAGGCAGATGAAGCCAAAAAGGGGGAAGAGTCAAGTATTGTTGAGAAATCAGCTGAACCGGAAGCTAAGGAGGCAGCTGAAACTATTCAAGAGCTCAAAAGACCTAAAAGAGGTAAGCTGGTCAAGACTGCTGATCTAGTGAAGGTTAGAGCAGAAGAGCTGAAGGTGTTGAAAGGCAAAGAAGCTGTATCTCCAGAAGTTGAGATTCAGACTAGACGAACTAAGAGAAAACTGAATGTTGAAGAGGCTACTACTACTGCAACAGCTGAGAAGAAGCAAAGAATTAATGATGATGAAATTCACTATGCAAGCAAGAAAAAGATTGTCAAGCATATTGAAAGATTGCAGAAGTTAAAAGCTGATGAAGATCTGATGGAAGACAAGTTCATTGATCACTTCATAGATAATGAGCATAGAGCTGAATGGATAGAAGTGAAGAATCAATGGGAACTTGATCATTGGATAATTAGGAAGTTTGGTGATGCTGAAAATCAAGATGAGCTTTATTCACTGTTTGACAGGTTTATGGAAGGTCAACACAGGAAGTTATGGCATCTTATCCTAAGGATATCAGCTGGAGCTAATTTTAATATTCTTGTTCCTGAATTTCCTGATTGGAAATGCCCCATGACAAGT
Organism: Galeopsis tetrahit; assembly: GCA_963675135.1. Lineage (NCBI taxonomy): Eukaryota > Viridiplantae > Streptophyta > Magnoliopsida > Lamiales > Lamiaceae > Galeopsis > Galeopsis tetrahit. Next base: position 53,259,209 of record OY776131.1, on the reverse strand, counting down.
TCAGGTAAAAGGATTGATATGAGTCGTATAAAGAAGTTTGAAGAAGATCTATTAGACAAAGAGAAGATCGTTGATGATGGTCATATTAGTCTGATACATAGAAGGATCCTTGATGCGTTTCATGTTCCAAACCCAGAAGGAGGTAATCTTTCAGACTAGTTGACTTTGTTTTTTTTTTTTGTTTGTTTTGCTCTGATACTTAGGTATTTTTTATTTTTTTTGAAGTATGTGTAATATCTACTGATCTATTTTGAATGAATAAAAGATAAGTACTATTTGATGTTAAAAGACAAGATAACTACTTAACTAGTCTACTTATGAGAAAAGATTCAAGTAGTTTTGGCTTCATCAAAAAGGGGGAAATTGTTGGGATATGAATCCTAGACAAGTCCTAAATGATGAAAGATAAGATGAAGTTTTGATAAGCCAAAAGTGGATTGAATATTTTCTAAGTACTGACTGATCTAGTCTAGTTGAGTTGAGTCATCTTGTGCAAAGACCAATAGAGTTCACATGAGTTCATATAAGTTCATATTAAAAGATAAGTACGTTTTTATAAGTACTTCATATTTGTTTAAGTTTGTTACTGAGCTATTGAAATGTTGTATAGAGCTCATGATTTTATATGTAATAGATTAGATTGATTGTATAGTTTCTAAGTTGACTAAGCTTGTATTATGAAAGCTTAAAGTAATGTAATAGTCTTGATAAGTTTAGTATAGTCTATCGTTTGAAGAAAGAAGACAAGTCAAGAAGGATGAAGTCTACTACTCAAGATAAGGAGGACTACAAGACAAGACAAGACAAGTGCATACAAGTCTACTCAAGACAAGTCAACGAGAGTTACTTAAAGTCAAAGTTTAAATCGAAGTGAAGCGCGTATAAAGATAAAGTTAGGAGTTAGTTATGGAATAACTAATTCATAACAGAAACGCGTGGATTGATATGAAGATTCAGTTGAAGGTAGTTATCAAGAAAAGTTGGTTACAACTTACTAAGTTCTTGAAAATTGAAAGTTATAAATACTTCATGATGGTGATCATTTGAAGACTACTGCAACTACGTATACTGAAGCTACATACTGAAGATATATTGAAGATTACTTTCAGAGTTTATTAAAGTTCAGAAAGCAAGTCAGAAGTGAAGTGAAGAAATCCAGAAGACTGCTACTGAAGATCAGAGAAGTTTTTATTTTTTGTTGTTTTTTATCAAGTTGCTAGATACTTGTTAAATTTCTAGTTAGATCGTAGACATATCTGGAGGTATAGTCTGTTGAAGATCTAAGTCTTCTTCTTGGGACTCAAAAGACAGGAATTATACACTTGTACTCGATTGGAAGAGTTTAGTGGAAACATCACAACTGGGTTTGTGAGAGTGGATGTAGACAAGTTGTCGAACCACTATAAATCTTTGTGTGTTGTTTACTTTACTGTTTTAATTGTTTAAATCGCTTAACTGTTTAACTACTACTAAACTAGACAAGTTGAGTATAGAACAGAGTTCTCGAATTTAGAAGTTGAGTATAATCTTGAATTGGGCTCATTGTTAATTTCGTATTCCGCATATTGTATTCTGATATTTCGATAGAATTTTGAAAAGTCTATTCACCCCCCTCTAGACATTTTCACTAGCTTACTCGTTATTAACTCAACTTTGGGGACCTACAGGACATTTCGGGACATTATATATTCTTTAACCGACCAAATTCCAATTCTCGAACTGAAATTTTAATTTATCCAACCGTAGTGACATTTCGGGACATTATATATTCTTTAACCGGCCAAATTCAAATTCTCGAACTGAAATTTTAATTTATCCAACCGAAGGGACATTTCGGGACATTATATATTCTTTAACCGATCAAATTCCAATTCTCGAACTAGAATTTCAATTCACCAATCGTAGGGACATTTCGGGACATTATATATTTTTAACCGACCAAATTCCAATTCTCGAACTAGAATTTTAATTCTCCAACCGTAGAGACATTTTGGGACATTATATATTCTTTAACCGACCAAATTCCAATTCTCAAACTGAAATTTTAATTTATCCAACCGTAGAGACATTTCGGGACATTGTATATTCTTAAACCGACAAAATTTCAATTCTCGAACTGAAATTTTAATTTATCCAACCGTAGAGACATTTCGGGACATTGTATATTCTTAAACCGTCAAAATTTCAATTCTCGAACTGAAATTTTAATTTATCCAACCGTAGGGACATTCCGGGAGATTTTATATTCTTAATCCGACAAAATTCCAATTCTCGAAATGGAATTTTAATTTATCCAACCGTAGGGACATTTCGGGACATTATATATTCTTAATCTAACAAAATTCCAATTCTCGAACTGGAATTTTTATTTCTCCAACCGAAGGGACATTTCGGGACATTATATATTCTTTAACCGATCAAATTCCAATTCTCGAAATATAATTTTTATTTCTCCAACAGAAGGGACATTTCGGGACATTATATATTCTTTAACCGACCAAATTCCAATTCTCGAACTGGAATTTTTATTTCTCCAACCGAAGGGACATTTTGGGACATTATATATTCTTTAGCCGATCAAATTCCAATTCTCGAAATATAATTTTTATTTCTCCAACAGAAGGGACATTTCGGGACATTATATATATTCTTTAACCGATCAAATTCCAATTCTCGAACTATAATTTTTATTTCTCCAACCGAAAGGACATTTCGGGACATTATATATTCTTTAACCGATCAAATTCCAATTCTCGAACTAGAATTTCAATTCACCAATCGTAGGGACATTTCGGGACATTATATATTTTTAACCGACCAAATTCCAATTCTCGAACTAGAATTTTAATTCTCCAACCGTAGAGACATTTTGGGACATTATATATTCTTTAACCGACCAAATTCCAATTCTCAAACTGAAATTTTAATTTATCCAACCGTAGAGACATTTCGGGACATTGTATATTCTTAAACCGACAAAATTTCAATTCTCGAACTGAAATTTTAATTTATCCAACCGTAGAGACATTTCGGGACATTGTATATTCTTAAACCGTCAAAATTTCAATTCTCGAACTGAAATTTTAATTTATCCAACCGTAGGGACATTCCGGGAGATTTTATATTCTTAATCCGACAAAATTCCAATTCTCGAAATGGAATTTTAATTTATCCAACCGTAGGGACATTTCGGGACTTTATATATATTCTTTAACCGATCAAATTCCAATTCTCGAACTATAATTTTTATTTCTCCAACCGAAGGGACATTTCGGGACATTATATATTCTTTAACCGACCAAATTCCAATTCTCGAACTGAATTTTTATTTCTCCAATCGAAGGGACATTTCGGGACATTATATATTCTTAAACGACCAAATTCCAAATCTCGAACTAGAATTTAAATTCTCCAACCGTATGGACATTTCGGGACATTATATATTTTTAACCGACCAAATTCCAATTCTCAAAATGAAATTTTAATTTATCCAACCGTAGGGACATTCCGGGATATTTTATATTCTTAAACCGACAAAATTCCAATTCTCGAATGGGAATTTTAATTTATCCAACCGTAGGGACATTTCGGGACATTATATATTCTTAAACCGACCAAATTCCAATTCTCGAAATTGAATTTTTATTTCTCCAACCGAAGAGACATTTCGGGACATTATATATTCTTTAACCGATCAAATTCCAATACTCGAACTATAATTTTTATTTCTCCAATCGAAGGGACATTTCGGGACATTATATATTCTTTAACCGATCAAATTCCAATTCTCGAACTATAATTTTCATTTCTCCAACCGAAGGGACATTTGGGGACATTATATATTCTTTAACCGACCAAATTCCAATTCTCGAACTGAAATTTTAATTTAACCAACCGTAGAGACATTTCGGGACATTGTATATTCTTAAACCGACAAGATTTCAATTCTCGAACTGAAATTTTAATTTATCCAACCGTAGGGACATTCCGGGAGATTTTATATTCTTAATCCGACAAAATTCCAATTCTTGAAATGGAATTTTAATTTATCCAACCGTAGGGACATTTCGGGACATTATATATTCTTTAACCGATCAAATTCCAATTCTCGAACTATAATTTTTATTTCTCCAACCGAAGGGACATTTCGGGACATTATATATTCTTTAACCGACCAAATTCCAATTCTTGAACTGGAATTTTTATTTCTCCAACCGAAGGGACATTTCGGGACATTATATATTCTTAAACGACCAAATTCCAATTCTCGAACTAGAATTTTAATTCTCCAACCGTATGGACATTTTGGGACATTATATATTCTTTAACCGACCAAATTCCAGTTCTCGAACTGAAATTTTAATTTATCCAACCGTAGTGACATTTCGGGACATTATATATTCTTTAACCGGCCAAATTCAAATTCTCGAACTGAAATTTTAATTTATCCAAGCGAAGGGACATTTCGGGACATTATATATTCTTTAACCGATCAAATTCCAATTCTCGAACTAGAATTTCAATTCACCAATCGTAGGGACATTTCGGGACATTATATATTTTTAACCGACCAAATTCCAATTCTCGAACTAGAATTTTAATTCTCCAACCGTAGAGAGACATTTTGGGACATTATATATTCTTTAACCGACCAAATTCCAATTCTCGAACTGAAATTTTAATTTATCCAACCGTAGAGACATTTCGGGACATTGTATATTCTTAAACCGACAAAATTTCAATTCTCGAACTGAAATTTTAATTTATCCAACCGTAGGGACATTCCGGGAGATTTTATATTCTTAATCCGACAAAATTCCAATTCTCGAAATGGAATTTTAATTTATCCAACCGTAGGGACATTTCGGGACATTATATATATTCTTTAACCGATCAAATTCCAATTCTCGAACTATAATTTTTATTTCTCCAACCGAAGGGACATTTCGGGACATTATATATTCTTTAACCGACCAAATTCCAATTCTCGAACTGGAATTTTTATTTCTCCAACCGAAGGGACATTTCGGGACATTATATATTCTTAAACGACCAAATTCCAAATCTCGAACTAGAATTTAAATTCTCCAACCGTATGGACATTTCGGGACATTATATATTTTTAACCGACCAAATTCCAATTCTCAAAATGAAATTTTAATTTATCCAACCGTAGGGACATTCCGGGATATTTTATATTCTTAAACCGACAAAATACCAATTCTCGAATGAGAATTTTAATTTATCCAACCGTAGGGACATTTCGGGACATTATATATTCTTAAACCGACCAAATTCCAATTCTCGAAATGGAATTTTTATTTCTCCAATCGAAAAGACATTTCGGGACATTATATATTCTTTAACCGATCAAATTCCAATACTCGAACTATAATTTTTATTTCTCCAATCGAAGGGACATTTCGGGACATTATATATTCTTAAACGACCAAATTCCAATTCTCGAAATGGAATTTTAATTTATCCAACCGTAGGGACATTTCGGGACATTATATATTCTTTAACCGATCAAATTCCAATTCTCGAACTATAATTTTTATTTCTCCAACCGAAAGGACATTTCGGGACATTATATATTCTTTAACCGACCAAATTCCAATTCTCGAACTGGAATTTTTATTTCTCCAACCGAAGGGACATTTCAGGACATTATATATTCTTAAACGACCAAATTCCAATTCTCGAACTGGAATTTTAATTCTCCACCTTATGGACATTTCGGGACATTATATATTCTTTAACCGACCAAATTCCAATTCTCGAACTGAAATTTTAATTTATCCAACCGTAGTGACATTTCGGGACATTATATATTCTTTAACCGGCCAAATTCAAATTCTCGAACTGAAATTTTAATTTATCCAACCGAAGGGACATTTCGGGACATTATATATTCTTTAACCGATCAAATTCCAATTCTCGAACTAGAATTTCAATTCACCAATCGTAGGGACATTTCGGGACATTATATATTTTTAACCGACCAAATTCCAATTCTCGAACTAGAATTTTAATTCTCCAACCGTAGAGACATTTTGGAACATTATATATTCTTTAACCGACCAAATTCCAATTCTCAAACTGAAATTTTAATTTATCCAACCGTAGAGACATTTCGGGACATTGTATATTCTTAAACCGACAAAATTTCAATTCTCGAACTGAAATTTTAATTTATCCAACCGTAGAGACATTTCGGGACATTGTATATTCTTAAACCGTCAAAATTTCAATTCTCGAACTGAAATTTTAATTTATCCAACCGTAGGGACATTCCGGGAGATTTTATATTCTTAATCCGACAAAATTCCAATTCTCGAAATGGAATTTTAATTTATCCAACCGTAGGGACATTTCGGGACTTTATATATATTCTTTAACCGATCAAATTCCAATTCTCGAACTATAATTTTTATTTCTCCAACCGAAAGGACATTTCGGGACATTATATATTCTTTAACCGATAAAATTCCAATTCTCGAACTATAATTTTTATTTCTCCAACCGAATGGACATTTCGGGACATTATATATTCTTTAACCGACTAAATTCCAATTCTCGAACTGAAATTTTAATTTATCCAACCGTAGGGACATTACGAGATATTTTATATTCTTAAACCGACAAAATTTCAATTCTCGAATGGGAATTTTAATTTATCCAACCGTAGGGACATTTCGGAACATTATATATTCTTAAACCGACCAAATTCCAATTCTCGAAATGGAATTTTTATTTCTCCAACCGAAGGGACATTTTGGGACATTATATATTCTTTAACCGATCAAATTCTAATTCTCGAACTACGGAGTGTAATTTTTATTTCTCCAACCAAAGGGACATTTCGGGACATTATATATTCTTTAACCGACTAAATTCCAATTCTCGAACTGGAATTTTTATTTCTCCAACCGAAGGGACATTTCGGGACATTATATATTCTTTAACCGAACAAATTCCAATTCTCGAACTACGGAGTATAATTTTTATTTCTCCAACCAAAGGGACATTTCGGGACATTATATATTCTTTAACCTACCAAATTCCAATTCTCGAACTGGAATTTTTATTTCTCCAACCGAATGGACATTTCGGGACATTATATATTCATAAACGACCAAATTCCAATTCTCGAACTAGAATTTTAATTCTCCAACCGTATGGACATTTCGGGACATTATATATTGTTTAACCGGCCAAATTCAAATTCTCGAACTAAAATTTTAATTTATCCAACCGTAGGGACATTCCGGGACATTACATATTCTTCAATCGAAGAAATTTCAATTCTCGAACTGAAATTTTAGTTTATCCAACCGTAGGAACATTTCGGGAGATTTTATATTCTTATTCCGACAAAATTCCAATTCTCGAAATGGAATTTTAATTTATCCAACCGTAGGGACATTTCGGGACATTATATATTCTTAATCTAACAAAATTTCAATTCTCGAACTGGAATTTTTATTTCTCCAACCGAAGGGACATTTCGGAACATTATATATTCTTTAACCGATCAAATTCCAATTCTCGAAATATAATTTTTATTTCTCCAACAGAAGGGACATTTCGGGACATTATATATTCTTTAACCGACCAAATTCCAATTCTCGAACTGGAATTTTTATTTCTCCAACCGAAGGGACATTTTGGGACATTATATATTCTTTAGCCGATCAAATTCCAATTCTCGAACTATAATTTTTATTTCTCCAACCGAAAGGACATTTCGGGACATTATATATTCTTTAACCGACCAAATTCCAATTCTCGAACTGGAATTTTAATTTATCCAACCGTAGGGACATTCCGGGAGATTTTATATTTTTAAACCGACAAAATTCCAATTCTCGAAATGGAATTTTAATTTATCCAACCGTATGGACATTTCGGGACATTATATATTCTTTTACCGATCAAATTCCAATTCTCGAACTATAATTTTCATTTCTTCAACCGAAGGGACATTTGGGACATTATATATTCTTTAACCGACCAAATTCCAATTCTCGAACTGGAATTTTTATTTCTCCAACCGAAGGGACATTTCGGGACATTATATATTCTTTAACCGACCAAATTCCAATTCTCGAACTGAAATTATAATTCATCCAACCGTAGGGACATTCCGGGACATTATATATTCTCTAACCGATCAAATTCCAATTCTCGAACTGAAATTTTAATTTATCCAACCGTAGGGACATTCCAGGAGATTTTATATTTTTAAATCGACAAAATTCCAATTCTCGAAATGGAATTTTAATTTATCCAACCGTATGGACATTTCGGGACATTATATATTCTTAAACCGACCAAATTCCAATTCTCGAACTGGAATTTTAATTTCTCCAACCGAATGGACATTTCGGGACATTATATATTCTTTAACCGATAAAATTCCAATTCTCGAACTATAATTTTTATTTCTCCAACCGAATGGACTTTTCGGGACATTATATATTCTTTAACCGACTAAATTCCAATTCTCGAACTGAAATTTTAATTTATCCAACCGTAGGGACATTACGAGATATTTTATATTCTTAAACCGACAAAATTTCAATTCTCGAATGGGAATTTTAATTTATCCAACCGTAGGGACATTTCGAGACATTATATATTCTTAAACCGACCAAATTCCAATTCTCGAAATGGAATTTTTATTTCTCCAACCGAAGGGACATTTCGGGACATTATATATTCTTTAACCGATCAAATTCTAATTCTCGAACTACGGAGTGTAATTTTTATTTCTCCAACCAAAGGGACATTTCGGGACATTATATATTCTTTAACCGACCAAATTCCAATTCTCGAACTGGAATTTTTATTTCTCCAACCGAAGGGACATTTCGGGACATTATATATTCTTTAACCGAACAAATTCCAATTCTCGAACTACGGAGTATAATTTTTATTTCTCCAACCAAAGGGACATTTCGGGACATTATATATTCTTTAACCTACCAAATTCCAATTCTCGAACTGGAATTTTTATTTCTCCAACCGAAGGGACATTTCGGGACATTATATATTCTTAAACGACCAAATTCCAATTCTCGAACTAGAATTTTAATTCTCCAACCGTATGGACATTTCGGGACATTATATATTGTTTAACCGGCCAAATTCAAATTCTCGAACTAAAATTTTAATTTATCCAACCGTAGGGACATTCCGGGACATTATATATTCTTCAATCGAAGAAATTTCAATTCTCGAACTGAAATTTTAATTTATCCAACCGTAGGAACATTTCGGGAGATTTTATATTCTTAATCCGACAAAATTTCAATTCTCGAAATGGAATTTTAATTTATCCAACCGTAGGGACATTTCGGGACATTATATATTCTTAATCTAACAAAATTCCAATTCTCGAACTGGAATTTTTATTTCTCCAACCGAATGGACATTTCGGGACATTATATTTTCTTTAACCGATCAAATTCCAATTCTCGAACTATAATTTTTATTTTCCAACCGAAGGGACATATCGGGACATTATATATTCTTTAACCGATCAAATTCAATTCTCGAACTATAATTTTTATTTCTTCAACCGAAGGGACATTTCGGGACATTATATATTATTTAACCGACCAAATTCCAATTTTCGAACTAGAATTTTTATTTCTCCAACCGTAGGGACATTTCGGGACAGGGACATTTCAGGACATTATATATTCTTAAACCTGCCAAATTCCAAATTTTCGAAATGGAATTTTTATTTCTCCAAACGTATGGACATTTCAGGACATTATATATTCTTTAACCGACCAAATTCCAATTCTCGAACTATAATTTTTATTTTCCAACCGAAGGGACATATCGGGACATTATATATTCTTTAACCGATCAAATTCAATTCTCGAACTATAATTTTTATTTCTTCAACCGAAGGGACATTTCGGGACATTATATATTATTTAACCGACCAAATTCCAATTTTCGAACTAGAATTTTTATTTCTCCAACCGTAGGGACATTTCGGGACAGGGACATTTCAGGACATTATATATTCTTAAACCTGCCAAATTCCAAATTTTCGAAATGGAATTTTTATTTCTCCAAACGTATGGACATTTCAGGATATTATATATTTTTTAACCGACCAAATTCCAATTCTCGAACAGGAATTTTTACTTCTCCAACCGAAGGGACATTTCGGGACATTATATATTCTTAAACGACCAAATTCCAAATCTCGAACTAGAATTTTAATTCTCCAACCGTATGGACATTTCGGGACATTATATATTCTTTAACCGACCAAATTCCAATTCTCGAACTGAAATTTTAATTTATCCAACCGTATGGACATTCCGGGACATTATATATTCTTAAACCGACAAAATTCCAATTCTCGAAATGAAATTTTAATTTATCCAACCGTAGGGACATTTCGGGACATTATATATTCTTAAACCGACCAAATTCCAATTCTCGAAATGGAATTTTTATTTCTCCAACCGAAGGGACATTTCGGGACATTATATATTCTTTAACCGATCAAATTCCAATTCTCGAACTATAATTTTTATTTCTCCAACCGAAGGGACATTTCGGGACATTATATATTCTTTAACCGACCAAATTCCAATTCTCGAACTGGAATTTTTATTTCTCCAACCGAAGGGACATTTCGGGACATTATATATTCTTAAACGACCAAATTCCAATTCTCGAACTAGAATTTTAATTCTCCAACCGTATGGACATTTCGGGACATTATATATTCTTTAACCGACCAAATTCCAATTCTCGAACTGAAATTTTAATTTATCCAACCGTAGGGACATTCCGGGACATTATATATTCTTTAACCGACCAAATTCCAATTCTCGAACTGAAATTTTAATTTATCCAACCGTAGGGACATTTTGGGATATTTTATATTCTTAAACCGACAAAATTCCAATTCTCGAATTGGAATTTTAATTTATCCAACCGTAGGGACATTTCGGGACATTATATATTCTTAAACCGACCAAATTCCAATTCTCGAACTGGAATTTTAATTTCTCCAACCGAAGGGACATTTCGGGACATTATATATTCTTAAACCTGAGATTAATTAATTATTGAGAGACTATCACTGACCATAAAGGCTTATCAAATATACTCACACCTAGCCTAGTGGTACTACCTAGCCTTTTCTACACTAGTGTCCTGGGTTCGAATCTCACCCTCAACAAAATTGTACATAACATAGCATAGACATCTCAAACTATAACGCTAAAGGTAGGCTTGTGAAGATTTATCATAAATATTATCATATATCAGTAATTAAAGCAACCACCACGAAAGTAAACTAAATAAGTTTTCAAAATTAGAAAAAGAAAAAGAGTAATAGACATACTTTGTTGCAGGTCACACCAGAAACCATTTGACTTTGGCAAGCACGAGATCACTATCGTTCCACTTCCGCGGCAGCCAGTTCTAGGCACCTTTCTTCGGCTTGGAGCCATAAGCTACTGCACAAACCAATATATCCCATGCATTAAAAGAAAGGCAGAGTAGTCAATCAAAGAAGGAAAAGAAGAGAATATAAAGTATCGGATCCTTTCAATAGAATCGCGTACTCAGATATTGAGAAAAAGTCAAGGAGATAAAAAAAATTACAAGAACAAGAGAAAAATAATTTGAAAGAGGAACAAACACAAGTGTGACGATTTTACAAGCATCTTAATGTTTTTTCTTGTGAAGATACATATTTGTAGGCATGAATCCTGATTCAACTTACATTTTTTTCAAAAGAAAAAAAAAAACACTAAAAAAGATAAATAGTAAATTAATGGCAGAGGAGGGAAAAATTAAGATGTGGATTAGCAGAATGCATAATTGTAAAGGAAATAAGGAAGAGCCCGGGATTCACCAGAGCACACAGGATCACACAAAGATTGTACATACAGCAGCAACTCAGAATGTAAACAACAGTTTTTGCATGGCTGTTTTCATTTTTATTGAACAAAAAGTTAAACCAAGTCCAGCCCCAGACAAACAGATACCTATACTATACTCCAAAATCAGTAAACATAGGATTTAGACATTAATTAGTAGTGTATCACAAAAGGGAACTCCTAAATTCCTAATCCTATTAATGAGTGCAAAACTTGGAATATAGGAGTATTAAATTCGGTGGATGTTCAATCTCTAGAAAAGCATCCCCAGTTTTCAAAAATAAATGAGAGCATTTAATTACCAAATACAGCTTTTGACCATCGAACAAATGAGATTAAAAATTGAAAAAGATCAGAGAAAAAATTGTACCCATTTTGAACGAACACAGAATGTCCAGGATAAATAAGTTGAGAGTTTTAGCTTCTCCTCAATAATATCATACCTGCAACAGGAAAAAGTAGTTAAACAAACTAGAGGAGAATGAAGTTTTACTAAAGCCTTGTTTATTTAAGCATACCAACTGAGATAGTTAGTTGCAGAATGCATTTCATATCCATTTTTCTTTAGATACATAAGTAATTCTTCAACTCCTTCGATATATGTGTATCCTCGTCTAATGCAGTTTTTGAGGCCTGCAGGGAAGCAGTTGGGTAAATCTGGTTAATAATAATAAAGTAAATGGCTACATCTTTGTAAACATTGAAATCAAAAATCTCCTTTAAAAAACACATTCAATGCTCAAATTGGGATAACAATAGGCCACTTGGGACTCACTAGAAATGAATGCAATTAACAATTATCTGGTACATAGGAAATGGTGATAGCTTGTTCAAAAGACCAAGGATGGTCCATTTTTTAAGTAGCAAACGAATGTCCTATTGTGGCAATCCTGCTCCATTAGAATCACATCTAGTTTCAAGTAACTCAAAGTTCATTTCATGCATACAAGGAATATATTGCACGAAACAGGTAGGCATTACAGAAGTCAAATAGATTAATGTCTAGATGATGAAGTTTTAGATCCAATGTGTATGTTGCAATTAAAATTGTGAAGTGCAATATCTAGAAAAAATGAGGCTCCAAGTGGAATTCACTTAATTCTTGATCTTAATTTCATGAAGGAACTTCACAGGTAGGACAAAAGTAGAAAATGAAAGGATGGAATTTCATTTGAATGGAGTTAGATTCTTTTACCTTCAAAATCAATAGGCCTCCTATTTGAATGGCGGTTCCAGGCAAGGCGTGAGCGGGCGTAGCGGTGGTTTTGGTGGCGATGGAGTGCGACGGCGGAAGGGCAGCTCAGTCTGGTCGTGGTGGGCGGCGTGAGTGAGCGTGACGTAGCTTCCGGGTGCTTCGGCGGAGGTACCAGCGCCGTGGAGGCCTGACTTCCGGCGATGGAGTGGAGCACGGTAGTTCGGCGGCGGTCTGAATCGAGTCAAGGTACAGGTTCGTGCGGCCATAGCGTGGCGGTGTTGCAATGCCATTCTTGTTCTGACTGAAGAAAAGGACGGCCTTACTTTACTTCAAGCGTAAAAATGGAAAGAGAAAGGCGTAAAAATGAAAAGGACGGCCTTACTTTACTTCAAGCGTAAATTCATTAAAAAATTGTTGAAGGTTTATAGATCTTGTTTTTTTTCAGATGAAAAAAATCGTAAGCGTGGACAATCCTAAACCCTAATCAGATGAAAAAAAATCGAAATTAAAAATTATCATTACCTGGACGAGAGGAGAGGCGGCGTGGATTGGGGGAGGAGGCGCGGTTAGGGCGGTGTGCGCAGGTGAGGGCGTGTGCGGTCAGGGAGGCGTGCGAAGGTGTGCGACGCTGGTGGTTGCAGGTAGGGGCGGCGTTGGCGCAGGAGACGGCGACGTGCGTGAGCGGCGTGGCTGGGTGGAGAGACGGTGAATTACCGCAAGAAGAAATTGGGGAGAAGAAGAGTAAGATTGGGCGGCAAGTGGGTGTGTTCAAACAGAAAAGGAAAATTAGGGCTATGGCCTATGAGTAAGAAAAAGGGTATTTTAAGTTTTTTCTAATGGTTGGTGTACTCATTCTAGGGTAGGTGTGTTAAGCGAGTGGGTGTCCTCAATAAATCCGTGTGTATAACAGTGGGCCGTGGCCAAGAGAAATAGGGCCGCGTATAATTTGGGCTTGATTTATTAAGAAAATAGGCCCACTTAAATGTCTTACTTATTTAACTAGTAATTCTCTCGTGCTTTGCACGATAGATTATTAATAAATTTTAATTAATTATTTATAAAATACATTTGTGTGATTTAAATTTTTCAATGGTTGAATTTTACAGAACTTGAAGAACAATAATACTATGTGAAACCATTTCATTGATTTTATCCTGTGAATGAAGCTTCAATTACATTTTTTAAAATCTATTTTCACTTATAATTATTGATGGAATATTACTCAAGAATTTGAAAAACATTAATATAAAATGAGGTCTAATAAAATTGATATGATTGAAGAGAGTGAATAAAATGGAGTGTAGAATAATTTAAGAGTAAAAAATGTGGAGTCACAATGTATACACAAAAATAAAATGAGAATTTTTTTTGTGAGACATCTATATGAAAAGATGGAAGCTTCTGACGAAATAAAGTAATTAATTAAAATTCAATTTTACGAAATATATTCATGAAAGTATCTCATACAAAACTTAACTTATACGGAGTAATTAAAATCTATATATAATCTTGGGAAACAAAATTATATGTACAAATATACATAAATTAATTACATATATTTTTTAATAATTAAAATTTATAGGAATATACTTAATTATAAATATTTTTTAATAATTAATTTGTAAATGGATTGCGAATAGAATAAAAAAAAGACTCAAGAAGTAATATAACCCAAAAAGTAAAACAACAGGGTTTTTGCTTAAATTAAAATAAAATAAAGAGAAAAGTTGGGCCCAGCAATTTGGGCGGGAATTGACCGGAGTCAACTGTGTTGTTTTTATATATATATATATAGATTAGTGCGCGGTTATACACACCAACCTACTGAGTACACCCACCAAACTTTTTTTTCATTTTAGAGAGCATGCAAAATGTCTCATATACCCCTCACGTAAATTTAAAAAAAACGAAAGATGAGTACACCCCCCGTTATATTAATCAACAAAATCTTTTCCACCACCAACACCACCCCAAAAATCTTCCCCATCACCCCCACCGCTCCCAAAAATCTTCCCCCACAGCCACCATAACATCCAAATTCCAAAAGAAAACAACAGAAACAGAGGTAAGATGTTCGAAAAATTTTATTGAACAAAGGTAAGATATTCGAATTTTTTTACTAAACAATCTCAATTTGTTCGAAATAAATTCATGAACAACTTTCATTTGTGCGAAAAAAAAAATCGGACATCTTGTTCGAATTTTTTTTAGACAAACTCAAGTTGTTCGAAAATTTTTCCTTAACAAACACAAACTGTTCGAATCATTTTCCTGAACAAGCACAAATTGTTCGGAAAAAGAAAAAAAAAACAATGAACAAACTCAAATTAAAAACCCTAATTTCCAGAAATCTGCTATTTTTCCTAAAACCTAAACTTACTGGTAATAGCGTGCGCCGCGGCTGGGGCGACGGGACAGAACGTGGAGGGGGAAGGAGGAGGCGGGCGACGGCGGCCTTGGGCGAAAAGGAGGAGGGAGGAGGTGGACGTGGCGCGACGGGGAAGGGCGGACGCGGCTCGACGGGGAGGGGCGCGAACGGACGCCTCTTGAGTTGGGTGTCGGCTTGGAGAGACGTCGGCGGCGAGGGTTGGAGACGCGAAAGAGGGTTTTTCGTCCGAAAACATGGCCATGAGCATATTATCTTAATCCACATCACATTATCGCACATTATACACATGTCCATAATTATAACACAAAAAACTAGCCTTAATATACAAATTACATGAATATTAAAAATAATCAAAACCCTAAAACAATAAAATTAATGTGTTTCTCTCAACAAAAACAATACATGTTCACAACACAATAATTATAACAAAAATAGTAAATAGAAGAGAAACTAACTAACATCAACCTATAGTTTTGCAAAAAACTTTGTATTTCTTGATTTTTTTCTAAAAAGCCGTGAAAAAAACCGCAACCGTTCTCGTGGGATTCTCGTGTTCGTTCCTTCTTCTTCAACGGACGTACGTCCTCCTTCTTCTTCAAACGCTTGGGTAGTGGTGGTGGTAGGTGGTGGTGAGTGGTTGGAGATGGAGGAGTGGAGAAGGTGATGTGGGTGGATTTATCCAAAACAAGAGGAAATAAGTTGGATGGAAAGTTTAAGCAAAGTAAGGGTACTTTGGGTTTTCCATCCTCATTTTAGGTGTGTGTTCAGTCGTTGGGTGTCCTCAATAGGTCCGTGTGTATAACCGTGGCCAAAGCAAAAATGGCTCAAAGCCCAATTAACTGGCCCAAGGAATGAAGTCAAAATTCCGGCGTAGCCTATCAAACCGGAATCTGCGGGAATGAAAGAAGTCACAAATCTGAGGCAACGCAAATGCCATAACAGAAAAATGAATCTGAAGCCACGAAAACGCCGGGAACTGGGAAATCATCGTTTCCGACAAGAACAATACATCTGATTGAATCAAAATACGTAAATATGTACCCAGACCGCCGGAAAGCAACAATGGCCACAACAGCAGCAGTGTACAATTGCAGATCATCATCACAAGAAAAATGATTTCGGAGGACGTACGATATCATACTTCTTCTCTCTGTTCCTGTTTGTGCTTTTCCGTTCTGTGTGATAATTAAGGGTATAATTGGTGTTACGATTGTCAATGATAATCCACTTAGACTAGACGTCTCCAATCACAAGCAAAATAATCGGCCACAATTCAATCCAACGAAAGCATGGCAATTCACAAATATAAACGAAAACGAAAAAGAGAGCACAAGAACGATTTAAGTGGTTCGATCAACGTGATCTACATCCACTGGACACACGACTTCAATTTGATTAGTTCAAGAGATGTTTACAAACACTCATCACTCGGAAAGGGAATTTATCCTCACTTCGCTCGTGAACTCTCAACTCTCAAAACGAATGCTCGTACGCGTCAAAAGATTACAATTACAAGCAATGGGGTATTTATAGGTTGCCAATGGTGATTGCAGCGTGTGCGGAAAGCGTGAAGATTGCCACGTGGATTCTGTTACAACCATGTAACAAACTCGCACCTTCAGCGTGACTCAATCTGAAATGACCTCCCTGCCCTTCACTTGTTCTCGCAAACAAGACGACTCAACACTTAGCCAAAAATTAACTCTGCTAACAGAACTCGACTGATCTGGTCCAACCTGTCTGGTCTTCCCAACTCGTCTACTTCTTCGCAACACCCATCTCATCTGATTGGACTCCTCCAACTCATCTGATCTGGTCTGAGTTAACTTGTCTGACTCCACCAGCTGATACGCCCAACAGCTGAGTCCTTCAGAAGACTTCTATCAACTAAGTACCTCGACTGATCTGCCCAACAGACGAGTACAATAGTAGACTAGAATCTACCTGATCTTTACCAGACGAGTCGCACTCGTCTAGTCTAGGAGATTTGAGATAAACCTCACAATTCTCCACCTTTAGCTCAAAATCTCCACCTTGAACTAACAGCTCCGATCTATCCTTCTCAAAGGATAGACTCTACTACTGATCTGCCGCCACCAGACTAGTAGCCTTCTCCGCAGAGGTCACTAATGCAAACCAACTGACCTAAGACATAAACCAAACTTCT
Source organism: Galeopsis tetrahit (assembly GCA_963675135.1). Taxonomy (NCBI): domain Eukaryota; kingdom Viridiplantae; phylum Streptophyta; class Magnoliopsida; order Lamiales; family Lamiaceae; genus Galeopsis; species Galeopsis tetrahit. The sequence continues at coordinate 53,241,531 of OY776131.1, read as the reverse complement.
CTTTTGGTAACGCCTTAGTAAATTCATCAGCAGGGTTCTCCTCAGTAGCTATCTTAACCACCTGGACGCTCCCCTTCTCCACAATGTCTCTCACAAAGTACAGTTTCACATCAATGTGATTGGTTCGTTCATGATACCCCTGATGCTTTGCGAGATGAATTGCGCTTTGATTATCACAGAAAACAGTCACACTGTTCTGAGATAAACCAAATTCCTTAAGAATCCCTTTCAGCCACATGCTTTCCTTAACTGCCTCAGTTAAGGCCACGTACTCCGCTTCAGTAGTAGATAATGCAACTACGGATTGATGAATAGACCTCCACGACACCGCCGTACCAAATAGAGTGAACACATATCCTGTTAAGGATTTCCGAGTGTCAACATTGGCTGCGTAATCTGCATCAACGTATCCCACAAGTGCATCCCCCTCACTTGGCATCTTCTGAAATTTCAGACCCGTCTGTGCTGATCCCAGAGCATATCTCATAACCCACTTAACCGTTTCCCAATGGCTTAAGCCTGGATCACTCATATATTTGCTGATCACACTCATAGCATGAGTCAAGTCTGGTCTAAAACACACCATAGCATACATCAAACTCCCTACAGCACTGGCATAAGGTATCTTGCTCATCTGAGTTCGCTCTTGGCTGTTCCTGGGACTCATCTGATTGGACAATCGATGATGTTGGCCAATAGGAGTAGAGACAGTCTTTGCCTTATGCATTCTGAACCTCTCTAACACCTTCTGAAGATAAGTAGGTTGACTCAGCATAATAGACCCGTCTAGTCTACTGATCTCCATCCCAAGAATCACTTTGGCTTCACCAAGATCTTTCGTCTCAAACTCCTGTTTGAGGATCTCCTTAACTTGATTAACACTGTCAATAGACTCGCCTGCTATTAACATGTCATCAACATACAACAGAAGATAGGTAACACCAGTCCCAACCCGTCCGAAATAGACACAGCTGTCGTACAAGCTCCTTGTAAAACCAGCTAAGCAAATGTACTCATCAAATCTCAAGTACCATTGTCTAGGGCTTTGTTTGAGGCCATAGAGGGACTTCTTCAATAGACAGACCTTGTCTTCCCCTTCTTCTATGTCCAACCCTTCTGGTAACTTCATGTAGATCCTCTCGTCTAGAGATCCATGTAAGAAAGCTGTGGTCACATCCATCTGATGTAGCTCCAATTCATATTGAGCAACCATAGCTAACAAGATTCTGATGCTACAATGCTTCACAACAGGTGAGAAGATTTCATTGAAATCGATACCTTCTTTCTGTGTAAATCCCTTAGCTACAAGCCTCGCCTTGTATCTAAGTCTGTCACCCCTCTGAGCCTCCACCTTCTTTTTATAGATCCACTTACACCCAACCAACTTCTTGTTCTTGGGCCTCTGAACAATCTCCCATGTCTGGTTCTTGTTCAGAGAAAGCAGCTCCTCCTCCATAGCAACTATCCACTTCTCCTTGTCGTGGCAGCTGATGGCTTCTGAATAAGATTTCGGCTCGAGAGACTCCACCTCAAGAGCTGCACATAATACAAATGAGACTATGTCAGCTTGACCATACCTCTGAGGTGGGTGGACTTCTCGTCTGGTTCTGTCCCGTGCCAGCTGATAATGTTGAAGATCATTCTCACTTTGAGGATCGCCCTCCTCATCTGGATCAATATGTTCTTCAACTGGTCTTGTGGAGTCAACTTGCTCCACCTCGACTTGTGTCTCGTCTGGTTGGTTATCAGCTGCACTAGTACTCGTATTAGTCTGTTCTGATAGAGGCATCCGACTCTCATCAAACGTAACATCTCTACTGATTATACATTTCTGCATCACAGCTTCGAGGCACCATAACCTGTATCCTTTCACGCCTGAAGGATACCCAACAAACACGCATCGCAATGCTCGAGGCTCAAGCTTATCTTGCTTGACATGAGCATAAGCTGCACATCCAAATACCTTCAAATAACTGTAATCGGCTGCACGTCCAGACCACAACTCCTCTGGGGTTTTGTATTGCACAACCGAGGAAGGACTCCTGTTTATCAAATAGGCTGCAGTAGACACAACCTCTCCCCAAAACACCTTCGGCAGACAAGAACTGTTCAACATACACCTGACTCTCTCAAGTAGTGTCTAGTTCATCCTCTCAGCTACTCCGTTTTGCTGAGGGGTCCCTGGCACAGTCTTATGCCTTACTATTCCTTTCGATTTGCAGAACGCATTGAACTCGTCTGATAGGTACTCTAGACCATTATCAGTTCTCAAATGTTTGAGAGTTTTGCCTGTGACATTTTCACATTCAATGAGTTATTCCTTGAATTTCTCAAATGCTTCTGACTTCGACTTGAGAATAGACACCCACACCTTCCTTGAGTAGTCGTCTATGATAGACAAAAAGTATTTTCCACCAGACCTCGTCTGATTCCTCGCTGGCCCCCATAGATCAGAATGGACACAGTCCATGATCCCATTGGTAGAGTGAACACCCTTACCAAACTTAAGTCTCTTGGACTTACCAAGAATACAAGACTCACACAAGTCGAGTTGAGTGATCTTGTCTTTGCCAAGCAGACCTTGTTTAGACAACTCCACTAGGCCCTTCTCGCCTACGTGAGCTAGTCTTTTGTGCCACAACATCGAGTTGTCTTGCACCTCCGCTACATCTGATCTACCAGCTACTGTTTCACCCTTAAGAAAGTAGAGATCACTTCTTCTCTCGCCTTTCAGGACAGTCAGCTCCCCCTTTGACACACTGAGCTCTCCATCAGCAGACTGGAATTTATAGCCCATAGAATCCAGCATCCCAAGTGAGATCAAATTCCTCTTGAGTTCAGGTACGTACCTAACACTCTTGAGTATTCTTACTACCCCATCGAACATCTTCAGGTGAACACTACCTTCTCCAACAACTTTGCAAGTGTGATCATTCCCAAGCAGAACAGAACCGCCCTTCTGTTGCTTGAAGTCATGAAACCAATCTCGTCTTGGAGTCATATGGAAAGAACACCCTGAATCAAGGATCCATGTTTGCTGTTCTGTAGAGGATGTGATGGTTAGTGCTTGAGCAGACTCATAGCCTTCATGCTCCTTCTCAACTTGAGTCTGATTAGCTTGATTCTTGTCATTAGAGGTATTGACACCAGATTTCCTCAATAACTGCTTGTATTTGTGACAAGCATTCTTATAGTGCCCAGGTTTGTTGCAATGGTAGCACACTGCATCACCTTGATTGGACACAACTGATTTTCCCTTATCAGCTCCTTTGGGTTGACTAGACCCCTTCTTAGCACCAGATCGCTTCTGGCCACCTCTGATTGCCAGTCCTTCTCCGCTACTGACCTTGTCTGCTTGAGACGTCTTGTTGTGCAGCAGCTTGGACTTGACAGCCAGCATTACATCCTCCAATGTAATACTTTCCTTCCTACCATACAAGATGGTATCCTTTAAGATTTCAAAAGATTTAGGGAGAGCACTCAATAGAATCAGAGCCTTATCCTCTTCCTCTAACTTGACATCTAAATTCTCTAGATCATCAAGAATTCTATTGAACTCATCAAGCTGATCCGGAATGGGTTTGTCATCCACCATTCTGAAGGCATACAGCTTCTGTTTCGAATAGAGACGGTTAACTAAGGTTTTAACCATGTAAAGTTTACCTAGCTTGTCCCAGACCTCTTTCGCGGTTTTCTCTTTAGCAACTTCTCTCAGAACCTTACCACCAAGGCAGAGCAGAATATTACTTCGAGCTTTCCGTAACATCTTGTTCCTTTCAGCAGCAGCTGTTGCAGATTCACCAGCTGGGGCTGTAGACTCTTCGAGCACGTCGAACAAGCCTTGCTGTTCTAGGAGAGCCTGCATCTTGACTCTCCACAACCCAAAGTCACCCGTGCCTGAGAACTTCTCAATATTATACTTGGTCGAATTCTCCATCTTCGAACTGACAGTTGATTAATGGCTGACAATCGATTCCTCTCGTTTTCGATTCCCACAGACGGCGCCAATTGTTACGATTGTCAATGATAATCCACTTAGACTAGACGTCTCCAATCACAAGCAAAATAATCGGCCACAATTCAATCCAACGAAAGCATGGCAATTCACAAATATAAACGAAAACGAAAAAGAGAGCACAAGAACGATTTAAGTGGTTCGATCAACGTGATCTACATCCACTGGACACACGACTTCAATTTGATTAGTTCAAGAGATGTTTACAAACACTCATCACTCGGAAAGGGAATTTATCCTCACTTCGCTCGTGAACTCTCAACTCTCAAAACGAATGCTCGTACGCGTCAAAAGATTACAATTACAAGCAATGGGGTATTTATAGGTTGCCAATGGTGATTGCAGCGTGTGCGGAAAGCGTGAAGATTGCCACGTGGATTCTGTTACAACCATGTAACAAACTCGCACCTTCAGCATGACTCAATCTGAAATGACCTCCCTGCCCTTCACTTGTTCTCGCAAACAAGACGACTCAACACTTAGCCAAAAATTAACTCTGCTAACAGAACTCGACTGATCTGGTCCAACCTGTCTGGTCTTCCCAACTCGTCTACTTCTTCGCAACACCCATCTCATCTGATTGGACTCCTCCAACTCCTCTGATCTGGTCTGAGTTAACTTGTCTGACTCCACCAGCTGATACGCCCAACAGCTGAGTCCTTCAGAAGACTTCTATCAACTAAGTACCTCGACTGATCTGCCCAACAGACGAGTACAATAGTAGACTAGAATCTACCTGATCTTTACCAGACGAGTCGCACTCGTCTAGTCTAGGAGATTTGAGATAAACCTCACAATTGGGAATTTTCAATGGTTGGAGCAATAAAATTGAAGGGTAAGCAAGAGACGAGCGCTAAGCAGGTTAGAATTGTGAAGTTTCAGATTCCTGATTTGTAGTTGAGCAGATTTGGATGCATTAGCAGTAAAGTTTGGTTGGAATTTCTTTATTTACAACACAACGCTTCAAGAATTGTTGGTGTTTGGTAAAGCAACCTTGTACTCTAATTTAGACAAAACTCCCTCTTTTGAGTTTGCTTATCCAACAATTAAATTCTAGTAAAACAATTGGTGATTTTGTAGCATGGAATTATCTCATGGAATCGACAATCTTGTTAGAAATCAAAAAATCTATCCATTTCTGTTGATGAAAGTGGGTTGAGATTGAATGCAGTGCGCCATAATTTGACGTCTCTGCAACCTGATATAAAAGACATGGCTTGTAAATTTGCAGTTTATATCATAATATTAATCAAACATAATCTGCAAGAGACAATGTCGCTACTTACGTTCCGAAAATAATAATCTGCAAGAGATAAATTCATTGCATACATCAGTAAAATAAAATGCAGTAAATAAATTATAAGTTTACCATGCTGCTCGTACATTTTTTTGATATTCAATGTCTTTATTCATTACAAACGCAAACGTTATAGGGGAGTCCAAACACAAAATTTGGTGGATCATTGACTTGTCTCGTTTTTCAACACTTTTTTAAAGCATTTGACAATACGATCCCCACAAGCGTATGGGTCCGATTGTAGTACGTAAATACGACCAAGTAGTTTGTTCGTTCCAAGGATTTAATTGAGTGCAAGCGAATCCCTAAAGTTACGAGTTTTCATGCTATTGTAGTAACTAAACATGTTTGTTGGATTTTCGGGAATTAAAACACAAGTATTAAACTAAATTAACTAAGATAAAGAAGAAATAGACAAAAGTAATAATAAGCTATCTAACTTTCGAGAGAAAGTGCAAGAGAAGGGTATTGCATCGGGTGTTTCCGTTTTTATGGGTAATTCAATGAATTAACGAACCAATTGTATGAATTAAACTATGGTTTTGGATTAAGCTAAAGACTATTACTCGTGTGTGTAGACCAATCCCTCGTGAGGCTTAGGTGAACATGTGCATTAATTAGTAATTATATAGTCTAATCAATATCATAAGCTCCTAAGATAGTGTCTCATAAACACGTTCAACACGGTTACTAATGCTTATGAGACGCCCTTTCACTAATCTAATAGACGACCTCTAATTGATTAGTGTCTAGTGTTGTCGATCTAAGCAATCAACCCCCGGTCGGTGTAGTCAATTACTATGTGAATTCTAATCAAGTAATCCAAGCTCACACCCACACTCTTAATCATGCAACCCAATACGGTCGTTGAAGTCGACAAAACCAACAATGCTAGCTAATAGGGTGAATTAATCAATTGAATCATGAAAATCACAACACTAGAAACATATACACCCAAATCATAAGCTAATCATGCAATTAATCTATAATTACACTAAACACCCATCAAAACATTCACACCCAAGGCAATAAGAGTTTAGCCCATGGTTCTAGAAGAGAATTCTATGGTTACAACAACTAATAACATCAAACTCATAGTAGAATAACAAGAGATTGAAGAAATTAAGAAAATACCAAAATAAATTGCAAAATAGATTAATATCACCTTGATCATGGAAATGTAGCTACAAAACGATGTAATAGACGATGCCCGATGATAATCGTAGCTTGATTCTAAGTAATAACCACTATTCTATCTAATCTAATGAAGAATCTAAACTAAAAATGAAGAACACCTACAACTATGTGAATGTGTCTATGAAATTGCTTGTAAAAGGAGTAAAGACTCTCTTTTAAAACTCAAATTTGGTCTATTTATAGTTGGGGTGAAAGTTTTGGGTGAATTTTGCAATTAGACCCTTAAAAAATGGGGCAAAACCTCCGAAAATGAGTTGGAAACAGGTGGCCCGGCCGGGCCAAAACTTCGTAAGTCGATTTGGGCCAAAAATACGCACGAGGGTGAACTTATAAAAAATGTGGGTGCGCGAAATGGGCTGGAAGTAGATGGGCCGGGCGGAACTTTCGTAAGTTGAAATTTGCAAAAATATGCACAGTGGGTGAACTTAACAAAAAGTTGGGTGTAGATACTGTGGCCCGGTCGGTCGGGCGGGTCGGCCCGGTCGGGCGGATACTTCGGCCCAACTTCCGTCCTCCGTCTTCATCCCTTCATATCTCGAGCTTTCGACCTCCTATTGACTTGATTCTTTTTTCCATTCCACTCCATTTTTCGAGACGAATCCAATGGTGCAATCCTCTCTTCAGCCCAGTGAGTGAAAATGATGATTGAACACTCATTTTTACAATTTTAATGCCTAATTCACATCGTATTCCTACAAAACGAGCTCAAACACATTTCTCAATCAAATCAAGCATATTAGTGTGAAAATGCATGAAAAACCCTCAAAGTTTATCACTAAAACACATGAAATCTTATGCAATTTATAACCGAATCAATCATCCCAACAATACTAGCTATCAAACGAACGAAAAGCCCTGAAGATAACATTTGCATATGTATTTGCAATGACTTTTAAATTATTGAACTTAAAATCAATGAAGAATATAGATTATTGAATATAAAATATGTTCAAATTATTTTTATATTATAAAAAAAATTATATATAAAAAGTTCGACAGTATTAAATTTTTTATTTAAATTACGAATTATCAAGAACTCATATACTCCTTATTACATTTGCAACCTTTCATACAACTGATTGGAAAAAAACGTGTTAACATGGTTTATTAATGACTCCAGCGTTTTCTTCTCTAGTACGACACCGTTTCGGAACTCCATCTCCAACGGTCAAATCTTCTTCTTCCCCAAGCGTGGGCCTGCAAACCCTCATCTTCTCCATGCACTCACCGAGATCAATCCTACACATGAAAATACCAGAAACCCCCTCGCCTCCTCAACCATCAACCCCTCCAACGCCACAACAACGGCAATCCTTCAGCAAATTCATCACCCCCCTTTCCAAAAAACGCCGCAACATTTTACAAAATCCCCAATTACCCCCTGCCACCGCCGCCGTCGTCATCAAGTGGGAACCCCTTAACATCACCAAGTCGGAGCTCTATTTGCCTCTCACTTTCCCCACCGGCCAAACATTCCGGTGGAAAAACACTGGCCCATTACAGTACACCGGCCCTATTGGGCACCATCTCGTCTCCCTCAAACAGCTCGACGACGACGATGTAGGGTACTATTGTCATTTCACTGACAGCGAAGATATGACGAAAGTCGATCTATTTGATTTTCTGAACATGGGGATTTCGTTAAATGAGATGTGGAATGAGTTTAGGGCTTGCGATGAGAGGTTTGCTGAACTGGCGTTGTATTTGGTGGGCGCTAGGGTTTTGAGGCAAGATCCTTTGGAGTGCTTGATTCAATTTATTTGCTCCTCTAATAATAATATATCGAGGATTACTAAAATGGTGGATTTTATTTCATCCAAGGGGAAATTTTTGGGGAATGTTGGAGGATATGAGTTTTTCGAGTTCCCGACTTTGGAAAGATTGGCGCTGGTGTCTGAGGCTGAACTTAGAGAGGCGGGTTTCGGATACAGGTTGAATTTCTCTCTTGCATTTCTCAGTAGATGAAGCTTTTAATTCTGATGGAAAGTTAATTTTATTTCATATGCATACTTGATCGAATTCTGATGGAATTTGCATTTGCATTTTGTTTCCATAATGCGTACAAGCTATACACATATTTCAGTGTTATTGAATTTAGAATAAATATAGAATAAGTATCTATGCTAATGAGTTGTTACATTCGAAGACATCAATGTTCTTCATTTTGCCATCTGTTTTATCATCTTACTGCTCCAGATAATGAATTTGATGTTACCGTGTTACAAAATTGTACATCTGTAATGTATAAGGATACTTCGGGTTTCCTTGAACAGCTCTAATTTTTCTGTCTCGAAAAATGTGCAGAGCAAAATATATTGTTGGCACTGTGGCTGCTTTGCAATCGAAACCTGGCGGAGGTGTGGAGTGGCTTGCCTCTCTTCGTAAATTAGATCTTCAAGGGGCAATTGACGGCCTCTCTACTTTACCTGGTGTTGGTCCGAAGGTGGCCGCATGCATTGCTCTGTTTTCTCTTGATCAGCATCATGCTATTCCTGTTGATACCCATGTCTGGAAGGTGAGCCTTTTAACAAGTTTGCATTTTCCCTCTATGCTTTTTTTCCATTTTATATTGGAAGTTGGCTTGTAGAAAATTGTTTGTATTTTAAAGATAAAAAAAATGCATCTATTTTCTTTCAAGGTCTTTTTTGCAAAAGAGTGTATAATGTAGATCCGCCTACTTTGGCCTCTTTACCGGAAGGGCATAACTGTCATTGCCAAAAATTAGGCTGGTCCCTTTGGTTTGATAGGAACGTAGAAATCTTTCGAATAATAAGGAATTGTGGGATAGGTTTAAAGTTGGCATTTTTTTGGTGTTCTTACCTCAAGGACTTGTTTCGTGTATATTTAATTATTGGAGTTGTATCTTGTACGGAGTATCTTGTATTTTATCATCATTTTATACGATCAATTTTGTTTAAAAAGTCTTCCTGTTTCTTATTGAAAAACAAACTGAGTGAAACCTAAGTTGCTGTTATAGACTTTGTATTTCACAAGTGCCATCTGCTGGGAGTTTCTGATTTGTGATACCGATATTTTAGCAACAAATCCAATAAATCTAAGTAATTGCTGCTTAGGTCCTATATATCTGATCCATAATTACCTCTTGTCTTGTGTAACAGATCGCGACCAGGTATGTTATCCCTGAACTGGCGGGAACCCGGTTGACACCTAAAATTTGTGGTCGTGTGGCGGAGGCTTTCGTGACCAAATACGGGAAATATGCTGGGTGGGCCCAAACTCTTCTATTCATATCCGAACTGCCTTCTCAGAAAGCTATGTTGCCATCAAGCTTCTCGTGTAGTGAGGAAAGAAAAACGACTAAGCTGCAAGTCAAGATTCAGGCAATACAAGAAACGCCAACAAGTCCCCGTAAACGGAAAAAGGCTGGTAAACCATAAACGAGACCTACACAAAAACTTACATGATACAGTCTTTGTGATGCCCAAATTTCAAAGTATTCACAAAAACATGCAAGAATATCATGTCTCATGTAGAACGGTCTCATGCAAGACATTCCCCGAGACCTATACCTGCAAACCTCTTGTATATATTTTTTTTATTATTGATGTGAATTCTTGAGACCTCAAGTTCAGCAACCAGAAAGATTGACCGGAGGATCTGAACTCTGGAGGTTATCGCTTGCAACGAGCAGCTTATCCACCTTTGTGAGGCAATGAATACTTCATTTTTGTCAAATCTTTCTTACAAACAGTAGCAATATTTTTTATGTTTTAGGTCCTTTTGGGATTAATTAATGTTGTAATTTCATGTAAGTGGAGTCTGATATGTACGAAAGATTTGTGATTAATAAAAATTATTTATGTACATAAAGGTTTTATGAAGGAAGTTTTAAACATCACTTGATAGAAGGCATTTACAACATATCACAGTATGATTTGTTGAACATGTGATGCATACTTGGAGGGTGTTTTGTTAACCTTGCTTAAATGAGCATATGGAGTATTTAAAATGTCAGTATGTATCAATAATTAGCTTGGATCTGGGATTCTTTCATAGTTTGCCGTGCACTTACTTCATTTAAGGGTTAATATTTTGAGCTGGTTTTATATAAAACAGTTTTACCTTACAATTAATACTTTTAAATGAAATAACTAATATAGTCAGTTTGATGGTTATCCTTGTATGAAAGTAATTTACACCAATACAATCACTTCACTTAGTTTTTGAAATGGGAATGTCGTAACATTGTTAAACCTCTTAGATAACCTTGGAGAAACTAAATTATGGCCACTTAACTACATATTAAAAGCTTTGAGATATCATATGAATGTAGTAGAACGAGTGGTACACAACCCGAAATTTGGTTCATATACATCTATTAATGTCAGTTATTCTGTTTATTTTTCTGGCTATTACATATTTGTCCTATCTAGGATTACACATCTTCTGTAAAAATATATGAATGCTTTTGTATAAGCTTGCGTTTTCTGATCTTGAACCATAATGTAGTATTTGTTAGTCACTTGCATTGAGCCTCGATCAACAATACTTTCGGAATTCCTGGACATGGGTCACCACCAAATCTTCTGTACGACACAGGAACAGAACACTTCTTCTTACGTAGACAAGCCTGTCATCGACATTAAGAAAAAATGCGTTGGAAAAACACAAGGCACATATATGTTCCTGTTAATGAACTGATTGTTTTATAGGATGAAGGATTTTTTTACGTAATGGTTGGATGGCTTAGACGATGTTTAATAGCTTACTTTCTTTACGACAGTGGTGGAATTGTTCGAATGGCAACTCCCAACAGCGTAATTGCTGCAATCACCAGAAGGGCTTCCGAAACTAGCAAATAAAATGTGTGAGATGTTTTTGTTAGGAGGACAATCAAGACGAACTTTAGGTTGTCTCCCTTGGTGCTTTTTGTATGAAGTTACTGGGGGCGGATTAGACTCTGACACATGCCCACACACTTTGGAAATTGAAACTGTGTCTACTGATATGCCTAGAGGGTCACCACTCTCTTCTTCAAACAGAACTAGAAGGTTACCAGCAGGCTTGAGGAATGATCTTGGTATATGGTACCTGAAATTGTAATACTTCAATCTATGAAACTCTACAGCTCAAATAATTTAGTTGCTGATATTAAATGCATATAGGTGTGAATTGTGATTTTACCATATCTGTGAAGGAGAGCCATTTGTATGAAAGGAGATCCAGTATCGACCAATACTTTCACCGTTAATCCATGCTTCGCCTTTCCCCATGGAGCCAAGATTTAGTGCAACAGGATCATTACCCCTGGGTGCATCGAATCTCGTCTGATAAGAGGCAGTCAAAGGTACAAAATAGACTTGTATTATTGGAATGTTTCATATGATGAAGTCATTGAATTGTAGAGAGTTTTACTCTTACTTTAAACCATCTAAGTGGCTGAGAAGAGGACCTAAATGTGCTCCATTTTGCTCGGTTTGATCCTTCTTCTGTGTAAAGTTTTAGCTTCTCTCCCAGTAATCCAACCTTTGCAACAACAATAGGCAAATTAACCAGATTTATCAGGAAAAACATATTAAACAAAAAACTTTACTTGAAAATTACAGGTTCATGTATACCTGATATCCCCATGAATAGTTGGTCAAACCTTTATCATGAATACTCACAGCTTCCAATCCAGATGCTCTACGCTCCATATATGCCCCTGAATCCTAATATTGCCAGTTATAAGTTAGTATATAATAGTAGATTCTTTCATAAAACTACTTGTAGACTTGTAGAAAGAAAGTGTTTATTCCGTGTATATATATACAACCACAAGAATGGAGAAAGTTTCAGATGAACTTGGAACTAAGAAGAATGTAGGCAAGAAAACAGAAGAAGTAAGAAAATATTACTGGTAGCCCAAGCATAACGCTTAGCAAAGAGATGTTGTTCACTTTACTCTTTAAATGGATAGCAGCATCAAGTGTGAAACTTTGATTTCTAAAGTACCCATGTCCAGAACCTAAGCAGACAAATCACAGTCAAGTTTGTTAATCTCTTTGTCTGAAAATTTAGTTTGTTTGATGGTTGAAGAAAAGAAAAACAAGTTATGACTTGTATTATGATCACAATTACGTCTTACCGATGAGTGCTCCATTGACAAATGCACGCAATACATGTCCACGTGACTTGACAGTTATCTTTGAGTCCGACTCCTTAGATTGCGAATAACTAAAATAGGTATGTTGTTGTTAGCACCTGATAATTCATACTATTTCCATTTTGATGCTTATTTTTAAAGTTAATACATACTATGTGTATGTTTGGTAATGAGGTTGAGATAACATGAATTTAGAGATATGAACTTACCTTGCAGTGTACCATAGATAATCAGATGCATCTTTCGTAGTGTTCATCTGCTCTAGTAATGAATTTGATCTCAACGAGGTATCGTTAAACGCTGGAATAACTTCATCGAACTCTTGCCATATCTCTGTTAAGTCCAGCTTCACTGATGGTTTCCTTAATCTTGAACTATATTGGGTGCTCACCTATTGGGAATACAAGAAAAATGTCATATTTTACATTGTACTAAATGACCAACACCTTTATATAAGTAGTAATTAGGTTCTGAAACATGCCTTGTTTGTGTTAAATACCACAGTTTTGCATTTAGGCAAGATGCTAATAGACTTAGGAGGAAGTTGATAGGTTCGGTTTTGAAATTGGACAGTTGCGCTGTGTACGCCATCCGCATTCACAAGAAACGCTGCACATTCTGTTTTGTTTCCAGTGTATACATAGGCCTAGTTTAAGAAAGTGAAATTAATACAAGGAACTGAATTTCAGACAGATGGAAGAATTTATGAGGTTTTTACTTGTTGTAATGCACCCAAAGAGAGATTAGTTTTTGTTCCATAGAGAAGAGCATGTGAGCATAGCTTAACTGCTGCATGCAACTCCTGCAGATGTCCCCATTTTGGCTGCCTTATTAGACCTGTAATTTTGAAAATTTGTGTGAATTAATTTGTTTATATTTATGATATATTTGTGTGATATATCTATACCATATTCATCCAGGGGAGCTTGATCATAGTAAGCTGTGATTATGAAAGCAGATGCTCTTCTGCCAAAATTGGTTCCTCCATGATACTAGATCAAGAAATTTGTACTTAGCATTTTCTAAGGAAAAATGATAAAAACAAAAGTATATTGGATGGATTAAGAAATATGCAAATTTTTACCATGTAGTAGTTTATGTAGCTCCCATTCATCTTGACTATGAACAAAGCAACTTGGTATGCAATGTCCTGAGCTGATCTGATTTTGGTAGTATTGCCATATACGTCATAGCTTCAATGAAAAAAAGTTAGTACGTCTTTGATACTCCCTTCGTCCCATACTTGTTTACCCATTTATCAAAATGGTCTGTTTCATACTAGATTATTAATACAAATCTATTATATCCCTTCTAATAAAATAACTTTATTAAACATAATACTAATAAACAACGTAACAGGAGATTTTCTGAAAATGACTTACAAGTGTGTCCAATTTTCAGTCCAGAAAGCTGGCTTATTTGGTGAATTTGGACCTACAAATGTTTCTCCGCATCTCATCCCATTGCATGAATTGATCTGCAATAAAAAAAAAAAAAAAAATGAGGAAGCCCATCATGGACCAAAATTGGGCCGTTTAAGGCCCAAAAAAGAGATGGGCTTTACCACAGGATCAGGAGCATCATCTTGCTTGCACATAACCCACGGTACACCAGTTTTAAGGCCCACAGCCATTGATGCGGCCCAATGGACATAAGGTGGCCCTTTATCGTGAAATGCCCTTTCCACATTTTGGTATTCGTTCTCAATCTACATAACCAATTATTATTATTCAGAATTATTAATTTTGTGATACATGTATGTATATAAATATAGAAAATTCAACCTGAGAAAGTATAATTGGACCTCCTTGCGATGCATATAACTTCTTCGATTTCATCATCTTCACTATTTTCGTCGTGAAATTTTGCATGTAAAACTGCGTGCCATTTAAAATATTAATCGATTATGATTATTATTATTATTATTTATATAAATAATTAGGATAATTGAATTACCTTGAATGGCTCGTTATCAGATCGAAACACAATGTTGGGGATATCATGGAGCCAAAATGGCAAGCCTCTGCAGCAGGTGTATATGTGTATGTAAGTTAAAAAATGAGGCTATAATATTAAATGGAATTAAGTATAAAAGGGAAAAATAATGAATTGAATATAATTACCCATAAGACCATTCAGCCTCGATGAAGGGCCCAATCCGAAGACATACATAGAGACCTTGAGATTGTACTTCCTTGATAAATCTCACTATATTATTTCTTCCACTGAAATCATACTGTTTTTTTATTGCAAATAAATCAATTAATATTCAATAGATTATAGATACATAATTGAAATCAGACAATAATATTTGGAGTCTTAATTTGTACTCCACTACATACCTGTCCTGGTTGGGTCTCATGAAGATTCCAAAATACATAAGTGTCAATCACATCTAGTCCACCTCGTTTGGCTTTCGATATCAAAGATGGCCACATCTGTTCAAATAATTACTTCACTTTTAAACAACTAATTAAATGCATAATATAATGACAAAATATCGAAATAATTATCATTAACTTGCTATTAATTCTTTTACTTTATATGATATATAATGACAAAATATAGAAATGGTTATCATTAATTTGCTATTAATTTTTTTACTTTATATGATATCCACAAAATTGATGTCTTTGCAAGTCCATTATTGATATCTTTTTAGACACACTTTCCTCAATCTTAACAATCATAGAGCACAATGAATTGACAAATAACAATTAAATATGTCATTTTTGGAACTTTCTTAGCGTTAAATTCAAGAAAAACAAGAAATGGAAAGATGAATCATGTGAAGTTTCATCATTTTCCCTATAACATTAATACCATCTTCAAGAATATCTAAATAGATTGTCTTCCTCCATACCTTGGTAACATCATCAAACAAATATTTGTAGAGCATTCACATATTAAAATTGTGTCTATGCTACCCTGTAGTACAGTGCTCAATAGAGCTTTAACGTGTTGTACCCTTAATGATTTTTGTGTTACATGTAGTTTAGGATTTAACGTGTTGTACCCTTAATGATTTTTGTGTTACATGTAGTTTAGGATAGAAAAAATGATTTTTGTGTTACATGTAGTTTAGGATAGAAAAAATTGATAGTATTAAAGATGAACTTTGTGGATAAAAGAGAGTAGAGAGAGATTTTACATCGGGAGTACTTCTTGGATAATGAATTGAACCGGAGAACAAAAGCTTCCGTCGGCCATTAACGATAAGCGACCTTCCATCGTAAGACACATTGGCGCCACTTGCACCACCGCCTGCCGCCACAATCACCACCAAGAACAACCACAGACACCGGCAACTCACCATATCTTTCAACTTTTTCACCACGAAAGAAAGCACACAAGGCTAGATTCAACAATATTTTCTCTTTATTTCAAAAGAAATGAAATGCTATAAGAATCCGAATTGCCAACTTAAGCATGAAATTAAGTGTGTAAATTCAGTTAATCAGACGTATAAGAAAGGAAATAAGCCATAAATTGAAGAAGAATATAGGAAGGTTTCATAAAATCATGCACTAATTATATATTATTATTAGAATGCATTTATAAAAAAAGTGATTCTCTCTTTTCTTTTAAAGTAAAAAATGAATTACAAGTTGTAAATAAACTGAAACTAGTCTTAATTTCTTTTGACTCAATTTACTCGTTAATATGATACTCCAGAAACAAAATTCGTGATTTGTTTGTCTAGTCCAATGTAAATATACGTATAAAATTAATTTAACTTTTGCAAGAATAAAATTATGTTCACTATTCAAAATAAATAAATTAGGCCCCCATGGTTAACGTGCCTGTATATACTCTCCCCCTTTAATTAGTTCTATATTTTAGGCGTGTAACCGCAATTAACAATTATCTCTACACTTTATTCTTTTCTTTTTACTCTTTTTTTTTTCATTACTGTTCATTTAATAATTTTTTTTTTAATTCATGTGTAAAAAAAAGTAAAAAATTGACAACTAACGGTAGGGTGTATAATTTTTTTTTTTTTAATCCATTACACGCATTGATCTGCAAATTATAATTAGAAATAATTTTGATAGCTAAAAATAGTTCATATGGAACAATATCACAATATCTGCGTGTTTCACTTACCAGATATATACCACTAAAATGAAACTGGTGGATCCATCATGATTGGCTTTCAATATTTGTTTCATCTAATATTTTATTAGGTATGTCATGATAAATAACACAAAGTTTTAAAAAAATCCATATAAATTATAGTAAAATATTTATTCGTAAAAAATACATGAGAATGGATATTTTTTTTGTTACTTTTTAAATGGTTTTTACAAATTACAACGAGACATTGCTCTAAATTGATTGTAAACTTTATGCTATTATTTTTGTTGTCATTATATTATTATCTGTCTAAAGTTTCTCGATACATAAGGGTACTTTTATTTTATACTTTCTCCGTTCCATACTGATCTATATATTATTTAAAATATTTAAGAATGTCGATCTTTACATTAAGTCTATTATGCACTCGAGTACTCGAGTGCATGTTATACACCCTAGTCCATGTTGCACTTTTCAGTTTTACTGATCACTTACACTTTTTTGGTAAATCGTGTTCCACTTTTCAATTATTATTAAAAATATTATTATACAGTTTAATAATTGAAAAGTGCAACACCATTTACCAAAACAAAAAGTGTAAGTCAGTAAAACTGAGAAGTGCAACATGGACTAGGGTGCATAACATGCACTCGAGTGCATAGCAGACCAAACCCAGATCTTTTTTTTTTTTTTTTTTTTTTTATTTCT